>JBAMBL010003007.1:0-639494 GCA_037043405.1 Drosophila subquinaria
GATAAAAAAGACCACTTTCTAAAATCAAGAACATTCATCTTAAATATTTTGTTCTTGAAATAAGATTATTTTAAGACCAAATTACTAAAACTAAGAATATTAATCTTGAAAATCGTAAGTTCTTTATATAAGAACTAGGGGGCTCCGCCCCCTGCTCGCTTCGCTCGCCAACCCCCGCTCGCTTCGCTCGCAAAATTGAAAAGAAGGTCCTTTGTTGTCCAGCTTAACAAACTTAAACTGCTCGCTTCGCTCGCCAACCCGCAGCTCGCTTCGCTGGCAAAAATGTAATAGAAGTTTTTTAGTTGTCCGGTTAAACAAATTAATACAATATAAGGGGTCCCTCCCCTGCTCGCTTCGCTCGCTAAATTGAATAGAAGGTCCTTAGCAGTCCGCTTTAACAAATTTATATAATATAGCATTTTTTGTAAAAAAAAACGGAAATATTAAACTTCCGCTGATCGCGTTTTAATGTTTCTTCCTTACAATTGAACTTTGGTTAAAAGTCAGATTTAGTGATTTGGCGGGAAAAATCCAGATTTGGCGGGAAAAAGCTAAATTTGGCGGGAAAAAGCGAAATTTGAGGAAAATTCAAAATTTAGCAAGAAGAGTTAATGTGTGAGTTTTCTAAGAATATCTCATACAACATCAGAGTTTTTGATTCTAAAGGTTAATTTGCATCCGATTGATCCTATGGCAGCTATATGATATAGTTACCCGACTTTGACCAAATTTGGCTAGAATGTAAAGGACAGTCCCAATCATACAATCTGTGAGTTTGGTTGAGATGTCTTAGGAAACAAAAAAGTTTTTCATACTTAAGATTATTTTGCATCCGATTGTTCCTATGGCAGCTAAATGATATAGTAACCCGACTTTGACCAAATTTGATCAGAATGTTTGAGACAGCCCCAAACATATAATCTGTGAGTTTGGTTGAGATATCTTAAGAAACATAAAAGTTTTTCATACTAAAGACTATTTTGCATCCGATTGTTCCTATGGCAGCTATATGATATTGTAATCCGACTTTGATTTAATTTGATCAGAATGTAAGAAACAGTCCCAAACATACAATCTGTGAGTTTGGTTGAGATATCTTAAGAAACAAAAAAGTTTTTCATACTAAGCAATTCTGTGACCTTTGACCTTGATTTTGACCCACTTCCAGGTCGAATTTCGCAAAACGCCGTCTTATTGCACGATGAAATTATCTCATCTATTTTGTGTGGAAATTTCAGCTTTCTATCTTTTACCGTTTGGGCTACACGTTGATTCTCAGTCAGTCAGTGAGTCAGTCAGTCAGTCAGTCAGGACAAAGAATTTTATATATATAGATAAAATTCTCAAATTTAAATATTTTGTTCTTGATATAAGACCATTTTAAGACCAAATTACTAAAACTAAGAATATTATTCTAAAAAAGGTTAAGTTCTTAATCTATATATATAAAATTCTTTGTCCTGACTGACTGACTGACTGACTCACTGACTGACTGAGAATCAACGTGTAGCCCAAACGGTAAAAGATAGAAAGCTGAAATTTTCACACAACATAGGTGAGATAATTTCATCGTGCAATAAGACGGCGTTTTGCGAAATTCGACCTGTAAGTGGGTCAAAATCAAGGTCAAAGGTCACAGAATTGCTTAGTATGAAAAACTTTTTTGTTTCTTAAGATATCTCAACCAAACTCACAGATTGTATGTTTGGGACTGTTTCTTACATTCTGATCAAATTAAATCAAAGTCGGATTACAATATCATATAGCTGCCATAGGAACAATCGGATGCAAAATAGTCTTTAGTATGAAAAACTTTTATGTTTCTTAAGATATCTCAACCAAACTCACAGATTGTATGTTTGGGACTGTTTCTTACATTCTGATCAAATTAAATCAAAGTCGGATTACAATATCATATAGCTGCCATAGGAACAATCGGATGCAAAATAGTCTTTAGTATGAAAAACTTTTATGTTTCTTAAGATATCTCAACCAAACTCACAGATTGTATGATTGGGACTGTCCTTTACATTCTAGCCAAATTTGGTCAAAGTCGGGTAACTATATCATATAGCTGCCATAGGATCAATCGGATGCAAATTAACCTTTAGAATCAAAAACTCTGATGTTGTATGAGATATTCTTAGAAAACTCACACATTAACTCTTCTTGCTAAATTTTGAATTTTCCTCAAATTTCGCTTTTTCCCGCCAAATTTAGCTTTTTCCCGCCAAATCTGGATTTTTCCCGCCAAATCACTAAATCTGACTTTTAGCCAAAGTTCAATTGTAAGGAAGAAACATTAAACCGCGGATCAGCGGAAGTTTAATATTTCCGTTTTTTTTTACAAAAAATGCTATATTATATAAATTTGTTAAAGCGGACTGCTAAGGACCTTCTATTCAATTTAGCGAGCGAAGCGAGCAGGGGAGGGACCCCTTATATTGTATTAATTTGTTTAACCGGACAACTAAAAAACTTCTATTACATTTTTGCCAGCGAAGCGAGCTGCGGGTTGGCGAGCGAAGCGAGCAGTTTAAGTTTGTTAAGCTGGACAACAAAGGACCTTCTTTTCAATTTTGCGAGCGAAGCGAGCGGGGGTTGGCGAGCGAAGCGAGCAGGGGGCGGAGCCCCCTAGTATAAGAATAAAAATCTTAGAACTTAGATCTTTTTTCTTAAAATAAGAACAAAAATCTTAAAATTGTTTCACTTCTTGAGACCAATAATTCACAACTGGTTCTGGCTTCTCAAAGATGACATGAGGCTTGGATCGCTGGTCAAGTCAGCAAAACGGTTCTGGTGATAGAGTTTGCATCTCTTAAAACAGCTGTATCTGCAAGTGTTTTGTGTATTGTTTTTGTTGTTTAGAGTCATAACGACATACTAGACCTCAAGTTAACTAAAACTTACTTCATGCTTCTTAAGAAGCTTAATCTAAATTTGAGATTTTTTTTCTTGAGTATTCAAAACTTTTTGGTCTTAAAATAAGAACACATAATCTTAAAAAAATAATAGGTGTTATTCTTATAATAAGAGTTGTGGTCTTGAAAATATAAGAATTTTTGGTCTTAAAAATAAGAACTTGGTCTTAATTAAAATGTTCTTAGAATCAAGATGTGTTTTCTTACTTCAAGATTTTCATGTTCTCGACGCATTTTTTAGACCAATGTTCTCAGTTCTGAGACCAAAATCTTGATTTTAGATTCTTTTTTTTATCAGTGTACTCAGAAAAAAATCTGTATACAATTTTTTTTTTGCGAAATCATTTGTTTTAGGACTATCTTATTGGAATATTTTAGTCCTGATAACACGCCACTTTATCCGCAAATTGTGTGTTGCATAACAATAATATCCCAATTAGATTCCTAAAAATTACAGTCTAAAATCTAGAATTTTGAACTTGAATTTTAAAATTATATTTTTTTTTCTGTGTACATATTGCCACATGTTGCTGCAACATGCACACATAATCTTGTATGTGTGTGTGTTGACCAACCACATAACTAATCAGCACGCCAAGTTTTTGGTTATTGCTTTTTCTTGCGCGAATATATGGGTTTGTGTGTGTGCCTTTTAAAACTTCCCAGGACGAATAAATTTCAATCCCGGGAGAGAGACGCAACGAATTTCAGCTGCAAAGTTTTGACTGCCCGAGTCCGACGACACTTTATGTCGCATGAAATTAGGGAACGACAGACAGACAGACAGACAGAGACAGTGGCAACTTTTGGCCGTTGGCTGTTGCTTGCTGGCTGTCACTGTTGATGCCACTTGTTACCGCTGTTGCCTCGGGATCGGCAAAGGCTTCAACAGTGCCACTTCTACTAGAGCCAGAGCCAGAGCTTGCACACAAAGTATTAAAAGTGTCCAAATGATGATTGTTTTGGTTATGGCACAGCGAATGCTCGACGAGCTTAGCCCGAGCTGAGCTGAGCGTGCAGGGAATTGCGTCCTGCGTCCTGCGGTGGCAGCAACAGCCAACAGTGCCACAACTACAACAACAACAGTAGCAACAACATCAGCAAGACAAATGTCTTCTGTCTGCAGGACAACTTCCTGCCTGCTCCAACAGGATTTATTTCAATCTACACATTCACAACTGCTGCTGCAGATGACACGAAAAAAGTTTTCGGCTTTAAAGCGTCAACTCTCGATCCTTAATGCTGCACTGTAATTATGCTCTTATTAATTTTCAAGCCACTAGTCAAAGTTAATCTCTGTAGAGCCTTGTTAAGCATGCGCTACATTTGCCATCAACAGCAACAATAACAACAAGAGCAACAACAAAAACCACAACAGCAATAACAACATGTACAACAACGACCAGAAGACACTTTGGAAATTACTCAATATTTAAGTTTCTCTTTTGGTAATTATACACTTTTCTGGTATATAAATTATACAAATTAAAAATTCGAAAGGTTGCTAGAAAATTATTAATAAATGGAAAATTCTTAAATAGAAACTTCCAATCACATTAGTAATTACAGCTGTAATAAAAGAGATTTAAATGTGATTAACATATATATATGTAAGAATTATAAAATATATTTAAACAGTAATAAAGCTTATTAAATAAAAATAATTAAATTTTTTATTATATAAAAAAGTTAATTTCAAGAGGCGTTACTTTTAAAATTAATAAATGAAATCAGAAATTATTGTTGCGAATCCGAATAAGCTGAAATTTGATATTAAAAGAATATTATTTCGAAATGTTTCAAATAGTTTAAGCAAATTATGAAAACTTAAAAGTTAAAATTCCTGTAAGTTTAAAATTGTTAACTAGATTTCAAAATGTATAAACAAAGCAAAAATTTAAATGAAGAAATAAAACCAACAGTGAGCACTCTAAATAAATGCAACAGGGTAAACAAACAGTTCACAATACCCATTGCATCATCTATGATGCAACTTTTAAAAAGGCGTTAATAATATACATATACATATATATATGGATAGCCTTAACAGTGCGGGGGAGGTGGGGCAAAAGAGTTCAAGAGAAATGTGGCAACAAAAAACCCACAAAAAGCAATTATGCTTAAATTAAAACTCATTCATTTGTGCAGAAAATGTTAAAATTCATATGAGACGTTGGCTTCATAGCGCCGCCCGCCGTTTGTTAAATATATGTTTATTTACATATATATATGTACATATATGTACATATACATATGTGAGTTATATATGTGTCTGGCTGATGAATACACTCTTATGTGTACGGCCAACAACAATGCAGACTCTATGAAACGAAATGAAAATTCAATGGCAGTCCAAATAAGTGAAAAATGTATGCTTCATTCTTTTATTTTTGGTTAGGGTAACCTCGAATTCTGTGGTGGAAGAAGCGAATGCTGTATTATTGTTTCATCATCATCCTCTTTTTTCCTCTTTTGCTGTATCTCCTTTCATTTTCGAAATGCTTTGCATGCCTGATGCGCTGTTTGTTTTAGCTGACGATCCAAGCAATTCAAATTCCAAGCAAAATCAGTAGCCGCAAATGCAAAGTCGTTCACGTGGCGTATGCTTGATTTGTCGTCGAACATTACGCATACGCCATGGCATCCCCAATTAGCCTAGCATTCTTAAATTCCTTAAAGTTTTTTCAGTGCTGTCTACCCCCAAAATATCAACCCCAACCCCCACCGTGTGTATCATACACAGAATTTTGATTTGCGCTGCCATTTCAAAGCCAAGTGCAGAACGGTGAACGGGGACCATTTCTTTTGTGTTTTTGCCTTTGCTTTGGCATTTATTCTCTTTTTTCTCAGTGGCTCGTTCGTTCGTTGTTCGTTTGTTCATTCTTTATTATGCAGTAAACTTTCGCAGCAAAAGTTTTCCTCAAAAATAATTTGTGAAAAAAAAGTTTGCCGGCCATATCTAGGAGTACGTGACGGGTACCTTACTCTAAATTCAATTTCATTGTATTTTTTTTTAGATGCGAAATGCGTAGTGGGATGGGGCAGGGGGAAGGAGCACACTTCTTCTTAGTACTGTTGCCCAGTTACGTGAGCTTGATAAGTCTGAATTCTTAAGTCTATTTCTTGGGTCTATTTTCAAACCAAATGATGTACTTAGTCCAAATAATGCAACAACAATAAGCGAATGTCCTGTTCACATTTGGCTTAAGTACATTTATTTATAATTTATTTGCATCAAAGATGAGACAATTAATAGATGTTATGTTTACGATTACAGAAAAAAAACTAATATCCCATGTGAAAAAATATGTACTATATATGACTGTGACACAATTTCAATCAGTAAGTTGAAAGAAAATTTTTGAAATTCATTAATATTTTATTATAAAATATTTTTTATTTTATTTAATATAATTTTAAATATTATATATTTTTTACTACATTTAAGCAACATTTCCTATTAAATTATTGAGTAAATTTAAATTTTGAGTAAAGTTTTCTCTAAGTTGTTTTAAGCTAAAATCAAAAAAAAAGTTAGAGTTTCCATAAAATGCTCTACAGTCAATGAATAAATTACTGCTTAATTGCTTGATTTTTGATTCGCTTAATTTCTTCAACGTTCAATAGTCCTCTAATCATCCCTGGTCACTTAAATATTTAGGGCTATGCTCTACTGTACACATAATCCCTTGTACAATAAGGGTTACATTTTATTTCAATCATACTTTAGTGCTGAACTTGTGACACTTGGCACTTTCTTAGCGGTCACATCATGACTGCCTTGACACAACATAACTCAGTCAAGTTGCACATTAACCCATCACCTATCCCCCTATTCCCCTATCCCTCAGCCTTGCCCTACACCAAGCCCTGTCAAGCTGCCCTTGTCTAAGGTTGTATTTTGAACACTTTTATGGTACTTACTTCCACTTCTTTTCTGTTCCTGGCTTAGTAGTTGCCCAGACAGCGAGTTGTTTGTAGCTGCTGCTCAACTATTTAATAATGTTGGCTACCACGTTATGCACTTCACGGCAGCGCTGCGAGCATCATTTATATGCCTCCCCATGTTGCACGGTTGCCTCGTTGCCTTGTTGGCTTTGTTGCAAGCAGCGCATAACTCTACCTGGCGCCTAACTGTTCTCTCAGTTCATTTGCAAGTGTCCTTGTCTGGCTGCCATTTATTTATATTTTTTCTATTTTTATTCCTGTTGCAGCAGCAGCCTGACTGCAATCCACTTTTGCACTTAGCAGGGATAACGTGCGGCTTTTTGTCAAAGAGAGAGACAGAAGCGGAACAACAAAAGAGGAGGAGCAACTGGAGAGGAGGAGGATTGTCGCAAATATCACACCAACTTGTCATGTCCAACAGTTTATGGCCATGTCAAGCTATCTGTCAGTCCAACTGTCTAGCTGCCGGTGCCATTGTCTGTAGAATTATGTGGCAACATCAAGAAAAGTCTCTTATCCTCTGTCTCTTATGGATACTAAGTAAATTTCAATGAGTCCTGTGATAGCTCGTATCACTTGCCCTTTGGATATTTGCCAGGGTGCAAAGACACTAAAAAGCGCTACTATTTGCACTCACACATATCCAAGCACACACACACACACACATAGTCATAATGAGCCGTGGCCACAAAGCAAATCCAGCACTAGAGAAATAGTTACAGGAGCTGCACGGGAATAGGGAGAGGGAGCTGGAGAGAGGGACCAGGATAGCAACTGGAACTAGGGAGCTCTGCTAATGGCTCTTAGCTTCCGCCGCATCAGTGCAATGCACAGCACAAAAATTTTGCAGCTTCTTTGGCGCGTTGGCAAAAATTTAATTTAGAGCCAAAAACGTAACGCAGCGTGCCGCTATCCGTTGCACATTGCAACAACGAGGGGGATAGGAGGGGAGAAGGGAAGACAGAGGGGCAGATGGGCATCCCTTGCAACCAGCACCCAACGATCTCGGACTTTGGACTCGCTTTGCCGACAACGTTATTTATGGCATTCCAGAGCGGCCTTTGGACACTGTAACCGCATTTCTTGCTACCGATGCTACAGCTTCTGCTCCTGCTCCTGCTCCTGCTCCAGAGCCAACTCCAGCTCCAGCAACACCGTTACCACTTGGAACGTTGCCCTGTTTAGAGCTGTAACTAAAGCTGCAGCCGTCGAAACACCAGGCAAAACGAGCCATTGGCCCAAAACTCGGGCAACTGGTTGGTCAAAATGCATTGCCGACAATGATGCTGGGAAATTAAAAAATGCTCTAGCAAAAAATTAACGAAAATGGGCCGGTAGTTTTTTTTTTGCCCAGCTCTATATTTGGAAAAAGGGCCAGAAGAGAGAGATAGAGAGAGGGAGGGAGGGAGGTAGAGAGAGAGAGAGAGAGAGAGAGAGAAAGAGTTCATCATCAGCTGGGCGCAAATGAAAATTGCTCATAAATGAAATTTGATATTTAATGTGGATGATAAGGGAAATTGCGGATTGAATCAAGAGTATTTGGCTTTAAGTTTCCCTGGATGAATTTCTATTTAATTGTAAGACAAAATCCGCTTAAATTTGGGTAATTTCGTTATAGTTAACTGCAGTGATTGTCATCAATAAAAATCGTTGTATACTTTTATGCTTAAGTTCGAATTTCTGCAGCTTGAGCAGTTGCGATATTTTTTCGCTAGAGGGCGGAACGGTACCGATAATTTAGCCACAACTGTGAGTTTGGGTTATTTTCACAAAATTAAGTTTTATTTAAATAATTTAAGCTTTTAAGTTTAATTTACATACTCAGCAAAAAATAAAATAATGGTTGTTGTTGTACATATCAGTTTCTAATTAGCTTTAGGTCGTATAAGCATTTGAACAGTTTTCAGGCAATCTGAATTGCTTTTCAGGCTCGGAAAATACCAATAGATGCAATGCATTGCGTCATTATATATTCCATTTAGATTGCTGAAAAGATAAGTGCAATTATAAATATAGTCAATGGATTGATTACGATCTACATATATACGAACCTATCGGAACAAGCTGCATGCCACCAGGCATCGTTGTGGATTCGAGCACAATTCGCAGTTCTATGCACATCATTATCGCGATCGTAGGTGGAGAACTTCATGCCCAAGTTTCGGCGCAACGCGTCTGTGGAATTACCTGAATAATTTCCCAGGGAATGTAGCTTGTACTCGGAGTTTTCATCACCCACCCTAAAGTTGTCGTAATGTGCATAACGAATTTTGTTATTTATATGCTCCATCCTTATATACAACTCATGTGGTCGACTGATTAAAATGTGATGGAGCTTCTCTAGACCGATGAAGAACTCATCATTGGGATCTCCGAAGCCGTCGCGATAGGCATCCCAATTGCGGTAAAAGCTTCTGCTGCCATTCAATCGCTGCTGAATTAGAGTCCAACCCGGACCGGCAATCTCATTGTTGCAGGACACCAAAAAAGGTTCCATACCAGGCACTTTGATCTTTTGAAGTTTGGATGAGCTACCCGAGGACATGCAACTGTTGGGTTCCTCTATCAACACTTTCTCTGTTGTCTGTTGTTCAAATTGATTCTGAAATTTTGATTCCATATTTGAAAGTTGTTCCTTTATAGCGACTACATTAGCTGCCATTTCGAGTAGTTCCTTGTTCTTGGACTCCCTTTCCTTGTATAAAGACAGCTGCAGTTTCAACTCTGCCAACTCCTCCACTAGATCTGCCAACTTCACATCCTTCTGTAGACTTTGCTGCGCAATCTCCAGCAAAGGCTTCATGGCCTTATGACAGTAAATTCCACATTGATTTTCCATTTGTTTGGATAAAAAGCAGCTCTGTTTTGAAATAAATAAAATTAAGTTAGTTAATTAAGATTCGAACACTAAAAATTGGAAAACCCTGCCCCTTACTATAAATAGAATAAAGTATAATATTAGTGCATAAAACTGTTAAAGTTGTCTCTTAAAGAAAATTTGCTACACTGGTACAAAAAAAGATTACAAATAAAGATTTTTGTTTCGTATAATTACTGCGAAGGAACCCAATAATTGTTGTTGTATTTATTGTTGCTATCTTTTTACCTTTTAATTTTTTATAAATATTTTTATATTTTATAAATTTTACATTACATTAAATTCGCCTATTCTTTTTTTTTTTTTTTTGTATGAATGTAGTAATTGAACTAGGAATTTATCTCTGGTTTCTATAAATATTAATTTAAAATAGACATATTCTACTATAAATAGGATATTCTGTTTATTATCTGAATTTGTTATAATTATATTTACATTATAGTGAACTTTTCCAGCGAATAAAGTATTGACCTTACCGATTGCCATATAGTATTCTATGAATTTTAATTGATTACATTTCAAAATTGGCATAGTATTTATAAAAATCTGATTTGCTTGCATTAGAATTACTCACCGTATTCTCCATAGGCGGCTCCAAAGCAAAGATAGGCAAGACACCGCGACAAAGCCCTGACATTAAAATCCATAACAAGAGATTTTGCATTCTGATGTTGCGTTCTCTACTTGGCTTTAACAAAGACTGATTTTAAAAATCGTGAGAGAAAGCAAACAAAGCGAGATTGATAAGCAACAGCTGTTAGATTACATTCAAAATATATACTCATTTTTGGAATTTCGAATGTTATCAACAGGCTTAAAACAAGCGATTGGAATGAGCTGCGAGCTAGAGCTTCCCATTTAAGAGAGAATTATGTTATTTATTATCGAATAAAACCAATTACTAGTCTAGACTGAACATATTGTATTATTGTTTATTAGAGAGAAATTTTGCTAATTTTGTGAAAGCTTAAAGTTAATTAACAACAAATGAAACAAATCACAAGTGGCAAGAACTGTAATTGCCACACATGAGTTTCACAATTGACTTGTTTAGATTTCAAAGCAATTCCCCCACCGAAGTTTAGTGGGTCGACTTGGCACCTCAAGTTCATAATTATGTGCAACCCGTTGGCACAAATATCAAATATAACTTTCAAAGCTATGCAAAATGGCAGTATCTAGTATATAGTACTCGTTGTATGTAGTATCCAGTGGCCAGACAAATGGCCGCACACGTTTTCCAATTCGCTGCATTTGCGGCACGTAAAGCGAATCCTTGCCCCACTCCCAATCCCATTTTCAATTCCATTTTCCCCTTTTTGCCTTAACATGGCATACAAAAGAAAAAGTTTAAATGTTATTTGCTGTTGTGTTTAGTTTTTATTACATTTGTTGTGCATTTGAGTGAGAAAAATGTTGCCGCGAGGGTCAATCGATAGATTGAACATAAATAAGAATGATAATAATATTTCACGAAAATTAAAAGTTTATTTGTAAATTATGTTCAACTATAAAATTTGGATATTATTCTTTAAGTTTTTAGTTTTGTATATAATTTTAGTTGTAATAATTTTTTAAATTTTTGGTTAATTTTTTTGTCAATTGCTTTTAATTCACGCCAAATCAATAAATAAATTAACATTATCATAATGTGCTGAGCATTTGCTCAATTGAAGTCTTAGCAATTTTTAAATCAGCCTCCGCAGCAGTTTTTGACCTTTTGTTAGCGATCCCTAAAAGTATGCAATAGTTTTGTATGATTATTTGTATTTGCACTGTGTTTTTTGTGTTTTTATGCGAGGCAAAACTAATTTTGAAGTCAATTAAAAATGTAGTTGGTCTGTGCTTAAACACATGAATCAGTTGCTTACCTTTAGATGCCTCAGATCAACGGCAGGCAGGACAAGCCAGTCAGACAGACATTTCAGGTGAGCGCAATACAATAACTACAGTAACTAGTGTGTGTGTGTGCGTGTAACTAGGATATATTATATATACACATATTTTTTTGTGTATACTTGTATTTATGTGCTCAAGTGCTCAGCTTATTTCCTGTGCTTATTGTCGATTTCTTACTTATTTTTGCGCACTTTCCGCAATATTTGCCAGCGCATTTTTTTGCGATTTATGATCCGTGCGCAGTGTTCGCTGCTCCCTGCCGGCAATTGCAACGGATATAAACATTTTTGAACTCATTTCAACTTCATATACGAGCTATATCCGCGACTAGCTATCTGTTAGCTATCTGGTCTTGGATGAGGATTGGGGCCATGTGGTTGGGGTTGCTGCTCAGCGTTTATGCTCCTGCCTCATGAAATGGCACGTGTCGTTGCTTTTATAAAAGTAGATACTACCTAGTGTTGTTGTTGTTGGCCTGCTAAAGTCGCTGCAATCCAGTGTGCTTATGTTTCACTTTTCACAACATAAATCCCCCAAGCAGCCAAAGCAGTCAAAGAAGCGAAGCAGCTCAAGCCCAAGATCTACCTGGAACCTGAAGTTCATAGATACAGATACACTCTTTACTTGGGAACTTAGAGAAACTTCACTGAGCCGTTGAGCAGAATGTAAAATCGCTGAGCTATTTATTTAGATACACGCGCGGCTTTTGTGCGACTTTTTTTTTATCAAAGTGAAAAAAAAAACTGTGTAAGAATCTGAGTCATGCATTATTATGCTTATTATTATTATGATTATTTGCCCAGCTGTGTCTGACGGCTAAAGGCTTAAACTGCTCCTGCTGTTTTCATATGTATATACATAAATCCGACTTGAAATCTAAAGCCAAAGTAAAATCAAAGTTCGCTTTGGCAAACGACAAAATCATTTTCAAGTTTCAAGTTTGCTTATTTCCGCAATTTTCTTCAGTTTCAGGTTCCTTAGATGTGGAATGGGGGGCAAAGTATTATTTAATTTTTTTTTGTTTTTTAAGTCTACTGTCGGCCTTTCAATTTTCCATATTTTCCATTCTTTATTTAGCGCAAAGTAATGGCCACGCGGCCATATTAAAAATACAGTATACATATTTAAGTGCATCACTGAACGAAATGCAACAGAATGCGAGGGGAGTTTGAGAAATAGAGGTGAGATGGGGGGATGTTGCAGCGTGTTTTGCAGATAGTGGAGGCAACGTCAGAACTTTGGAAATTATTACTTTGCTTTGTTTTCGTTGCATTTAACAAACGCGCTACTGTTACTGTTGCCAGCTTCAGGCCAGGCGGCCTCCTCTTGGTCCGAACTGCACTGGACTGGACGGGACTGCACTGGACTGGGCTGTAAGCAGGAAAAAGTCCTGTAGCCGCCAGGCTGGTTGTGGTTTCAAATTGAAGTACCTGCAAAGACGGCAGCTAAGAAATGCAACCTGAAGCTTAACTCTTAATAAACCATTGGCATTCTTATGAATACAAGCCATGTTTATTTTAAAATATATAAATTCATTTCATTGCAAATAAAAGATATTAATTTTGAAACTTGAAAAATGTTTTTCTGAATGAATGAGAAAATACCTGTTACAATTGTTGGGATGTGGTATTCTGGAACAGTTTAAATTACTACTTTCAATATTTATTACAAACTTTAATTGTAATAATAATTTAGTTTTGTAGTAAAAATTAGAGTGTATTTAATTATATTTCTCTTATTTCAAAATTAGGTAAATAAATGTTTTATTTTCAAATTTCACTATATTGCATCGGATTCAACTAAACAAAATACTTATTTATTTAAATATTTATTTAGCAAAGTATTTATTTTATTTTTAATTGGGTCACAATTAAAGTATAGTTAGTGATATAAAAAGGAAGAGACAATTCTCTTTATTTTCATTTACTTATAAGTAAGTAATTTCTGTAGCTCATGCAATTGCCAGTATGCGCTAACTATTCTCATTTATATATGTATATATATACATTTTCGACTACCTATCTATCTATTAAAACCGCCTCTCAGTCACTTCTTAACTACTGCCATCTCATCTCTTTGGGCTGTTGTTGCTTTCCTTCTCTCTTTTCAGCTGTCTGCGGCATGCATTTCGACTTTTGCTCATTAATAACATAAACCAAGAGCAGAACAACACAGCTTGCAACAGTAACAACAACAACAACAACTGCAACAAAATGAAGAAAATGAAGAAGAGCTTACAGCGTTGACTGCCCACAAAACTTGTGCGAAAAACCAAGTCAAAATTGAATTATGAATATTTAAAATGAATTTAAGCATTGCGGCTGCTGTTGCTGTTGCTGCCTTGGCCGAGACTTGGCTGACTTTTGAACCGTTATGAAAATCCGATATAGATTGTTGTAATCTGAATCTGCGGAGAGTCGTATATATTTCACATTTCACACCAGGCCATTCTCGCAATTAATAAATAGTAAATGCGCCCTAAAGTATGCACTAAAAAATACATACATACATATAGTATATTCAAGAACAAATTGCGTTGCAACGTTGCCTAAGTAAATGTCAAGCTTGGCATAAATAATTTACCAGCATCACAGCTTCAACATCATAGCAATGGCAACATCATCAACATATACAAACACACACATAGAGAGAGATTTACATGTGCACACACACACACATTTGCATTGTCCTTGCGTTGCAGGCAACATCATGCCTCATAAATTTCAACAAATGCAGCGACGTCACTCACTCACTCAGTCTGTCTGTCAGTCCGTCAGTCAGTCTGTCCGTCAGTCAGTCAGTTTGCCAGTCCGTCAGCCAAGGGGTTGCAATTCCGGATCGCTGTCCATCCGTCCGTTTCAGGTAAAGTCGCTCGAGGTGAAAATCTTTGCACTAATGGCGCTGTTTTACATAATTGCCGTGACATTGTACAAATTTATTCAACTGCATGCGGCCATGTGAGCATAAGGTGACCTCGAGAAAATCATTAAAAAAAAATGCGGAATAAAAAGGTTAACAACAACAACGACAACCTGAACTTATGCACTTGCCGCCAAAGGGGTTGGCAAACAAACAAGCAACTGTATCAAAAATGAATAGCTTACTCTACCTGCCCCAATCCCCCAACCCCTCCACAACCCCCTCAAGTCCTCACTGTCTCATTGTCCAACAATGAAAAGGCTGCCAACAAACGCTTTGTGCCCCATGCGACTACGACTACTTCTGAAATATAATAAGGCAACAACAACAGCAACAAGGGTAAACAAACAAGCAACACACACACACGCCTCTGACTGACTGACTGACTGACTTACCGAGTGTGTGTATGAGTGAGTGACTGAATGTCCCTTGCATCCTTCTTCACAACATGCTCTCATCCTTAACCTCGCCCTCATCCTCAGCCTCGTCGTCATCCTCATCTTCTTCTACGTCCTCGTCGTCATCTTCATCATTGTCACCTTGAGCTTTAGGTTATTGGGTTTTTGCACACTCGTCCAAGCGTGTGTCTTGCACTTTACTCGATTCTAGTGTAAAAAAAAAACAGTAGCAGGCAACAAAAACTGCAGTTCTGACCAAGAGAAATGTCAAATACCCTACGCAAAAACTTAAAAAAAAGAATAAATAAACAAGATAACTAGATAATTTACAAATGGTTTCACATTTATGTACAAGTAAACATTTTAATATGTTTTAGGCAATCTAAATAAAATATGATGGGAAAGATTTAATCGAGTACCTCCTAAAAATAAGTATAAGTGCTTTAATCTATGTTTATCGCCATCATAAAATCTTATTGGCAAAAAGGCATTACCTAAAAAATAATATTAAATTTTATTCAAAAACACAAATGTATTAAATAAAGGCATAATTATTCAATCATGAACAAAATTTAATTATAAAAATATATTTATTTGCTTAGAACTTAGAACATTTAATTCTTTTATTGATTAAACTTGATTTGCAACTAAATTCTTTATTTATACAATAGCTTTTCCCATATATATTAATTGGAATATATGAGTAAACAAATGTAGTCATCAAGTTACCAACTTAATACACTAATAGATTATTTGAACATTTCCGTATTTTTGAACAATGCAATTTTAATTTATTTAATAATATTTCACATAACATACAACACCCTAATATATCCCTAAAATTTAAAGAATTTAAATTTTAAAACAACTATTCAATTGCTTGCATAAATCAATATGCCCCACTTACATATTTGTGAGTAAATGCAGCAGCACAAAAGGCCGCAAACAAACAAACAACTTTGACTTTGACTTTCTAACTCTCTGCCTTCACCCTGCACTCTAGAGCGCGTCCTTCCCTCGCCCCTTCTCCTTCTTGATCCCTTTTGCCTGTTAGTGCTCTTTGCTCTGCTCTTCGCTTCTCTCACTGTCTCTGTGTGTGTTTGTGTGTCACTCTTAATCGCATGCAAAAGTCAAAGAGCATAAAGTTGATAAACATTTGCTTTTGTCAAAATATTTGTGCATACTTTCAGGCGCAACACTTTCACGCTTCACTCGCCTTTTTTGTTTAGTTTTAATTGTGCCAATGAGAGACATGGTCCTACACTCTCCCCCCAAATAGCAATGGACTTGAACTCTGTGGCTTTTAGTTTGTCCGAGTTTCAGACAAAGTTCGCCCCGACCTTTCCCTTTAGCTCTACTAACTCATGTTTGTTATTTATGCGTGTGCGTTTGAAATTTTAAACAGCGCCAACTACTTGACCATGCTATTTGACAGTGCCTCCCTGAAGTTAACTCCCTTTCTCCGATTCCTTCAGCGCGTATTTATTGTGCACGGCACATGCAGAGCTCGTGTAACATTTTATGTTGTTTTTGGCCTTCCCAAATACTCAGACTCCTTCTCCGGGACTTCTTCTAGACTTATGTGTGTGTGTGTGCTATTTATGCCCCTGGTTTATATGTATGAGTGTGTGTGGCTCTGTTTAGTTTTGGCCCACGTGCCCGGCATAATAAACGCCACCGGCTGCGGCGTCTCTGGAGCATTCGACGCTGCAGGTTAAAAGCGCATTACGGCTGCAACTTCATAAATTGCGGGCAGCCGCAAAAGCAGCAAAAGGCAGCGGCTACAATGTTTACATGCCAAGCAGTTGGTTAAGGATTCCCGTACAGATTCCGATTCTCCATTTTCAATTCTCCTTCCATTCCCATTTCCATTCTCAATCTCAATCCCATTCCCATTCCGATTCCGATTGCAATTGCGTTTTAAACTGCGCCATGCAAATTTTAGCTTACAAACGTCTAAAGGACTCAAGCACATGTCAAAGCGGCAAAAAGCAGTCTTTGACTGTGCCACAAAGCCAAAAAGGGCACAGAGCTCATTACAAAAATTAAAGACTCGCAATGGGCTGGAAGAAAATCAGCACTAGGAATGCATATTTGCAATTGAAAACCGATCGAAAGTTGGATGTTGCTCCAGCGACGATCAAGTCTCTATTTGCAGATGAACAATTGCCTTCAATTTCGTACCTTTAAAAAACAGCTGCAGACCTGGTTGGAAATTGGCTAAGCTGCTGAATTGACTGAATTGATTGAAACGCTTGCAGGCCTTGTAGAAATTTCGGCAACATTGGCAATATTAAATATTTAAGCAATTAATTAAAAACGCTAAACTATGCATTAACCACATATACGTACATAAATAGTTAAAAACTGTGCTTTAAAGCAGTTGTCAAATTGAAAATGGATTTACCGTTACCCGAGACTGCAATTTAAGAGCCATAAACAGCCATTAACTGGGCCAAAAACATGCAGTTGGGTGTTTCTTTGACAGCTGAAAAGCAGTTGCAGTCAATTGGGGCTGACAGTTGTCTCTCTTTCTGTCTCTCTGAGTGAGTGAGTCAATCGACATGAGCCAGCACATCCGGCACATGTTGTAACAGGAGATGGTGATAAGGAGGAGAGAGAGAGGAATAGAGACGGAGACGGAGAAGAATTGGTAAACGCACACGCATAATTGACAACATTTCCGCGGTGGCTGCTTTTGTTGTTGCCCGGCCATTGAAATCATTTTAGCTGAAACTGAAATTGAGATGGCATCATTGACAGCAAGGACACACACATGAAAGCCCGTGACAGGGACAGGAACAGGGAAACGGTTAGGGACACGGTTAGGGAAAGGGACATCGACATGGCACCGGTTTGGATATCATCCTTGCCCGCGGTGCGCTGATTGCCGCCAGCTGTAAGTTCTGCCAATTCTCCTCGTATCCTGCCATCCAGTTATCCTGCCAGCCAGTCATTGTCGCATCCCTTTCCGATTCGCTTCATCAATGTTTAGAACAATGCCATCAATTTGCGTATTGAATTTTAATCAAGTTGACGTTGGGGGAATATGATAATTAAAACTGTGAGCCCAGTTGCAGATGCTGCAAAATGCAACAAAATTACAGAGCAATTGCCCTAAACGACGACTCTAATGAAGCTTAACTATGAGTTACCCTCTAATGACAAGGCAAACATAAACTTCAGCTTTATAATCATTTGAAATTTCATCTTTTTCACAAACTTATTTAAATTCAATTCTTTAGGAACTTTAAATTGGTTTTCAAATTTTAGTTACAGGGTATTTAGCACCACAATAAGCCAAGACAAGAGCTCTTTATTTGTGCAATTTGTTTGCGGTGCCATGAAAGGTTTAACGGTTCAACGCAGTCCCTCAAAAATTGAAGCTTAAAAAAGTGAAAATGCTCTTTAAACAGTGTAAAATGTTCAGCAGTTGCGAAAAATTTAACTCGCGTTTCGCAAAATTTGAATTGCAGCCAGCGAAGCGCTAATTTGAAATGGCCGCAAAGCCATCGACTCCTGTCTGGCCATTGATTGCAATTATTTTCAATGAATGAAAAGGTGTAACTTCGACATGTTATGTTACACAGTGTAAGCATTGAGTAATAATCTTTGTAGACTTGATCCAGTGTTGAAAATCCAAGCTGTGAATCCAGTTCTAAATCGCAATGTAGAGTTGCCAATCAATCGGCAAATAATATCGTTTAATCGAATATTCCCAATTCAATTCTATAACATTCAAAATGTCAAGGAAGGGAACAGTGCTGAAAAAAAAATAAAAAAAATATTTCTAAATAAATAAATAAATAATTTATCAAAATATGTAGAGTTTAAACAATAAAAGATTTTGACATTTCGCAATCGGAAATCGGTTCAGTTTTGGCAAAGCTTTGACAGCCTAAAGTTTTTAAAAAAATGTCAAGGGAAAAGTATGGATAAAGTGAATATTATTGTAAAAAAATGCATTTTTTCAAACAGATCAAATGTTGAAAAAATATACATTTCGCAATCGAAAATCATTCCAGTTTTGACAAAGCTATGACATTTTGAAGTTTTTCAAAAAATGTCAGTGATGAAGGGAATATTATTGGGAAAAAAACAAATTTTTCATATAGATAAAATATTGAGGCCAATAAGAGGCTAAGCAATGAAAAAATTTATATTCTGCAAGAAAATCGGTTATGTTTTGACAAAGTTATGATATTTTGTAGTTTTTGAAAATAAAATATTCAGTTAATTATACAATTCACATTGTCGAGTCAGACGTAATTGAATCGATTTCTATAAGTAATACCTTTTTACCTGTTTTTATATATAATCAAAAGCATATCATGATGGGTTTTAACAAAATATAGATAGAAAATGGTCAGAGAGCATGAATTTCAGAGTGACAGATAAGTTGGTTGGTCGCAGCAATTGACGGACTTTGAAGGACTGAAGCCGCAGTTCAGTTCAGTGGATAGTGGACAATCGACAGTTGCTGCTGGTATTGCCAGATGCTACCTGATGCTATCTTCTCGCTGTGATTGGTTGAAAAAACCGTTGCAACCTCAAAAGCCGAAACCAGAAATGCACTCTTTCACGCGCAATACAATTGGACGTGGATGTGGAAGTGGATGTGGATGAACTGGAGATTGGCTGGGTTAGTGCGGTAGGCGGCAAATTGCACCGTTAATTTGGTGTTATACATGTACACACACACACAGAGACACACACAAACATACATACGTGAGTTGGTGAATTTTGGTTGCTGGCAACGTCACCAAATGAATTCAATTAATTAAATTAGTTCAACTCGCAGCTGGAGCTGCTATACTTTGGTATCTCGGCCAAAGGGATCTGTATTAAAATCGGAAGGGGAAAGGGGAATCGAGAGTCGTGAAACCCGAGTCGGGACAGTTGTCGACGCGGCCATTACGCAGCTGAATAAAAATTGCACGCTGCGGTCAACGCTACGACGCCGCAGTCGACGCCGCTGTCGGCGCCACCGTCGACTCAATTATCAGCTTTTATGAATGGCCAGCAAATTTTGCAAAGCGCCAACGACGGGACGTCGCGACGTCTGCCAGGACTGCAGTTTTTTTTTAAATTTTTTGGCATACCCTTTATGACTGTCAGAGAACTTAACTTCTGGGAGGCAATTGGCATCGAAGCATTATTTGAAGTCGTGCTTAAAAAACGAATGAAATCAAAACATATACAGTCGAACTTCCCTAACTCGAATCACCATTATCCAAGAAAAAAGTTCGAGTTAGGGAGACTTCGAGTTAGGGAATTTTTTTTTTTTAGTGTTTTAAAATAAACTACAAATGCATTCAATCATAAGTACAATTCAAATTTCAATTTTTTCTGTTATTTTCAACAAAAAGGGATTCCAGTTTGTTCAAGACCTGTTAATATTCTCAGAAATTGGTTTCTTCGTTTTTTTGCCGTATCCAGAATAAGTTCCCTATTTAAATGTCATCATAATTAATATTTCATTTTTTAATATAATGAATACTGTTTTTGCTGAGATACGAGTACAACATTTTTCAGCAACTTTAATTTATTTGGTCTACTTTCAAATTCCTTAACTACTAATAAGTTTGAATATTTCCTAAAACATTTTAGTACACTATATGCTAATGTAAATCAATATAACATATTCAAACGATCCGGAAACAAAAGTATAAAATAGAAACGAAAAAAAATGCAAACTTTGCTGGAGATTTCCCCGAAAAATTCGACTTACAGAAGCACGGGCCAATATTTTTGTTCGAGTTAGGGGGAAATTCGAGTTAGGGAAGTTCGAGTTAGGGAGACAGAATTGTATGAAATTTGCTCAGTAAACGCTATTGCCACTCGATTTTGTTCGAGTTAGAGAAAATTCGAGTTAGGGAAGTTCGAGTTAGAGAAGTTCGACTGTATTTAATTATTTAATTATTTGTATGGAAAATACTGCAATTTTAACAGAACAACCAAAATTAATTAACTAAAAGATTGTTAACCATATAAAATAAATTAATATGGAAACTTCTTCAATAAACAACTAAATTGAAACTTAAAGATTTTTAATCAAATATATAATGTACATAAAAGATCAGTTGAGATTGAAATACAGATTTTTCGTATACATAACATTTGGTGTTATTAATAATAAGCGTTCTTAAACTTCTTTCAGTCAAAGCAGGTACAATGTAACAGTTTCCTTTTAGCATATCAAGGTAAGAATTGAGCTTTATTATTAAAATTTTTTCTATTTTTCTTTCTGTACAATTACAATTTGAACACTTAACATTTAAAGAGTAAGAAATAAATACACAAAATACTTGGGTAATTTTCTCGATATCTAATAAAGATTCCAGATATTTTTAATAAAATGTATCAAACTGTATGTTTAATTAAAAAAGGAAACTTTTATTCATATTTGACTGAACTTGGAACGTGGCATAAAAACAAATTTAAACTCAATTAATTCAACTGAAATTTAATATTTTATGAAACGCGTATTACACATTGACGGAGTATTCAAAAGTCTTTGCATGGAATTCGGAAATTTGTGGACTTTGCTTGCGACTGCGTTTGGCATTTGCGCAATTTGTGCTTCGATTTTTCGCTTCGGGATAATTGCGTTAAGCGCATAATTAAGTTGGCCAACTGCAGGTAATAAATTATGAGCAGCCGAAACCCTTTTGCCAATACTCGTACTCGTATTTCTGTTAGCCATTTACTCTGCTGCGGCTCATTTGATAAAAATTGAATTTGATGCGCCAGCGAAATGAAATTAGCAACATTTTTAATATGTTTAATTTAATTTGCAGCGAACAGAGGCAAAAACAAACGTCAGATGATAAACCCATGTTAAATGCTAACATATGCTCTAGGCCCTCTTTGTCACAAGTAAAATGTCAGCACAAAAACAACAACAGCAACAAAATATGGCTAGAAAAAAAGGGTTTTAGAGTTGGCGTTCATCATGCCATGAATTACGGGGCGTCAAACTGTCAAGCACCCCCCAGTCCCAGTTCAGGACTTGACAGATGAACTAACGGCTCTGGCCGCACTAACTGCCTACAAGGGTTGAGGCATATGCCCCACCCCCCCTTTGACTCCCACATCAACTCCTTTCTGACTATTGCTATTCATAAAAATTGCTCAATTCCGCACGCGTTTGCTATTTTTGTTTGCAAGCAAACGCAAAAAGCGACACAAACGTTGCCTTTTGTCTCAGTCTCTGTCTCTTTATCATGGTGCCACTGTGTGAATGTTGAATCGTGAATCGTGAATGACACCAAACAGATGGATGGGCGCATTCAACCACCTCGTGTACTACAGATACAGATACAGGACCAGCAGCACCACTTGGTGGGTATCCATCCAGCAGCTGAGATTTGCCTGCAAACAAGTGATATTTTTGTTGACAACTAAAAACCCCAACAGAAGCAGCAAATAACAAGTAACTAAGCTCTTTTCGAGCGTGTACGACTATGAGATACCCTGATTTTAGCCTAGTTATTTAAATTCATGTATTTATAAATACAAATGCAAATAAAATTTATAAGAGATTCGCTCGAAAAGCATCTATGTTTATTTCCCAATTGTTAAAAAAGAGATATTCAATGTATATAATCATTGTGGGAAGGGAGCACGAAGGGTTCAAGAGGCGACTAGCAACATATACAGGATGAATGGACAATGAATGGATGAATTCACAAATATTTAATGCCATATTTAATAAAAATTTTGAAATAAATTTAAAAATTCACATGATTATATTTATATTTATATGTATAAGTTATAGATCCATTTATGCAATAAAATTTCTTTCTTTAAGGAATAAACATTAGTTCTCGGATGATAAGTTTTTGCCACTTTGTAAACGTGGTACTTCATCCTCAAAAAGCAGTCTGGATCTCCAAAAGGCTCTAGGATCAAGGCTTTAACATCAAAATTGTTAAATATATAAATTCAAATAGAATCCATATCTGCACAAGTCGCATATACCCTCTACATTCATGCAATATACAGTATATAAACATTCACGCTCAACATGCGCTAAAAAACAGCAACGCATTGCAAAGACAACAAAGACAAAAAAAAACAAAAAACAAAAACAAATGTGTGTGCCTGCAAGCGGGTTAAGTGCCAAAGTGAAACCCCTATCTCCTCTCTGCCGGACTGTCTAAGCCCCACACCCCAATCCCAACAACTCCCAACCCACTCCGGTTGGCTTAAAAGGCCGTCAGTTGGTTTTTAAAATTATACCTCCAAATTATGCAATTCCATGTGTGGAATTTTGCCTAACAAAAAATGTGTTTTGCATCGCTTGCAAAAGTGCAAAAGTGGAGCCATAAATAATATTTGATTCAGCTTTTGGCGTTTTGCAAAAATCTGTTAGCTAAAGCAATACAAAGTATTAAAAATAGTTACAGTTGCCAAATATTTTATGCGACTGTTGCACATTTTTGCCCTAAAAACTATAGGCAAACTGCATAAACAAAGATTAACTTCGTGTTATAGTTTAAATACATTATGCAAAATCCAAACAAACATCATGAAAATGAAGAAGAAAGACAAGAGAATTGGAAAGAAAATCCACTGTCAAAACATATTCATAGAAAAACATTCTTCGTTAGAGTTGAAGCGAACTAGAAATCTGGGCTCATTGTGAAATAATATAATATATACTGAATATAGTTAGCGAAAAAGCGCGCCTAGTAAATCAACTGAACTTTAACAAAGGTGAAGCAAATCAACTAACTGTGCATCTCCAATATATAAATTTATATATATCAAATAAGCTGAAAAAACAGAAAGCGAATGTTTTGAGTGGTGAAAATCTCAGCTTACTTTAAAATGCACAAAAAAGTGTAAAGTAGACATAAATCGAATATATTTTTAAAATTCATTCAATCGTTTTTTACCTATGTAGATAAAGCTAAGTAAGCTATGAAATACGCTCTTCTTTTCCAAATTCAAAGTAATTGAAAAATCAACTAGAACTCAGAATAACTGAAAAATTTGAATATTTAAAGTAAATTTTTTAAAATTCGTTCCAACTGAATTTCCATTTCAAAATGTGGGGCCTGCATCCAAAAATACGGAATCTGTTGTTGCATCGCTTTCTGTATGCCACCTGCAAGTGTTACCATCTGGAATATCAGCTGCTAATCCTTTTTTTGCTCTTCATGCGCTTCGATGTCGCCCATCCCATTAATTATGTGAGGGACGTTGTCTACTGGTCGATATTCTCCGTGTACACTTGGAGCTGTCTGTCGGTGCTGATGCTCATTGCGGTTGCCTATGGAATGCTACTGTGCCACATGCACCAACGGATGCCCATTTGCCACAGCTCCTGGCAGGTATTTGTCATGCAGGAGCTGCCACTTAAGTTCTGTCTGCTGACCGTGCTGATCAATTTGAGCTACTACAACAGCTGCATATATCTCAGTTACTTGAGTAAGATGGACATGAACTTGGACGAGAGTTTAACCAGCCATTATCTGGTGGTCAGTGGTGTCGTCTGCGGTTTGTACCACTTTTTGATAGAGCACTGTCGTCTGGACTGTGAGATATGGCCGCTGCCTGTGGTGCGACAGCCAGAAACTCCGTTTCAAATATACTGGTTGAAATGGCCCAACATCTGGCTGGGTCTTCAGAAAAGTGTAATTCCTATGCTACTCGTATCCGTCTTCTACTGGCCCAGTTGGCAATTGCTTGGCCAAGCCTGTTGCCTCGGCATTTTAATGACAGCCAAGTTGAACGATATCAAAAGCATCTATGGAACATTGATGCTTCGCAAGTTGCCGATGACACTCCGAACTAAGACTCGGTATCAGCATCGTCATCAGGAACTGGAATTGCCATTGATTTTGGCACTGAGCACAACTTCTTTGCATGGCTTTCAGCTGCAGGTGGCCAAGGACTTTTATGATGATATGGCCAACACTTTGAATAAGGAATGTCACCATCTTTTTAATCTCTATGAACTCAAAAATAGACATACAAATAATTGGGAAATCGTGCGAGATATTCTGCTGGGCCGGATTAAGTACTTTATGCGTCAACTGGAGAATTGTCTGGCCATCAACAAAGATCCAACTGGCGTTGAGAAACCGGCAAAGGATCATTCCAAAATGCGGCCATTAATGCGTAACTCAACAAAACCTAAAAGATTCTTTAGCTGCCGCCATCGAGAAATGTCTAATCAACCTGTCTGTCAGCCTTGGAAAGCAACTCCTGAATCTAGTTGGTGGTTATGCCTAAGAAACCAATTGTGTAGACTGAAATCCATTTATCGTAGCTGCATTCAGAACAAGATACATATTTGGACCTCGCAGAATTACTTGGAGTACGAGTTGAACTGTGGCCTTTCATTCATCTGGCTGATTCAAGGACTTGTCTGCATTTGCCAACGATCCCTCAAGGAGGACAAATATGGCTTACTCCAGGCGGATCTTGGCCACATCTTTCAGCTGCTGCTTGACTTGGAAAGATTGCTTTGTTCGGCTGAGAAGTTTCACAAGATCCCAAGTGTTAGTCTTGCTCAGCTCTTGCCAGCAACTTCACGGTCTATAAACAAGTTGATATTCCACTTTAAGTCCTATTTGGAATGTATTATAGAGGATGAAAAACTACTAAAGGAACTGCAGAGTCGAAAATAGTTTTGTTTAATGTTTCATATGTTCGTTTTTGTTTCGTTTATTTTAACAAATTTGTTGAACCTATTTAAATTTAACCACGTCTTTTATCTTAAGGTTAAATTACAGAAAGCAAAGAAATCATCGCGTATTTAATTTCGTCTTGTTATTACCATTCCAGAATCCCAAAAAAAAATCCTTATACCCTTTCAATAGT
The DNA here is from genome assembly GCA_037043405.1 of Drosophila subquinaria. Classification (NCBI taxonomy): domain Eukaryota; kingdom Metazoa; phylum Arthropoda; class Insecta; order Diptera; family Drosophilidae; genus Drosophila; species Drosophila subquinaria. The sequence goes on from JBAMBL010003007.1 coordinate 25,800, forward strand.
TTGTATTTTTTTGATTTATCAACATTTATTTAAATTTTTTAAACAAAATCCAATTTAAAGTTCTCACAAATCAAAGTTCACATTGAAATTTAAGAAGCACCTGTAGAAATAATTTTGTATTAACATCAATTCACACCTCAAACAACTACAAACGAAGAATCTCAAAACAATTTTAATACATAAAATGGATAAGAAAATCTACATGAAACTAAGGAATCGCACTGTGTACTGGAGTGTAGTTAAAAAGAGGACTCCAAAGCGGAGACACAATAAAAAGGCTATAATGCTCAGTCAAAAATCGGTAAATGGGAATAAAATTAAATTTGAAAAGAACTCCCAATATGCATTGCCAAATCTAAGCGATGGAGACGAGAGTCTAATTTTTATATCGGACTCCCGAACTCCAATAGATTTAATGGACTTAACCGATGAGAATTTCTTTTAAAATAATTTTGGCTTTTATACCGTGTCTTGTTTTAGTTTTGTTTCAATATTATTGTTTAAATTATCGTAGATTGTTTATTTTTAAATTGCCAAAAAGTTCTTTGTAAAATTGTTAAATACGAAAACCAAACACTCAATAAAATATATCTGTGGATTTTAAATTTATTTAAATTAATTTGAAAGATTATTTTATTTATATACCTTTTATGGATTTCTAGAATATGGTAACTCTAGTTAAAGTGGCATAGCTGTTTACACAAACAATTGCCGAAAACGACTTACAACCTTTTGGCCTGCTGGTGGCGCCATCTAGCGCTTTGCACATAAATTTCAACAGTCGCTTAGTCAGCAGAGGCATCGCTGCACTATGGGGCGAAATCCGAAAAATCGAATATTTATTAATAACTTTTAAAATAAGCTAGGTTTTTGAATGCGACTTTTTTATTAATATTATGTACACCCTCAGAAATATTTTTGGAAAAGTGGGCGTGTCGCCACCCCCGCCCTTAATTTTTTTTTTTTTTTTTGTATGTATAAAAGCTACTAAGCTCATAATTTTTATTTCAAATAACAAGCTTTGACCTTGTTTATTATTAGCAATAAAGAGAAAAAGTAATTTTTTGACAAAGGAAGTTGTGTGCTCTTATAAATGGTTGTGAGCATAAAATTTAAAAAAAAAAAATTGGGGCGGAGATTTTGACATGCCCACTTTTTCAAAAAATTTCTATGGGTACACATAGCACTTAATAATAAAAACCTCAAAAACTGGTCAAATATCTCATACGACAAGCCAGCAAATCAACACTGAAAAATGGTGAGGTTACGTCCTAAAATATTCATTTGCGCAGATTGTGGGAAATTGTGGAAAATGAGACATATTGCCTTTAAATAACAATGAATGGATCTACGACATACAGTTGGACGTACATTAAGCCTCGTTAAGCAACTTTGTTAAAAGCTTCCTCAAAGTTGAAATTTCTTTCCAAGAAATTTCCTTTCAAAGCATTATCTAATTTTACAAAATATTAATAGAACACGCACAAATACAGAAAACTAGTACAATCAACACATAGTACAAACCCGTATTATTGGTTTCCATTTTAAATTTTGTAAAATAAATGATTAGTCTTTAAGAAATCCAATTAATAAATAGGCTGCAAAAATATTGCAATCTCAAAGCACGTGCTTTTTGACAGCAACATCGGACTTTAACAGCTTCTAGGTTTAACATTGGTCTGTTATATAACATTGTTGGTACCGAACTTTACAGTTTAAAGTTTTCTTTACATGTTAACATAAAAAATATAGCATTATTAATACTTTGATAAAATGACTAAATATTCGATTTTTCGGATTTCGCCCCATAGTGCGCTGTCTCTCGCTCACTCTTCCCCTATGCTTTCTTTGCGCCGCCCCAAAGTATGCAACAAGTTTATGCAGCTGCACGCAAGTTGACGTTTGGCGTGGTCTCATAAATTTCACTGGCAGCGCTCCTAAAATCCCCTGACAAAGAGTGCAAAAAAAAAAACAAAAAAACAAAAAACGCTGGCACAAGCCGCAAACATGCCGGGCCAAAAAATCAACCGTGGTGTGTGGTATCCATGGTGGTGGAGTGTGTTGGGGCAGTGCTAACCTCTAAGCACGTGTCAAGTGTGAGCCAAACTTTTAATTTGCACAACGTCCTGGCAGAGAAGGCAGAGCCAGAGCCTGGCCAGAGCCTGACTGACTGACGCTGAGTGACTGTCAGCCCTGTTAGTCCTTTTATAGTCCTCTGTCCTCTGTCCTGCCTGCGCCTTGCTGTCTGACAATGTCATCAGTTGCAGCTGACGCAGCAGACGTACGCATACGAGTAAGAGTCACTGTAGCATCAGCACTACTGCCAAGAAAGATGGAGGAGGGAGGGGAAGATGAGACGGAAGAGGAAGAGGTGGAGCAGTTGCAGTTGTAGTTGCAGTTGGTTGTGTCCTTTTTTTGTTTGTGTTCCCTGAACTCCCTATTCTTGTAGCTTAAGTTGGGTATATTTTATACACTTACTGCTATGCAATATTATTTTATATATATTATATGCGATATAAGCATGTAATCCACAAATTATTGCATTTATTAATTTATTTATTTTCTAAAACCAAAGACAGTATAAATAGTTAAGTACCTTAAATTTGTATAATATTAAAAAAATATTTTTGGCAACTGATTTAAAATAATCAAACAAGAAATAATAAGTAACAGAACAAGTTTATACTCATAGGAAGATTAATTAAAAACATTTGAAGAAAAAACGCAGAGAAAACAGTTAGTAAAGATATGTAAAGTGAAAAAAACTACAATAATATTGCCTGGATTAACTAAGGTCGAAAGATTGATAAGTTAAATTCCTGTTAGGCCAGAAAATAACGAAGGAATGAAACGGTTTTCAAAACGATGCAAAACGATTGTAAGATTCTTTTCGAAACTTTAAATATTTAGTTTGGGAATAAATTTAAAAATTAAATTAAAAAATATAAATAACATTTTATTTATTATCCAAATAATATTTAATTGATGAAGTGATTGGTGCAATTTGAAAAAATTGAAGAGCATTGTAGAGTAATCGAAAGTCGATCAGCGGACGCTGATGCCCTGCAGCGGGTGTCCATGACAAGTGGTGTGCGTAAGCGTGTGTGTGTATTTGAGTGTGAGCCTTAAGAGCTGATAAAGCAACGCTCAGCGTTCGCCTGGCCGCTGTCAGTTAGTCAGACGAGGCCTGGTCAGTTAACCAGTCAGTCAGTCACTCAGTCAGTCAGTCAGTCAGTCCATCAGTTAGTCAGTGCCTGCGTTCATTTACAGTTACCACCCACAATTTGATTGCCCCACACTTATTGCCATTCATACGTTCATACGTCATTTGCTCCACCTCTGCCTGGTGTTAAATCCGTTTGGATTTTTGTTTTGTTGATTGCCGCACGCCTCAATGACATTTCATTTATTAAGTGGCGCCTCTGACCATTTCTTGTTACCAGTTTCCTATATACATATATATGTTTTTCTTTTTTGGCAACTCAGCGGGTCGGCAATTAACTATGCAATACGCTGATTCATCCAGCTCCAGCTCCAATTCCAGCTCCTATCGAAAATGCCGCATCATGACGACGCCTTTGATTTGTTTTGCAAGTGTGTTGTTATATCCGCTACAAAGGAATTTGCATTTCAAATGAATTACACTGCCAAACAGAGGAATAACAACAGCAACAAAAATAATGAAACAAAAAAAAAGAAGGAAAAATAAAAACAAAAAGGTAAATATAGTGGGACAGGCTCCGATGGCTGCTGAAATATAAATGTTAATCCCAGCAGCGTCAATTGCAAAAACGTTCAGAGCTGTTGACAGCATTGTCCAGGCGGGGCAGGACATTTTGAACTGCCAGGACTCCCAGGACTGCCCAGGAGACAATCCGATGAGAAGTCTGCCTCTCTCCCCATCATTGGCCTGGGCAGTATGTCAACGGCTTTTTAATTGATTTTCATGGCTGCAGTTTTTGATTGTGCTGATTGACGCATCAAATGAAGTGACTTCAGAGCTGCCAGGACCTCTCTCTTGTCCTGCTGCTCTTGTCTGCTTGTGTCCTCTGCCTCCTCTGTCCAAGTGCCGTATCAGTAACGACGCAAACAACACAGCCCATTGCCGGAGGAGTAACGGAACAAACACACACACACAGACGCCAATGCACACACACACACACACACACGAACACACTCACACACACATGCAGGCAGGCAGAGCAGTAATTAAATTTGTCAGTCAGACAAAACGTTGCCCCAAAGAAGTGGCAAGCTGGCAAAGTGCACAACGCGTCGTATACGTGATGCGTGATACCATAAGATCGCATGAGCGCGTGTCTGTGTGTGTGTGTGTCTTTGTCTCTTTTTGCAAACAATTGGCGACTGCATACACAGAGAAAGAAGAGAGAAGGAAAGAAAGAAAGAGAATCGGATAAGTAAGAAGATTTTAAACGGAAGTCTATCGATTACAAAATCATTGCCTACTTTTAAGCGCACGTTAAAATTATTAAAAACAGCTTTTTTGAATTTATCAAAATTATTAATAATATATTATGATGTTGCAAAATCGTTTTAATTTTAATTAAATTTATACACATTTTAAAGATTTTTTTATAGATTTAGATTTATTTACATTTACTATTTATTTATTCCATCTCAAAACAATTGCTTACTTGTTTTGTTTGATCTGCTTGGCTGTGTATACCCCATTAGTGAAATGGAAAAGGGTACAAAATAAGTCTTGGATTTCTGTCTAGCAGCTTGTTGTTTTTATACTCTGTACCCATTGAAAATGAATATTTCAAGCTAATGCAACTGATCATAATTTAAATAACATCAGCTAATTTTTTTGCAATTTTTAGTTTGATTGTGTTAATAAGAAAATGATCTTTGTGGTGAAAAGAAAGCCAAGATTTTTCTAATTTGCTGAAATATTTAAAAGACATTTCTTTTTTTTCTATGTTTTTCAATTACTAGACAATCTTAAGAAATATTAAAGCCATAACTTATTGCACAGGGTATCTCGTAGTCCACCACTCTCAGCCACAACTTGTTTTCAGTTGCAATTGTTGTTGTTATTGCTTTTTAATTATTGCATTCAGCATTTATTCGTTCATTCGCTTGGCTATTGTATGAACTGTAAATTAATATATATTCAATATCATACAAATATGTGTTTACATACACATACCAATACATACACGCATGAGTCGCTAATGAGCCGCCTTTTGACTTTGACGTCCAGTGAGCTCAGTTTTGGGTTTTCCCCCCAAAAGTCGAAGGACGAAAGAAGACTGTAAGGTAAACAAAAGAAGAATAAGAAGCCTATTGCACAATGCGGTAAATCCGAAAATTTGAAATCTGAGAAGCAATTTGAAAATCATTAGAAAAAACACATTAAGCGTAAAAAATTAATGAGCAAGTTGCGTCAACACAGGAAGCGAGAAGAGGCAGGCAGCCAGAAAGACGAAGAGACCAGGATACCAGTACATAGGTACATATATAAAAAAATATATATCCTGCCTATGCAGCTTGAAACCTTAGTTAGACATTCCTTCAATAACAGTGTGTGTGTGTTTCTGGGTGTGTGTGTCTGCCACACAGCTGCACTGTGTCCCGGGCTGCAAGCAAAACCTCTAAGACGATGGTTGGCTTCTGTTTCACAAAACGTAGTAGAAGGAAAATAGTATGAAAATATAACGGTAACAAGAAGGAAAATTTTCTAATAAACGGTAGCTACTAAGCAGCAGCACCCATGACAGGATGACTACAGGATGACGACTCCAATGGAGTCGGGCGTTGTATATCAAGCACGATAATAGGCTGGATGAAGGATGGGTTGAGCAGGTGGATCAGCAGCCAGTGGCGTCGTATCTAAAAATATGTAAGGAGGGGGAAAAAATAAAAAATATACTTAAGCGCAATTTAGCATTAAGCTTACAGACACTAGATTAATTCAACAATTATGTGATAATTAAATCAAAATGAATTATAAACTTATAACTTCAGATTTAATAAACAACACATTGTGAATTGCACATTAAATAATAAGTATATACTTGCGGTGCTGGGAATCCTAATATAAAAATAATTATAATAAGATTATACTTTTGTTTCTTTATTAGAGCTTAAATACATTGACATTCAGTCATAGTTTATTTTGTAAAAAAAAATTAAATTTCTGGATTTTTATTTTTTTCTTATTTTATTATAGTTGCTTATTGTTCTTAGAGTGAGCCAACAAAAATAAAAAAAATAATTTTAAAAATCTAATCGAATAATCCAATCTAATAAGAATAGTAAAAAATCGCATATCTTATTTTTAGAACACTTAATTCACAAACGGTGCTCAGAGATTGAAGACTAATTTATATTTCTATCCAGCTTATTAACCCAAACTTTGAGCAAATTATGTGCAATCTAAGCTCAATTTCTATGTGCTATTGTTACCAATGAATTATATAATTAGATTTAATTTTCGTTAAGTAAAGATGTCGAATGCATCTCTAATTGGCCTCTTCAATTAAATTCCATCAGATTGATACCGATGTGCCTTCCCTGCCCTGTTTATAGTTTTTGTCAACTGCTATTATCATTAATAATAACTTATATACATATACCCAATTTCCAAAGTTAAGTTCTCATTCAATCCTATTAATTCCCAATTTGATTAATTTAAATTAAGATTGCTTTAATGTACTTTCGGAAACTCAGTTTAAAGTTGTCATCAACTGCTATAAACGTTATCGGTAATTTAATTGCCACTTAGTCGAAGAGGTAAACTTGAACCCACTCCCCCTCTTGCCACTGCACACAACTACGCCCCTGGCCACAGATTGCGGCTAGGTAGGTCGCTTGCCAATGTCTACAAAGTCGTTTACTTTACCTAACAATATTTAGTTAGCCAACAAAAGCCAGGCTAACATTGAGACACAGATACACACACACACACACAGTAGTAGCAGAAACATCAAGAAGAAGCATGCAACAGTCTTGGTTTGAGAGGGGGGGAAACTTCTCTGGAGAGCCGTGTCGTGTAGTTTTTGGTCTAACAACTCATTTGGCACTCATGAGTGGGTCACAGACCGTTAAGGCCAGGCCAACAACACATTTTTCGGCGACATATCCTTCGGAGTTGTTGCCGCCCCCCTCCCCAATCCCCCCTTGCACCTCCGCCCATCCTCCTTAAATTTCAGCTTGCAGCTGCCCGCTGATTTTCAATGCTTGTCACGTTTTTGTCGAGCGTTGAAAAGTCAAACCAAGCAGGGGGCAGAAAGAGCACAAAGAAGAGAGAGGTCAGCGGGCAGAGGGGGAGAGGGGGTAAGCTGGTTGGCTGGTACAAGTTTTTGTGCTCTTTTGTGCGTGCCGTCGACCGGATGTGCCGAGGATGTGCGTCTTTTGTCGTAATTACCTGCAAGTTGCCTCCAATGCCACATTTGATGCTGCTCGCTGGAGCGCGCAAATCCCAGACGTTGACACTGTTCCCCCTCCCCCCCTTAAACCTTGCCCCTGGCTGTGATTGCGGCCAGAGCAACAGGTGTTTCTCCCTCTCCCACTCTCTCTGTCTCAATGTCTATCTCTTTTTAGCTGCTAATTGGCGCTAAGTGCCTTGGATAAACTTGGCATTGCCATTTTGATACACGTATTTTGTTTATAAATAATAAAGCTGGCAACGATTTAAAGGTCTAACTGAGCATTCACCGAGATCCCTATCCAGCATCACCGCATGGTCAAAGTGCTTTTGGTCAGCTGACCACTTAAGCACAATGCTTTTGCATTGTCCTGGAACCAGGAGTCGGTTTGTTTTGGCGGCCCGTTGCACGTTTTCCACCTGTATATATAAGTGTTTTTGTGTGTGTCTCTCTGGGTGTGTGTGTGTGTGCATCAGCGGGTTGCCGACACTGTTTCGACACTGGGCACGATGAGTGTGAGAGTCCATTGCCAGTGGACTCTCTAGCTGAAATGCAGCTAACGAACCGCAATTGCGGTCACATTTCATGAGAGCGCGCACGTCGCCCTCTGGGCCAACACACACACACACACACACACTCGCACACACACACACACATGCACTCGAAACGACGACTGATTCAATTTGCAGGCTGCGACAGGCTTTTAGTGAGTGCACCACCCTCTTCAGCTCCACCACCCACCCGAAAGTACTGTCCAAAATGTACTGACTGCTTGGCCCCGTGGATATCATCCAAAATTAGCTCGTTTGTCGAGTGCGGAAAGGGTTTACCTGCCCCTCCCCCAACCCCTCCTTACCCATCCGACTCCTAGAGCTCTTCAGCTGCACAGTCAAAAGCTCATGTTACACTTACACACACACACATAAATACATTTCTAACATACATACATATACGGGCATTTGCCACACACCACTTTTGCCACACAAAGACAGCAACAACAACAATAGCAACATCTGCATTTCTCTAGGGAAAAAAACGTCAAATAGCAACAGGTTTATGACAGACCAATTAACTAGGTTCGATATTTACATATAATACACAAAAGCCGTACTCTTAGCCATAAACCCGTATACAATATTCGATACTCGTAGTAGTGCCCTAAGCAACAATATACGACCATTTATATTTATCAATTTTAAATGTTCCTAAAAAAAATACTTTTCATTTTCCTAATGCCAAACAATTTGAAAGAATTTTCTGCTCTTTTCCCTAAGCCAAATTATTCAATTAAAACATCAAAGAAAAAATAATGTATAGTCAGTAAATGAAATTTCTAATTCGGATTAGTGATTTAAGTTAAATAAACAAATATCATACGCAGGTAAATCAATTTTGAGTGCAACTAAGCCAAATTATTCAAATAAAATTAAAAAAATTAAGAATAAAAATTAAATAAAAAACTATGAAACTAACTAAGAAATTTCGGTAATTATGAATAGTGCTATTAATTTAATAAATTACGATCTCTATTTATTAAATGTATATCAATAAAATGAAAAGAAAGTTGAGTGCAACTAATTGAATACAAATAATATTCAAATGTACAGTCAATCAAGTAATTATCATAAAATATATTGTCTTAACTTATTATTTTTAATTTTTAACTTATTCTACAAACTTACTTTCTACAATTAAAATAAAAAAATTAAAAATAAAAATCAAGAAAATATTTTTTTTTTTTTAGAATCTTAGTCAGAGCCAGCAAGAACATGTCTTTTTATATTGGCAACAGAAAAATTAGATAAACAAGGACGAATCGAAATCAGAAAATATTAAAAAATATATATTTAATAATGTTTAATATCTCTTACTTTAATTAAGTTCGTCTGAAGTATAGAAATATAAATAAATAATATAACAATTTTAAACATACGCAATTTGATATAAAGCTATAGCCTATATCCAATATTAATTGTATTTAAATTACCATCTTAAATAGACACTATAGTAAATATATAATTTAAAACAGTTATTCTCCAAGCGCCCCCAAACTTGTGCGACAGTGTAAACTGTCTGCTTGTTGACTGACTCGTTATACAAAATGTAATGAGCAATTTAGCTAAAAATACAGAGAGAAAAGAAAATGGAAGAGCCCGAAAACTAGTTGCTATATTAAACATTAATGCCAGAGATGGCAGCAATAATTATGCAAATTTTGGTTATATTCGTGTATGTAGAAGCGTAGCCAGGACACGAACCAACAGCAACAGCAACAGCAACGGCAGTGGCAGCCGTGACACCTTCAGACAGGCAATTTGCAGGCTGCGTCTGCTACGTGCGAAAGGAAATCGCACCTTGCACACCCGGAGAAACGGAGACACGGAGATATGGGGACACCTAGAGTCGACCCAAGTCACCCAAACACCCAACTACTCAAACACCACCCACCCAAAACAAACGTAAGCGCATTTTAATGATCTCATTTATGCTAATCTGCAAACGGTTAAATCTGTGCACGCCACAGCCACAACCTGCCAACCAGACAGACACTAACAACAACTACAATAACTACAACAACAACTTAAGCAACAACAATAATAATATCAACAACAACAACAACAACAGCAACAACAATGTGCCACCGGCTGCTAATGCTAATGAAGTCTAATTGAATTTCGGACACTTGACACGTCGCACAATCTGATCTTTTTGGGGCGTGCAGCAAGCGGCATGTTGCACTCACTGTACAGCACTTTAAAAGCCTTTAAGAAGCACTTCAATGTGTGTCATCAGACACACATACACACAAAATATACCTACCCTTTGTTTCTATGTATATTCATTGTGTTCATTTCGATTCCAGGTTCCCAATTTCACTTTCGATGAGAGCACAACAACAAAACGGAAGTGCATTGTCAAAATTCCTGAATGAATAAAATTCCTATACTAATACTACTGTATTGTTGAATTCCTAGGAAAACGTTACTACCATTTGCAGAAAGAATTTGAAATAAATTTAAATTTACAAACGCCAAAAACGAAGTTCAAACATTTACTTCATCAGTTTTGATTAAGACTTTGCTCCTAAATTTATTTCAAGGAAACTTATTAAAAATGCATTTTAAAATTACCGTCGAAATGCTGGAATAAGTGATAAAATATCTTTATAAAAACTAGTGACATAAATAAATCCAATTAAAACGTAGTTTAATTTTTCGACTTTCGATAGGAGAGAGAAAACGCATTGTTATTTAAAGGAAAATGGAATACCCGAATGAATTTCGAATATCAAATTTATGTGCGGGTCTTGATATTAAAGGAACAATTTGGAAATTAATTTCAAAAAACGAACAAATAATGACTCCAATTCCTCTAGAACGATGATCGCATTACAACTTGGATAAAAAAAAGAAACGCAGAGAAAAGTTATAAAAAACATCGGAATATTTTAAAACAACTGACTTGATTATTTTTGATTGAAACTATCTTCCAATTTTTACTTGGATTAGAAATTAAGGTTCGAAATGAAAATGAATTTTGATTAAATAATACACGATAAATTTGTCTTAAATCGAGAACAGTCCCATCCATATATCGATATTCCCTCTCCGGCCGAGTGTCGAGTCAACATTTGCGTTTTTGCGGTTGCGGTTTTTTGGGGGCATCAAATTTTCTATGCATTTAACCGCATTGAAATTTTCTCGTAATATTTGATTTGATTTTTAAACAAAAAGCTGCACGTTGAACACTGAACACTGTCCGGACACTCGGTTCGAGATATGCGTCAAGTGATGTCCACTGGTCAGTTTGGGTCTGACAAGTTTGCAGGGCATGTGGCAAGAGGGAATGGCGAATGGGGCATGGGACAACTTTGCTTTTATTAGTCTGCCAACGAACCAACAACAAATCAGCATTATTTGACAACGCAGCTAATTTACATGAGTGACCAGAGAGTGTTTCAGGCAATGTCAGCAATGACCACCCACATACACCGCCCCCTTCCCCCTCCCCGTCCCCTCCTCCACTCTTCCAATAGTTGGTGGTTGCTGCGGGGCATGGAAATGTCAACGTCAACTGCGGCTTCGGCCCATCATGCAAATCGACGTTCCGGCAACAATTTCAATTCAAGTTGAGCCGCATCACGAAAAAGTTGAAACAACTTCGGCGACTTGTCTTTAATTTAATTTAATTGCTTTCAACATTAATTTCAATACTTTATTGCCTTGCGTGTGTGACAGGGAGCACAGACAACAATTGTTACACTCATGACACCAGCAACAGCAACAAAAAACAACAGCAGCAGCAGCAACAACACCAACAACGATCCACAGTGATCTGATCGTCTGAAGGGCAGCGTAAAGCGAATCTCAGCAAAACTGGGAAACGAGAAAAGCAAATTTGAGTATCGCTTTATATTATATATGTATTTTTTTTTGTTGTTTTTGTGGACTAGCTTTGTTATTGCTTTTCGCATTTCGTTTAAGATAACAGCAACGAAAGAGACGGCAATTCGGCTTTGGGGCTCGGCTCTGACGATCTTGCAATGCGCTACACTGATAATTTGTTTAAGTGCTTTATGAAACAAATTTAAAGGATGCAATGTTTTAATTTTGAGCTTTTTACGATGTTTAATATTTTGTTCATTTTTAAATAATTTAAAGTATTGAATTTTTGAAAACACATCATCATGACTGGCAAAAAAAAAATTATATGATCAAAATTTATTAAAAATTGTAGTTCAGAATATGGCATTCTATTTAGTTTGAAAAAAGTTATGAAAGTTCGAAGTAGGTGAATTTTTCATAAAAGTCAGAATTTAAAATTTTACAGTAGGTTTAATTTTTAAAATACGATTTTAAAATAGCATGAGTCGTAAGAGCATGTAATAAAATTAAATAAAAAACGTCTTATTATATTAAAAGAGCTAAAAAGTGTGCTACAAATAATATGCGATTAATAAGTAATAAACAAAACTTGAACAGTTCAAGAAGTCGAGACTTTGTCATGTAGCGCAACAAGCGGTTCATGAAAGTGTCATGCTGATCCTCTGGGTTATCAGAGAGACTTGAGCTGCTTATGTTCCGAGTCAGCTGAAAAATGCAGCGCTGTGCCGCAGTGTTCTGACATTACAATACTCGCAAAGCTGCAGTCGTACAGATAACATCCATATAATTCTCACAAAACACACAAATAAAATAGAATAAACGGAGTCAACGGATCGCGAGAACACAACAAAGAAAAGCATAAAAACGAAAACTGATTCTATATACATATATGTACATACATATATATATACACATGTTTGCATGATATGCATATGTAGAACATGCCGCAGCGTGTAATTTGGATAGATAGCGAGCACGATAACAAGCTGATTCCTATCTAAACTGTAACAGGTGCACAGCAGCGTTGAGCAGGCGTCGCTGTTTTGTTACCGAGATAAATTTCATTGATAACGGGCCTTCGGGAGAGCACGGTGAGTGAGTGAGCAAAGTGAGCAAAGCTCGAAGAGAGCTTAAATTGTGACAGGAAAGCTTCGGCTTGCATTCGGCGTCGCTGTCGCGGCTCGAGTTTCAATTTATTCAATTTACCGTTATAGTTACAATTGATGAACGTGACGACAGCGACGGTGACAGAGACGGCGACCGCGACGGCGAGAACGACAACAACTGAGGCGAATACAACAACAGCGACAGCGACAGTTGCACAGCTCAGTGAGTCGCCATCGCTGCTGTTAAGCAGCCGCGCCACATCCGCCGCCTCATCCTGGCTGCACGAACTCGCCGTAAGTCCAACTCGCTCTCGCTCTAGTTGTTTGCTCTGACATTTCGGTAAGCGCTCAGTTGTTGCTGTGCCGCCGGCGGCAGTCGATCGTCTTCCATTCGCTCCAGTTGCTGCTGTTCCATTTTGAGTTCCAGTTCCAGTCACTGTCATTGTCATCAGCACGAACAAAAACAACAACATCAACACCAACGTCGCGTTATGTGTGTGTGCTTGTGTAATTGTTGCTACTGTTGTTTTTGTTGTCTTGGTCGTTGTCGCTGCATGTAGTCAACTTCTTTGTCTCCAAGTATTGTCATGTATCGTAATAATGCGGATAGTTCTTTTTGTTTTATCAATCGCTTAAATGGCGGCGTCCACGATGAACTGCAGCAGCCCGGAGAGCATGAGCCGACATCCGCGCTTCTCAACTACTGCAAGCGCAAGGTGCGTATTTCAGTCTCTATTCCCGTCTATTTTCCAGACAACTCCCACTTTATTATGCATATTTATTATACCCTTGCCGAGGGTAGTTAAATTTTGTTACAAAGTGTTTAAGTAGTCTATAAAGTACATATATTTTTGATTAGGATAATGAGCTGAGTCAATGTATTTAGATATACTTATGTCCGTCAGTCTGTCTGTTTCTAGGCAAACTAAACTTTCATTCCAGATAAGAATTGTTACAGGTCCGTGCATTTTCTGATATCTGAACCAAACTCACAGAATAGGCATTTGATATTGTCATACATTCATATCAAATTTTCTAATATATCTTATATGAAGCTGCCATCTAAGCGATCGGTCCAAAAATAAGTTTTAGTATGAAATTTTTTGTTATTCCTGGAGATAACAGAAACGGGTGATAAGAATAGGGACTAGTACAAAAAAGTATGTTGTTGCTAAAGATATCTTAATCAAACTCGCAGATAATGGATTTTCGTTTGTCTAGAAAGGACGTTTCTAAATTTAGTGCAAATCGGTTCACTATATAACAAAACTTCCACAAAAACGATCTTTTAAAATTTAAGTTTTATTATATTATTTGTTGTTCCTGAAGATATCTCAATAAAATCACATAATATGCATTTGTATTTGTCTTAAACGTCCTGCCTAAATTTCAAATCGGTTCAATTCGGTTCACTATATCACATAGCTTCCATAGGAACAATCGATCCAAAATTAAGTTTAAAAATATAATTTTCTGTTATTCCTGGAGATATCTGAACTATACTTAGAGTATATGCATTTACCATTGTCTTATACATCCTGAACCAATTTTTTCAAAATCGGACTACTTTATCATATAGCTCCCATAGGATCGGTCTATCAAAAATCTAACACAGGGCTTTGCAAGGGTGTCAAATCTTCGGCGTGCCAAGTATAAACTTTCTTTTTTCTTATACTGATCAGTTCCTGCGTCCCTATGTGGTCATTCTGACCCTCGTCGGCCTCAATCCCATCTCCACGGACATGAGCAATGCTCGGGCCTGCTGCAGCTATGTCCAAGCCTTGATGGTGCTCTGTGTGCTGCTCGTGGGCTATGTGCTTCGCTATCTATGTGGCTATCGGTGAGTGGGCAAATCAAGCAACAATAGCAGCTATTAATCCCTTACCTTTTGCTTTTCTAGTGGAGATCGAGGATTCAGCAGTTATCGGGACATACGACCTGGGAATGGCTCCGATGTTTGCTCCTCCTCCGCCGGCTCGACTCCATCGAATACCATTGGGGAATTGCTCTTTGGCTATGTGGTGCCCAGTGTGCTCAACCTGATGAGCTTCGTCTCTGCGGTGCTCGTCTGCAAGGTGATCGAGCATGAGCAGCTGCAGAATCTCATCGAGCGCGTGTTCCTGATCTCAGCCAAGCCGAAGCGTCTGTGCCGCATGCTATGGTTCTATCTGGGCGTGGCCCTGACCCTTCTATTGCTGCTCTTTGCCTACGCCTGCTGTGTGGTCATCATGCAGCCGGCGCAGATCGTCAAGGTGGCCTGGCTAGCCGATGCCCTGCGCAACTGGGAACTGTGTCTGCGCATTGGATTGCTGTGCACCATATTGCTGCAGGATCTGGTGGAGATAATCATACTGAGCAGCTACTACATCGAATGCTATCTGCTGCGTGTCCATCTGGAGACTCTGTCCCACAAGCTGCTGATGCATTCGATAGACTCGCTCGACTGGATGCGAGAGATTCTCGAGTTTCGCAAGCTGCTGGAACGGGTCAATCAGCATGTGTCCATACCCGTGTGCTTTCTGATCGTCATGAATCTGGCTTATGCATTTGCCGGTCTCGTCTATCTGTTCAAGGATTTCGATTTTCACTATTGCGCCCTGAAGCTCGTCCTCCTGAACATCGCCAATGTGATGCTGTGGCTCTTCTTGGGCCTCCTGCCATTCTTTGTGGCCGGCTCCGTGACGCGTGTCTGCCAGAATGCCCAGGCCAATGGCCATCAGATCCGCGTCCGTCCATTCGTCTATCACAACACCTCTGCCGAGGATCTCAACTCAACGCTTCTGTTCGCCTCCTCGCTGGACATGTCCGCCAAGCTCTTCCGCATGCCCATCCAGTCCAACTATCTGTGCTTTGCCATACTCGTTGTGACCATTGTGGTGCTCACGCTGGGCATGTGCCTTAATTTGAGTGCATTGGGCAAGTTCTGAGGCACATTAAGTTACTTTACACGCAGTTAACACATTTGTACTTAGCTTTAATAAAGATTTATCCATAGTATTTTTTGTATTTTGTATTTTGTTTAATTAGCTTACAAATTTACGACCTGTCTTTTTGCTAAGCAATTTTATATACAATGTATGCTTTGGGCTTTGTATTGTGGTTGTTGTTTTTTTAAGGGGCGATTGCTTTTGTTTACAATTTAACTACTTAAATTCAGTTCAGTTTCAGTTTGTTGTCAAGTCTAATGAGCTGTAACGGCTGTAAACCACAAACTGCACGAATTTCTCTAAACAAATCATAAAATATACATTTTTATGTTATTGTAAATTACAAAAATTAGCTACATTTTAGGGAGAAAGATACAAAATTGTAGAAAATAAAATGAAGTTGTTTAAGATATCTTGGTAAAATACATGATTAGTTGTTAAAGAAAGTGTTTGTCTCAAAGCTCAGTTAATAGTCAAAATTTCAGTTTAAATGCAGACAAGATTAATGCTCAATTATTTAGTAGAAAATTAATTTTATAAGAAAAAAAATTAGACTATAAATTTTAGAAAATTCTACAAATACTTTATCGAATTCAATACCATTCCCTAGATTTAAAAATGGTTTACAACCTTGACAAATATCTATATCATAATACGGAACTACGCTTAAAGTTCAATATAAAGCGCTGCTGACTAAGTGTGCACTTTGGTTTCTCATTTTTCAATTTTCGACGATTCCTCCGACTTTCCGACCGCGTCTCACCAGCCCAGCCAAGGCGGATGATTGATTTTCGATGGCGGGGTAAAGGTCAGGTTCACAGGTATGTTAATTAGCGCATGCACACGCTTCAGCCGCATCAGCGTACTGCGTATGATCATGCCATTCTTGCCAAGCAAAAAGCCGGCTGGGATTTTAGCATCTCGATTGGTTTTGTCGTGTATCATCTCAATGTAATGCTCAAATTCCGGTGAATTTGAATTGTACTCCGTGATAATGGCGCCAATGGCGCCAGCAGCCTCTGCATGCAGAGTTTTGGTAAGAAACGAGCATTCGCTGAAGATAAAAGTAGAAATCAGTTAAGAACATTTTATGTACATATATGATATGGGGAACTTACCCCCTGTCCATGAGCGCAATGCTGCCGTGCATCTCTCGGGCATTGCGGATCTTGTGACAGGCTTCGGGTGGATCAGCCAAGACCATAGGTATGCCCTCCAGTTTCTGCGAGAAGGACACGCCAAAGTCCTTGGCCGGTCGCAGTCTGTAGGTGTATTCGAGGTCTTGCGGCGAAATTATTTCAAAGAACACGTCACCTGCAATTATGTCCTGGGTCGTCACTGGCATGTGAATTGTGGTGGACGTGGCTCTGCATTGGCTCAGTGTGGCAATTACTACCAAAACAATTAACATTTTGGGCACATAACTAGCGTGTATTTATTATTATTTATTTTGCTCAGATTGCAAAAATTTAGCTGGAATTTTATGGCCTGCCAACTTGTGGTTTCATCAGCATGTGGCAAGGCTGTCGACGACAGTCTGGTAGCTCAACGGGCAAAGAACAGTGGTACGAATGTAGCAATAAAACGGAATCGATAAAATAAAACATTGTGCTCATGACACTCTTGTTATATATAGAACGCTCTGCAGAGAAATACAATCCGAATGATTGCCGAAGGTATATTTGCGAGAGCGCAAGAGAGACAAGTAGAGAGCTCAGTATGTCTTGTGCCTATCAGCGAACTGCCACAACAGCGCAATATTATGCTAATCAATTATTATCAATGACGTTTGTAACAAATCTTGAAATACTTTGATTTTTATGTATGATTATAATTTACAGGTAAAATCATTGTTGTAGTTTAATTTTACTCTTATTAAAAGTCTTTCATATATATTTTTACGACTTTTCAAACAATTGAAATTTTCATCACGTTTCGCCGTGTTTTGCGTCAATGTCAACCTCGTGGAGTTGCAGTGTTGCATTATTGTAATCAAATCATCCCTGTGTGAGCGATGTGCAGTGAATGCTCAGCGGCGTTTTTCAATACTCGATACCAAATTTCTGTCGATACCATTGTACTAGTTTTGTGTGGTAGCCATTTTAATTTTTGGCGTCGAAAAAACTACGGCGAGCGAAATTCGC
The DNA here is from genome assembly GCA_037043405.1 of Drosophila subquinaria. Lineage (NCBI taxonomy): Eukaryota > Metazoa > Arthropoda > Insecta > Diptera > Drosophilidae > Drosophila > Drosophila subquinaria. The sequence goes on from JBAMBL010003007.1 coordinate 43,756, forward strand.
ATATCCTGTAGTTTTGTTTTTTGCATTTAACGCAAGTCAGTTTGTTCGTGCAGGCAGCAGCAGCTAAACTCGTGTGTGTGTCCGAGAATTGAAACGTGTGGTTAAGAGAGTTGTACACAGATCGAATTAACTCAAGTACAGTACAATGTCGATGTCTGCCACGTGCTACAAGTGCAACCGGCCGGGCCACTTTGCCCGGGATTGCAGTCTCGGAGGTGGACCAGGAGGTGGTGGACCCGGTGGTGGCGGCATGCGGGATGGTGGCGGTGGTGGCGGTATGCGTCGCAATCGTGAAAAGTGCTACAAATGCAATCAATTTGGGCACTTTGCACGCGCGTGCCCAGAAGAGGCCGAGCGATGCTATCGCTGCAACGGCGTTGGCCACATCTCCAAGGACTGCACTCAGGCTGACAATCCGTCATGCTACAGGTGCAACAAGCCCGGACATTGGGTGCGCAACTGCCCTGAGGCGGTCAACGAGACCGGACCGCGCGGCGGCGACGGCCGTGGTGGTGGTAGCGGCGGCGGCGGCGGTGGACAGGCTAATGTCTCATGCTACAAGTGCAACCGCACTGGACACATCTCCAAGAACTGCCCGGAGACGTCAAAGACTTGCTATGGCTGCGGCAAGAGCGGACATCTGAGACGTGAATGCGATGAGAAGGGAGGACGGAACTAGGAGAGAGCTGCGCTAGCGCTCTCTGAGAAATCAACGAAAATGTTTTGTCAAATAAAAAAAAAATGAAAAGAAAAGAAAAAATTAATGAAAAAAATCAATTGCCAGCCAACTACAACAACAACAGCAAAAAGCAAACAAGAAGAAGAAGCGACCAATCAGTAAAACCAAGTCAAGATCAACAGAGACACACACAGAAGAAGAAAAAAAAAACAACCCCAAACACACACACTCACGCACACATACATACTCGTACACATACATACATGCCTACAACTACACCCACACCTACATATATTTAACCATCATCTAAGCAGCACATCTCTAATTCCAAAAGCTCTGAGCCTGCAGTCGACAAATTGAATGAAGATGAACAAGATGAGCAAGAGAGCAAGGAGAAAGCACGATGAACAGCAGCAGCAGTCCGCGGAAGAAAAAGAAGAACGATGAAGCTGCCGGCGCTGTGCAGCTGTGCAGATGGGGGAGCAGTAGAAGACAGAGACGGACGTCGTTGTATTTAGTAGCTACTACCACAATAGCAACAGCTATATTATGATTATGCTGCAAACGTGTTTGAATTTACTAATTACAATTATAACGAATGGAAACAAAAACTATATAAGAATATATAATTTACCTTAAACAACAAGAAAATTGCTATAAAAAAAAAAACAAAAAAAATATATATATATATGAATATGTACTACAAAGTATCCTATTAGGAGTTCCAAACACGCAGAAGATAAACAACTACAAATTAATGATGTAGAAGCGAGCGAGAGAGACTTTACTCCATAAAGCTGCGGCCGGCGAGCTTTTGCACTTCACCTATCATCAATAAGCAAGATCTCTAGGTTAGCTATGCTAGCTAGCGGCTACATAGAAGAAGAACAGCAGAAACAATAACAACAACTACAACAATGGCAGATATAGTAGACGAAAGAGCAAAAAGCTGCATAATGAGGATGAAAAAATAATGATAATGTTGAGCAAATAGACAGACAGACTCAGTTGTAAAAACTTTTTCACTTGTACGAGACAAAAAACAAGGCGAACTACGAAGATGATGAGTAAATTCAAATATCACTGTGATTGTTTTTTAATTGTAAATTAAAATGCTGGAGCTGCTGATTTGAGACAAAAGAAATAATAATAATAACCCCACAAATACATGTGTTTTTCTTTCATTTAACGAACTTTTTGATATTCTTTTTTACAGATCTTTGTCATTTTGCTTGCCTGCTCCCTGCCTGCCATCGGGTGCTCTCACGCCTGGCTAACCAGTTTGGCTTCCAGTTCTTGTTCTCTGAGCCGGTAAATGCAGCAGCAGCTGCCCCCTCTGATTTTTGCGCGAACACATGGCGCGGCAGCTGATGGCCTGGTCTGGCCTCTCTCTCCCTCTCTCTTTCGCTCGCTCGCGTTATGTGTCTCTGAGTCAGCTTGGTGGAGGTGCCGCCACATAAAGCAAAAATTCTGCCATTGTTTCTAGCGTACTGCTGGCTGTGTGTGTGTATGCGAATGTGTTCGCTCGCCGCTTTCTTTGCTTTGCTTCCTTGTGCAACGACGATACCTACGGTGTACACTGTACACACACACATACACGTGGGAATAAAGCATATGCGTGTGTATGTATGGATGTGCTGATTCTTTAAGCAAAGTACAGTCGTCGCCATGCGCTGCTAATGGTGAAAACTTGCAAGCGACACACGCACACATACGTCTGCACATACACACACACAGTTGTGCGTGTATGGACTGGAGACGCTTGCGGTTTGGGGGCAAAACTTCAACTTGACTGCGTCGTCTGATTTGCTGCACTTGGCAACAAGTTTCGCCCGTCTGGGACTGGGGCTGCATGCGCATCGCGTTCAACCGTTGTCTGGCTCGCTCTGCACTGCTCTGCTCTCCGCTCGCTTTGATTGAGGGTCAAGGTCAGCGAGCATTCGCATCAGCTGCTGCGCATGTGCGACTCAGACGGCAAGTTTCTTCCAAGCCGAACGTTAATTCCAAGCTCCTGCTGGTGGCACTCTTCTCTTGCAGTCTGCCATTTCACACACTCCACTGGTTAAGTATATGGATGCATGCATGTGTGTGTGTGTATTTGTGCCTTGCATGCGTTTAGAGCTGGTGCAAATGGATAAAAGGGAGTATACATCGATATGTACATATTTTTCTTACATATGTATGTATGTAAGCAGGTCTGTATTAAAGTCACGATTCGAGCTGGCTAAAACTGGAAATTCTCTTTCCTTGCACCGAATCTACAAATTTAACTTAATTTTTATTTTCCAATACATTCAAAAGGAAACGGACAGCGCCTGAAAAATTTTAGGAAAATATTTATTAAACCTTAAAAAATATCAATACTTTAATATTTAAAATATATGTAAGTCTTTCCTACATCAAAAAACCCCAAAGATCAGCGTAAGAAGCAATCTTATTTTAATAAGTAGTTTTAAATAAGATTTGATATGATGTACATAAGTAAATTTAAAGAATTTCTTCTAGATATTTGGAATAATCGTATATTATAGGATATTGGGATAACCTATAATAGGTTATATTTAGACAAGAGTATAGAAAAACTGATTGATTTGGTTTTTATTTAGACTGTAGATTGATTAAATAGTTAGCTTGGATAGTTTTCTATAAGAAAATATCACAAGATATCAATTAGCCATAACTCGAATCTGATTTTCCACATGTAAAGTGCAAATTTTTCAGCCTACGTAAAGTTTCGCTTAGTAGGGAATCTTAAAGTCGCGTACTTTGAAATCGACTGAAATTCTTTCACGTTTTTATAGGTCTCGGCATGGTTTAATGCTCTTGATAAGTGTCTAAGTACTTAAAATTGTTGTATGTACTTATTAAGTGATTACACTGTCTGGTAAATTACGATATTTATGCTAGGAAAGCGGTTTAAGTTATTACTTTAAGCAATTAAATATTACATTTAGCTAAACCCCACATTTGGGGGATTGGGGGATACGCTGTAAAGGAAAAATAATCATATCATAAAAGAAATATAGAAAACAACGCAGTATTAAATAATTTACATATATTTATTATTTATTTTTATAATGCATTGAATTTAAACTAGATATCGATAGTTTATTTGGTTGTTTTGGTTAGTACAGTAGAGCCTTGATAACCTGGATATAGCATAAATAGGACCATCAATCAATCAATCAATCAATCACTTAACGCTAAACGATCTACGAAATCCAAATATCAGTATTTTATCTATGAAAATTTTAATGGAACACTATAAACAGAATCACAAAACAAATTATTATATCATTATCTTCTTCAATCAACTTCAATCCTGTAATATCAGTATTTAATTTAATTACAACTTAAACTAAAACATGAGGTTTCTATTTGTCTATATTTGTTTATCTTTGCTTGTTGATTGGCCAATTTGAGCACCGAGCAAATTAATATTTTTTAAAAACAACTCTCGACAGGAATATTTATTATAGATAGATATATGTATGTAAATTTGGTAAATTTAGTTGTCACGCATTCATTTGTCCGATTTGTCGAGCTTGCTGCGTGTTTTGGCCTGGCCCGAAGCAATCGTTGCCTGAGATTTGTCCTTGTCCACCTTGCGGCTGCTGATGCGAGGCAAAGTTGTGCAGCTAGCGGACATGGATTTGTCCTACAATGAGATGAGAGAGTAGGGATTAGGGACTGGAGATTACTATACAAGAGGCGTATGAATATAACATGCTGAAAACATTTGTTAGTAGACAACGCAAAGGGGGAAACAAGCGACGAGACGGGGAAAGACGAGACGATGTAGTTAAGAGCAGACGTGGAGGCGATGCAACAAACACTTGGATGACCGGATGATCGAATGATCTTGAACGCAACTGAACTTTTCTCTCGGGGCTTACATCAAATCCGCGTTTCTCTAGCTGCACTCAGCCCCACATCCAGCTCATCATGCGGCTGATTAGCTTTGTTGTTGCGTAGCATATTTTCTTTTAGAGATTTGAATAGCTGGCCGATACCTGACTTGCTCCGTTCCGACTGCTGTGAGGTGTTTGACGCGATGCTCACATTGTCAGCGGATTGTGACGAACGTGATGAATCCTTGCGAGGCGGCAGCGGAGGAGGAGGAGCTGGTGCACGTCCCTTGCCATGTTGCGCCCTGGGACGCTGTGGCGACATTTGCGACGTCTCCGGATCCAGTTGAGCACGAAAACTGTGCTTGATCTCCTCCAGCGTTGCCAGCAGCTCACGTGGCGACACTGGACGTGTTCGGTTATCAGCTGCTGGAGGTGCCTCCAATTCCAGACTCGACTCGGCGACAACCAATAGAAAGGGATCCACAATTAAATCAACTTCTGGTTGTTTCTCAGTTTCAACTGGAGCTGCATTTAAGGCTTCCTTGAAGGACTCTTCGTTGTCACTGAGTTGCTCTGTATCCACTGGATCTTCAGCTATTTCAGTGGCTTCTTCTGGAGCTGCACTTGTGCTTACATCATCATCCAGTAATGGCAGTGCCTCATGGAAGCTGTCATCATCCTCTGAATGCATCTCATTCTCCTCCTCGCTTTCCACAATCTGTAGCTGCAACTGCCTTTGGACAACTGGAGTTGCACCGTCTTGTGCTCTGCCCACTTGAAAGTATCGCTCATTTTCCAAATATACCTCAGCACGAATATCCTCCAGCAGTTGCTAATCAAATCATTATCATATATCATATCAATCAGTTTCGAACCTAATGAACTATATTCTTAATTAATTTCCCATTTCATTGGCTTGGAAATATGTAAGTAGTAGTGTTAATGAAATAATTTTTAGTTGTCACCTCTCTGGGACGTCCCGGACGGTCCTCGTCAAAAATGCTTGTCCGCCCGCGCCTATACTCAGCAGTCCAATATTTAATGGTCGAAATCGATGGAGCTGATTCCCCATAAACTTCGATTAACTCATTTTTTATTTCATCGTTGGATTTCTTTTTTAAAAACAGAAATCTAATGACAGCTCGATATTCTGTTTTACTCATTTTGGGGACAATGCAAAAGTGACCATGCTAAAACTCCCGCCAAAATTACCAGTGTTGAGAAAAACGCCTAAAACTTTTTCAGCAATCAGCCGATAGAAAACACTAATCGAATAAAATATTTATGGGTTGTTTAAGATGTTTTTTTTTGGTAAGGCCGATTACTTATCAGCCCGCCCTCGTAAATGAAAATAAAAAGTAATAAAAACTTGGTTTCTGCAGTAAATAATTTTAATAGAAACCTCATCTAATCAGCACTGATTTGATCATTGTCAATGCCTAATTTCATATTTACATTTTTTAACAGCAAAATTTTAGTAACTTGCTACGAAAATTTTAATAAATCAAAAATAAATGCAATTAAACTACAAAAAATTGTTTTTATACACTTTTGATTTAAAATTATTATTAAAAAATATTTCACTAGCATTTTATTGAAATGGAGTTTTCATTAGTATTTTATTAATTTCTAATGATATAAAGTTTTCATTACTACTACTTTTTTCGTTGCTAATGAAATGGCATTTGGCTTAAACTTTTAATGCAAGTGAAATTCTGTTTTCTAGGAAATAATTTATAACTATTTTAAAATTCTGAAATCTGCTAAATTTTTAACATTTTTTAGGGATTACTGGAACTTTTTTCAATTAGAAATTTTATCATAATCTATAAAAATTAATTCCATGACGAGTAAATTCCCAATCAATAAAAAAAACCTCGGATAAATTCAAGTGGTTAACCTACCTCATTGCGTTTGGACTTCACTCGAGCCTTGGACGCATTTGTCATGGATGAGGTGCGACTGAGGCCGCTGCCCATGGGCGCACTAACCGGCTCCGCGCTGGAGTAACCCGAACTGATGTCATCCGTGCTGCGTATGTTGTAGCTGTGTGTGTGCATGGAAGAGTGTGTGCTCAAAATTGATGGACCATAAATTGTCAACCTATTGCAACTCACTTGAAATCGCCAGCATGCTTGCCCGAGGTCGAGGCGGATGTGGAGGAGGAGGCGGCGGCGGCGGAGGGAGAGGTGACGTCCACCTCGGTGAAATACATGCCGGTTGAATGGCGTGTGCCGCTGGCGGAACGTCCCACTGGTGTCTGATGGCGCTGACGCATCAGACGCGTGGGCTGTGGTCGCATCATGACGGACGTGGACATCATCACCTCATCCAGCTCATCCTGAGTGCGATGCATATCGGGCTCGCTGAGATCGCTGAGGCTGTAGCTCCTCTTAATGGTCTGGACCAAGTTTCCGCCGCCCTTTCGTTGGGATTGAGAAGCGATAAACTTGTGACTTGGCAACATATAAAATATATTATGTGTAATTACAACTAATCGTTAAGTATACTAGGAAAGTTTATAAAAAAATATTCATTAAATCTAAATTGTATTGTAAAACATATATAATATTGTGGCTGTTGATGACGTTATGGTTAAAATGTTTCGTGTGTGTTTCTATGACAAATTCGCATTAATTTTGTGCTTGCTTTTGCTTGTGCTGAGTATCATGCGATGCTATCATCCTCTGATCCACCCCGATCTAATCCCCCTCGACATCCACATCGGGTGTCGCCTCACGCAACTTGCGGCGTCCTTTTATGCCCGCATCGCCGGACGCAATCTCGTGGAGCTTGCTCTTTGAGGCGCCTCGCGTGTTGCGCTTGACACCAGCAGCAGCAGCTGATGATGTTGATGATGTGGAACCCGTCGACGTCGCTGTTGCCCTGGTCGTTCTCGTCTTCCTCACGGGCATGTCACGGAGTCGAGCGGCGCCCGCATCGTTGGCATTGAGCTCAGCGATGGCTTGCTCCTCGTTGAACTCGGTTATGATCATCCGTTGGCTCGTATAGCTCTCAATGCCACTCAGCGAACTGGAACGTGGCAGCAGCAGGTCATTGGCATCCAGCATATCCTGATCCCGGGACAATTCACTGGCGGACTGCGAGTTTTGCAGGCCGCGCATTTCCGCGGTCGATGTCGAGGCCAACTGAATGGTCTTAGGATTCGTCGTGGAGCAGGTTGTTAGTAGTAGTGGAGCAGGCAGGCAGGCGGTGCGGATTTCGTTTTTTGATTATTTTTGTCAGTTAAATGCGCAGAAACGTAAGTGAGAAAATTAAAAAGGAAAAAACGTTAATAAATTAAGGGCAACGAAAAAGTTAAGTTTTAATAAACAGATGGTAAAAAGTGCATTTAAAAACAGAGTACAGCAGATACACACACAACACACACACACACACAATACACACTCCCATTTGTTTCATTTTGTCGAGTCATGCCAATTCCCGTGTCTATTTATATGAACTAGCCCAGAGGCAGAAATATCTGAATTGCAATTGCGATTGCAGTGCAACCAGGTCTCAATTTACACATGAATTCCATATACATACATATATTTAAATATACACAGACCAGACTCTGTATTAGCTACTAATTTACTCACAAGCGTAAACTGATTTCTGTAGTAATAATTATTTCCCCCATTAGCGTATAAAATATTTCATGTTCTTCCATTCACAAGCTCTCAAATTTCACATATTAGATTAAAAATATGCAATCAAATAGATATGCAATGAAACCCGTATTAATTACAGAGCTTAAACAACTAAATGTGGTATAAACAATTCATAGAGAACAGAGAACTATTTGATTAAATTTGCAGAAAAAGTTAAACAAAGCGAAAGTTGAAATGGAAATATATTTAAATAGCTAATTCTAGCAATGGAAATGCTTGAAATGAATGACTCCTTGACCACCGAACAAAGGCACTTTTGTCCAGAAAATAAGTACTTAAAATATATACATAGTATGTATCGTCTATATATGCAAGATTTGTGGCGAGCCACAAAGAAGCATGATGATTAATGCGCATTGTATGCAACTCAAGTTTGATTCAAGAATTTAAATAGCTAAACAATCACTGGAAAATAACTACATATGTATATATTGACCCCAACAGATGCTTTGCAAGTATCTAAACAAACTGTATCCACAGCTGGATTGTTTACATGCTTCAGATTGAACTGAAACTGGGACTAACGCAACAAATGATTTGTTTTGATAAAGAGATACCGCATTACATATAGATTTGTGAATGTTGTGCATGTTTTATAATAGTGTCTGGGAGTATATATGTATGTATATTCAATTTTATTACAATTTGTAAATCTTCTATCTTCTAGTTACACTCACACAGAGAGAGAGATATACAAACTACAAACTAAAACGTATCGAAACAAACATGGCACAAAGAGAGCAACATCATTCCAATTGTTGTTGCTGTTGTTTGTTTAAATGATAATTTAAAAGCTAATGAAAACAATGAAGAAAATACGTATGCGATGTCGACGCGCGTTTGGCACGCGGCAGCTGCCTCAAGATGTTCTCTTAATAATGCTGATGATGATGACGATGGGATGATGATGATGAAGTCGATGGATCAACGAAACGGGGGCAGAGTGAGCGAAAACATTGCGCAAACACTGTTCTTTTCTATATATTGAAATTGAGGCATTACGAGGCGGCGGCGGCGGCTGCTGCTGTTTGTTGTTTTGTTGTTTTTAGTTGCCCGGTTTTCATTTTATGCAACGTCGCTGGTGGCAAATTTGTTGTAGAAGCAATTGAGAAATGTGCCACATGAATTGATGTGTGTGTATGTGCGTGTGTGAGTGAGTGTGCGTATGTGTGTGCTATGCGTGTGACGGTGTTGCATTTGCTTTTAGTTGAGTTACCTTTATGGCCGTCTGCATGATTACATTTGTGGCATAGTTGACACCCTTGGAGCCCAGCTGAAGCACCGCCGAGTATCCTCTTTCGCGTGCCTGATTCAGATACTCATCAATTTCCTGCCAAACAAAGAGACAAAGAGATAGACTCGTATATATCACAGATATACACATAATATATATATATATATATAAAATCACACCTGTTCCCGTCGCGTCAACATGGGATGCACGAACTTGCGATACAAAGTGGAACTGCCCTTTGTGGCTGGCGAGAGCAGCCACAAGACAATCACCACTTTGACCTCATAGTAGAACGGGAACCAGGATAGGAAAATGTCCGTGAATGTTTCAATGCAGGTGAAGAAGGCAAAGACAATCCAGTACATCATCCATTTGACCTATACAAATTAAATAAAAGCGAGTTAGAATAATGTATAAAATGATGTGTATTTCTGAGATACTCTATCTTTCAATATACTACTCACATATTCCTTGACATTCTTTGTGCGCACCGCCTTGTAGGAGGCATAGGCCGGATAGAGTGTGCCGAAGAACAATCTGAAAGCGGGAAACAGTAAACTCTGAGCACAAGTGCGTGGCGCTATAAATATAACGATGAGCGAGCAAATGCAGGCCGTGTTGAAGGACAGACGGGGCAGGGGCCAACGCTGCAGTAGCTCCAACAGACGTCCCAGCGCATTAAGATTCTGCACCACAGGAGGCGGCACTACTGCTGCTACTGGCTGCTCCACAATATAGGGTCCATCATAGTCATAGTCCGTATAGTCGCTGTCCAGGGAGTTGAGTGAATCGTTCAGTCTCAGCTGCTGCTGTTGCTGCTGTTGTTGCAGCAACAGTTGCTGCTGATTTGGATAGAGAAATTTCGAGTAGACGGGCACAAAGTTCCCAGCAGCAACCGCTGCCTGTTCCTCCAACGAGTAACTGCGTCCGTAAATGGGCAATGCCTGCTGACGTAGGCGTTTAATATTAGCTGGTGGTCGCTGCGGATAGAGCAGCTGCTCCTGCAGATAGCTAGGCCGGCTCATGGCGATTGCCGTGCATTGCCCAGCGTCGTTGTTCCTCGCAGCTAAAACGACGCGCACTGACTATTCAACGACGATTCTGGCAGCAGCTGCCCGAGAGCGAGCGTCTAATGCTCGCCATAGAAACGCGTCTATTAATAGAGGACCCAGAGACAGAGACAAAAGCAGACAGTCGACGCTGCTCCCAAATCATAGAGCGAGCATCTATTGAGCTTTGATTGGAGACACTATAAATATGAGCAAAAACAATTTGCATGGAGTTTTTGCGGCAAGTGTTTACATGGAACATATCGACTGGCCTCCCATTGGTTGTTGTTGTTGTTACTGTTGTTGTTGTCGGTGCCATATATTGCAGTGCGGCAAGGCGAGTGCGTCAACCTCACACTGTCTCACTCACACACACAATACCAAATATGGCGCTTGTTCAATTGACTTTGACGATGCACAACAACGGGTAACGGTAACTTCTTACGCTGATTAATAAACAAACAATTGGCTCGGCTCGGCTGGCAACGCTTGAGAAATCACAGCGTTACGCCCACACAATTAGGAAGCAGAATTCAACCGAAATTAACCAAACTATAACCATACGAAAGCAAGGCCAGAAACTTGAAAGAGTTTTGCTCGCTCACAACATTTTTGGGGGTCAGCAACAACAACAACAACGACAGCAATTGAGAGTGTGTTGGTGTTGCTGGCCTCCTCTACCTGCTCTACTCTACGCTTGCAGAGTGTATTACGAATTTGGTCACAAAGCATGTAACAATCAATGATGAATCAGGTACTCCACTTACTTGACTGCATCGAATTACAATCAACACACCCTAATTAGCATTCATCACATTATTACTCTAACAAGTCTGCAAGTGTATTTACACTTCGGCTTAGCTCGCTTTTCCTTTAACTAAATTCTATTTCGTTTGCTACTCACATTATAAGCCGTGAAAATAAGCTGCTGATCATTTTGAAAGCTTTGCGCGTCCTTTTTGTTGTTACGCTTCGCTGCTGCTGCGCTTCCTCTGCCGCTGGCGCTGTCAATTGTACATATGAAAATTCAATTACAACAAATGTAACGAGCAGCGTTCTTTCTGTTCACAACTAACTGTGAATGTTACTCACCTTGTTGCTAGAATTTCCTTGCGAAAGAGTTCAGCTAGTTTCTTTCTTTCGTATTTCGTACTTTTTTTCTGTGTACTCGTTGAAAGAACAAACAAATTTTGAAGCTTTATGGTGATTTTTTTTCCTTTTTGTTGGTTGCTTTGATTCTCCGTTTGCTAATTACAACGATAGCTAAAACAACAACAACTACAACGCAATAGCACCGTGTTGCGCAGCACTCCTAGAATTAATTGGCCAGTCGTTTTCACTACATTTTTTGCTGAATAGCGTTTATATTATTTAATGCACTTTTCAGCAGCATTGCGCGCGCGAACAATGCTTTTGTTAAACAAAAACGGAGACAAACAACAACACAGCTGTAGATGTGTATATGCTTTTGAAAACATATCGAAAACGTCTATCGACGAAGCACAGCTGTTTTGTATGGCACTGCCAGCATAAAATATGTTTTTGTTATCGAACTTAAAATAGGCAATAATATCGATAGCTGCAGCAATTGTTTTCCGATTGTGTACAACGCGAATTCGCAAATTGTCGTCGGTTAGTTTATTTTTGTATTAAATTCCTGCGTGCAATTTGCAGTGTCAGCATTTTAATTGTTTATTAAGTAGGAGCAGGATTTCATTTGTGTTTTAATACATTTACAGCGTCTGTGTAGCAGCTTCCCCCGGCACGTGTTAAAGCAGCAACGAAGCGATTGCAAAAATGGCGCTAAATGCTCCAAACTGCAAAGACACACAGGTGAGAGAGACTGACTGCAAATTATCGAAATAAAGTTGTTATTTTAACTAAAATGCATTACGTATGCTTACGCAGGATGTGCAGTTCAAGCTGCAGGATAAGTTTGTGGCCTTTAGGAAATGCGGCGATCTGCGGAGCAACGTGAAACTACTTGCGGTCTCCAGCAGTCGCGATCTTCTATTTGCCGGCAATCCAACGGCGCCGGAGTTGAAAGGTTTGTCTCTATGGTCTGTAAATAAAACTGATTTAATTGTTCGCTCTCCTTGACAGTGATAATTATCAAAGATGTGGCCGCTGCCCGGACGAGCGGCAAACAGCCGCGGGCGCGTCGCGTGGCGTTGCCACACATTCCCAATTACATGTCCTGCAGCGCCGATGGCAACCTATTGGCCATTAACTACACCCAGGCCAACGGCACCAGTCTGCTGCTCATCTATGCCGTGCAATCCTTTATGACACCCGAGGTCCGTGCTCTGTACAACATAAGATTGGCGCCCGAGGACTTTGTGCACGCCGTGCAGCTGCTCTGGAATCCCGTGCTGCCCAACAGCTTGGCCGTCGTGCTCAGCAACGGCGGACTGGCCATGTATGTGCTGAAGGAGGGCGGCAACTTTGAGCTGCACACGCTGGACAAGAGTCAGCAGGTGAAATGCGGCTGCTGGTCGCCCAAGGGCAAACAGCTCGTCCTGGGTTTTCCCAACGGAAAACTACAACAGTTCAAGCCGGACCTGACGCCGGCCAAGACACTGATGTGTCCGCCGAATGTGCACGATGCGCCCTTCGACACGATTGCCGTCCACTGGCTGTCCACGTTCCAGTTTGCCGTCATCTTTCTGCAGCACGGCGAGGACTGCAATCCGGCGCTGTATATTATAAATGCACCCAAGGCGGGCACGCCCACCTATACCAACTACTACGACATTTGCTACAGCCTGAATGGACCGCGCAATCATCAGTTCCATTTCACCCATGTACCGCAGTGGAATCTGCTCCTGGTCAGCTCGGCGAACGGAGTGGAGGTGGGTGTGCTGGGCACCACGGAGGCGGGCGATACGCCCACTTGGCAGCAGTTGACGCTGCTCGACGAGGCGCGCATCGAGCTGCCGCTGAGCGAGGAGACCCAGGATGAGACCTTTCCCCTGGGCTTCGTCTACGACACTTCGTCCACGCATCAGTTGACCATCAACGAGCAGCAGCTGCCCAGCATGCCCATGGTGCATGTCCTGGGCACCGATGGCACACTGCTCACCTTCAATTTCCTCAATCTACAGCCAGGTGTCGCCTCTGTCTGCTCACCCCCGCCTCCTGTGGCGGATTCTTCTGGCCAGTTTTGTGCGCTGGATACGCTAATCGGTGCTGAGGAGCAGCAGCCCACGGCAGGAGCAGCTCCAGCCCTGGCAGCAGCTCCAGCGACTGACATTTCCTTTGCCTTTACGCCCAACACGGTCACCTCGACGCCGGCTCCGACCAAGGATAAACCTCCTTCATTCTTTTCCGGCTTTGGCAACGTTGGCGCCAAGGCTCCGCCGCCCACCTTTGGTGCTCCCAGTGTGTCAAGTGCTCCACTCAACTTTGCCGCTGCAACGAAGCCCATGACTGCTCCCAGCTTTGGCGGATTTGCAGCTGCTGCTGCCACGACGACAACAACAACAGCTCCACGCTTCAATTTACCCGTTGCCAATGCAGCGCCCAACTTTGGACAGCTGGAGAAACCAGCAGCAGTTGCTCCTGTTGCAGCTACGGCTGCTCCCATGAAGACCAACAACAATAGCAAACCACTTTACACTGTGCCGCCCACATTTACGCCAGTTCCTGCTTCTGGTCAGGCAACTGGCGCCACCAAAGCAGCCTCGAGTGCTGGCAAGAGCTCGGAGATTAGTGCCCGGGAAATGGACGATGTCATTGCCGAGATCATGAGTGTCCAGATCAATGCGTTCAGCGAGCAAATCGAGCAGCAAAAGCAGCAAACGAAGACGCTGCTCGCCCAGGTGGGAATCTCCATCTAGTTGTATATATTCAGTTCGTTTTTAATTGAAATCTCCTGCAGATTGAATCGCCCTCCTCAATCAAGTTCTATGCCAAGCGTCTAGATGATCTGCAGGAGCTGAATGACCAGGCCAACGATGTGGAATTCGAGCTGGATGTGCAGGGATTGCGACATGCGCTGAGCGAAGCCTACGCCATGATGGCCGAGTGCCGTGCCAAGCTGGATGTCTACAGAAATCCAGAGTGAGTATTGACTGGCAGGTAAAGCTACAGTCGAGTGAATACGACTGTGAGAGACCCTGTAGAGTCAAATAATGTTGATGATTGATGATGCAAACATTGTCAGGACAGATTCTCAGATCAGATGCAACTGTTGATTATGTTTATTATCAAAGATTATAAGCTATAGATCAGCGGTGGGCACGCAGTGGCTCCGGGAGCAGCGGCTGCTCCCAACTTAGTTAGAATTCAAATTTCGTGCCCACCGCTGCTTTAGATCCCACTTCTCATACATATATTAATTTTTATTCGGACAGCATTACACGACTGATGAGCTCCACGAGCTTCGATGCAGCTGGACGACGCCTGCTGTCGCGTCTGCAGAGTTATTTGGCGGCCAACGAGGCGCAGCTGCGTCTGGCCCAGCAGCACATTGACACCCAGTGGGATCAGTACCAGGATGTGCTGCGTCGCAATTCCAAGTCGAAAATGCACATGCCCTGTCTGGAGGGCATCTATCAGCGGCTGACCCGACTGCAAAATCTCGCCTCCGATCAGCGCATCAAGCAGACGAACATCAAGGCCAAGCTGAAGGAGCGTGGACTGCTGCAATCCTCGCTGATCAACCAGGAGAACAATCGCAATCGCAACAATGAAGCGTGAGCATTG
This sequence comes from Drosophila subquinaria, assembly GCA_037043405.1. Classification (NCBI taxonomy): domain Eukaryota; kingdom Metazoa; phylum Arthropoda; class Insecta; order Diptera; family Drosophilidae; genus Drosophila; species Drosophila subquinaria. The sequence goes on from JBAMBL010003007.1 coordinate 58,950, forward strand.
ATTAATGTGTATTTATAAGTAAATATCCAGCTGATCTCTGCTCTTCTGCAGCGTGGACACACTTGCCGACTCCATACTCTCGATGAGTCTGAATCAAGTTGTTGAATCGAATCGCGCCAAGCTGTCGCTGCACAAGTTGCAGAGCATTCGTCACCTGCTGCAGAGCCACAAGATACAAATCATAAGTCCACAGCGTCCAGATCGCGTCGGTCTCAAGTCGGAGGTCATCTTGGAGACGAAACTGAAGGCGGAGCTGCACAAGAAGACGGCAGCTGCCAATGCTGCTGTGAAGCCAGCGACGGCGCATAAAGCAACTCAGGCGGCAGCTTTAGCTCCGGTTGCAGCTCCAACTGCAGCGAGTGTGCCCGCCCAGCTGGCCAAGCCAACGGCCTCTAAGCCAGCAGCAACTGTTGCTGCCGTGGAGAAATCGCCAGCAGCAGCAGCAGCTGCTGTTTCTGTTTCTGCTTCATCTTCGGCTCCCTCGCCGTTTAGCTTCTTCCAGAGCAGCCCATTTGCCAAGACCACAGCAGCAACAGTTGCTGCGCCCACGACAACTTTAAGCGCTGCAACAACAGCCGCGTCTGCTGGTGGACCGTTCTCCTTTAGCTTTGCCCAGTTGGGCGGCAACAAGCCAGCTCTGTCCATTGGTGGCCAATCGCCGGCTCCAGCCACAGGTTCGTCCAATCTTTTTGCTGGCTTTGGTGCAGCGCCAATGGATGCCACAAAACCCAAAGCAGCAGCAGCAGCAACGGAACCGCCCAAGGGAGTGGAGGTCAAAAAGGAAGTGGAGATCAAACCAGCAGCCGCTGAGCCAACAATCAACACCAATCCAACGCCAGCAACGCCCAAAGCTGCTGCTGAGCCAGCTGGCAAGGCCTTTAGCTTTGCCGGCTTTGGCAGCAACGCTGGCACCGCCATTGGCAGCAGTTCCCCATTCAGCTTTGGTGGACTCGGCTCCTCGCTGGGCAACTCTGCAGCGCCGCCCAAATCACCAGGTGTTGTCACAACGGGGGCAACAAATGTTGCTGTTGTTACGGCTACAACTGCAGCTGCCACTGGCAGCCAGGAGACGACTGTCAGCAGCTCCAGCTCCAGCAATGCTTCACAGCCTGCACTCGGCTTTGGCAAATCTCCTGCGGCACAGGGCGAGGCAAGCAACAGCGGCGGCAAGGAAGAGCCCATTGACAATCTCTTTGGCTCGGTTAACATCTGCAAGCCGCAGGCGAAAGACAATGCTGCAGGTGAGTTATTGTTGCTAAGACATTCGAAAATACAAGGCATCCTTTTATGCAACTACATCCTACTCCACAGATGCCCCGCCAGCTAACATCTTTAGTGGATTTGGCGCCACTTCTGCGCCTGCTGCTGGCAGCTTTCAACTGGGCGACGGCTCGAAGGGATTATTTGGAGGCAGTGCTGCTGTAAGCACTGCTGATGGCGGCAGCAAGACAGCAGCAACATTTGCCACATCTGCAGCAACGTTTGCCGCAACGACAGCAGCAACAACCACATTTGGCACAACACCAGCAGCAACAGTTGCCACAACGCCTGCAGCAACAGTTGCCACAACACCCGCAGCGTCAGTTACATCGACAGCTGTTTCAACAGTTGCCACCACAACAGTTGCCGCACCAGTAGCTACAACAGCAGCAACATTTGCCAGACCAACAGCATCAGATTTGGCCGACGTTGTAGTGCCCGCGACAGCGACAGCAACAACAGCCTCAGCTGCAGCGCCAGGCAGCAGCTTCTCCTTCTCCAATGCATTCAGCAGCCTGAGCACGGCCAGCTCCTCGCCAGCTGGCTCGTTGACTGCCACCAGCTCGGCAGCATCCACAGCCAGCAATGCATCCACTTCGATTTTTGGCGGTGCCAATGCATTTGCACCCGCTGCAACCGTTGCCAGTCCGTTTCAGGCAGCAGCTGCTCCGCCCAGTGGCAATATATTTGGCAATGTGCCCAAGCCCGAGGCAAGTGTCTTTGGAGCTTCCCCTGTAGCTGCGGCAGCACCGCCCACTGGTCTCTTTGCAGCAGCTGCTGCCCAGAGCAGTCCCTCACCCTTTGGTGGCAGTTCAGCAGCCGCTCCAGCTGCCGCAGCCAGCTCCGGTGGCAACATCTTTGGACAGGCGGCAGCTGCAACAGCAGCGGTGAAGCCCAGTGGATTTGGTACGCAGGCAGCATCGCCAGCACCAGCGGGTGGCTCCATTTTCGGCGGTGCCAGCAACACTGCCTCGCCCTTTGGCGGCGCCTCCATTTTTGGCGGCGGCAACAGCGCACAGAGTCCGACGGCAGCTGCTCCCACGGGCTCCATTTTCGGCCAGAGCGTCTTTGGGGCGTCGGCCACGTCCAGTGGCGGCAATTTATTTGGCAATGCTAGCCCAGCACAGCCGCAACCGACGGCCTTTGGTGGTGGCTCCGTGTTTGGTGGCACTGCTGGCAATACATCCTCGCCAGCTGCATCTGGCGGTTCCATCTTTGGTGGTGGTGGCAGCGGCTTTGGTTCCTTTGCCCAAACAACTCCGACAGCCGGCGGCTTTGGCAGCAGCTTTGCCCAAAACACTGGCGCTTCAGTGGCCCAATCCGGATTTGGTTCCCCCCAACAACAGACTCAACAACAGTCGCCCGCTGGCGGCTTCGGGGCCAAGCCCGTCTTTGGCGGCACTCCGGCCTTCGGGGCGAGTCCCACCTTTGGTGGCGCTCCCACATTCGGCAGTCCCAAGGGATTTGGCACCTTCGGCAACAGCCCTGGTGCAGTTGCTCCAGCCTTTGCACAACCGAAGCCTGCGGAGGGCAACATCTTTGAAACACTGGGCGGCACCGATACCGGTCTGTCCTTTGGAAATCTGGCTCAAACTGGCAACGCCAATAACCAAAAGTCCAGCTTTGGCGGGTGAGTAACATTCTCAATTTGGAAATGAATGTTTTTTATTGATTCTTTTAATTGCAGCTCTTCGTTTATGAACTATCGTTAAGCGTATGTTTTTTGTGTCTTTGTTAAGTGGATTTATGTAAATTCAGTTTCAAAATAAATATAAATATAAACCAGTCAGTTAAACCAGATGTTGATTTAATTCTAATAACGGGAGGACTTGAAAATCATTGAAGTAATATCATGGAATATACACTACTGTCCAAAATAATAAGTACACTCTTTATTTTTACTATACGAGCTATAAAAAAATATTTTTGGAAAGGTAGTTTAAATTCCGATTGAATGACGCAAAACTTTCCTTAACCCATTAAGTACCCATCGAAAATTTCGAATTTATTTAAATGTCTACTTTTTCAACTTTATTACTAAATTTTTTACAAAAAATGATTTGATGCAGAAGAATTCTTCAAAAAATTCTGGGAGTGACTGCAAAAAAAAAAATCAAAAATCTCTTCGCTAGTATTTTTTATAATTTTTTTAGAATTGCTTAAAAGGCACTTATTGTATGAAAATCACGAATAAGTGCCTTTTAAGCAATTTTCAAAAAATTAGAAAAGATAATAGCGAAGAGATTTTTGAAAATTTGTATAGAAAAAAAAAAATGTGTTTATTATTCTGTCCAGTAGTGTATATGGAACAAAATCCAATTTTAAAATTCTATTCTCACAATTAACAAAAAAATGTTTTAGTTAAAATTATGTAAAAAGCATCTAATTTTGGTTATATAATTGAGTATTTTATCGTTTATCAAACTTTTTGGATAGTTGATCAATTTTAAATCAATCAAATGATCAATCAGCATAACCCCCATCGATTAAATTGAAACACTTGATTTTTGAACATATTTGTCATTTTTATTACCAAATAAATATTACACACAGATAAATCAAAGCGATTTTTTTGCCTTTAATTTCGAAAATATTCAATATTCGAGTTTTCTTTTTTAACCTTTTTTTGGTGTTGGCTGTTGAAAAGTTTTGGACTCGTTGCCGTTAAACACCAGAAAAACAATAATAATAATAATAATGATAAGGATAAGAATGATAAAAACTGATAGTTAACTTTTTAGCAACAGCTATTACACATTATATTTTCAATTGGTTATACATATACAATAATATGCATATAATTAGTGCGCATAGTTATACATTAATAAAAATATATATATAGTATATATAATATACATACATACATATATATGCATGTACATGTACAAAAGACACAACTAAAAAATGCGGACAAAAAAAAGACGTATCGTATATAGCATATATATATAATATGATATATATACTATATATGTAGCATATAAATAGTGAAAAATAGTCAAAAACATTTTACATATACATATAGAGTTATACATACATACAGCATTAGTATAAATAATTATATATTTATATATAGGTTAAGGTAAATGCATTTCGATTTGTTTTTTTCTTTTCTTTTGTTTTGTTTTTTGTTTTTTTATCTTCATTTTAATTAATTAGGTCTAACTTAGGTTGGTAAATTGTTAATTGTTAGAGATTTACATGCGACTACCCAGCTTAGATGTTTATTATCCGATTTATAATTAGGATTTTCTTTCGTTTAAATGTTAGTTACGTTTAGCACACATTTAGTTTAGTTACCGTTTCTATTATTGTTATTATAATTATTATTATTATTATATTAGATTATATATATTAAATTGTAAACTAATACTAGGAAAAACACTTTGCAACAATTGTTGAAAATTCGTTAAATTGTTGTTGTTCGGTTTGATGTTGTTGTTGTTATGTTGAGCAACTCTTTAAACTAAATTGAATTTCGTTATGCACTCTTATTAATTATTATCTTATACTCGTTTCTTTGAGAGCACGGCGCGTTTAAAACGACCGTTACAAGTTGTGTGTGCGGCTGTTTTGTAGTGTTATCATAATCGTTATCGTTTCAATCTTTAAACAACTGTTTTCTATCTACAATGGGGAAACTGTTCACTACAATTCAATTCTTTTTGACGGGGCGCAGTCAGAGGAGGGAGGAATGTTCTTTTTTCATTTTCTTATCATTTTTCTTTTTGGGCGTTCGTGCGGTATGGGCGTGGCACATGCAATGACTTGCTTAAAGCTTATACACTTAATGTTGTCTGTTTGTTTGTGTTTTTTTTGGAGTGAGTATGAAATTTTAGGAAAGCATACAAAAGTGGTTAAATTTAGAAACGAGTTGGCAGTGGGGAAAACAGAGGAAAATTGGGAGAATTTTTCAATGGATTTCGGCAGGGGCTACAGTTGCGGTCATATACATACATTTAAGTATGGTTCAGTTTATAATGTGCTGTTATATGTACATCGCCTGGGTAGCTTGCTAGTAAGTATATAGTTTGATATATATAAATATATATGTATAAAGTTATATATATGTTGTCACATATAAAAGCGGAAGTAATGGGAAATTTTAAGGGAATATCAGAGAAAGGCCGCTCCTTGACACATAAAATATAGTATAAGTATTAGCTGTTAATATATATGCATATATATGGGTGTATATAGGGCAGTAAAGTTGGAAATCGTGGGCACAAAATCTCAAATAATGGCTAAGGCTGTTATGCTAAGCTCTGCTGTTAATTTAAAGTTAACAGAATGTTAAAAGTTAAGCAGTGGTTAATTAACAGCCAAAAGAAGAAATTTAGAAGAAATTGGGTAAACTGAATGTTAGTGCCAACGATTGTTGTCCATCTCTACTTATTCGATAGTATATATATTATATATATAATAATGGCATATGGTATGAGTATATATGAGCAGTAGTAGTAGTAGTAGTAGTAGTAAATGAAAATGCAATGCCTCGCGTGATAGTGATAGTAATAGTAGTAGAAGTTTGATCATGATGACAATGATGACGAGGCTTCATGACTTCATGGGAGGGTTTTGGATCGGGACTCGGTTGGGGAGGTGGTATTCGATGGTGATCGAATACCCTTTGTTGTACTACCAGTGCATCGTGCGCAGTTGATCCAAAATGCGCTGCTTGAAGAAGGTGCCCAGCATGCCAAAGACGGTGGACACGGCCGCAATGCCCATCATGACCTGCATGACGCAATGTATGCCCGACAGCTCCTCCTCCGTCTGCTTGTGCCGATGCCGGGCCCGATGATGTCGCCGGCTGCCCATGCCGCTGCTCTCGTGCAGACGTTGCAATCGCTCCATATCCTCATCGAATTGCGGAATGATGGCCAGATTAATGACCTCCGTCTTGGATAACAGCTGCTCATTGGCTATGGTATGGGCTTCGGTACCGCCGCCTCCCTTGCTGGTGGCCTCATTATGTTCTCGCTCACGTTCCCGCTGCTGCTCCAGTTCCCGCACTCGCGATCTCTCATCCAGCATGGTATTATCCCGACTGAAATCAAAGTCACGCCCAGTGGGCAACTGCTGCTTCGTTGTGGGATACTCGGCCAGATTGACCTTAGTGAGAAAGTGTAGATTGCCACTAGACGACTTCTGCTCTGACTGGGGCTGAGCGAGCAGCGAACGGGGTGTGGCCTCGGTGCCGCCCATGGGTGGCAACTGATCTCTCACCCGCGTCTCCTGGAACTGATTCTTCTTGATGCCCAGCACCTCGGACAGCGGTCGATTGATCATCGGCAGCAGCGAGTCTGACGTTGGCCGGATTATAAAGGAGCCACCATTCGGGGCATGTGCCGGAGGTTCCAATATCTCTGGCTGCAGCGGCTTCGGCGTCGCAGCGGCTGCATTGGATGCCGGAGCGGGTTTATCGCCGGCGCTTTCATCCTCGCTGTCCGTGTAGACGGAATCATCGGCGGAGGAGGAGTCGTCCGAGGAGCTGTCCTCGTTCGTTGGCTTGGACTTGTGCTCGGGGCTCTTGTTGGCGGTAAACTTGTGCGTCAGATTGCGTATGGGCTCGTACTTGGAGCTCTCCGAATCACCGCGATAAAGCAGCGCCACCTTGCCATCGGGTGTTAGTACAGGCGTTATTTTCGGATGTGGCGATGGAAAACGATGACTGCTCTCCGGATCCGGTGACAGGGCATCGAAATCGGTGAACTGTGTCGCTGGCTTCTGCTGTGCCTGCTGCTCCAGCTGCTGTTTCTCCCGCTGCTGTTGCTGCAGCTGCTGCTGATCCAAATCGCCATCCGTGGGCGTCTGTTGATACACAATGCCCACCTTACCCAATGGCGTCGATATGATCTTGATGGCATCATTACTATTTTTGCGGAAATAATGCTGATTTGAGCCGCCGCCTCCCTTGGAGCGCTGCGAATCGAAGAAGCCAGCGCGATCACGATTTCCGCCAGCGTCAGCGTATTCATCATCGACACCGTCATCGTTATCCTCGCCATCCTCATCATCGTTAGCAAAATGGCCGCTGCTCTCGCGCAGATCAATCGAAGTGCTCGGCACGGCCACCGCAGCCACCGCCGCCGCTGCCGCCGCCTCCTGTTGGCTGTTGCTCTCCGTCAGCAGCTTCTTCCGTATGTTCTCCAGCTGACTCAGTCGAAAGCTGTTGTTCGGCTTGAAGCGATTTTTGTAGCCAACACCACCACCGGCACCGCTGCCTTCCTCATTCACAAAGTGCTCCTCGTCGGCCCGAGGACGCGTTGTGCGTGGTCGCTCCAAGGCCAAGCGTTCATCATCCTCATCATAGCCCATATCCTCCTCCTCATCCTCCGGCTGCTGTGGTTGCTGCTGTGCCGCAGGTGATACCAAACCTTTGGGATCTGGCAGCTCTTCCGGCTCCTCGTCGTCATCTTCATCTTCATCTGCAAATAAGCTCGTCTCCTCATCCAAACCATCATCATCCTCATCATCATCGTCGTCATCGTCGTCATAGAGATCCGCTTGCATGCGCTCCGTATCTGTATCTACGTCCTCCATGGCATAGTCATCTGACTCTGACTCTGACTCTGACGCCGCCTCCACATTCGCCTTCAACTCTTCCTCTTGCCCCTTCTCAACATGCTGCTGCCCCGTGTTATTAAATCTACTGCTCTGCGGCTTAAAACTAAAGTTATTACTACTGCTACTGCTATTGCTACTATTACTACTACTATTATTATTGTTATTATTATTAATATTATAGTTATTATTATTGATATTATAAGTTAAGTTTAAATGTGTTCCTAGGCTAACATCTAAGCTGCTATTGCTTCCTATAAGCAATTGGGTAGTCGCATCTTTCAGTCAGTAGCATTTCTTGGTGCATCCACACTTGCGCACAATATCCAAATTCTTGATGTATTTGCGATTATTGCTGCACACCATGCGCACCTGGAAATTAAAAAAGCAGAAAGGGAAAAACAGAAAGTAATGTATACATTAATATAAAGTTAAATCTTTAACTAGTAATATAAACAATTATCTATTAGTGAGTATATGTATATGGCATGCAAAATTCACGGCAATGGCATGCCTTTTTCATGCATGAATTTACACTTGATACAAAGTAAGATATATCAACTTTTTTCTCTAGATTAGTGGTGTCCAAAATGCCTAAAGCCTAAACTCATGGGATAGGAGGAGCTCATTATTCTGTCAGCGTTGCAGCCGACACACGTACAGAGATAGAGAGAAAGGGAGAATACGTGTGTTCTATAAATAGTACGTTCGGTGACTTGTGCTCTCACGATGCATTTTATTCTCTCACGAACATTCTGATCGGCTGAGGCTTTCTAATGTCAGTCGCTGAGCTGGGTTCAATGAGATGCGACCGAACAGCACTTTACTTTTATCATACACTGCAACTAATGCATTGCTCTCTTTAAGTTGCCAACTGTAACGATGCGACAGTTCGAATATCGTTTCATTTCATTTATCCAGTGTAAAGCAGTCAAATGTTTCGTTAGCTTCGTGTTTCGCTGCTACCCACACAAGCTAAATTTTTTAATTGTGTGAGTTGAGTTTAGACAAGACGAATGCACTTTTCAGATGTGCCTTTTTCATCCCTCATAAATGCCTGCCATATTCAGGATATTTTAAGAGTAAGTTATAGTTTTCAGACTTTTGAAATAACTTCAACTGAATGAAATACAATCGAAATTCCCTAGCTCGAATCATCATTGTTCAAAGAAAAGGATAGAGTTATGGAGATATTCGACTTATAGTTCGAGTTAGAGAGAAATTGAGTTATAGAAGATCGAGTTATGGAAGTTCAACTGTATTATGTTTTTGTAAGTTATTAAAGTGTTCATGAATTTACACATTCCAAAACAATTAAAGAGCTAGTTAGATTATCTGCTTCTGATTTTTATCTCATGCTCATGACATATTCACTACTCAGTAATGTATCTTTCATGCCTGCCATTTTCACATATTAATTATCAATAGATATTGCATATGTATTACTCACCTTGCGTCTTCGCACTATTTTTGCGGCACAGCACTGATTGCCACAGCCGCCCACGCATTTGGCGTACTTGAGAGGCTGCCGCGAGCGGCAGTCGTTCTCCGTGTAATACTCACGCACCTGCTCCTTGCGACACGTCGCGGCGGCTGCAATAAAATGTGAGACAAAACGTAGAAAATGCAATTAGTGAGCCACCTTTGACAAGGCGGGCGGGCCAGCTAATGAGATTACACCCCATATGTGAGATGATAAGTGTATGTGTGTGTGTGTGTGTGTGTGTGTGTGTGTGTGAGAAAGCAGATGAAGTTATGCTGCATATCCAAGCGGGTGCGTACAACTCTTCAAATTGTGACAGAAGTTGAACAAAGTTGTGCAAAAGGTAGGTGCAGGAATGTTTCTCAGATGAAAGGACACGGAATCAAAGTGCAGACCTGAATGCAAAGTGTGAACCTTTCATTTCCAGAACTTGTGCAAATTTGTGAATGTAATAACCCTTTAAAAACTTAACTACTCAGTACACAAATATAGTTCGTTTAAGCGGAAGGTAATAAAATAATACAATTTGAATGCAGGATGAATTTGGAAGATTGAACTATGTTTAAAATGACATTCTGCTTTGAAATCGGATTGGTTTTGGCAAAGTAAATTAATTAATACATAAGAGATTGATTGCAAGTTAAGACTTAAGATTAAAGCTTTTAAATTTTGAATTTGAACCAAAAAATTATTTTTGCGGAGTGCATAATAAATTAAGAAAATATGATCAAAATGACATTTCACGTGGAAATCGGTTCAGTTTTTAAGTTGGCCTAATTTTTTATCTGTTTCTAAATAAAGTTGACTATCGAAATTTTGAGAGTGATTGTTAATTTTAGATGCCCGCTTGGTAAGCTTGGTAATGAGTGTTAGAGATAGAGCGCAATATGTACCAGTGATTGTTGGGGGCTCTGAGCTGCCCTCACCTTGATCGCAGTAGCGTCCGCGCTGTCCGTGCTTGCACTTGCACTGATAGCCATCCCTGGAGTTGGCATTGGGAACACAGCGACTGCCACGACGGCATTTGTGCTCCGCACAGGGATCCACCGGCTCCTGTTGTTGATTAATTGAAATTTGGGTTAGGTTTAAGTTGAGTTCAATGGAAGGTTTATTGACTTACCTCCTTGATGTGCGGGGTTTCATCCATGAAATCCTGCTCATCATCCTCCTCGCCCTCGCTGGGCTCGCCCTCGAGGAGCGCACAGCCGGGCGTGATCTTCTGCTGCCGTTGGGCATTGCCAAAGTCCACGAGCTTGTGATTGATCCAGACCTCCTTCATGCAACCCTTGAAACTGGTCAGATTGCGAATCTGCCAGTTCTTATAAGCCTGTTGCGCCGGCTCCACGGGCAAACCGCCCAGGAACATGGGCGTGGTCAGCTTTAGAAAATCATTGGAGCCCTCATTGATGATGGATCTGGCCAGGCCGCGATCCACGCGCAGCGTAAAATTCTTTTTGATGGCCAAGAGTTCGACGGCATGGTATTTGCCATCGGCGACCATTTCAAAGCTATACATTGTGGACACTGGATAATTGCCGACATCGTAGCTAACCCGGATGCGTCCATTGAACAGTTCCACGGCCAAATGGGCATCCTGACCGTCGTACATGAGAATGCCATTCTGTTCGGCGCTGCTAAACACAATTGTCACATTCGCCTCCGGTCGGGTGCGCAGCGGTTCCAGCTCCACAAACGAATTGTTATGGACAAAACTAATGCTGGTAAGATACTCGCACCATTTGCCCGTATATCCCGGATGACATTTGCACAGGTAATCGGAGCCAGCGGCATTTGGCTGGAAGCAGACGCCGTGCTTGCACTCGTGATTCTGGCAGGGCGATGTCTGGGGATACATCATGGAGATCATGTTGTGACCCTCACAGTATTTGCCCGTAAAGTCATCGGGACACTTGCACACATAATCGTTGATGCCATCGACACAGGTGCCGCCGTTCTGGCACATATGATTCTGACAATCATCGATGTTGTCCGTGCAGTTCGCGCCATGGAATCCGGCCATGCAATCGCAGCTGTAGTGCGTGAAGTGATCCAAGCACTTGGCTCCATTCGCACACGGATTGAACTCCTGGCTACAGAACTGAATCTTTGTATCGCACCATTCACCGGTGAATCCGGGCTGACACTCGCAGCGATACGACTGGACGCCATCGATGCAGGTGGCATTATTCTGACAGCGAATCTCGTCGCCCAGACAATCATCGATGTTCGTCTCGCAACGGGCTCCCGTATAACCCGCCGCACACTGGCAACTGAAGCGTCCCTCCTCCAGCACCGTGCAGGTGGCATTGTTCCGACACGGATTGCCATAGCAGGCATCGATCATGTACTCACAGTGCTTGCCGTGATAGCCCGGCTGGCACAGGCACTGGTAATCCCGCTGTGGCAGTGCCAAACACTGGGCCTTGTTCTGGCACGGCTGCTCGTAGCAGGCATTGCACTTGGCCAGGATGTCGTTGCGCACCTTGCCGCGACACGCGAAGTTCGAGGAGGGCGTCGACAGTATCAGCTTGTCCTTCATGTGCTCCGGTTCCGCACAGCGTGCAATGCCCGGCTCCACGTAATCCAGTTTGATCCAATCCGAGAACCATTTCAACGAACAATCGCAATACAAGGGATTGCTGCCAAGTGCACTGTGGAATGAAATGGAATGGAATAGATTCAATAAATGTTCACGTTTGGCAATTACTTAGTGATATAAGAATAAATTGAAAAACCAACAACTCGATTTTTAAATATCTTAACTCGATAACTTTTTTTTTACCGATATATCGACCATTCAATTTTTGTTTTGACGAGATTAAAATATCGATTTAAGACTCGATCCATATATTGGATTAGATCTGTTCAGTAGATGTAAAAATACATTGAAAAATCGACAACTCAAATTGAGCGGAGGTAATTTTCAACTAATTTAACTCGAGAACTTTTTTTTGGCGATATATCGGCGATATTTTGACAATTTTACCACTTCGATTAAAGACTCGATACATATTTTGAATTAAAATCACTATAATAACTACCGTAACATAGTTACTTTAATACTCACATATGTGTCAACGACTTGAGATCCTCGAAGGAGCCTTCCGGTAGCATCGATATGCGATTGCCGTGCAACGAGAGCACGCGCAAATTATTCAGACCAGACAACGCATGACGTTGCAGACACTGCAGCTTGTTGTACGAGATGATGCTGCAGAAAGCCAAAAAAAAGGAAGGCACAAAAGATGTTACCAAACGTTTACCAAATTGCAGACACACACTCGCACACATGATGATAAAGTAATGAAAGTAATTGCAAAACGTTGCAACCTTACAAACCGAAAAAGAAATGCAGCAGTTATGCGTGTGATATGAATGACTGACTATGTAGATACTCTAGAATTCAAAAAATCCAATTGTAACACTCATATTAAGCTCTTATTAGCAATAGCTCTATATATACCCACAATATGTACCCTGTAGCTGACATTACGTCAGTTGATAAACTATTGAGATACCCTGTAAATGGTTATGTATAAATATGATTAACCCACAAAGCATCCTGTTCTTAAGAGTAGCTAACAGACGTGTCAGAGTACGTAGATACCCTATAGACGGATAGTGTAATTGACAGAAAGTGAAAGATTTTATTGTGGTTGCTACACAAAATTGACTGACTGATCAGACTAACGCTCAAACTATGTACTCTCTTTATACCCTGTATGTTGTGTACTATGTGAATGACAGACTATATAAAAGATATGTATACAGAAATAAAATTCGGGAAGAAATCATTTTCAATCGGTGCCGGCTCGATAATCTCGAAATACCTTAGATCGAGTACGAAATATCTAATTTAAGTACGATTTTTCAATTAAGAATTCTTTAAGTAAAATCAAATGTTTGAGGCATTTTTGACTATTTTTATGCTGAGTGGATGTTGGTTTAATTTAACAATAATTTACGAAATACATACTTAAAAATATTACATGCCAAAATGAAGAATTTTTAACTTGAATTTTAGAATAATGGTTTTGCTTCTGTATAGTAACTAATACAAAAGTCACTCCTTTCAATTCTCTGTTCTTGTTAGACCTGACTACCCCTTTTAGTTAACTTAATGCTTACAGGGTATAATAAACGGAACAGCTTTGATTGTGGATAGCGCACACAGGCGCAGACAAGCAAGGGGCATGCAGCAGAGGCAGGAAAAGGGGGACAGAGACGACAACTAATGCTTAAGCACGAGTCACGACTTAACGTCTCGAATGAATTTCGTGCCCGGTTAAGACGAGCCCAGGCCAAGGGTGGCCACAACCGCAAATGCAATTGCCGCAAAAAAAAAAGAGATGGAGAAAAAAGGCGAAGTAGGAAAAATAAAAATTGTGTCAAGCCCTCTTGAGCTGTTGCGATTGGATTCGATTCGATTCGTGTTGGACGTTTTGCAGCTAGTACGTGCATTGTGGCAATTAAAAAGTCATTAGAAATTGGCCTATACTTACAGTGTGGATAGTTTGGTCAGATTGGCAAAGGTGTAATTGGATAGTATGGTGATTTGATTGTTGCTGAGATCGCTGAAAGTTCAAAAAGGGCAAATGAAACATAGTTAAGATTTATGAAACTTGCCACATGTGGCATGTGGTACTTACAGTCTGGTGAGTGCACGCAAATGCCTGATGCGCTCAAAATGTATCTGCTCAATCTCATTCGACTCGAGATACAATTCGGATGTTTCGGCTGGAATTCCACGCGGTATTTCCTTCAATTGATTGCGCGAACATCGGACCACAGTGCCGGTGCACGTGCAGGCCGGCGGACAATAGCCATCGCCGAGGCATCCCTCGTTGTTCTCGCTGCTGCATTTGAATTCATTGTGGGGCAGATCCTTGATTTGCACATCACGTACTTTGGATGGGGCAGCACAACGTGCCGCGCCACCGTTCAACGATTTTTTACGCAACCATTCGGCGAACCAGGCCAAATGACAATTACAATTGAATGGATTCGATGCAAGATTCCTACAAAATTGATACAATAAATGTAGAGGTTTTATTTCAATTAGTTGCCAGTACGCGATGCGCTTCTCTAATATATCAATCCCCTAAGCTCTAAGCTCGAGCAGCTTTAAAAGCACTTGAAAACTTGAAAATTTAATTAAATTTATTTATAAATTAAGCAAGGTGTAGAACAAAATGCTATTTAATGCTTTAAGCTCCAGCTAATTTGAAAGCACATTAAAGCTTTCATTTCATTAAATATATAGCTAAACTAATTTTGGTTGAAAGCACCTTAAATTTTTCAAGGCAAATTAAAAGTAGAGCCTTACTAAATTAAGTTGATTTGATATTAAATGATTATTTATAATTCTTTATGTTTTAAGTCCATTTTAAGCACATTTAAACTAAAGTTAATGGTCTAATTAAGGCCACAAAATTAAACTACAATGTTTCAATAGTTGCAACTTGCAAGCTTAAGAAGTTTGATGTGGTTACTTTGAAAGCTGTAACTGTTGTCATAATGAAATTTGAAGTGTGGCTCTCTAATAATATATTGACAAGAAAATTCAATTAAAGACGAATGATTTCATTAATAATTGACAAACATTGCACAATGGATATAGAAGTGTGCTTCGAAGCATATATACATATGTACATATGTTTCACTTATTCACTTTGCACTTTGGCCAGGCCGAAAGGGCTTTAATTACGAGCCTGGCTATAAGAGCGGCAAGTGAAACAATGGATCGCAAATTACATTGGCAATTCCAAACGTTACACACCAAGTCCAGACTAATTTAATAAGCAATGCTGCTTTGTCATGCTATCAACGATAGCATTGTATAAGTGTGTGCGTGTGTGTGTTTGTGTGTGTGTATGTTAGCCACAGGCAACTAACTAACACTTTTGGCTGCCCTCTGGCCCCTTCGCCAGCCACCTGGGTGATTGAGAGCATGTGGGTGTCGTGTGGTGCACAGCACTTAATGACTTTCATTGAAGCTATTTATTAGCTAGTTAAATGAATTTTACAATAATTTTAGATGGAGGCAAACGAACCACAACACCTCACAGCAGCAACATCAGCAGCACCGCCAGCCCAATTACAGTCAAACCTAATTAAGTTGAACACTTTAGAAAAATTAGCTAAGATTTTTTGCTCATTATATTTTGCTAATTTATGTAATTGCTAAAACTGATTATTTTTAATTTTACAACAATTCTCGTGTGTCTTGTGCAAGTGTAGCACTTAGTTAGGTTTGACTGTACATACATACATAGGAGTATATGGTATTGCGCTCTTTATTGAACTCAATTTTAATTAATTAAATCATCGAAGGCAGCGCACAGCACAAGTGTCTGCTGCTGAGGGTTGATTTACTACAACACAACAAACTGAAGCAACACACACAAACACACACGCATGTATGTAAGAAGAAGAAGAAGAAGACAGCGGGTGTGCCAGTGTGTGCCTCTTCTTATCGTAGGCAGCCCTGCTATAAATTGAAGTTCAATTGAATTATATACAATAGTTTGCTCTGCTTTTGGTGGCATGCAACCAACAACGAAGAAGAAGAAGAAGCAGATGAACAACTGATTTGGTAAAGAGGCAGCATCAACATCTACAGCAGCAACAGCAGCTTCTGTTTTGATGTGAAACTCTGGCAATCAGATTGAAGTTCAACTAGAGAACAATCAAAACCATTAACCTCATTTTATGAGCCCCCCTGCCCCCTGCGATAGGAATAGGGAATTAAGGGGTGAGGTATTAAAGAGCCAGTGGACTTTAGGGGGCAAAGAGATGTAAACGAAAACTCTGGGCAATTAATGCCAAAGCTAAATCATTTATCTATTGAAGTGCATGCCGATGCTTTCGGCCACTTGGCACAGTTTTAATTGCTTTGCATAGACAGCAGATGCATCAACTGCCAACTTACAGTAGGTTACACACCAGGGGGGCGTGGTTAGACTGAAGGGAGAGAATTGTATACTTACAAAGACGTCAGCGAGTTCAGATGCTCAAATGAGCCGGGCATAACGCATGAAATTTGATTGTCATAAAGATTGCTGCAACGATTATGAAAAAAAAAAAACAAAGTTCTTCAATTTATAATATTCCAAATTTAAAATCTTTAAAGACTACTTACAGCGTCTTTAGCTGATGCAGTCCGAGGAACATTTTATTGGAGATCTCCTTAATCTTATTTTCACCCAATTGCAAATCCTGTATACGGGATGCCCCCTCAAAGGCATTCGGTTCAATTCCAGTGAGTTGATTACGCTTCAGTTCCAATTTAACCAAATGCGGCAGTCGACCAAATAAACCATCCGAATTAATGCGACCCAATTCGTTGTCGTTGAGTAGACTACAAAAAAAAAAAAAAAAAAAAAAGAGAGAATGCATTAAGGTTAAATTTAGTAAACAAGTTCATTTACATAAATTAAGAAGAGTTCTCTATTTTAATGAACATTTAAATGATATCAATGTGAGAAAATTAGATAACAAGTTTTCTTACTATTATATGATTTTTTTATAAATAATATAATTTATAATTTAGGAGTGAATAGTTTAATTTATAATTTAGGAGTGAATAGTTTTCAAAAAGCAAGATTATTAACTATTGCTCCTATAATATTAAAGTTTGTAATTGTATTTAATTTCTTCAATATCTCAGTAGCTTTCTTTACATTATTTATTTCTAATATATTGGGAATGCAGAGAATACATATATACTTAAAAGTATCTTAGGAAAAGTTGTCGATTAATTAAAACCAAAATTTACAGATATATTTTATATTCATAAGGTCTGTTTGTAATACATTTTGTATATTTTTTTGTTAAAATAACCTTCTCAAGAGATTAAACGCATTACAAATTTAAAATTAAACTACTTTTAAAGCTCAACTGCCTTTAAGAAGCATTTTAAAGCCAGCTTTGTCAGCCAAAAGTGTATATTCTAATAAAGAAATACTTTGACAATCATATTTTATAGCGTTAAATAGGAACTCTTGTTCCCGTTAGCGCATAACACAGTAATAATTTGTGTGGAATAGTTGGGAATTTCTGGATAACTGGATAACTTACAGCTCAGTGGTATGCAACGGAATGTCGCGTGGTATTTCCTTAAGTCCACGTCCCGCACAGTCGACGGTTGTGCCCTCGCATTGGCACATCGAAGGGCAGTCGGAGTCCATGCGACACTCGCCGGATAGCTTCATGCGCAATTCATCCCAGGAACCTGCAAGAATAGTCGAGTGAATGGAGTGGGTTAGGTGGGTGGAGTGGGCGGAGTGGGAGGTGTGTTTCCCAAAGTTAAGACATATTCTTTTCTTGTCTTGTTGCACGTTGCACGTTGCCCCGTTGTATGTTGCCCGGGGGGCGCACTTACATTTGAATTTCTCCTCGCGCAACGATTCAATGCGCCGACGATGCATCCGCTTGGGTGACTCACAGCGTGCTCCACTTGTCTCTATGGGATTTTTGTGCAAATAGTCGGCCAGCCAGCGCAGATTGCAGTCACAAATGAAAGGATTCTTGGCCAAATGTCTGCATATATATAAAGGTATATATATGTATACCAGTATATAAATGGAAAGATGGAAAGAAAGTACAAAAGTAGCATTGAGCATTTGTACAGAATAGACAGGTTGGAAGGGAGAGATTAGGGCGATGATGACGGTAGGCAGAGAGGGAGTAAGAAAGGCAAAACTGCTGTTGTTGGCTTGGGCTCTGTTGGATGGAGGCTTCTTGAGACGTCTTAAAAGTGCACGAGCCCTGCGGCTAGCGACGTTTCCGTTGTTTATTGTTGCTGTTGCTTTTGTCGGTGTGTTTTGAAAACTATTTGCAAAGGCAATCCTAACCAGAGTTGTCCCCGTTAATGCTGTGTGACAAAGTGCCCATAAAAATGCCTTTAACGGAAGACGCTCTAAACCATTTCGTAATTAAAGTAACTGTTAAGAATATTGGCTAAAGAACTGTTTATCAGAATCGTATGATCGATGTGATTATATTAATATAAGAAAGAACTCTTTACGATCGAGTGAAATCCAGTGACAAAAACATTTCCGTGTTCCAAAATTTCTAATATCGAATTTTGGGACGAAAGTATTAAATTTAACACAAACATTATTAGGTCCCGATTCTTCAATTCTAATAAAAAAAAACTTTTTTGGGCTGTGCCGAATCCCAAACTTTATTTTAAAACAATCTTAAATATTTAGCTGATTCAACAAGTCAATTTATGTTAATTAACTTTAAATTTGAATTTGGATCAAAATTTTATTTAATTGCAAAAATTACTTTTTCAAAAACTTTAAACCGTCGTAAGCTTGTATTTTTAAATTACAATTAAGTATTTAAATTAAGCAGAAAATTTTATTATTTGATTGATTGATTGATTCATTTCTTGATTTTAATTTTGTAGATTTTCAGATTTCGTTTTTAAAATCTATTCACTGCTTGAATTTATATCTTTAGTACAAACATTTTATAGGATGTTTTGCGCATTTAGCACTCGTAACATTTCTCAATCCTTTCTCCTTTATTTGCTTTGAAGTTGACAACCCTGACAAATACTTAACCCACTCAAGCATGGTCCATACCATCTTAAGAACGTCACAGCACTTAAAGTCAGCGCATTTATCGATGCTCAAGTTGGGCAACAACTACGAGTATTCCGCCCTATAGAGAACGCCTCATCTTTTGTTAGTAGCTCGTACTATGAACATATTTACGGTTCACAGCCGATATTACTGGATGGGTTTCATAAGAGAAAGAACGGGGGGAGGGGGAGGAGAATGCTTGTTTTGCTGCTAAACAAATGTCAACGCGGGGCTGTCAAGTCAAAGCAACTACTAAATGCACTTCAGAGGTTTAACACCAAAGTGCCTGCTCCATTCAAGCTGGAGGCTGGAAACTGGGCGTCTCCTTCTTGCTATGCACTTGAGATATACAACAAGTAAGGAAGAGGGTAAAAGGGGGGGGGGGGCGGTTGGGTTTATGGGGCGTGGTACTTACACCGTTTTGATGCTCTTCATGGCGTCGAATGTGCCATTAGCCAGCGACTGTATGTTGTTGTCATAGAGCGAGAGCAAACTGAGGCTGTGCAGGTCACGGAAGGCATCCTTGCGTATGCACGAGATCTCGTTCGCATTCAGCAGCAGCAACTGCAGAGAGCCAAGTCCTTTGAATACGCCCGAGGGTAAATCCTTTATTTTATTGCCATACAGCACGCTGTAAGCAAAAATAAAAAACAAAAGCACAGAAACAAAAAGAAGAAAAAAAATGAGAAAATGAATAAAGCGCAAATAGAATTGCAGTAGAAAAGAGTGTTGGACTAAGAGATATTCTGTAAATTTAGAAATTAAGCAGCACAACCACAATTTGATGTATAACAATTTATAGATCAACAAATACTTTTAGAGAAAGTGGAATAGACTAACAGCTATCCTGTAATTAGATTTGCATTTGAGAGTGATTAACTAAAAAATACACATTATCCACATAACAAGTAAATATTATATAAATCTGAACGCGACTTGAATATTTATTATATTAACTAAATATCTGTATAGATCTGTATATGGTAAGCAGAAAGATATTTCCTAATATATGTCTACTAAAATACTATGATACAGTCAATAGAAAGATAGAATAATTGATTCGAATTCAGCTTGACTTTTGGCGTTGTATAGAAACATAAATTCAGACAAAAGAGTTTAAAATATACCCCGTGAAGATCTAGAAAATAATACACAATTAAACCTGCTCGTCAAAAACTTAAAAGTTATACCCACTTTCCACTAAAGTTTATATTCATTTCTTTGCGTTTTTTCACACTTTTGTTTTTGTTTATTTTGATTTTATAAATATTAGAAAACATGGCTAAGAAAGACATACAAATGTACATAATACTTTGTAGTGCAAAAACCCTTTTCCTCCTTTTCCTTTTCATTCCCTTTGCCAATTTTAGCATACCCACTTTGGCTATTTCATGGTTACAGGGCATTTAAAGGTAGGCCAGCAAGGTAGACTGCTCTTGTTGTGGTGGATTCATGTTGTTGTCATTGCGGGCGGCAACTGGTTTAGCACACACAAACACACACACATATGCATACAAAAAGGCGCAACCGTCTGGGGCAACAAACAGAACAGAATGTGGCCAACACAGGTAATCTGATGCCTTGCGGTGTTGGGAACGCTTAGCATAGGCCGATTAGCCCCTCCAGCTGAAGCCTCAGAGACCGAGGCCCAGTGGCTGTCGAGGAGTGTGACTGACTGACACCACTCCAAACAGTCACTCACACACTCATACTCACACTCACACTCACAAACACTCAGCGAGTGCACATTTTGTGGCATGCTACTTGTTGCTTAATATGCCGTCTACTTACAGCGTTGTTAGCTGCTTCAGGCCACTTAGAGCATCGTGTGCAATCCTCGAGATGTTGTTGTTGGACAGATCAATGCGTCGCAAGCGTCGAAAGCTGGAAAAGGATTTCGCTGGCAGCTCCGTAATGAAATTCTGCTCAAGGCGACTGCAATAAAAAAAGAGTAGAATTTTTAGCATACGATTCAAAAAGAAAAGATTGTGGAGTTAAACTTACAGTTCGGTGGTATCATCCGGCAGAGTAACGGGCACACTCGTCAAACTCTTCTCACGGCAATCGACAATACCATCGGCACATCGACACGGGTGCGGGCAACTGTTCTCGATGCCACATTCCATTGGCGCATGCTCGGTGAGACCTGCAAGTGTTCAACAACAACAACAACGATTGGCAAAAGTGGCAAGTGTAAAGCAAACTTCCAACTACTGCATATTTAGCTGGTTACATCGACCATCCAGCCACTTGGCTTTGATTTTATCCACAGCAGCAGCAGCAGCCGCAACAAACCAAAGCCAAAACCAAACCACATAATTATCAATGCTACTGCACAGCGCACACCACACAGCACAACACAGCGGCAAAGATGTGGCTCCAAACAACCCAACGAGAGCTCCACAACAGCCGCTAGTCATAAATGTTTACCCACATAATTCCATAGCATTTCGTCTACAAAACGAAAGTCAAACAAGCAACAAAACCAATCAGAGTAACTAACATAACGAATTTCAGATGCCCTAGAATTTAAGATTGTGGAAGCTTTTAAAAGAATTCTAGTTTGTTATCATAATATTGTAATGCTGATTAAGTAAACATCTCAAAAACTCACTTAAAACATTATTGCATTTGTTATACTCGATATTTCTTATCGAAATATATATTCTTATCATTTTTTCGTTACAGATTTGTTTCTTCTAAAAGATTTTTATAATTCTGTTTCTAAATAATCTATTTCATTATTTAAATTAAATTAAATTTACTTAGATTCTTCTGTTCATGCATTTATACTAATTCAGATCTGAATAGTTAAGATTATTTTATTTAAAATCTTGTATCAAATAACAAAATCAAATCAAATAAAACATATCTGAAATCAACAGTTGCGTGTTATTTCAGATATTCATTTGTAAAAATTGTAAAGTCTATTTGTCAATGAAATTATTATGATATTATTTAAATTTAAAACCAGATAGATCTTCAAATCTTCCTTTCAAAACAGTTATTATACATAAAATCAAACTAAAACTAACCAAATATTTATATTTATATATTTCTATAATTACGTGCTTAATTCACACTTTTCCATAGTGTGAAGAAAACATTTAAAAGAAAGTATAGTGTTTAGAAATAAGATATTTTTTTTTTACAATTAAATTCTTCAAAAAGCTCAGCTCTCAACACTTTTCATTATTGTGAAGACAACATTTAAACAAAATGGAACCTAGCTGGCAATAAATCTTCAGCAAATTGAATACCAAAGTGATTTAACCCTCCCAATTTAAGAGCATAACAAGTGTAATAACGATGAAATAAAAAAAAAACTCGTTTCATGGCATCGTTTGGCGCACATTTTCCGCTTCATTGAGCGCAGCAGAGTTTTGGAGTCGTTTCGACTCTCGGATGGAGATGGAGATGAAGGCTTTCCAAATGCTGTTTGGTTGCTTGGTTGGGCCCGCAGCGGTTGAGCATCTGCATCCCAATCAAGCGAGCGATGACGGCGTTAAACGTTTTGGCAAACACACGATGATGCTCCTCTCGTTTCCCTCGTTTCCCCCTTCGATTCTTACCCAAGATACAAACTATTGTTGCCGCTGCTGATGTTATTGGTTTGGAGTGGGCGGCACAGCGGGGGCGTGCCCATATGACTGCTTATGATTTACAATGCTTTGTTTTGTTGTGTTGTTGTGACTGAGACTCGGATGTGGTTGCTGGCTTGGCATATAAAACTAATTAATTTGGCATAGCTTTGTAAGGCACCACGACATTTGTCCATTTTTGGTGGGGTTTGCCCCCAAAGCACACAACTGTTGACTGTTGTCATGTGTCCATATTCCATACCTGAGCATTTGAACTCCTGATCGTGCAGGTC
Source organism: Drosophila subquinaria (assembly GCA_037043405.1). NCBI lineage: Eukaryota > Metazoa > Arthropoda > Insecta > Diptera > Drosophilidae > Drosophila > Drosophila subquinaria. Next base: position 81,727 of record JBAMBL010003007.1, read on the forward strand.
CGCCACGTTTTGGCCCTTCAGCTGCGATGGCGACTGGCAGCGCGTATAGGGAGCGAGGCGAGGTGCACTGCGTAGGTAGCGCGACAGCCAGGACAAATGGCAATCGCAGGCGAACGGGTTATCCGATAGGCGCAGCGCCCGCAATTTTCCCAATCCCCCGAAGGCATTGTGCGGCAAAGCGGTCAAGTTATTGTTATTCAGTGTGCTGCACAGATGAGGAAGAGAAAAATGGGGTAAGAAAATTGGAAAAAAATATATATGTATGTATGTAAGTTGCACTATCAAGTGAATGCATCTTTTGGTATCTCATTGGCTAGTCCAATCTAGGGATGGGCAAACATACACTCGCGAGTTATTGTAAGTCATCAAGTGAAAAGGTTTTTCATAATCTCCATTTTATTATGGTTTATAGTTGCTTTCAAGTGCTGCTTTTCAACGATTTCTAACTTGTTAAAATTTATTTATTTATTTTATTATTATAATGGCAGCTTTCAACATTCGGTAAAAAGATTTAATTTTAATTATGTAAGTAAAAATAAAGAAAATAAAATTATGACAAATTTAAAAAATTAATAACTTAAATTTGATAAAATTTAAAGAATATTATTGTGAATTTTACACATTCGTGACTGTTCATTCCGTATTGAGATATAATTTATGATTACATCTTAGACATTTCAAACACTATTAATCATTTTCTGATTTATGATCACATTTTAGAAGTTTTTAACACTCTAATTTATTTGTTATTTTATGACCACTTCTCAGACATTGTCAACACTGTTTTTTAGTTGCTTATATGATCACATGTTAAACCTTTTAGCACTGTAAATTACAGTTAATTTCACTCCTAATTATGAAGTTTGTTTGCCCATCCCTAACTGACCATTCCCTTGGTACTTACAGTATCTCCAGCTCGAGCAAACCCTTGAAGGCATGCTCATCCATGCAAGTGATCTGATTGTTGTCCAGCTGCAGGCTCCTCAGCGACTGGGCGCCCTTAAAGACCCGTCGGCCAATTGTTGTGATGACATTGTGCGAGATGTCCCTGTGTGAAGTGGATGAAGTGCACAGGCGGCAGACACAGACAGGCAGGCAGGCAAGCAGGAAGAGGAAGGTTTTGAGAGTCAGTATGGATCAGATTAAGTCTCAGACTACTAAGTAGGTAGGTAGATAATCGCTATATGTCTACATTGATTACTTACAATCGCAAAAGACTCGCTGAACTTGTCACAAAGTTTTCAGGTATTGCCTTAAGTCGATTGTTGTTTAGGCGTCTGATTTATAGAGTGAAGTAGTGTTTTTTGTTTGATTTGATTTGATTTTGGTGTTTTGTTTTTATATTGTTTATAGTTTTTTGTTTTTGGTGAACGAGCAGATTAGATACGCAAAACGAAACGCAACGAAAGTAGAGAGATACTAAAACGAAACGAGAATCGAAAAGTTTTTGTAGCTACGAGCTATGTAATCTATTTTCTATAAAGAGCAGCAAATTTTGGTTAGTCATAGTTCATAGTGAAAAATTAGTTGCATGCACTAGCAAAAGTCAGTTTTCCAACAGATTTGTCCATATGAAAAAACAGATCTCTACTTACAGTCGCTCCAAGGAAACCAAATCTTGCAATGCATTCTTCTCAATGGTATGTATTTGATTATCCGTTAATTGACTATAGAAAGAAGCGGAAAAATATCGAGATAGAGATTTCAAATACTACAAGCATAGTTACAACTATATAAACGAAGCATTGTACAATAATCACAACCCGTTTTACTCGATATTTGCAATTATAATTTATGTATATTTTATCATGACATTTGGTGCCAATTTGCATGCAACACTTTTAACTTGCGCAATGATAAAGTTAACTGAAGAAAAACTAAGCTAGTTTAATTAAAATCGAGTTATACTTACAGCATTCGCAGCTTGGTTAAACGCTGAAAGTCCGTCTCATATATCACGGTCAAATTGTTGCCCTGCAAATCGCTGCAAAAATGGAGAAAAAGAGAGAGAAAACACAATCAAAAGATTAAAAAATGCTGATAAGAAAAATGCTGGTAATGTTGCAACCCAAGTAGTTCGTTAATCGAAATCAGCTGAGGCAAACTCGGTTATAGCGATAATAATTTTTTTTAATTGCTTGTAAGACAAGGCAGCAACAACAGCAGCATCTGAAAGATACATTCGTGGAAGATGCAACCAACCAGCAGTGTGTGGTTTAGCCTGTTGAAAACTCAGCCTTTTGTCTGATAACAACACAAAAATATGATATTTAATCATTTAACATGCACAGTCGCAGGCGCAGGAATAAAAACTTGTTTCTTTCAGACAGAGATACAGAAAATTTGTTACCTGCAGATGTCATAACAATGAAATGCAACCTAAGAGATACAAAATACCTAAAAGAGCTGCGCATGCGCAGCCAGCAGCCAACAACAATAATAAAACAACAACAACAACAAGATCTGTTTGGTGATCTGGCCAGAGTCGCCAGAGACTCTCAGCTGCTCTTTTGAGTAAGGTTGGCTGTAAAGCGGCAGAGCCACAACAGGTAGTAAGACCTTCGGTCTGGGCCACAAACGAGAAATTGTATTCCCTACACTTGACCAAGAGTATTTTAGTTTTGCTATAAAATTTGTGACTCGTCTCGGAGGCGTGTCAGAGGCCGTAAAGGCGGCCAGGTGTCTGTCTATTTGTTGGTCTTGTGATTAAAAAATTCTTTTTGGATGCACAAACTCAAAACGAGACGGTTGGCAATAATATCACGTTCGCAAAGAAGATGCAATTTTATTATGTAATAAATTGAGTAAAATTTGTAAAAATTTAAATAGAACTAATTATAATAGGTGAGTTTAGTTAGCTCGAGGTTTAAAACAACAACACAGAATGGGCTAGATCAGATTTACAGCTATTTTTTTACTTTTGCGTCTTAGAATTCTCAACTGATTCTAAGTAGCATCTCAAAGATGACATTACGCTGGTCAAGTCAGCACAACGGTACCTTTTATAGACTATAATAATAATTTCAAATTATTATCTGAAGTGTATTTAAAATTCGGCCGCCCAAAGTTGGCTAAATTTTCTTGATGTTTTTATATTTTTCGCTCAAGCCTTAATGAAACTCGCATCAAGTTGCCAATGAGCTCGCTTCAATCGTGCACAGACCCAGCACACACACTCACACTCACACAAACTCACACATACATGAAGATTTTTTTTAATGAGCTTAATATCTTGGCAAGATGTGGGCATCTTTTGGTTAGATCCAACTGATTACAGAGACCTACAACTACAACTACAACTACAACTACAAGATGCCGGGTAGACAAGACTTGAAACAAAAGTCGCTTCTAATTGACAGACATTTTTCAAAAGATTTTTACAAAAATAATTATAATACTCTCGACTGTCTAAAGTTAATGCTTGGTGTGTGTATGTATGTGTGTGTATTGCCGTTTTGTTATAATTAAACATTTAACATTTAACTTCATTAAATCTTTGAGGCATTCACAAATTGGCCAAAAGCTTTTGTTAGTTTTTAGGGTCCAATTAGATTTCAGCTCAAGTTGCTTTTTCTTTAAGGTTTCTTTTTTGCCTGTCTTTGAAGATTCTGTTTTGCTCGAGAGCTATAAATTAGGCTCACCTTTTTGTGCTATTTTGCCTATTTGTTGTTGTTTTAGGAGGGCGCCCTGGAGGTGCGAGCTGTGTGAGGTGTGAAATGGGCGTTTGGGCACAAATTGGGGTTAAGTTCGCCTGGGTTGGGTTCGGGTTTTGAGCAGAAAAAAAAACAGAAAATTATATGCAAAACCGTTCTCGTGTCAATTGTTTAAGCAATGTGGGTGGCTGACGAACTGACAGACAGACACAGACAGACAGACAGACACAGACTGTGTGCCTGCCATGTGACCATTCTAATCCTCCCTGTCACTACAGACCATTGCCATTTCCATTTCCATGCCATGACTCTGCTGTGTAATTAAATGGCAAGTCGGCTCTGGATCTGGATCTGACTATGGCAGTCGCTTTGTTCTTTTTTCTTCTTTCAATTTTGTTCTGGGTTCTGTGGCTCTGCGCATTTGCTGTTCCATGTTGTGCAGTGTTATGTTTTGTTGTGTTGGGCTGGGCTCCACATTTGCATTGGCATTGTTTTTGCTATTTGCTGCTTTGCCAGCCGATAGTTGTGGACATGTTCAATATTTGATGTGCACACACGACTAACAACAACGACAACAACTACAAAAACTCATATATGTACTAGTGTTTCCTCTGTTAGTTCTGGATTCTATATTATGGCATTAGGGTGATCCAACTCTCTCTTTCTCTCTACTGATGATTATCATTGTTAATAGAAGCAGTTTTTTCCCTGTTACGTATGTTGTAATTAAGAAAACATTAATTAAAAGGTGGAAAAGAGTCCTTTAATTAATGGTTTGGCATTTGTTGTTGCTACTACCTCTGATAAATACTTAAATATATACATATATGCCTAGGCGTGTTTAAAAATAAACGTACTTTTAATTAAATTAGCTCAAGATTAATTAAAATTTATAAGTTTGTCTTTTGAATATAGAGTAGAAAATATATTATTAAAGCCAAAGGAAAACAGCTCTGAACATTTTTTTTTTGCACATAAATTCATTTAAATTACTGAGGAAAATATAATATCTTTACAAATCCTTTTTGGAATTCAAAACAATCATAGGCGAATCAGATTCATATTTTGATAGTGTAGTCTAAATATTTCTTTTTGATTGTAAATAATCCATAAATCCCCCTTCTTTTTCAAATTTAAATCTCATTAAAGACTCTTAAGAGTTGCTTATTAAAATAATAATAGAATGAATTAAAAACAAAACAAATATAAAATAAAAATACGTTGGTTGTTTTTTAAATCGGTTTTCAATTACTGCAACAAAATTCCAAAATCCCAAAAGATCTATAAATACACTTTTTATGGATTTTAAATCAAACTGTCAATCATTTTTAAGTATCCCCTTGTATTGTGTGCAGCTCATGTTTCATCTTTCAATTAATTTCTTTGCTTAGTGCTCGAATTTCAACCACTTTTCTTCAGAGTTACTTTTTTTTCCTTTACCTTTTTCCATAAGCTCTGGAGGGGAAGACTCTTGTTCTTAATCAGATTTGGGTTGTCTTGTGATTTTCTTAGTTTTGAAATACAATTTTGAAAAAAATCTTTAATCTGAAAATGTCACTCAATAGTTTTTCCGCAATGGCAATGGAAACACCCTGTTCCATGGAGGCAGCCGTTTGGTATTTTAAAATGCAAATATGCCGTGCATGTTGATATGTTTTCTGTGTTCAGCTTTAGCTCGCTGTTTTTCTTTTTTAATTTTCTGTTGCTTTTTGCATAAAACAAATGTGTCCCTGAGCGCTATTTGACTGGCTCGGAGCGCCCGACTGTTTATAACTGGGCTATGTTGTTGTTGTTGTCGTTGTGGCAGCAGCAGTCAACGTTGATATCTGTTATTAATTTATGTAGAAAAAAAATAAAGTAAAAATAAAAACAAAAATAACTGCAGCTTTTGAGGTCGCCGAGTGGCGCTGAAGCTGACGCTGTGCAGCGGTCTATAGGTCTACCGGGGATTGTATTGCGAGGCGGTTGGGGGAGGAGGAGGTGTGGCACACTGTGGCATTTTGCATACACTTGCTAATTGCCGGCGCGTTAATTTATGTGGCGTCCGACGAACGCAGACTTTCGTTCGTTCGTTTGGCTTAATGCATTTGCAGTTGCATGCAACAATTGCCAAGCTTGCAAGTGGCAAGCTTGATGCGCTTAAGCTGCCTCCTCCGACTCCTCCCTTCGCCGTCTCCGTCGGCGACAATTAATAAACTTAATGGCGATTTAATGTACGACTCCGGAGACAGCACAGCACAAGACAAGGCAGAGTTTCCATCGATTCCATCGCCCTCGTCCATTTGTTGTTCGTTGTTATCGACACACGACATGGTCACGGCTTTATTTGCCTTTAGCTTCTCTTTCCATGTTGTTGTTGTTGTTATTGTTTGTCTATGCTGATTTTTATGTAAATATCTGAAATGGGCATCTGCTCACGAATGTTACCAGTTGCTAGTTGTTGTTGTAAGTAAGTGCTTATGTAACAACTCAACATACACACACTGCCATATAGATCATTCATTGTCAAGGCTAAAAACTTGATCGGCCAGTTCGCAATCCAAACAAACTCAGATAAGAACATTTCCCACATATGAAATACACATTTGTGTGTGTGTGTTTTTGGGTACAGATGATTATCATATCAGTCAAAACCCATCTGTACAGCTTTGTTAGCTGAGCTCCAAAACAGCTGCTTTATTCTTAATTCCTTTTAGAAATGGAATTTTGCAACATCTTGTATTGTACATTTTATCTGATTGCTGTAGATCTAATTTCTTGAAACTTTGTTTAACATTTATAGATTCTCTCAACTTGTACAAATTATTTTTGTAAATTTGAAAGAGATCTTTCTTCTCACGAGTTTAGAAATATATCAGTATGCCATTCCATCAATTTATTAATAAAATATTCAAGAATGTTTAAGGATAAGAAATTAACAAGAAATTGTTAGAAGACGAAGTATTTTATAAATATTTTCTGTGATTTCTAATGTTACATATCAAAATCAACCTAAATATTAAGATATGTTTCGGGGAAATCATATTCAGATACATATGCATAATTATTTAAAGTAAGTTTTCTTTAAAAATCCCTTACAAAGCACATATATTTATTCCCCAAGATGTCTAATAATTTAATCTGTTTTTCTTTTGTTGTTTCATGAGACTTTTGTCATATTATACTAAGAAATAATTTAAAAAAATTTAAAAATTCTATAGGTTGTAGGAATTTATTATCTTTTAACATTGTAAGTAACATTGTTGGATTTTGTTTAAGGAATCTTGATATATTATATTAGATTTTTACTGATATCCAATTATGTATATCCTTTACTTTCAGTTATCATTTAAGCATATTAAAATTTCTTAAAGTTTTCAATTTCCCAAGCTTAACTGTTGTTTTAAATTAATTACTTGGGATTATAAACATTTGAAGTATACTCACAGTCGTTCCACATCCGCTGAGATTTTGCGTGGCACCTGCGTTAATCCACGATGCGAACAGTCGACGGTTAAACCGCTGCAGGAGCAAACCCGTGGGCAGCGTGCCTCCGTGATGACGCCCACTCCGCCGCCGGGTATGTGAATGCCAACGGAACCAAGGCCACCGCTGGCAATGGCCGAGCTGCCAAAGCTGCCGGCATAGGGTTCAGCATGAACCGTGAGAGGGGTAATGGCCAGCAGCAGCAGCAGTTGGAGCTGGAGTAGCAACAGCGGGAAGGGTGACCTCAGGCGGAATAGGATTAGAGTCTTAGCCTTAGCCGTGGCAGTGGCTTTACAACGCGTCGGTGGTTGCAGCGTTGACGGTTGCGTCGTCCTCGACGGCGACAACATTGTGGCACATTTATAAGCAACGTGCCTAATTGAAAGTATCGAGTACGTGTGCGGACGCCACTTTGTCAACAGCAATCACGATTCCACAAATATTTGCACAAGGCAGAAAAAGGATTGATGGCGACCGTTTTCCGATTTCCGTTTCCCCCTTTTCCGTTATCCGTAAACGTATTTGCCCCGCACTTTATATATATTTATATATATATATTTTGTTGTTGTTGTTATTATTATTAATGTTGTTGTCGTTGTTCGATTCTCGTTGTTATTGTTGTTCCTTTTCCTTACTTTACTTTACTTCACTTTTTTTGCAGCCCGTCGCGACCGCGCGCCACGGCAGAACTGATAGCAGCTGGACAGTTGCAGCGACGCGGCAGAGAGCGCGAAGAGAGCGGGAGAGCAGCGAGTAACAAGTGATGAGCGAGCGAGTGCTGAGTGACGAGTGATGAACAAAAGAGCAACGAGCGAGAGAGGGAGAGAGTGCTGTGTAGGTAGCCAACGACCACGTCCCGTTCTGTCCACTTTGTTAGGTAGGCGACCAGGCGGAAATGCGCTTCGACTATTTGTATCTTTGAGATACGCACTGCACTTTGCTGTCAGCACAGTTAGACTCGCCTCGCCAGCAACTTCATCATCATAATTGTCATGAACATCATCAGCTCCGTTTTGCCTGTGACCTGCTGTGCGCAGCGAGGAGAGGAGGAGAGAGAGAAAAATAGAAATGAATGTCAAGAAAAAATCATGAAAAATTATCTATAAATTCGGCAAGCGTGTCTATGTCAGTGCAATAGCAGGAAATTGTAACTGACTGTGATATAAATATATAGATTCACTCTCACACACAAACAATTATAGTAGAATATATCCACACATGGATAAACTTTATATGTCTCGCTTTATATCACTTAAATAAAAATTAAAAAATAAATGAAAATAATGCGACAGCTGAGATTTGATTTGATGGGTGGAAAGAAAAGTTTTCAATTTTAAGAATGCAGAGCAATAAAACTACTGCATTTTTACTACATATTTTATGAAGAGATGTGAATGCTTAAATATAATATTTATATTTATACTATATGTACATATATTAAACACAATTTTTCTGAAGATCTGTTACTTCAAATATAATATTTTTTTTATTTTATTGCTTAACTTTAGTTCCCAAGGTTTCCCAAGAAACCTTTAGGGTCCTGCCTACCATTTCCTTGGGGTTGTTTTGGAAAAAACCACCTGTCAGTAGCGGTAGCTGACAGCTCCAATAGAGGAAGACTAATCACCTCAGTCTAAGAACTATTATTAAATTGTGACCATATGTTGCTTTAAGCATAGTTTGAGGAAGATAACGAAGAGCTAATGACTCAACTTATTAGCTACAAGTGTACACCTTAAAGAACATGTGTTTCTTCAACTTCTTCTTGTTTTTTTGTACTTTTCTTAGTCGGAATTTGAATGAACGTTGATTAAGAAATTTCTTATCGTTAATTTAAGCTATTAATTTGCCTAATGAATGTAATGTTACGCATTTTCTGGTCAAACTCAAGTTGTTTTCCTATTCCAGTTGATCTATTTTACCCCATTTTAGATTAAAGAGCTTAAGTGAGCACTTTGACTCAATTAAATTGTCTCTACAAATTGTCTTCTAAGTACTGACCCTCAATTTACAATCTTCCAGTCGCAAACTCTACACTCGACTGTCGCTGCCCAAATCAGATCTATATTTAGTGCACACTTGTACAATGTGTGGTCTTTCATTTTCCCTTGCCTGTTCAGTTCCTTGTCTCTCAATTTCCATCTGCAGTTCATTTCTTTATTTTTGTCCCTCTCGGCTTGTGGCACACTTTATTTCCAATGTCCCTTCCGTCTGTCAAGTTGGGTATTTAATTTGCAAATTGACATGTTAAAGATACATACATACAATTTCACATGCATACTTATGCTCATATACTCACACTTGCACTCACATTATTATGCCATAGATTGAAATTAATTGTTTAAATTAACATTTGGATAGCTGACAGCAGCGATTGACTCGGAATTTGATTGAGAATATGAATGATAACGACTAACTGGAGTAATCGAACAGAGGAGGAGTTGATAAGGGGGCCTGTCAAATATTCTTAACTGGCAATCAACGAAAACTCAATGAACATTGCCTGCTAAATGTAATTTAACAAGCTTGGGAAAGTATTTATGCACCCTGTAAACGATGATTGCTTAGACAGTGATTGCTTTGAGATGCAAGTTAAATCTTACAAAACGTACAATGTTATATAAGTATATATTTGTAGTATATAGTCTGTATTCAAATCTATTTGTCTATTTGTGATCAACATGCAGCCCAAACGGTAAGAGCTAGAAGGCTTAAATTCTCACTGTAGTTTCGATCTAGAAAATATGACTCGACATCAAAATCGACTATCGACTTAACAATAAGAGCTAGAAGGCTTATTTTTTCACACTTTTTTATAAAAATTCTTGTACTGAATAAAAAAAATGCAATTTATACAGCAAGAACGGAAGCAAAATTTCGGTTAAAAAGCTTACTTTCTTCTGCACTACTTAAGGTATCTACAGTAAATTTTTATAATATTCGAAGGATAAAAGATGTTATAAAATTTTTAAATTAAATAAGTAGATTACAGAGTACATCAGAGTTAAGACACATGTAACTACAACACTTTTCAAGCTAACTTTTTTTAAAATGTGTGTGCGTGTGTGTGCACATGTGTGTGCGTTTCCTATCAAAGGCATGCCAAACACAGACAACTAGGCAGGCAGGCAGTCAACCCAGCGGGCCTTTAATCAAAAATTTATCATTTCACTGCAAAGGCATGCCTTTCTTTACACGATGATGACGATGATGATGTTGAAGATGAAGACAAGAGCGGAAGTGCGGGAGTAAAATGCTCAAAAGATGTAATCACTGCATTGTCACCAAACGGAGACGAGTCACAGTCTCAGATTGAGCCTGAGCCTTGGAAAACTTGTGAAGCTACTTACCTCCCTATGAACCGCCCGTCCACCCTTCTTTTTCTCTCTCTCTTGTCATTCGCTTTCGTCTCATATGAAACATAAATCAGTGAAATTCTATACATGCCAATGATTGTCTACTCTTGGGCTTGTGCTTCAGACAACACACAAAAATTCCAAAGCAAAATTCAATGCATGCCAATAACTCGTTTCACTCATGGCGAGGAAGAGGACAAGATGCCATTGGCTCTTGTTATGTATGTAACAGTCTAATGAAAAGAAGGCCTCGACATCAACCACAATCCACACCCACTGGAAAGGGCATGGGGTGGCTGAAGAGAAGCAGTTGTCGCCTGGGTTTATTAAGATAACGCTTTGAAAAAGAGTCTGACATTTGGACAAACAAAAAGCGCACTATTCAAATAGTGACGCTAGATAGATATAAATACAAACACAGATAGATAGAATGGGTATGGGAATAAGAGTTGGGACTCGTCTCTGCAGATTAATGAGTCAGCGACCACCACAAGCACCACCAACACCACCAGCACCACTAAGTGTTGCCCTGAAACAATAGATTTATGAGTATGGAAAACCCACTGGCGCTTACAAAAGTCTGCCCACAATCTGCTTGGCCCTCAGGCTCCTTCCTGATGTTACTCTCCTCCTATTGCTATTGTTGTTGTTGTTGGTTTTCTTGTGGATTTTCCAATAAATTACGCTTAAGTATGCACTTAATTCAAATAATGCCAACTTGTGCGCCTTGTCTCCTATGGCAAGAGAGAGGGGAAAAGGCAGAGTGTAGGAGGGAGGAGAGGCTTCCTTTAGTGCCCCGTGCTGGCCCCAAGTGATTTGTTTTTTTGTGGCTTATAAATGAGTAGAATATGCCCATCATTTGAGTGATATACCAAGTATTGTCAGACAGTTTTTGTATCTTTCTCTCACTCTCTATATCTGTGTATGTGTTTGCTTATGACATATGTCAAATTTTGTATCGTACAACTCACAACTTGTCTGCTCAGCTGTCCAGATAAGCAGTAGGAGTGTTGATTTTTTATAAACATCATCCAAAGGGATTAAGCTGAAGTCAGCAAAATGCAGGAAGAACTGCACAAGTTGTGGCTTAATCGCAAAAAAGCGGCACTTGGCAGGTTTTGACACAGCTGAAGACCTCTCTTCAAATATATACATACTCATATATATAAGGAAATAAATACGTAGCAGTTAAAGATAAACTTGAGTTTGCTTTTAGAAATGCAATCACTTTAACATCATGATGAAAAACAGCTATCTATAAATGAATTCAAGTGCAATTGTAATGCTGAGAACTTTGAGAAAAATCAGAAACTTTGAATGGCTTGTCAATCGTGAGCAAAAGAAGAGGAAAAATGGAAAAAAAACATAGGCAAAAGAAAGTTAATTAAAAATACAACCAATTAGTTAAGTCTCTTGAGTTATAATTTTTGTATATTCTTCGACTTCTTTAACTTCTTTAGCTTTTAAGTATAACAATCAGTTTATTAACTTATGAATCTATTGACTTATAAGCTTTGTATATTCCTTGGCTTTTTAGAATACAATTTTAGAATTCATTTAATATGATTCTTATTCAATTAAATGCCTTTTCTGTTGCTCTTACATTTTATCTTTTCAATTATAAATAAAAAACAAGTAATCAGTTCTTAACTTGTGTAACTCTTTAGCTTTAATCTATATACTTTAGCTTTTCAAGCTAAATCCGAGCATACCCTTAATTTGATTGGTATTTAACTAACGTAGCTTTCAAGTATTAAAACAACTGTTGGACTAATTAAATGCCTTTCCTCTTTTGCTGTTACGTTATATATCTTTTCTATCTCGACCCACGTCTTGTCCAGCTGCATTTTTTCACTCGTGCTCTGGCATTTCCGCAGTCTCTTTCAGAGCTTCACAGCGTACAACGTGACAATGCCGTGCTCCTTCACCCCCGTTAGCCTCCTCTGGACCGTATTACAAATGCCACATAAAAGGAAAGGAAAAAATAACCCCTTTTTAGTACAATATAGAAGAGTACGTAAGTAGTATGAAGCGTGGTCAGCGCTCAATGAATTGTATTAAGGCTGAATGATGGAGATATAGACTGAATGACTGACTGAGAATGGGACTGAGATGGTCAGATGAAGGAGAGAGAGAAAGAGACACATCTTCAAGTTGAGCAGAGCCGGAAGTGTCGCATACTTTTACGGATACACCGGCTTAATTATGTGCATAAAATACAAAAGCAACAACAACATCAGTTAACATTTATATGTGTATGCATGTTGTATGTAGAATTCCCTTCACTGAGCCGGGGCATGAAATGACAAAACACGAACATTAATTGCTCCACATTCACACACACAGTTTTTGGAGTTGGAGTTGAAACTGGAGTTGAAATTGTGAGCTGGAAATGTTGGTAGCTGGAGAATTGTGAGTGTCCCCCAGGAGTTGGAGTTGGAGTGTGGAGTGAAAAGAAAGAAAGCGCAAAGGTCTCGACAAAAGCCAACCAGGCTTATAATTTATTAATCTATGCATAGCACACACACACATACAATGAGAGCATCAACTGCACAACAAATAATTCCATTTCATGCCGCTCAACTTTCTACAGACAGTGCGGAATCTCTGGGTATTCCAGGGTCCCAGGTCCAGCACTACATGTCACTTTAATCTCTTAGAAGTGTCACTTTTGCAGCTCTTCAAGTGTTTGTGTGTTGTGTTGTGTTGTGTTACACTCGTTGTTGTTGCTGTTGTTGCCTTAGGTGGAGGCGTTGTAAACAATGTGCTGCCGCTAGTTGAATTTGAATTTTCAGTTTGATAAGCAACAAAAAGCATAATAACACATCAAATTGCATGTGAGTAGGATGAGGATGAGGGTGAGACGGTTAACTGAAGACTAACAAAGGGGGGGATGAACTGACAGCGGGGGCAAACTGAGGATATCAAGAGCTATATGAGCCTCAAGGTCTGCCCTTCGGATGCAAACCTTATGGTAATGAAGTGTAGCAGCTGTTTTTGAGATCTGAATTTGAATAAAAGGCATCGCACAGTGCAACAAGTATTAAAGAACATTGAAAAATAATTTATTTATATACAAAATTTTTTTTTTAGTATTTATTGTTCAATTCTGCCCATATAACTAAATTCGTAACTTTAAATAAAAATTTATAAGCCTTATCAAAAACTACAAAAAATGTTATATGAAAAATTGATGAACAATTTTCTAAATAATAAAAAAAAGTCCAAAGCAAATTTCGAAAAAAAAATAGTTTAGAAGTTAATTTGTTATGAACTAAACTAAAACAATTTGGACATAAAATTTAGAGAAATAAATAATGATTTTAAAAATATCTCACAGTTAAAATTTAACTGAAATTTAAAAAACTGAAATTTCTAAATTTTGTATAAAATAAGTTAAAGTCAAATAGTATGTCTTTGATTCCCAGTGTTTTTTTTATGAACATTGCATTTAAATATATAAATATTTGTCTTATCTGCCGACCTTTCACTATGTTAACTATGTGGCTCGTCACACTGTGCAGCATTACAATTTACATTAGATACAGAGGCAGAGAGAGCACCATCATGAGACATGAGACAGACAGTGAGCGAGACAAGTCGCCTGACTGACTACTTGAACAATCAAATTCAATTTATGCCAACAGTCAGCCACACATTCATTTTGATTTTCATTTTCATACGAATATGTGTATATTCATTTTCATTTTATTCAGTTTTCGTTTCTTGATCAACACAAGTGACGATCAAGTGCCGCTCGCACCTCAAATTAGTGATAGATGGACGGGGAGATAAGAGACAGAGGGGGAGTGTCTGAATCTGAGTATTATGGCAGATTATGCTGCTCTATTTGATTTAGACTTGATTTGGCTTTATTATTACAATGGCGCCTCAAGTGCCACACTGTCAAAATGTTGACTGCTGAGCTGCTGCTTATCTTATTTTATTTTTTCTTTTTTTTTTTGTGTATTGTGTGGGTTCATCAAAAAGCTCCACATTATTTAAGTTTTCTTCTTCGCTTGTTTATTATTATTGTTGGGGCTTAGCAGCTGTGTCCAACTTGTTTCGAGGTTGAAAAAATAAAGCAACATAAACCCAAATTTCCATGTAAGGTTATAAAATGTTTCGTGCTATTTCACAAATGCATAAAAAATAAGAAAGAAAAACAAAAAATGAACCAAACGCACAACATTCAACTAAGTCTAGGCCTCCTCCAGTCTCAAACTTAAACTCAAATTCAAACCCAAGCCCAAAAACCCAAGCCCATCCATGGCACAGCACATCAGAGCACCAGGTGCAATGCAATGCAGTTGAGGGCCGGCTTTGTTGTCGGAGTAGGAGACGGAGACAGAGGCAGAGACGGAGTCGGGGTCAGGTAGTAGTTTTTGCCTGAATGCCCGAGCATTGTTTTCTATTCCCCGGCAGAGGGAATTGAGCTATGTACGAGTTGAGTCTGAATAGATACAAACTACATACGCTTTGCCAGGGACTCTCAGCGCTCTGCTGCATGCGTCACAGGGATTAGTGGCAGGTAGTAAATTTGAAAATCGCGAGAGTTGCCACAAAAGTCGAAAGCAATAAAAGCAAAAGTGCAATTTTATTTAAAGAGAATATTAATCTTTCTTTTTAAAAATATTCGGTATAAATTTATTTAAATTTTAATTTATTTAATCAATTTATATTCAGCTCTAATTTTAAATACAAAGAAATCTTTTAGTTCCTTTTTAAAAAATCTCACTGAATACATTATAACATAATTTTATTTTTTCTACAAATAATACATTTATATTCAGCTCAAATTTCTAATCCATTAAATCTATTCTTTCTTTGAAAACTCTCAATAAATTTACTTAGATTTAAATAAAATTTATTAACTGTATATTCAAAAATCTAATCCAACGATAACTTTTGCTTTTTTTTTAAGCATAACTTTATTTTTGCAAGCATTAAAGTATGACAAAGTTTTCAACTTTTAACTACAAAAACAAAGCTTTTATTTTGCGACCTCTTGACCCCAAACCAGTTTACGATTTATAGCAAACATGTTGTGGCAAACAACTGCCAAAAAGTTGATGACCCAATAATATCTAGACTATTAAACATTGTGGTTGTAGCTAATAAAAGCACATTTAGCCATTTGGTAAACACACATACGTCAATGTTCATCGAGAGAGGGAGCGAGCAAATAAAAATAAAAATCGTCACCCTCTCTAATATAATAATTTTTATGACAGCTATTCATAAACCCATCAAGCCACCCTCGAGTCAAGTGCACAGAAGAAACGATCGATGGGGATGTGGAGCTGAGTTAAAAAAAAAAAGATACAAAAAAGCATTAGCAACTTAAATATTTTAACAATATTTTTGGCCAAAAATGTTGTTGTTAAAAATGTATAAATACTTTTTATGCTCTTTACTTAAATAATGGGCACTAAAATAAGATATTGAAATTTTCAAATTGCTTGGCCTGACAGTGAAGTCCAGGAGTATTGTCCTATCAGTTGTTGTTGTCTCTTATTATTGTTGTCAGTTGTTGTTGTTGTTGTTGATGGTACTCCACGCATCGATATCAAATTTCATGGGCTTTCACAATGGGCCCACAGTCGAGTGCGTGTTGATGACAGATTTTCTGTGTGTTGCTCCGGCGTCGATTTCGTAGTCGTTGTCGTTTCATTTTCATTCCGTTGAAAGTCATTTTTACTCATTTATTGTCACCGTTAGTGGGCGCATAAGTGTGTGTGTGTATCCTTACAAGTACAATATACATATATATATGCATGTGTTTGTGACACGACGGGCAGTCAGAGCCAGAGCCAGAGCCTGGGTATTGATTCCACTTCCAGCTCCGCAGCGGGACGCACATTCAGTCAGTCAGTTTGCCAGTTTGTCAGTCAGTGTTCCCAAAGCCCAATTGACATGACTCAACAACAGTCATACTCCCTATCTCTCTCTTTATCTCTCCCACTCTCTCTCTCTTTCCGCTTCTCCTTTGGGCTCTTTTTATGTACTTATTAAATATTTAAGAGCTTGGCCTTTGTTTCAAACGAAAGCCACGGCAAATACTTAATAATAATTTTTAACAACTGCCGCAAACTCTGCAGGTTGCTGCCACCGCCAACGTCGCCATGTAATTCATTTTCTTCGTCCCCCCCCACACTCCCTTCCCCTTCCCCTTCTCTTCCCCCAACCCATCTTCAGACTTCACATCGGTTCCACAGTTCCTTTGATAAACTGCACGCAGAGTTCTGAGTTCAGAAAACTGGAGTTGCCTTCGCATTTTTTTTACTTTTTTAAATTATGGTTTGTTGCGTTTAAAATACAAATTACACGATACTTATGAGTATATTCAATACACAATTGTGACTCATACTCACACTCATACCCATGCAGCAAGTGGGTCATACAGGTAAGACACAATGAGTGCTTATTAAACGGTTCCCCTTGCTTATGATTACTCGTACTTTTTTTTTTCTTTGTAAAGAAAACCGAAGTTCCATGCACGCAACCTAGAGAAGACTTTACACCGGAGTTGGGGCTTACAGACAGTTAATTATAGTTTTTTTAATGAAATGTAGAGAAGCTAAAAGGGAATTCCAGACATTTGAGAAAGATTTGACATGTATTTCCTGCTTTAGGTTCTTGGATGCTCTTTCTAGAGTTTTTGCTACATGTAAACCTTTCAATATTGTTCAACTCTTTGATTTACACTTATTAAATGACTTTGGAATTTTAATTTACTAAAGTAAGTTTGTGCTTTAAAAATAGTTATTATTTAAGCAACAGATCTTTGTTTTATGTCTTCACCTGGCAATCTTAAACTTGTTTCTAGATTTTCTATTTCTTTCCCTAACACTTTTGAACCTTGTTTAACCCTAACTAACATTTTAAAATGTCACGGCAAATCGAGCCTTAACTATTTATATGCTCTGTACCTGCCAATTACACGTAAATTAGCTGATTATTTATTAAAAATCCACTTAACTTGGAACAAGTAAACTATTTCTAAAGTCAAATGGAAGTGAACTTAAGTCGCGTATTTAAGCGTTTCATTTTAAATGCTAAAATACATTTAATTAAAGTATCTAATTCCATTTCAATTTTAGTCTACAAGCTGTTTAGTTCACCTAAAGAAGCAGGAAATTTTCAGAATTTAGCTGTTATCCCCCCTTTTAATATTCATGCTCAGTTGAGCTGAAACCCTTCTCTACTTAACGCATTTCATAGCTGAGCTCAGCTGAGAGAGCTGAGCACTCGTATTTGTATTTGTTAGTCCTTTGGTTTAAGTTCGTTAGGCGGACACCTAAGTAGAAGCTAAAGCTATACTTTAATTCACTCTCTTGTAGGGTTGTTGCTGCTGGGAAACCAACCTTTTGGCTTCCTTCCTTCTGGCTCTCAAGTGTTAAATGCAGTCTTCTCTTCATTCTGTACACTAGACTACATTCAAGAAACACTCAGTTTAGGGGGGATAGGGAAAGAGAGCGCCTAAAACAGCGTAGTCCGAAAAACAAACCCAACTACCATTCCAGGCGTGCCTATGTGCCCCTTGTCCCCTGCTCCTTTACCGTCTACACATGCAACTGCTGCTGCTGCTGCTGTTGCTGCATTTGTCGTCGTCTGATTTCAGCAAATATTTGCAAATTTACGTTGACTGTGTGTAACCCCAGCATGGCCCGTGACGACGACCCCGGCCAGTAACTGAGACTGAGAACTAGGAAGGCAGGAAGGGAGTAGGAGATGGGGAAAGGAGAGTCAGGCGGCGGCAGCATGCCAGCGGCATTAGCGACAACTGTCGTAGAGTGGCACTTAATGAGCAACGGCTGCTGTGGCAGCTACTGCTGCAGTGTTGCCCGCATGCCACAGAGTGCAACAGAGAGAGGCCAACAATAAAGTTGAAGTTATGCACGATGGCCATGCAATTGCCGACTGTCTGACTGTCTCTCTGTCTCTCAGTCTGTCTGTCTGTCGTACTGTCTGCCTGCAGCAAAATGTATCTTACGGATGCGCACAAAACCTTCATTGTGGCTGGCACAACAGTCGCTGTCGCTGGTTGCAAGTTGCCAGTTGGCTGACTGCTACAGATTCTTCTGCTATACTAGCATTGCAGTAATTTGACTTGATTTGTTTAAGCTGCCACACACACATATACACACACATACACACTCACACACATGCAACCCAAATGGACCCCTACAAAATGACAAATGTGCCGCTGCCATGTAATCGCATTAAAGTCCAGTCGATTTTGTTGCTGTTGTTGCTGCTGTTGCATATGTTGCGCTCATTAAATTTGTATTTATAATAGTCGCCAGTCCAAATCGCCTTACATTTGGCTACGCCCGTGCTTAGTGGCAATAATGGTAATCATCATAATTTTTCGATACCAGATAGAAATTGTCGTTGGCAGTTGCTGTTGTTGTTGTTGTTGCTGCTGCTGTTGCTGCTTGACTAGGCAAATTGCAAAATTAATTAAATTTTAGCACAACTTTCGAACGGTACAACAACTGATTTCTTGTTATTGTTGCTGTCGCTTTTGTTGGATAACTCTCTGCGTTGATTGGCGCGCTGTGGTTAGTGGTTGTTGGTTGCTGCTGTTGCTGTTGTTGGTTGCTGGTTGCTGCTGCTGTTGGTCTCGGTGGTCCGCACGGTTTGCCCCAGCTTGGCCAGCGGTTTTGCTGGCATTAAGTGAAAAAAAATATATGTAGAAGTCAATCCGCTCTCCGCGTTTTAACATTTCTCGTACATGCAAGTGACAAGGCAATATCCGTCACGCAAACAACAGCAGCAACAGCAACAGCAACACCATCCCAGCAACAGTAACAACAACAGCAACAACAATTACAGCAACAGCAATAACAGCAGTCCAGCACAATGGTAAGAAATCAATACGTAAATTGGCTAGAAGCACTAAACTTGGCTTAAATCATATTTGAAAATTGAATTTCAGGGGTTCAAAAATAGGAAATTGAATTATCGAACATCGAAACGTTTTTAACAATTTTTTTTACTATATTTATACATATTCAATTATAATAAAAAATTTTAAAGATAAAAAAAGTAGAAACTGTCGATTATTTGTAAATATCCATAACGAATCGGTAATTTAAATAATAAAGTCTTTTGAAGAATATTTTTTGCCTAGCGTTATAAAATTAAATTGTTATTAAATGAAACTATTAATTTAATCCATTATGTACTAAAATCATATATACAATTTGAAGAACTTTAACATTGTATGTCGAAAAATCGAAAAAAATTGATTAAATGAAATAATCGATCAGAATCTCTAATCGTTATTTTAATTTAATAATTATTTCCATTAGACAACTTTTTAAGCAAAGAAAGTATAATATTAAGCATCATTTACTTATTTTATTCATATATGTATAAAGCAAACTATCTTGTTAATAGATTAGATATCTACTATCATCATTCGCATTGAATTGATTAATATTAATGAAGTTTTAACGATATGCATTGATTATCGATAACAATGGTCCCAAATGGCTCTTTTATGTTCTACTTAGTATTGATACTTATCAACACAACTGGTGGCAATTACTTTGACGCAATCTGAACACGATACCGAAACATACACATTTATATAAACCACATAACAGAGTCGCCATTAACCATATGGATATGTATGTAGTTTATGTGTAATATGCAAATTGAATTGGGTAAC
The DNA here is from genome assembly GCA_037043405.1 of Drosophila subquinaria. Classification (NCBI taxonomy): domain Eukaryota; kingdom Metazoa; phylum Arthropoda; class Insecta; order Diptera; family Drosophilidae; genus Drosophila; species Drosophila subquinaria. The sequence continues at coordinate 101,883 of JBAMBL010003007.1, forward strand.
GAATTGTTTTGGCCATTTAACTGTCATTATTGTCCACTGTGCCGGGTTTTGGTCTCTCTGGGTCTCTGGTCCTGGTTGCCTGCTCGATTTGCTGGCGAAATTATTATTCATCGCTTGTACAACGACAACCACACGATGACGACGACGACGACGACGACGTTGACGCTGACTGAGGCAGCGCAGCCAAAGTTGGCGCACAAGTTAATTACGGTCCATTAGACTGCACAAGGGGTGTTTATTACCACATCAGTGGCGCCGCCAACGTCACCAGGACACACGCCATTGAATGGCGTTGAAGGTGGACGACGCACGTTGCAGAAACTAGAAACATTTTTCGTTAGCTTCGTGTGAAGGAACTTGCTTTCTCTCTCTCTCTCTCTCACTCTCTCTCTCTCTCTCTCTCTTTCTGTGTATGGACATGAAATCATTTAGAAAATCTGCTTTGACATGGAAATTGCGCTTTTGCAATCAAGCCAAACATCAAGTGGAAAAATTATTGAGGCTGTTCATGTGTTCAAATTTTTGATCTGAATACGGATACAGATTTTGGGCGCTGAGCTTAAATTGCGTCACGCGTTTTTCTAATTGCGACGCAGGCGCCGAAGATTTTTGCAATTGGACAAAGGCTAACGGTTGCCCTGTTGTCGTTGTTGTTGTTGTTGTTGCTTGGACGGCGACAAAAATTTATTAAAATATTACGCAAGGTTGGGCAACCAGTTGTTGTCAGGGGGGTCAGGCAGGTAGGCAGGTAGGGAGTTAGGGACGACAAGGATCCGTTGTGTTGTGTTTGCATAAAACTTTTTCAAACAAAACTTGGCTTTCCTCTGTCCACACTCCACTTTCCCCTGGCCCACACTTTGCCCACTTTTGTCGGTTCCTTCTTTCCGCTTTTCCTTCAATTTTCAGTTTTTCTTTTCGTTTTTTTGTGCGTTTGCCTCGCAAATTTTCAACAAATTTAGAAGAGCGGAAATTGCAAAGCATTCAGCGAGTTGAGTTGAGTTATTTGTACGACTGCGTGTAGGAGTGGGGGCTGGGTCTGGAAGGGGGAGGCAAAAAAAAAAGAAAAAGCAAAAGTTTTCTACCCCAAGAGTTTGGCATACAGATTTAGTATTGTAGTGGGGAGCTAAAGGGGGGGGGAGAGAGGAGTGGCAAAGGCGTTGCAGCGTCGACAAAATAAAAAGTTTTTGCGTTGTTTACATAACAAAAGCAGCTGAGGAGGAGAGGGTTACGGTGTGGGAGGGAGAAGAGGAAGAGGAGAGGGTGTTCAGTTTTCAGTTTAGCTTTTTTCGGGTGGGTGGCCGCCTGTCAATTTGTGCATTGGAATTTAACAACATTCAGTGCAGCACATAAATTGAAGTTTTATTGTTGCTGCTGCTGCTACTGGCCATAAACAAAGTAATTAAACGCAAAAGCCAAGCAGTCAACAACAACAACAACAATCACGACAACAACAACAATAACAAGGCGCAGTCCAAACGCAATTAAAGAGTTCAGAAAATGATTTTTGTTGCTGGCTTACCGAATCGGTTCCATCTCTGCTTTATATCACATCACATCATGTTCTGTATATGCCACATGCTGCAAAGGCGCAAAAGCGTGTTACAAAAAACAACAACAACAAAACAAAGAGGAAAGAAAATCTGCAATTGTGCTGCATGCAAATAAACAGACAGACTTCAGCAAACGCGGCGCTAATTGACGCGACTGCAGAATAACGACGCTGACAGCGACGCCAACGGAGACTGAGACGGCGACAGATGATGGGGTAGAACGGGGTGGGGGACAAGGACGGGCAGCAATAACAACTGTAGCTGCGGCTGTTGACCGTTCGCTGCCAGCGCCTCTGCTTTGTATCTGACTGACTGACTGACAGAGACTGCTTGCTATATGTCCAAATATGTGTGTATCTCTCTTAATGCACGTGTGTGTGTGTGTGTAGAGATGAGCGCGTGACAAGATTTTATGTCACGCATTTCAACCGCATACCGTCACAAATTGTGCGACGTGAAAGATTTTCAATCGCTATTTATGTTCTCATTAGTTTTGGGCAGTTTGTATAATTCTTGTGTCTATATAGTGACTTTCTCTGGCACGCTTTAAGCATGAACTTTTCTAAAATACAATCTCTAGATCTTGGCAATAGATAAATGTCTGGAAATCAAACACATTATACCTTAATTCTTTTAATATTTCTAGAAAATTTCGGTAATTAAATGAATTAAATTCAACAATATAAATACCATAAAACTTTTAGATATCTAGAACTTAACAAGATAGATTTAGAATCAACTATTCTAGATAGAGAATACTGATAAGGATCTAGACTCTATCAAACGAGTATTTATAAATAATATCAACTAATTAATCAAACTCAACTGATCAATCTATTTCTAGTTATTAAAGTACATCAACTTCCCTTTCCCAACAAAATATATAAATAGCAAAATATAGAAAATGTAATTAAGTATCTATTAATCCATTTTATATAGCAATATTTTGGGACTATAATCATATCAACAGTTTCTATATTCATGCTGGCTTCTTATTGATTTTATTACCAATTAAACTCTATCAATTTTTATGGCTTTTCGATGTTTTAAATTTGTTTTTGTAGACTTCCGTTTTTAATGATGTGAATTTCTGAAATTTATGCGCTTTTTATGATTTACATAGATCTGCAGATTTACGATCGTGTCACGCGTGCAAATCTAATATCTGATACGATCTACACTGCTTAGAGCAACCAACTTGAAGTTGTTGCTGTTGCCTCTTAATTGGCAACAAGTGACAAGATTTATTTCGTTTTTTTTTCCTTCTGCACACAAATATAGAGGGGAAAAAAATATTTGTTAAAGTTGTGGGCAGGTGTGAGATGACATGAAAACTGTACACAGAGAAAATTTTTATTAACTGTCCAACACAAATGGAAATGGCGTCTAATTGCGAACTATGGGATTGTCGTTGTGAATTGTTGTTGTTGTTCCTGTGGGCGTTGTCCAAGCGTTGCCAAACTGCCCATGAGAAATCAACATTTACAAAAGACACCAAAAGTGTCATGGCATTATCATTATAATTTAACAAGCATCATCATTAAGCTTAAGTGTCGCTAGAGATAACAAAAACTCTTTCCCAGTTTTCCTAGACTTTTAACTTTTTTAACAATGACAAATTTGTAATGGGGAAAAGGGAAAAATTATTACAATTATTATAACCTGTACATTTATAAAACTTATGTGAAATTTAAATTGTTTAACGAATTATTTTTCAAGTTAATCTGCAATCTAGAGACATGACTTTATTGACTTGACTTTATGTGCTTGCCGAAGAAGCAGAAGAGCTATAAAATCTTCTTCGTGCTTTGCACACTTTCTAAATAGATTTCTGCTAGTTTTTCAATGCTTTCTCAAACAATTTTTTTCTATCTCCCTCTCTCTCTTTACAAGTTTTTTTTAAAGATCATTTACGTGTTTACCAAATTACCCAATTCTGCAAAAAAAAGTAGAAAAAAAAACTGCAAATGCGTCATAAAGTTGTCTAGTCAGTTTTGAGGAAACCACAAAACTGGCACTTGAACTCAAGTGAGCCCGAAACTAAATTAAAATGAAATGCAGTTAGGTAAGCCGTTCACTTTGTGTTGAGTGCCACATAATGTGGCACTTTTAGTGGGTACATGTTGCAAGTGCAGGAAAAAAAGGGAAAAACAAGCGGGAAAGGCTATAGTCGAGTTCCCGACTATAGGATACCCGCCACTTATTAAAATGCGCATACAACATTTTTCATTGCATACTTTTAGGCATTTACACTGCCTTAAACGTAAATCAGTCATAACTACCGTTCTGTTTGTCCGATCTTATTGCGATTAAGTAGAATGATAGCTTATAATAATAGATAAAGTTAATTAACAAAAAAATACGTCAATTTCTCAAATCTGTGAAACACAGACGGACTGTATCGATTCGGCTGTTGATGCTGATCAATAATATACATACTTTAAAGCGTCGAAGATACTTCCTTCTCCCTGCTACATAAATTGCAACGAATACAATATACCCTTTTACTTACATTTTAAGTAACGAGGATAAAAAACGACTAAGGTGCTTAGCTTTTTCAATTTGCTTATCACATCCGCCCGCTGATTAAGGCTGAGGCTGGCCGAAAAACAGAAAAAAAAATAAGGAAGGCAGCTAACTAAAATGGCTTCTGCAACGCGTTGCAAGGTAAATGGCAGCAGATAAATATAACGAAGCAACTTCCCGGAATGATTTAAATGCAAAGTGTACATTTTAACACGCGGCTGGCTGCCAATGACAAGGCACCCCCTCCCCCACGCTCCCTCCCGCTCTCGACACGGCCAAGAAGACATTGCCGCAAATGAAGCAATTGCAACGCAGCGGCAATAACAACAACAACAACATGAGGAACAACTATAAAAATGAAGTAATATGCGCGGCAAAAAAAAGAAAGAAGAGAAGAGATGAGACGAGAAGAAAAACTACTTCAGTGCCTTTGGTGAATGTGTGAGGAATGGCTGTGGATGTGGCATGGTGGTGTATGTGGCATGGTGGCAGGGTGTATGTGGCGTCAGCAGCGCAGGGCGACGCCACAACAAAACATAAATTCCAATGAAATAAGTTGATTTATGCTGCTGCGCACGCCGTGAGCTGACAGCAGAGCAGAGAGCACAGTGCACAGTGCCTCCAAAAGCAGCAGAAGAACATCCATCTGGCCAGAGTACTACTAGTAAATGTTTACTGGCTGCAGAGTCAGCAGCTCATATGCCATATTTCTCAAATACATATATATATACGATATATACTCACAACTCTCGCACTTGAGCAACGCTGAACGCTGAACGTTGACGTGCGGCATGCAAAGTCAAAAATAACTAAAGACAAAACAACAACAAAAAATAATAAAAAATAAAAACTAAGGGAATTTTTTTTCGCTCTAGGTGTTTGTGCGGCTGGTGGTGCAAGGGGCGGAGGGGCGTGGCACTTGGCGTTGATTGAATTATATTTTGTGCAGCGGATAGCATAAAAATCAAATGTTTCCCTCCTATCTGCTTCTGCCTTTGCTTCTGCTTCGACTCCTTCCTGGTTTGCCTTTGAACAATCAAAAAGCTCATAGTTTGGCGATGGGCACGTGACAAATTAATCATACTACGTTAATCACGAAAATGACGGCAGCAAAGTTTTTTTTCAGCACCAGGAAAAATGGTAAAAGTAGAGACAAACTTTTTTTATTGTGCTCCACGAGTTTGAATTTAATTATACGAATTTGTGTGCATTTCTTACAAAGTGAATTTTAAAAAATTTCAAAGTTGGAGCAAAAATTCATTAGGTTGAGTAGAGTTTTTTTCCGGCAAATCAGCAGAAGATAACATAATGCATTAAATGCAAATTAGTTCAGTCATAAATTGTAATATAGATACAACATATAATCCACAATAAGTAATTACAATTAACTAAGATTATATTCATTAATATACTTCACGAATTATGTATTCTTTTATTGATTTTGTTTGTTTTTTGTTGCAAGTTTGATTATTTATCAATGTATTTTTATTTTCCTTAAATATTTGTAAAAAGTTTTAAGGACTCGATATTCTTCAGTTTCTTTTATCTTTTCTTACTTTGTAAGTTTTTTTCAAGCATATTTTCCATTTTTTTTTAGCTTTTTTTAATTATCTGTTGCCTGTCTCTCATTGCTGCCATCAATCGCATCACGCGCTCATCTTTAGGCATATTTAAAAAATCATCGCCTGCTCTCTTGGCCCACGCGTCGTATGCGCAATGTGTTTAGGGCCAGCATTTTTTATGAGCATGTTTAGAGACCCCAATGGCCACCAAACAAAAATGAAAATGAAAAGGAGAATGAGAAGAAAAAAAACAGCTTGCAAGTGTAAATCATGAAATTATAAGCCATTTAATTAGCTGCCTTTCGCTTGATGTTGAAATATATGCTGATATATTCTTATTTTTCGACTTGCTGAAAGACATTTCCCACTGGGGTCGACTGTGGGTTCGAATTCGGACACTGGGGCCACAAAAACATATGTTGAACTAATTTAAAACAGTCCAGGGGTCAAAATGCATTTCGCTCATTAGACAGGGCGCGCTTTGATGTTGTTTTCTAAAATATTAGAAATGCGAGCGTTCATTTTCATTTTCAATTCAAAAGTGATTTGCATACAGCCGCCCGCTTCCCCATTTGAACTGAAAAGGTGTTGTAAGCACACACACACATACACATACACACAGTATACAGTCGTAGCAAGTTATGGCCATGTTGCCCAGCTGCTGGCCTCGTTGTCATAAATTCTTAACGTGGTTCCCAATCAACTTGCTGGCCATGTCGCGCAGTCGCAGTTTTCAGACGGCGGCGGCTTCATTGGACTTCGTTCAACTGTCAACTGTCGACTTTAACTTTTAATTTTTTGTTCTTTTTCTCCTTCTTTGAGGCGTGCTGCATGCACCTGCGCGATAAGATAAGACGTGCCACAAGGGGGCGGGGCAGCGTCACCATCATCATCAACATCAACCTCAACAACAGAACGCGGCATTTGCTTTTGGCTTTCGGGTGTCTCCAATCTGCGGTGGCATGCGGCTTGTAAGTAGCTTCCCTTTGTTGTTGTGTTGTTACTGTTGTTCATGTTAATGTTATTATTGTGTCCACTGGGGTAATTGCACAGAAATGTTTCTGTGCGGGGGCAGGGGAAATAGACGACTGCTTCTTGGAAAATGTTAGCCAAGGGAATTGTAAAGAAGCTAAGAATTATGGAATTCAGTTTGCCAAAGACTACAAGACTACAAAATGAGAAGAGTTACAGCATTTTGGGGGTGGCAAAGGGTACAATAAAGGTATTCCTAACACAAAAAAAGCAGCAGATGGAATGTCTAAAGAAAAGTGGGAGAAAGGTAGCTTAAAGGCAGTGAAAACAAACCTAGGATGAGGTGGAATTCTTCAATAAAAAACATTATAAATAAATGTGAGCATAGAAAGTTTACTGTAATAGTTATAATCAAAAATAATGTGTAATGTAACCAACTTTATTTAAAAAAAAATAACAAAGAATAGAATTCTATAAAATAAGAATAGAATTATGTTTCGGAGTTAAGCAGTTGATATAAAAAAATTAAATTAAGTGAAAAAATCTTTTTAATGCAAATCGAATAAATAAATAAAACAAGTATACCAAATAAATAGATGTATAAAATTATATTTAAATTGATGATATATTTTTTTTAATTTTACTTTAAATTATCATTCAGCTAGTTAACTCTGAACTTTATTAGACAGTGTAAATTGAAAATATAAAAAGTTCTATCTACCTATAAAATCCAGTCACGAATTTAATCTACATCCATCAATCAACATAGAGTATATTGAAGTGGACTAGCACTTTGATAATTGCCAGTTGTTGCCACTGAGCTCAACTTATCTGATTAGGGGCAGCTAACTAAACTTTCACCAATAAGTTAATGACCTCTGACAATCATAACTGTAATTGGCGCTGAACTGAACTTGGAGAGCCCTCTTTCAATTGCCTAAAAAGCAGCAAAGAGAAGCCTTTAACCCGCCAAAGAGACCCAAGTAGAACCATGTAATTATTTATGCATTTTGGACTGGCAACATTTCCACGCAACATTTCCAGCTAAGTGCAAGGTGTAAGCACTTTTCATATTACTCAGCGCATTTTCCGGGCAGCAAAGTGAAAAAGCATCGCATTTCCAATCACAGTCCATGTTTGGAATGGGAATGGGGAATGTCGCGTCATCCTTAATGTTTTAATTTTGAGCCATTAACAGCTGCATATTTTGTGTCTGGGCTGACATATGCCACGACAACGGGTGGCAAGGCAGGGGGAGGATGTAGAGGGGGGTGTCGACGACTCTTGTACATCATTTCGACATTTGCCAACATGCATTAAACAGTAGAAACAGTCGGAAACAATGCCATTAGATATATCGCGTCGAACAACGCCCATTTTTTGCACATTTTTGGTTCGCCTTGATGTATTCAAAGGCTCAATGCACACACCCTCACAATCAAAATCACACACACACACACACACACATACACATATACACACACATCACAATTTCAACCCCTAACGTGGGCATCTTGGCTCAACCCCTCCTTGATATCTCGGTCTCTCTGTTCGACGGCACAGCAAAAATTAAAAGCATTAAAAATGCCCAAGGCACAAAAGGTAAGAGAGAGTAAAGTGTGTGTGAACAACGGGAAGCGGGAGGTGAGGGATTCGATTGCTTTTGGCTGGAACTGCTGAGGTGTTGCCGCTGCAATAGCCTTGCCCAAAAAAAAAAAAAATTTAGGAGAAACAAAAGAAAAATGCTGTAGTCAAAATTGATTAACTATAAGATACCGAAGCATTTATGAAAATATGTAATTGGAAAGTCAATGTATCTTTCAAATGGAGAAGTGAACAAATAGAGATACAAAAACTTGAATAAGACTTATATTTAATTAGAGAAGTTATAAAATGCGAAGTAAGAAAATACTATTTAAAATTGTAAAAAATCGAAAACTGAATATATTTTAAAATATTAAAAAATAAAAAAAAAAATGCTGCTGTGCAAAATTTATTATCTGTATGATCTCGAAAATTTTAAATTTACTTTAAATTTAAAAAGTTAGAAAAGAGAAGTAAAGAAGTAAAGTTTATTCTTATTGTAGACTTCACTTATTTCTTTAACCCCTATATACCCTTTTGAATAGCTCAAACTTAGGGTATGAATGAAAGCCAAAAGACTATCCCAGTTATCGCACCACAATAACGGTTCTCACTCACTCACTCGCAACGCAGCAGCAGCAGCAACAACAAATCGTTGTGGACTTTTATGAGTTTCCTCAGCTCCTTCCTCTGCCCCTGCCCCTCCCCCTTTAACCTTATCCTTTACCGTTAGCGTTACCCCCTGTAAATGTTTGTCTTCTGACAGGCAGCAAACAGATTGTGTTTGCACCGTGAATCAGTTTGGGGTTGTTGCATCCGATCATCTCATATATATATGTATTCATGCTCAAGTCCAGGTTACGCCTGATGATGATGGTGCCAGCGGCAGTGGTGATGGTGGTGGGATTGAGATTGGATGCAGTGCGTGCGGCCGCAATAATTGTACAGAATTTCGTTAGGGTGTAGCGAAGCGGCTGTAATTTAATTTAAACGACACTTCACTTGCAATTTTCAGTTAAGAATTCAAAAACCGAAACCCTGACACGCCCCTACCCGACTGACTACTGACTATTCCCCTCTCCACCCTCCACCCTCCCTTGATTGAGTGACAATTGCCCTGCCGAGAAACTAATGAGACACATTTAACGATGCATTTGCGGATACTTTTCTACTTTTACTTTTAGTTTGCGAAGCGCATCCGACGTTTTTAATAACTATTGCAAAGTGAACCGGAAATATCAGGCAGGGTCATTCATTCATTCACCAGGGGCAAACACACACACACACATGTATACATATATAAATAACTAAGTATGTGCCTCGACCTATTTGCCTTTGGCTTTTATTGCACCGGGCAAGGGACAGCGCTCAATGAAATGAAACGCAGAGAGCTAGACCCAAAAAAATTTATATGTATGCGTACTATTTACAAATAAACAACCACCGTGTGACTTGAAGATCCGGTGTTTGAGGGCATTGCGCCCTTTTAGTTTTAGCTTCAACTGTTGATGTGACTCCCTCCGAAATTGTTTTAAGGTCGATTTGTCCAAAAAAAGTTGCTAGTTTTTTGGTTATTTTTTTAGTTTTACGGCCTTATCAGGCAACCCAAGAGACCGTGTTAAAGATAAGCTGCAAGCTTTCCGTGTTTGTTCTACTAACACTTGCACATAAATTATTATTATTGATTTCAATTTGGGAGTTGTTTCGATAAAGACCATTGCAATGAGTTTCCATAAAACTATTGCCCACGTTTCCGGTGTTTTTTTTCTATTATTTTGGGTGCATTTCTATTAAAGTTCTGTCGACATTTGCCTGGGAAAAGTTGCCGTGATAAGCTTGCAGCTATGATTAGACATGCCCATCAAGTAAATAGAAATTGTGTATTTATAACTTGAAAGGGCAAAGCTAGGCAAACAGTTTTTGGTTATCAATAAGATATTTGGATTAATGCCAAAAATAACTGAATTGAAATGAGAATACTATTGAGCAAATAGTACAGCTGAATGCAATATAAATTATGTGACCCTGGAGTTAAAATAACTTTTAAAATAATATGATAATTGTTTGTCTGATTATAATCTTTTAAGTGGGTGTTAATTCTCTGTCTAAAATTAACTATAATATATGTTAAAAAAATACTATTAAATGATCAATAAAAATCTAACATGATTTGGCACTATGATAACGAAGTAAAAATCAATTTCCAATTCAGAAATATTTACGACATTTTAAGACTTTATAGATACTTTAGATGCCAAGCTTAAGATCAGCTTAGCGCTCATTAAGTTATTGCATTCATAAAGTTCTAACAGCTTTTCTCATTTTTAAGCAACTTTAAGCTTCAGAACTTTCACTGCCAGCTTTAGCTTATGAAAAGAAGATCTTCCTATTGAAATTTAGGGACCCACAATTTATGTGAGCTTTCAATTTCAAATTGTATAAATAAACAACTATTAGCGGCACCAAAATGCGACATAATTGTGCTGTAATCCTAACTAATGAACCGACACAAAATACAAAATACAAAAATCTTCGTTATACAAAATAAAGTATACAAAATACCAAGAAAATGGAAATGCAAATGCAAAGCAGCTCACAAAAGGTGGACAGACCACCAGGTGTCGGTGTCTCACGGTTCTCCTTCAGCTTCAGCTTTAGCTTTACCAACTTCAAGTTTTTCTTCTACTCCTCCTCCTCCTCCTCCTCCATCTCCACAACTTGATGTCTTCCGAACACCATCAAAATCAACAAATAAATAGAAACATTTGTGGGCCAACCGAATTAAAATGCAAATCAAACAAGCCCGTAAAATTGAAAATATTTAATTAAAACGATGCGACATATTTGAAAATGAGGCGCAAGTTCTCAATGTTGCCGGACTTTCCACGCTTTCACGGACGCAGACAGTTGGACAGACAGACAGACCGTGGGCTGTTGATTTTTCTTGTCATTGTCATTGTCGTTGTCGTTGTCGTTGTTGTGGTCTTGTGTAGCTAACTGCTTACAGCCAAAATATTTAGCTATAAGACTGTGCCCCATCCAGCCCCTTCCCGAACTAAATAAATACTACTGACTGCGCCTTATGCATACCCTACAAACTGAGTTTTATTCACTGCATCATTAAGCAAGTATTTAAAATGAACACTATTATCATTTGACATTTCATTGTAATCAAATTAACCATAAATAATGTTTTAAAAGGAAGAGTATAGAATAGTTTTCTTTTAGCATTCAATAGTTATAATGAAAAACTAATTTTATTTGCATTGATATTTTATTGGAAAAATATTAATTGTTAACTTTGGTAGATGTGAATTTTGTATACCAAATTCAATTAAATCTTTAATACTTTTTTAAAAGGTTTTTTTTATTCAAATATTCAATACATTTATTCCTTGATTTCCAAAACAATATCTAAGTTTGTACATATTTTTGCAGACAATAAATATCTTTCAATTTCTTGTAATACACTATATGCATATTAAAAATTTGTAGGGTATTTAGACTGCGTTATTTTGTTGTTTGCTTTCATTCTTATTGGAGTTTTTGTGTAGGCACCAAATGATGGAGCAGCCGGAGACAACAGCAATAATAACAATAACAACAACAACAAGGGAGCAGACGGCGACAATGTGACAACAACAACAATGACAACGACAACAACAATATTATGAAAAAAACAACAACAATAAGCTGAGAAAATAGTCAGGCGTTTTATTGCAGCATCACGTCTACCGGATGCCTGCAATATATCAAATGAGAGAGTAGAAGAGACTCAGATTGAGACTGACTCGGAGTCTGGAACTGGAGCTATAGAACTGTGCATTGTGGATTGGGGATTGGGAATTGGGTCTGTTCGTTCGTCTGTCTGTCAGTTGGTCTGTCAGTCTGTGTTACTTTTAATAATTCCGCCAATGGCCAGAGACCGGACAGTAACAGTCACCTACACACACACACACACACACACACACACAACAAATGACAACAATAACAATAGGGTTTTAGCTTTGACTTCAGCTCAGCTCCCGCCTCCGTCTTCTCCTCAGGCAATTGCAATCTACTGGACACTTTGTCGTCTGGACAGCGTCTCTCTGTCTCTTTCTCTGTATCTGTCTCTGCCACACTGAGTATCTGTCATTTGTGTGCAGCGAGGCATAGAAATTTACTTACTTACTTGTTCCCCTCCTCGGCTAACCATCCACCAACCATTCAACCATCCATCCAACAACAACATTCATTCACAGCATTCAACAACGTCGACGTCCACGTTAATTATGGGAAGATTTTAACGTACAAATGAGTTGAGTTGAGGAACTTTTGTCAGCCTAATGATGGGCAGCGCCTCAATGGTTGGTCTCAATGCTTGGTTAGCTACCAAATTTATAGAGCATCTTTGTTGGGGGAGAATGCAAATGGTAGGCAACGAAAAAAAAAAAAATACTTATAAAGTAAATTGGTTTATTACATTTTTTCATTAGGCAGAGCAAAGCTTGAGAAAACGAAACTGGGACGGAAGACAGAAGACGGAAGAGTGGGCGCGGGTGCGGAAGACCGTGACGTCGACGTCGCAGTCGCCGTCTGAGTCTCAGTCGCCGTCGTCATCGCGCAAATCAACGACAATCAAATAAAGTTTAAATACATATTTTTATTTCATTACACACTTGAGCCAAAGGCTCGAGACGTGGTAGACGAGAGCTTTGGCTCCATTGTTAAGAGATTTTCAACAGCCAGTGATAATGATTATGAGAATGATAATAATGATGATGATGAGAATGATGCGACTGCGACTTGGACTGTGGGCTCCGTCTCCGTCTCCGTCTCGAGTCTGTGGCCGTGCCAAGTGCTAACGATTTGGCAATGGACACGCTGATGTCCATCGCTAAAAAAAGAGAGAAAAAACGCAACTAAAAAGTATTTTTTTTTTTAAATCCCTAGCAACAAAGCCTTCAAGTCGCGCTAAATGTTGCCTCAGTTGCACAAATTGGGGATGGGCGTGTGATCGTCGTGATCGTGAGGCGAAACGTGAGAGATCGAACCGGAAGAAATGTTATACAAAACAAGTGAAGGGTGACTAAATTGAGAGGGTCAAACGAAAATAGGAAGCAAAGAGCGGAAAGAAAAGAACGAAATGAATTAATTTGAATGCAGAATGAATTTAGAGCCCAAGCCATGATCAAAATTACATTCCGCTCAAAAAAGTGTTGAATTTTGGCAAAATTATAAAAGATTTAAGCTAGTTACACCCTAAAATCAAATAAAATTTAGTAGATTTTCTACTGGCGAAAACATTTCCATGCTCCCAAAATTTCTGTCATCCAATTTTGTGACGAACTATACTAAATTTAACAAATAAATTATTTTAAAAAAAGCTGGAGTCTGAATTTAGAGGCAAAACTTGGATTAAAATGATATTCCGCTTTAAAATCTGTTTAGTTTTGGCAAAGTTTTGAATGACAAAATTAAATTCTGTAGTAAGTATTATACGAAATTCAGCTTGTAACTTACTTATAGCACTAACTATGCATTATAAATAACAATTTAGTTACAGCACACACCACACTAAACAATATGTTGTAATAAATAACAATTATTGTTAACAAGATTTTCGAGCGGGTGGGAAGAAGGATTAGTGTGTCACGTGACCATCTCTAGTTGGCAATTGCGAATTGTGGCTACAGGTTTTCTTCTTATATATTTTTGTTGCTCTTGGTTTTCTGTTTCTTATTTTTTTTCTGCTTTTTTTTTTGGCTTTAGACTGGTGCGACTGACCAAAGCGATGGATTCGACGGGAGTCGGGACTAGCCTCTGACACCGACACACCGACACACCGACACCCCGACGATGCGAATGAAGCGAAACAACAACAACAACAATGTAACTTGTTGTAGCAACAACAACACTAGCAACAACAAAACAGTTGACTTGCTTCGCTGTTAGTATAAATTCTCGCCTTTCATTTTGGCGAGTAGTCACGATTTATGCGAAATCATTATAGGCGAGTTTTTAGTATTTACGACGCGACTTTTATCTTGCAGAGGAAGAAGACACTCTACAGACAACAGCAAATATATGTATGTGTATATATGTATGTATACATATTGTATATATAGTGTATACAATAATTGCAGTTGAGTCAATTAAATACATAGATTGCGGCATGTCGATAAGGCATTAACCTTCCCCTCGGCTCAATCTTGTTGTTGGTTCATGACTTCGGTTCCGTTGCCAGTTTCTTCCTATAAAATGGCAGGTCATTTCACTTAGTCAAAAGTGAGGGCCAGGCCAAAATGAAAGAAAGGCCAGTGGTTGTGTACGTGGCCAAAAAGGAGCCAAGAGGCATGCCCCAAACGCTATCTCTGTCTCTGTCGCTGTCGCTGTCTCCGTCGCGTCGGAGTTTAAGTAGCGCAACAATTTATGAAGACATGAAATGACTTTGATGTTTAGCTGCTGCAATAGTCGACTGGGCGATGGGAATCGCGTATTTCTCTATGGAGAGACCCTCTCTCTCTCTCCCTCAAAAACCACTTCATGACTTGCAAAAGAAACCTTAACTTAACTTTAACTTCAACTTCAACTTTAAAAAAATTCAGCAATTTGTAATTGACAAACTGCGCGTCTTTTGGTAGAAAGGTAAACTGAATGAAACGACACGGAAATGATTGAATTTTAGATAACTTTATAATTGTCTCTTGAGTTTGTCTTCAGGAAAAAGTTTCTACCCAAAAGCACAGGTAGAATATTTTGCCAATGAAGCAGATCTTTAAGCTGAGATACGAATCTCTTCACAAAATAAGAAAAGTCATTTCATTTAAGGATTCTTTATAATTATCTTCAAAATATCAGACAGTCTCTTTAAAATTTACATCCAAAATAATCATGTTTGTCGAACAGCAATTTTTCAAGTCGCTTTCAGGTTTACTTTAATCGACAACTGGCTTAAAAGTGGTTTTTCTTGAATTAATGTCGGTATTCAATGGTTCATTAGGCAACAATTAAGCAACCGCTATGGCATGAAAATTAGGAAATACGAAATTAATAATACCGTTTGACCTATAGAAGAATTTGGGTCTTGTCGCTTTTGTTTATTTATTTAACAGCAACTATTTCTATGTATTTCGCGCATTTAGTGTTTATATATTTTTATATGTACATATTTTTTTACAGTACAACCTGCTAAGGGTTTTCTCTCACCTTCTCTACTGCCCAAGTTGCCCAAGATTTTGATGGCTGGCCAAGTTGTGGCACCTGACAAGTGGCAAGACTTTCACTGCAGCAGCAACTACGTGTTCAGTGAATATATACTAGAAGAGGAACTAACCTTAATACCTAGAAATAAAAACACTTCGCACTCTGTCCATCAATGGGCGGTCTAATACCATCGACATCATCAGTGTATGTAATCAACACTTTTATGTGATCCAAATCCAATTCACAACTAATTACAAGCCTCGATGGCTGCTTCGAACCGTCGAACAATTAACGGCCGCATTAAAACGGCGCGTTGAAAAAGCAAATGAGCCGATTGCGATGCGATTTCGATTGTTTATTTAGTTACTCTTTAGCACTAGCGTGATTGGAGAAGACAACGAATTGAATCGATTGGTTTATTGTACGTTTTGCTCAAATAAAATTCGAAACAAAATCGATTGCACTACATTTCAAATAGAGACGTAAATCAATGAATTGTTTGAGATAAGAAAAAGGCTTAACTGGGAAACGTGTTTGAAAACTCAGGCGACAGTTAAGCATTTAGAGATGGTCGACATTTTTAAGTAAATGCAATTAACGAACTGTTTTAAAAAGCTCACACGACTCAAAATCAACATAAGAGTGTTATAATAAATTATTTGTTGCGAATATTTATTAATATTGACAGCTTGTACAGCTTGGACTGTACAGATACTTATTTAATTATAAATTAATTCTTTATCAGTGTTATTAAGTCCCAATCTACTTTAATTTTGTTCATCATTCAATCATTTTTAAATTGATTAAAAATACATTAAATACATCTTCCATTAGTTTATTTATTGTATTAAATGTAACAATAACTAAGTATTTTTGTTAAAATTAGAATTAAATTGATACCAGCCGATTTAATTTCACTTGTGTATCCAAAGATATTTTAAGATTAAAGCCAATTTATATCTAAAGATACAATTTAATTTTTTAAAGTCGATCGCTTTGAACTCTTATGAAAACGATATTAATTCGATCGATTACTTTTCTTTTACAGCGACTAAGTAGTGCCCAATTACTATCGACTTACTGACCCATCTCTAGCAAGTGTCTCAGTGCACTTAGTGTGTGTGTGTGTGCGTGTGTGTGCGTGTGTGTGCGTGTGTGTGCGTGCGTAAGTAGTTTTGTTTATTTACACTTGTGCCTGTCTTCTACTTCGTTTTGAAGTGTACATATGTACATATGTATTTTTTAAGTAAGCGATTAGTGCTGGCGACGGTGTGGAATGAGAAATAAAGATAAAGACAATGAAAATTTGTCAGTTGAGCAAAACAAAACAAAACAAAACGATTTCCATTTGGTCGACGACGACGACAAATGAGACATGAGGCATACATAAGTGGGCTGCCCCACACATACATATTTCCAATTGTCAATGTATTGGAAGTAACAGCCAAATCAACGACATCGCACACACACATAGACACACATACAAAAAGAAGAGAGACACTCAATGATTGTTATTAGTGCATTGCTTTGGAGTATGTACATCTAATTTGCCATTGATGTGTGCATTAAGTTTTGTATTGGTAGGCATACAAATTGTCGTAAAACATTAGTGTCCCCCGAGATTAGAGCGGCGACTGTCGGCAATAGACACACACGGAGGGATGGAGAAAGTTGGGAAATAGAAGATGAAGAGGAGGAAGAGAGAAAAAGGCTGGCTCATCGCCCTTTTATTTGACATAGGCAATATTTATTGTGAATTCATTTTAATGTAGAAGAAACTAAACACAGACAAGCTTATACACGCTCACAAACACACTCACAAATACATATGCATATACGGGCTCTCTGACAAAGCGAAATGCCGAAATACGCCATCAAAATAAATAAAAACAACACAGATACGCACGCACACACAAACATACATACAACGACAAAGCGACGCAAAAGCTACGAATTTCAGTAGCACAGCATTCGGCGCTGAGCATGTGAGTGAACGAATGAGCATGAGAAATAGAGAGAGTCAGCATAGGCAGAGCGCAGCAGCAGCAGCAGCCGCAGCGGTGACAGCGGCAGAGGGTAAGTTTAGCGTCCCACCCAAACATCATGAAATCCTTTGTGTATTGTGTCTGTATGTGTATGTGTGCGCGAGTGTGTATGTATATTTGCGAAGAGGAGTGTGCGTTTGTTTGTCAACTATCCGAACGGCGACATAAAAATGCTAATACAAAAACTACAACAAATTGTGCGTGTGAGTGAGAATATTATTTTGTTGAGTTGTTCTTCTTCTCCACTTTGCTTAACACCTACAAATTGAGTCTGGCAACAAAAATGGCCACACTTACCGTTTAGTCAGGCACGCAGCAATGTAAATAAAAGCACCGCTAATCCAAAAACTTTAGCCAAATTGCAGCAAATTGTAACACACATACATATACACACAATATAAACACTTAAAAATTATGCCTTCTGCACTTGCAGAAACTTTTGTATTATTTGTATTGCGCTTTTATATTTCGATTTATTTCTTTCAACGCTGCGCGTCGCAAACGAAATTCAGGAATTTCAAGTGGAAATCTTGTTTGAGCACTTTTTTTTGATGGCGGCGTCGACGGCGACCTGCGACTGCGACGGCGGCGTTGGTGTTGCTGTCGTTGTTGTTGTTAGCGGCAAAGCCGAGAAAACTTTTGCACTGCTACAAAACTTAGTTAGAATGCTTAGTTTAATTGGTTTAAAATCGCGCGCGCCCCTTAATTAGCCGCAATACAAGAACTAGTTCTTTCTTACACAGAACGTTTATTGCACTTGAAACAATTTTCTGTTATTTCTTTGCTTGGCGTTCAAACAAAATTTTATTTCTTTCGTTTCAATTATTCCTTTTCTCGATTTTCTGCACTTAAACTTCGTAGTTTAAATACGCGCGCAACCGTCGTCGAACCGTTCGCTTCGGAGGCAAATTCCACAATAACAAGAAGTTAACAGCCATGGAGCAATTGCTTCATGTTAACAGCTCCTATTTGATTTTATGCTTAACAGAGTCTGTTAAAAATTGAGAGAATATTGCGAGTGAGGAGCATAAAAACGCTAGCAAAACGCGTGCATTGAATGAAAGTCGCGCGCAAAACGCAGTGTTAGCGCGCTGCTTGAGCACTGGCAGCATGTTACTGTTAAGTTAGCGTGTGCTTACAGGCTGTTGTGCTCAATTGAAAGTGTTAAAGACTTAAAGTGCTGTTAATTAACAGCAGGCTATTCACAATAAAGCCAGGCACAAGGTGGATTTATACCTGGTGATGTATTCGCTCTCTCTCGGGGCGGAATTGTCAAAATGAGTCTGACGTGAGAGAGACGACAGAGATAGATATATAGAAAAATTGTTTTGTTTTGTTTTCTATACTCTTCACTCATTTTCGTTTTGTGCGCTGTGAAATATATAAAATGAAAATAAAATGCAATGGCATGTTTGTCTTGTTGTTCCTGTAATGACCCGTAGGTAACCAATTAATTAATTGTGATTATGGATATTTGTTAAGCTCCTGTTAGCCGTCAGCATCGACGCTGTTATCCCTGTTGCTCTCTTTGTGGAAGCTGCTCACCGGTGCATGCTTCCACAGTTCCTGTTGCATTTATTTGTCTCTTTTTCATATCTCTGGAAACACAAACCAAACGACTTGCGTTCGAGCGGCATATGTATTTTTCACACAAGGGACATTTTTTAGAGAATTTAATACAACCGCTTACTACGATGTTTGCTTTCGTAATGACGTTTTCGCCCCGAAAAAGAGGGCACGTCGAGCGAATACATCACCAGGTATAAATCCACCTTGGCCAGGCCTTGCCAGATTATGGAGAGTAAATAAATAGCTAAAAATTATAATTACTCACAATAATTTGATATATATTTTGTATACATTTTTTTAAAGTTAAAATTTGAAATAAAATTGATTTAATAATTTAGTTGAATGCTTAAGATAAGCACTTTTTAATTTTAAACACACTGGCAGCTCTGATTGTCTGACAATTGGCGCGCGCGTGCCAATTTCAAAATGCCGCGGATTAAAAAGAAAAATGTAATGTGCAAGTCAACAAAAAACAAAATCTAGGTTTTTGAGCAGCACGCCTGCAAAAATTCATCTCCTGAACTTTAATGTAGCAGTCTCGATTGTACTGCGTCGTTTCCTCTGATTGTTGTTGTTGGACTACTTCCGTTTCCATTTCAAATTTGAAATGTTGACTGGTCACGTTTATTAATCGGCTTAAAATACATATATTTTTGGTCAGTCTGCGCAAATGCGACGCACTCAATGGCCCGACACGTAGCCTGCACCTATTGTTACCAACACCATTGTTTGGATCTAGGGCTTTAAGGGCAACGACGTTGCGACGTCAATCTTCGGATGCTAAGCGTGAAATATTATCGTTAAGGGTTGTTAACAAAAATCCAATCAGAAACTGTTGTCAAATACTAATTAGATATTTATTATTACATATTATTCGATATAGATACATAGCTACAAAATAATATTCTTCTATAACTAGCGGTAGTCAAAAGTCTAAGAAAGCAAAGCAGATATGTGATCTTCAATAGAATTACGTTATGTGTACGATTATTAGTCATTAAATCACAGATGTACTATTATTATTATTATGTTGACCACATCCACCCACTGTCCCTTCCGCATCGTTGCCCACGCCGGGCGTCTGATCCGGCGGCTCGGCATTGAGCACCAGATTCTCAATGGAACGGAACGAGGCGTCCTCCAAATGCGTGGACATGGCTGGGTGGCGTGGCAATGTTGTGGCAATGCCAACAGCTTGACGTGGCGGTGGTCGATGGCGCACCGAGGATCGCAATATGGTCACCACATCCTCAGCCGTATATGGACGCTGCTGCTCCAGTGTCCCGCCCATGGGCGTGGTCGAAGCCGAGGCCGAGGCACGTTGCAGTTTCCGACCCAGAGAATGTGAACGCTGTGTATAACCCACATTTCGTTGGCCAATCTCAATGGACTCCGGGCTGCTGCTGCCCGCGGATGGAGCTGCATTCGCACCCGAACCCGAAGGATTGGTCAATATCGTCAGATAATCCGGCGGCGCCACTGGCGAAGGTGACTCCGCATCTAGTGAGAGTATGGGACGTGTGCGACTCGACGAATCGCCGAGGACTCTGAAAGTGAAAAAAGAGACAAATAATCTGATTAATAAGCTGATTAAAATAAGCTAATAATATAAAACTTATAAGTGTACAATTTATATTTTATCAGGTTTTAAAATATTAAATCTAACTGATTAATTAAATATTTAAATATGAATAAAATATGCCTAAGATATACAAGTTATAAGATTATAATTTTTATTTTACCAGTTCTCAAATTATTAGATTTAACTAACTAATAACTTTATTTAAATATGAATAAACACAATACCAATTTAATTGTCTTTTAGTTCAACATTTCCAAATGATCAAAATGTGTTTTGATTGTACAAAATATTAAATAATTTTTAATTATAAATTAATTTCATATCAGTGCCCAATTTATTAAATTCCATTCTATTTAAATTTGTATCTTATCTTAAATAATAATGAATGAATGAACTTCTATTGTCTTTCCGATAAAATCAAAATAAAGTATATAAATAAAATTTTTCAACTTCATTTTAAAGTGTTATAGATAGATCAATAAAATTAGATTAATAACTGTTATCAATTCAATGTAAATTATAGCTTGTTAGTAATTAATTACTAAGATTAAACTATGCATAAGCATTCGTAAATTTATTTTGATTAGATAAGTTGCAGATGACAATTTCAATGGGGGCCTCAAAGTCTAACTGACAAAGGATTTATAATATCAACAACTTTTCAGGAGCGGATTGGGTTAAAAAAAGACCCCAACAATAAAAGAACCAAAAAAAAACAATTATAATAGTTGATAGTATACTCTAAACACTGATTTCCTGATTTTCAGACAGTAATTCATATTTAAAATAATTTGAATTTTATATAAAAATATATTTTGCTTGCAAAATTTATAATTGTTATGGAAACGTTAATACATAATTATGCCACATTTGATTGTAACTTTGCTTAAAAATCTTTTATCAATTATATTTTAAACAGTGTAATTGTAATTTCAGTAATTAGTTTAATTTCAGACTCAGAACGTGATGTAACTGAATTGCATATAAAAAAAGTAAAAAAAATTAAGTGGAAAGGTCAAATCATATATAGTAAAGGAAAACAAGTTATTCTTGTTTGTTGTAAATCAATACATCATGAATGTTAACAATTGCATACTAAGTACGTTTATACGATGCTTTTCATGAATTTAAATATTTACAAAATTAAAATAACCCCCTTGAATTAATTAAATAAAATTTATTTTCTTGAAATGAGGCAGAAAAATGCATAGTCAAGTTTTTTTTGTGCAAATGGAATTCGTGAAACAATTTTACAAACTGTGCTGTGCATAAACAGAGCAAGTTATGAGATGTTTTAGTTAATTGTATTCATTCATATTGCACCCTCATAAAATGCGCCACTTGGCGCCCAATTTGATTGATCCGCCCCTGTAAATTGTACTGATAAGCCCTCTGTATATAAGAGCACCACAAAGTGAGCTGGCTGGAAGATCGCTGTTAGAAATGATGAAGTCGCTTGGTCTATTGCTGCTGGTGCTGGTTGTGAGTGTGGCTCATGCCACGGACTACTGCTCCTCGAGTATCTGCAATGGTGGCAAGCACATTGCCTGTGGCCATAACAATGCATGGGACAAAAGCTGTCCCGCCGATGCGGAACTGCTGAAGCTCACCAATCAGGACAAGGCGCTGTTTGTTCAGCTGCACAACGAGAAGCGTGATTTTATTGCCGCTGGCAATGATCCTCGACACAATGCCGCCTGTCGCATGGCCACCATGCAATGGGATGACGAGTTGGCCTATTTGGCCGAACTGAATGTGCGACAGTGTCAGATGAAGCACGACAGCTGCCGCAACACGGATGCCTTCAAGTATGCGGGACAGAACTTGGCCTGGATGGGTTACTCCAACAATATACCTGACATGAAGACGACCATTGAGAAGAGCGTTCAGATGTGGTACGACGAGGTGAAAAACTCCCACAGCGGCATCATTGAAGGCGGTTATCCAAGCGGCTACAGCGGACCGTAAGTTACAATTCTTACAACATTAATCCAATGCAATCTAATCTAATCTTCTTCTCCTTTGATTAGTACCATTGGACACTTTACTGTGATGATGTTTGAGAAGAATATTCGCGTTGGTTGCGCCGCATCCAGATACCTTCCCGATAATGGCTGGAACTCGGTGCTGGTTGCCTGCAATTATGCCACCACCAACATGATTGGCAGCCGCATCTACTCCAGCTGCAACAGGGCGGCTCAAGGCTGCACCACTGGCACCAATGCACAATTCCGCAATCTTTGCTCCTCCAATGAGTTTTACGATGTAAACAGTTGGAAATAAATGCGGAGGAGTTGAAAACTTTCTCTAGGAATCATTTACGGCAACCTCTGTATGTGTAGTTTCTTGCTTAATTTTAACGAAGGGGAGGTTAGGAAATTTAATTCTAAGCACTCTTTTTACCATTCTTCAATGGACTATGAAATAAGTAGAGTTATGAATGAATTTTATCAATAAAATCTAATCTTAACTCTTACCGAAGATGTGATAACTCGTTCTCTGTAAATTATTATTCTTCAACTTTTCTCTACTCTCACTCCTCCATGTGAAGGATTTTACTTTTTTTATTCAAAAAGCAGATTTACTTCCTCAATGATTCCAAAGGAATATCAAATGTCTCTTCCTCTAGAAATTGTGACTCCAAACATTCGATGTATTTTCTTGATTTCTCTAATCTAAGGGGAGATTAAATTTACCTCAATGAATGAATTCTATTAAACTAATTTAATCTCGAATCAAAGAATTAATAAATCTGCCTCTGGAATTTGTTATTCTTCAGTCTTTCTTTAATCTTTAATCTCTCCAATCAAAGATGAGATAACTTTGCCTCTAAAAACAATTTATTTGCAAATTTATGTGTAGTTTCCTGGTGTCTCTAATAGAATAGAAGAGAATTATTCCTTTGGGAATGATGATAGCAAACTGTCTATAAACTTTCTTTACTTTTCTAATCAATGAGTAGACATTTCTATCTCAAAGAATGATTCTTTGCAATCCTTTGCAGTTTCTTTCATTCTGTAAGCAAAGAGAAGATAACTCACCTAAACTAATCTAAGAGGAAGTAACTCTTTCTAAGAAATGTTTCCGTTCAACATATCTCTAATCTCGCATATTAAAAATAGAAGAGTCTTTCTCTATGAATAATTGTTTGCACACTTTATATATGTAGTTCCCTCCATTCTCTAAGCGAATCTCACCTGCGCACGCTGCGTCTTATGCTCTGTCTCAGTAACTTGGCCAGGCGAGCACCAGTGGCAGTTGTATAGGAAGGCGGAGGCGTGTACTTGGGCGGTGCATCGTTCTGTGCCTCTCGCTGGCCATTCTCCTGCTGCTGGCTCGTTGCATTGCGGCGTTCTCCAGCGGATCTTTGACGCGCGGAGGGACGACGCGGTGCATCTCCATCCTCAGGCGGACGATACAACAGTTGAATGCGCTGCAAGTGCAGAAATTGTTAAATTAAATATGCATAATTTAAATCAAATCCTCTACACACCTCCAGAATGTCAGGTGGACCGTGCGTCAAGTAGCGATAGATCTGTATAATGGCCGTGACGGGAATGATGAGCACAATGCCAATTTGGACCAGACTGCCCATTTTCCGGCTCGCATAGCTAAAGTACGATTTGCCGCGCCAATAATAGAATTGATTGGACAGCGATGCCTTGTAGTCAATCACCGAGAGCGTTATCAGTCCAATGGGCAGCAGCACATTCCAGGAGAGCGCCAGAAATGCGGACATGGAGCCGCACATGCGCAAATCATTCACCAAATCATCGCCATTGTAGGGACGACCACGTATGAGAAAAACACCAAAGATCTGTGCAGCCCAAATGATGGGTATAAACCAGGCGCCGCCAAGCAAAAAGTCCACATAATACAAGATCTCGATGCCCATCTCTGTGGCAAAGGGAATGCTCAACAGGAGTCCGGTGACACAGCTCAGCAGCACGGAGCTGGTCGAGTTGCCCAACGCACTGGAAATGGGCTTCCACATCACACACAGCTGGGCCAATCCAAAGCCAGCGAACATGCCAAAGGCAACAGCGGCCCACACCCATGAGATGGCATCGCTGGCCAGCGATAGAGCTGCCGGAAAGAGTTCCGTAATGAAACGCAGCGCCTGAAAGCCGCTTTCAATGTGTATTATAGTCTTGTTCCGTCGATACGTTTCACCCAGGAACGAGGAATAATGCGGCACCAATGCCCGTGGATAGGACAACAATTGTGGGTTCGTATGCGCCTGAAGCGAATACACGGATGTATAGCAGTCGGGTGTTTCTACAATTGAACCAGAGTTAGTTGGATTTATAAGTTTACATCCATAGCGACTTACCAAAAGATCCCGGCACATAAACGTAGCCATGTTGTCGCAGAATCTGAGCACAGCACAGCGCCAACAATGCGACCAGGCCAAGACCCAACAGCGTCAGCAGCACCAACAGAATCGCATCACGTCTGAGCGTCGCCTTGCTGGCCGTGGCATGACTTCGACTCGTTATCGCTATTACGGAGGCTCCCAGCATGCCCCAGGTAAGGAACGTCTCCTGAGTCGCCGCTGTCCAGGTGTTGGAGTTCACCAAAAACTCATCAAAATCGCTCGAGGCAAATATGTTCTATGAGAAAAGCAGCGAGAGTAACATTTATTATTATCTTTTTAAATAAATGGTATTTGTTGATTTTTATCAATAAATCAAATAAATAAATCAATTTTTGAATTAAATAAATAAAAAGATAAATAAATTAATCAAATAGGAATTAGATTATTCTACAATTCAAGCAAACAATTCTACATATATTGAGTGTTGAGCCAAATATCATGAATATTTTAAATTTTGTTAATAAATATTTGCATTTAATGAATTTAATTTGGATATAAAAAATTTAAAAATTATAGTAATTTACATTAAATAAAAAAAATATGTATATTGAATAAAAATGAATATTTTCATTAAATTTTAATTTTTTAAAGTTTTATAGTATATTATAATTTGAAAATAAGCATGGAAAGCAAATATCTTTAGAAAGTTTCAATATAAATCAAAGATTTTAAAGATATTTTACAATGAGTACAAAAAAAAGAACTTCAAATAAGAGAAACAATCAGGCCTGTTCCGGTTTTCACTTGTTTTTTGCGAATTTCAATCCGCAAGATTTGACCGAATTTCCCTTAAAATTTCTTAACATTTCCTACGAATTACCCTCCGAATTTCCCTTCCACTTTGTGTTGAGTAATTTTTTGCAGAACAGTGCTGGAAAATGTTCTAAGCGAATCAGGACATTTGCGTCAAAAGAATTTTCGCCTGTTAAAATAATTATTAATTATGTAATTTATTCATGAAATATTTATTTAATCATAAGTCGAAAAGTTTTTCAAAGGTAAAACCTACTTTTGTTATAACTTTTGTATTTTTGAAAGCGCGGGTTGATTTCAGTGCTGGAAATGTCTGTTTGCAGAGTTGTCAATTGTTGCACAGCGTTTGTTTACATAAATAAGCAGTTCATTTTTGCATTAAACTACAAACAGTTTTGTCCAAACTTGCATTTAAAAAACAAGAAATTTAATTCTTTATTTTACGCAATACATAAAAACACTTAAATTGTGGTTTAAAATATGTACCAAAGTATTTACTACTTTCTTCATATACAAGGGCAGCCCTAATAAAGTTGCCATTCATTTTCACAAATATTTGCGGAAACCAGAACAGGTCGAGCAAATCCGACAAAAATGTTAGGTTAGAGTCTTATCGATTTTGGGGCATGATGAAATAAAAATAATTTAAAAATCAAATAAAATATTTTTTTTTTATCTGATAATGTAGTAATATGCCCAAAACATTGAAGTATTTTATAAATATTTTATTTTCACTTTAATTTTATGCTAAGCGTGCCAAAAGCATCGATTTAACCCTTCCGAATTCAAACTCACTTGCTCAATGTCACGTGAATTCAATTCGCAAAATCTTGCCGAAAGTGAAAACCGGAACAAGTGAATGAAATTCACTTTCGCAAAATCTTGCCGAAAGTGAAAACCGGAACAGGCCTGAATATGATTTTTAAATACGCATTTAAAGTTAAAAATGTCATATTCATCATTTAGATGTAAAATAAAAATAATTGCTTTATTTAATGAAATAATTTGCAATAAATATTTCTCATTAATCAATATATCATAATTGTTTTTTTATTTATGGCTCTATTCCCGATTCCAGATGAAAAGCAGGAGAGGATTAGCTTGTCGACTCACCTGTAAGCTGGCTGGATCCACAATGCTAACAAACTTGCCCGTGACAACCACAAGTGTCAGCAATGGCAGCGTGTTGATCAGATAGGTCCACTTGCCCAGGGACTTGAGACCCTTGCAGAGAATGACAAAGACAGCAGCCCAGACGAGTGCCAAGCAGGAGGCCAACTGCTGAATAGAATAGACGTGTTAGGCTGGAATTGTTCAGCGTGGTTCACCCAACGTGGTTTACCTACCCGATCATTGACATGGAAACGAACGCCACTCGCATCGGGATGCTTGGTCAGATGGAGACGCTGGAGCACCACAATGTTAAAGTAATTGGCAACGGTATTCGTGAGATTACCCGTCTCATTGGTGGCATCGTAGCGATAGGGAAATGCCTGCTCCTGCCAGCGATAGACTCGCTGAAAGGGCACTGGGAACACATCCCGCAGATAGATTAGAATCCAGGCAACGGCAACAGTTGAATAGATGGCCAGAAAGCATTGAACCATGACCAGAGCAATGCCAACGCCACTGCAAATGGGACTAATCTTCCACATGGAAACGGGACCCGCCTTGATTTTGGCCCCCAGACACATCTGTAGCCAAAAGAGCGGTATGCCAAAGATAACGGAAAGCAGGAGGAACTGCAGCAGAAAATTGCCGCCATAGTTAATGGTGAGGACCGCAAAGCGGCACAAATTAAAGACACCCAGGGTGCAGCCCATTAGCGCCAGGAGGCGACTGGCCGCATGTGGCCATTGGCTATTGAATCCGCACTTCTCCCGCAACAATTGCGGCTCCAGCGGCGTTGTGCTGCTGCTTCCACTGCTGGCACTGCACAACGTTGTCTGCGTTTGTCCCAGCTCCAACTGATCCTGCTCCGGTCCGGTGCTGGCCATGGAGGAGTCGCTGCTGCTGCTGTTGCTGCTATTGCTGTTGCTCACCAGGGACACGGGACTGGGTATGCGGGAGGATCGCGCCGAGCTCATCTCCGAGCACAGTGTGGACATCATAGCATGCGTTGGCGTCTCCACCGGCGGATCACGACGTTGCGTCTGCGCCGGAGCGCTCTGTGGCCGACTTATGGGAGATATGAAGCTGCCCATGCTGCGGCCCGGGCTCATGGACGGATGACCCTCGCTCCGACGTCCATACTGACGTGGTCGCTGCTCCAGCTGCTCGCTGACCGCACGCGCCGTTCGCTGCTCGTTCTGCAGCAGATTGTCAAAGATGTGCGCCTCCGTGAGCATCTGCACAGCGCCGCCTTGACGATCCGGCAGCGATTCTGGCTGTGAGAAACTGCGACGCATCTCCGACGTCGTCGTCATTGGCAGGTTCACCAGCAATGCAGATATATGCGGCGATTCTTGCACCACTTCCTCCTCCTTATCCTCCTCTTTCTCTCTTTCCTCCGTGCCTTTGGTTTCGTCAGCATTTCCCATGCCGCGTCGCATTGACTGGCGACGCCATGGATCCATCTGGGCAGCTCCATGGCCGCCAGTTTCTAGTGATGTATTCGACGTAGCTGTAAATAAGCACAATGAGAATGAATCACACACATACATATTAAACTCAAGCACACACACTCCTATTGTTAGTTGTTTAATTTCTACACAACTTTCACTCGAATTCTCAGACTAAATTGTTTAAAAAGCAGTTGCTGAATCTCACTAGACCACTATTTATAGCTCTGTTTAATTTATGACTTCATTCCCCTCGAAAGTTATACTTAGTTAAGCCGATTTTTTAAAGATATTAGTTGAAAATATTGCAGTTGAATTAGTAGTAAGAGTAAGAGAAGTAAGAATAGAATTAGTAGTACAAATATTGCGGGTCATAAGAGTTATAGTTGATGAAATATAGCTATAATAGTAGAAATAGTTTAGTAGAAATTAGTCTAGTAGCAAAAATAGTAGTAGAAATGGTAGTATAAATAGTAGTAGACGAAAAAGTACTAGCTTTAAGTTCTAAGAATATCTGAATATCTGAAGAAATATGCGGGTGTGCTACAGAAAACTCTTTCACCTGAAAAATTATGTAAATTTCATACAAATTTACGTCCAATTCAAGTGAAAGAGATTTCTGTAGCAGCCCAGATATTTAATATAGTAGAAATAAATTTAGTAGCAAAAATAGTATTAGAAATGTTAGTATCAAAAGTAGCAAACGAAAAAGTATTGGCTTTAAGCTCGATTTTGATTTTAGACCCATGGTTTCTTGGGCAAATCTTCGAAGAATTCGTCGTAGATTACGATTTAAGCAACTCCTTGAAATCGAAAAAATTTACCCACTCTAATGGTTATATTTTTAGAAAAAGCTGTAGCACTTGTAGTAGAAATAGTAGTAGAAGTGAAAATAGTACTGGCTAGAAAGCTTATAAATACATAGATTAAGTTCTAAGACTTTTGTGGAATGTGTAGAATCTGGAGTTTTTGCAGTACTAATCTACCTACTACTTAACTAGGGATACTTTTGGCAAGTCAAATAAAAACCTGATTGATCCAAAGTTCCCCCCTTGCTTAAAATATGATTCATATGTTTTATGTTTTTGAAACGATTGATTCATAAAATTTCACACATTTCTGGTGAAGTACGTCACATCTGAGATCATTTGCAGCTTGTAGTTACCTTTTGTGTTTGTTGATGACGTTGGAGTCAGACCACAACTGAAGGTTTTGCGCATCTGATGGCCACGTTGGAACTCGGCGTCCAAGTCTAAGGTTGGATGGATGTCCAGTCCATCATCTGACTGTTTGTGCTGCTTGCTGCGTTTGCGGCTTAGGGGAAGGGGAAGCGTGCGGGTGCGTGGTTCTCGATTTAAACTGGGATGACCAGCGATGGCCAATGGATCCTCTTTATCCTGTTCCTCCAGATAGTTGTCCAAATCCATGAGATAATCCTCAACTTTATCATCATCAGCGGAGGAGGAAGATGACGATGAGGAGGACGTGTTGCCGCAGGAAGAGGAGTTGCTGTTGCCATTAATCTTCGATGCGCCATGCACATCCAGAATGGCATCCAACTCATTCAGCACACTGAGCGCCTCGTCATCCGGCACAACAACAACAGCAGCTGCGGTCTGTTTGATGGGCGTGCTCAATGGCGGCTCTTGGCTGACGTCACAAAATGCATTGCGCTCATCATCCATGCCAGCCAGCGACATCTTAAAGTTGAGCGGATGCAATTGCTGCTGCTGCTGATGCTGGTGCTGAAATCCCTGCGGCGTTTGCTGTATCTCAATCAGGTCCTCATCGCTCGGTTCGTCGTCGTAATAGTCGCAGGCTTGTTTTATTGATTCGCTGGACAAACTGTGTGAGAGTCCATATCGTTCTGGTTCTCTTAACGACTCTTGTTGTTGTTGTTGTTTACGTTTCTCTTTTGTTGTTGTAACTTTTGTTGCTGGCAAACTGGCGTAGGCGTTTGAATTGCGCTTGAATTCCCGGCCCGCTGCTTGTTCTTTACCGTTCATTTTGATAGCATTGCAGCCCAGTGTTGCAAAGCGACAGTTCAAATCCTGTAATAACATTTAGAGCAACAGTGTTGGTTAGCGAAACAAATTGAGATAGGTCATGTAATAATTTGAGCTAGAGATGAGCGCAAGAGTGACAACAGTGACTGTTAACAGATGTAAATACTGAATTTAATCGACTGACAAATCTAATCCAATTAAACATGCTAATCGGAAGCCTTGATTTGTTTTATATCTTTTATTTTTGGTGCTTCGTGACAAGAAACAAGTCGAGCTCAATCAAAGCTCAAATCAGGCTTAACACCTGAACGCCTGATTGGCGGTTTTTATACCGAACACGATAGCTAAATGCAATCAAGTGCAAACAAGCGCGTGCTTCCCCATTTTTATAATACGTTTGCACGTGAGTGGCTTCCCCCACCCAACAAACAAATAACAGCTGTCCATTTTTTTTGTGACAGCCGTAAATAGCAAAGAGAGAGAGAGAGAGAAAAAATGAATAATAAATAAAAAGTAGAAGTAAAAATAAAGCAGCGCTTAGCGCGTGTTCATTCAACTGATCAGGTGAATGTACTTCCGTTAATAACTTTTTACAGACAATTGCATGTACCTATGTGTGTATTTATGTATGTACAATCAACATTTTGAAGCTGATTATTGCTAAAAGGGAGTGGCAAACATACCAAATATGTACGTAAGTATGCAAAGTTGTCTGTTGTCTAGAGCAGCAAGATCGCGATCGTTGGCACGTTACCTCGATTAAAGCAAATGTCTTTTCACGCAGCAGCAGCAGCAACAAAACTCAAGCTTCAAGTCTGGTTTTCTTGTCGTTTTGTTGGTTTCTTTTGCATGTATAACCGTGACCTTCTCAGAGTTTTTAACGTTGCCAGTGTGGCCATAAAACTAAACAGATCTCAGCTTTTATCACACAATGTGAGAGGGCAGAGATACGATTGCCTTTTGTGTGAACTACCCTATTTAAGCTAATAGAATCAGTCAGTATATGTATACCGAGTATATTCGCATTAATTGTTGACTCAAGAGGTCAAATTATTTAGCGAACAAATGCCATTGATCGCAAATTCACACAGAGTTGCAATCAACAGACAACAGAGGAGAAAACCAACCCTGCCCCTCCCCAAGATGGACGCGTCGACCTACCGTTAAATTTCGCTCCCGTTTCGTACGCGAATGCGAATGCGAATACCGAAATGTCGAGTAAAAGTAAACAAAGCAATAAGCAATTAGTGCTGCCACACGAAAAACGTTAAACGGGGAGACCTGACCTTCAATGCGAAAAATGGTAAACACCCCGAAGAGCCAGCTGCAACTTGTTTTGATTTTGTTGCAAAAATGCCGCAGCAACTTGCAATTTACAATGAAATTGACATTCAGCAAAATTAAATAAAACTAGTTAATCGACGAATGGAGACGCAGCGATTAATACACACACACACACAGAGAGAGTCAGGCATTCACACACGTTCGCACGCATCACACAGCTAAAGCATGAGAGAATGAGAGAGAGCAAACAACAACGATTTGATCACGATGCTGCAACCAGTGATGTCATTTCCGCTTTTTTCCCGTCAGATTTGGATTTTTTTGAAGTATGTTTGCGGGAAAAATTTGAAAACAGCGGGCAGCGGGAATTCTAGATTTTTTAGCAAATTTAAACATCTTTTCTTAATTTGTTGTTTTTATCAATTTTGAGAACTGTTTTAATTGAGTTTGACGGTTGAAATGTTAAAAATGTATCTAGTATTTTTTATGATTTTTTGAAAATTGCTAAAAAGCCACTTTTTGTATGAAAAGTAGGAAAAATTGGTTAAAATGGCAGTTTTCAAAAATCATAAAAAATACTAGCGAAGAGATTTTTGAAATTTTTTTTTCCTAAAAATTCGAGGAAAAAAGTTAAAAAAGTTTTTTTAAACTCAAAATTTTTAATGGGTACTAAATGAGTTAAGAAAAGTTTTGCACCATTTAAACGGAATTTAAAGACCTTTCCAAAAATATATTTTTTACTGTGAAGAATTGACTTAAATAGCTGCTAAAGTCAAAAAAGGGCGTACGAATTAATGGTGGTTTGGGCTCGTAAATGCAGCATAACTGCAAAATTAAGTGATTTGCGTGCACATAGTGCTACAAAAAAGCACACCAGCTCTATGGAGGGACAGAATAAGTGCTGTTTTAATTACCAATTACCCCCCAGCTGCCTAACCAAAATAGTACAGCAAGACTATTATCCAAACGATGATGAAGAAAATATGGAAGATATATTAAACTCTAAATTTCGATTAATGTTAACATTTGTATATTTTAAGTGAATTTCTATTTTGTTATATATGAAAATAAGTCTTTATTAATGAAAAACAAACAACAAATTATTTTAAAAAAAGCTGCTTTTTTCTTGACCTTTTTTCCTGGGATTCCGCTTTTTTAAGCTTTTTTTTTTCGTTGATCCAGCTATTTATGCTCAGAAAAAAATGACATCACTGGCTGCAACAATGAGAGTTTTGTCCAACTATTAAAGCGTTTATTTGTGCATGTGTGTGTGTGGATCAAAGCTGCTACTAACTATAAAATAAGCGCCTATTATTATTATGTTACAGCAAAAAAAACAACAAAGCTGCGCTGCACGTTTCTTTCTTTTTTTTTTGTGTAGTGTGCAATTTCCTTTTTGTTGTTGCAACCGCTGCAGAGAGACACGAGAAACCACCAGCAAACACCAAACATAAAGGGAGCGTAGTAAAGCAAAGCAAGGGGCGCCGCTAGCGGGGAGTAGCGTCAACTGCATGCATGAGTAATGCCAGCGCCGCTGGCAACAATTACAAATTTCGTATTGCAATTGCAATTAAGATCAATATTTAAGTAATGCAACGGGATTGCAGGCTGTGCCAATTGCTAAACAAACCAAAAAAAAAAAAACAAGACTGCACAAACACAAACATATGTACATATATATGTGTACATACGTAGGTAGAACGCGGAATTTATTATTTATTTACATATGTATGAATGTACGATATAACGGGAACGGCTCCCCTGTTACTGCGTTGTTGAAATACTTTTTACAATACAAATCTACACAGCCAAACACACATTCACACACACTGCGAACGCGTCCCAGTTGTATAAAATAACAGTTCTTATGGTAACCGAAAGGCACAACAACAAAAAAGAAAACTGCTGAGCTGATGATTTTTTTTTTTATATTTGGACACAAGCTTTTCGGTTTTTGGGGAATACCTTGGGGATTGGTCATTCTGGGGGTTTAGCGCCACCTGGCGTAATCTCTGATGTTTGACACCAAAAGCACCCAGTTAAATGAAATGAAACCAGACGACGAACATTGGATCTTCAATTGAGCAAGAGTTAAATACATACATACAGATATGGAGATATGTGTGTGTGTATGTAACGCGCAGCGATTTTGTGCTTATTTCGACACGAAAACGCGGCCAGTGTACAATTTGAAGAAGATTTTTTTTCGTAGCGTCAACTTACGAAACGTATCAAGAGTAATCACACATACATACGTATGTATATTAATGCATTGAAAAGGGGAGCGCGCGTTGGCGTTGCTGTTTCTTCTGCTTCTTCTTCTTCTACTTGCCACACAATCACAATGTTGCACTCTAACTCTCACTCACTATCTCGCTCGCTCGCGCTAGCACACTTAGTAGCAGCAGTTAGCATAATGCACACACGCATACATAAGCATATAATACTCACTTAAACATACACACACAGACACAAAATCACTCACGAACGCGCGGATTTGATATCTTGTTTTCTTCTAAATTTATCAGCTATTTGTGCCACAATTCTTTGCGTTGTTGCTTACGTTGTTTATTACAACGCTATACTGTTCCCCCGGTACGCATAAAATCTCAACTTGGCTTAACAAAAATATTAATCTTTTTCTTTTTCACTCTTTTCAAAACTCATTTTAAGATCGACACGCGCGAGACACGTTCGCTTCGTCGAGAAACAATCGACTGACGAGTTCAGCAAACAAATACAACAACAATATAAACTGTCAGCAGTGCAAGTAAAACTGTAATTGTAAGCAAGCAGAGCAGTCATACACAAACTGTACAACAGATCTTAGCATTAGCTATCGATAATTAGGCAGCATTTGCTCCGATAAAAATTTATTGATAACATTTCAAATATATTAAATTTATTTCATCCAATATTATTTTAACATTTTTTGCTGATTTTTTTTATTATTAGCTTGTATAATTTTAAGTTAAAAATCGTTTTGATTCTCATCGTTTTATATCGATAGCTTTCCATAGTGACGCTCTGTTAAGAGTTGAGCCAAATGTTATAACCAGCTGTTTATTTAACACTCAATTTACAGAACAATCGCCTCACTTTTAGCCACTGTTGCCAATTTGTCCTTTTTGCGGACAGATTTGCGGATGATAAGAAAATTTGGAAGAAATAATATAAAAATATGGTACTGTTTTTAAGCATTCTGTTATTTTATTTCTACCTTCTTTCCATTCTTATTCAGAAATAAAATAAAAGTTTGCTAAAAAAAGCAGTACCATAATTTTTATTATTTCTTTAAAATTTGACGGACTAATTTTGGCAACGCTGCTTTTAGCTGAAATTTAAATATAAATTTAAAGTAAAAAACACACAGAAAGTTTACTGTAAACAACATAACATTTCTTAATTGAAATAACAGATATCGACCAAATTCTGTTGAAATTGGCTGTAAATAACAGCAACAGCTGATTCCAATTGACGCGCGGGTTTTTTCTCTCCCTTCCTCTCGCTCGCTCTTTACTTGAAGACAAAAAAGTTGGTGAAGTGAAATTTGTGTATAATTTATAAAGTATGGAGCTGGACGGTTCTGAATTGGGCACCAAAGACTACTGGGAGACCAGCTACACACGGGAAATAAGAAATTATAAAAGCCACGGCGATGTTGGTGAAATTTGGTTTGACGAAGACTCTCAGCAGCGCATCGTTGATTGGCTGTTGAGGCAGGAAAGCATCGATAAACAAACAGCACGTGCGATCGATTTGGGCTGCGGCAATGGAATGTTTCTCATTGCCCTGGGCAACGAGGGATTCACACAGCTAACGGGCGTCGACTACTCACCCAAGGCCATTGAGCTGGCCAAGGACATAGCAAAGGATCAATCCCTGACTATCGAATATGACGTTGCAGATCTCACGCAAAGTGAAGATTCAAAGCTGGGCACCTTCAACATTGTCCACGACAAAGGCACCTACGATGCTGTGAGCCTGTGCCCCGATAATCCTAAAGAGAAACGCACTAACTATCTGGCCACAGTGTCAAAGCTTCTGCAGAATGAGCACAGTTTGTTTATCATCACTTCCTGCAACTGGACAGAGGATGAGCTGATCACAAGCTTTGAGGATTTGTTTGTTAAACATTGCTCCATTCCCACACCCACATTCAAGTTTGGCGGCAAGGTGGGCAATGTCGTTACCTCCGTAGTATTTAAAAAGCGACCAAGCCAATAAATGATGCATGATTTCTATGAAATTGAATACGCGATTGACTTTCCAGCAAAAGAATCAATTATACCATCTCTTTTAGGGTTTATCTCGGCTTCAGACAAGATGTTTATTATTAAGGTTGTCAAGTGCAAGTGGTACATTATCAAAACTTTAAAAACATTATTGTTGGATATTTCCAATATATATATATCGTGTAAACAATAATCTTAACGACCATACGTAATTCTATACTTATTCCAGGGATCCTTTCTTATAAAAAACGGTCTTCTAACCGTTGATACTTAGGTGATAGCATATACATTAGTTTCATTAGTTTGCTCCTGTTGTATTGTGTGTATCCAAGCTTGCCGCTTTACTCGTTGTGGCCGTACAATCAACGGGCGCTGTCGAAGATGTGGATGATGAGCATGAAAGCGGCTCTGTTACCTTCAAGGCGGCATCATCGTTTATTGCCTGCAACAATTCACTCAGTGTATCGAAGGCACTACCCGAACTGATAAGTTTCCTTGCAATCGTATTGCGCACGGCGCCAACATCAATTCCCAGCGCTAGAGCTTCGCAGGCTGGCGACGCTGACATGGCGCTGTCAAAGCTCGTTGGAAACTGTGGGGTTGTTGTGCCCGATTCAAGCACCTGGCGCACATAGTTTGCACCCTTGGCAAGTAATACGTATTGACATTTGGGCGACCACATGGCGTGCGCATGCCAGGGTTCATCCTCCTTCTGCCAGGATCGTAGTTCGATATTACAATGAAAGCAGCGCACCTGATCATCGATCTTTTTGTAATAGAGACCCGCCTGTGCCAACGGCTCAGCTGGCTGAACGTTCTGAATTGGCCAATCCTTAAATGAACGAATTCGTGTCTCCAGGCAAGAGTATTTGGTACTTTGAGGCAGCGTTGTTGACTGAATGCCCAGCTTCTCAATGAATGGACTCATCTGGTGACGATACCCGAGATGGCACCACATTCTGTCTGTCGATTCTGCAAATGTTGTAATGTAAGTAATGGTTTTAATGGCTGTGATAAAGCAAATACCAACGGGCCAATCCTTGAACGTTTTTCGTCGATTCGATTCAATCAGCATATCTGGATTAGTGCACTGTTCATGTTCCTGCTGCCCTGTGAAACCATCGCCGACACTGTTGCCCTCACAGTCACTCTTGGTTGTTGGTTGAATGCCCAGCTCAATCATTGGACCTATCTGTACACGCGGGCAGCCGGGAGAAAAGCGACGATGCTCATCAAAGGCATTGTCGTCTCTCTCCCACTGGCCAACTTCGAGCCCGCACCAGTCGCATTTAACGCGATCCGCTTGATTCAGATAGTAGAAACCCGCCTCGGCCAACGACTGTGGTGTAATGTTTGGATTCTGAAAGATCAAATTGTTAGAAAAGTTTTTCAAAGATGTGATTCAGCAGAATACAAACGGGATATTCTTTGAACGTTTCTAGTCGATTCGATTCAATTCGCATATTTAGCTTTTCTGTCGTAATATAACTCATGGCTGTTGTGCTATCAATTTCTGCCCGTTTTATGTTTCTTTTGTTACTGGTAATGTAATTTGCCCAGATTTCAGTTTAACATAAGAAACAGGAAACAAAAAAGTCAACTACAAAAAATTAAACTTATCAGTGTGACCAGCTTTTGCTACGCATTAAATCCTACTTTAAGCATAGTACGCAAACTCAAAAAAAGGCCTGGCGTAAACCCAAACTCCATTAGAGTTGTGTCGTTTAGTTCTGAAAAAGTTCAAATGAACGGGTCATTAAGATGAACCAATGAACTTATTCAGTCAATCATGAACTAAATCGGTCATTTCGCAGTTGGTCAGTAATTTCTTTAAAAAAAAATTTAATTTCTTTGAGAAATACAATACATGGAGTTCCGCAAATGGATTCAATTTCTTCTTTATTTACATGTAACAATGTTTAAATTCTATATATTTTTAAGTTTTTAACAATGTGAAAGGTAACTTAAGCCCAAAATTAAAAACCAATTCACTCTTTTTTCTCATTTTCAAAAAGCCAGGGTATAAGTATAACCCAAAATAATAAGAGGAAATTCGGAATCTAGTTGGCATTTGTCGTCTATTTGATTTCAAAAACTTAAAACACATTTCACATTTCACTAAAAAGAAACAGTCGTAGCCTATTCACATCGTTTATCGTTCATAAACAACTGACTAACTGATCAGAATGACCTATTCATCTTTCATCGTTCATGACCAACTGAATAGAAACCATCTCGTTCATAGTTCATGACCAACTGAATAGAAACCATCTCGTTTATAGTTCAGACCAACTGAAAAGAAACTATCTCGTTCATAGTTCATGACTAACTGACCAACTGAATAACTGAACTAAATGACTGATTTAGTTCACGACTGAAAAATGAACGATTGAACTTATTCAGCAAATCGAACTAAAAAGCCCAACTCTAAACTCCATATAAAAAAAACACTGGCGTAAGGGGAAGAAGAAGAACTTGACATTTAGCTACGCTCGGGTGTCCGCAGACTAAATAAAATAACAGAGCTGTAACATAAATGAACACTGTTAGAAACAGCTGACTGGCCCAGCGAAACATTGAATTGTTTAGAGTTTCGCTGGGTATATCTATCTCGCTCACTCACATAAATTAAAAAAAATGGCTGGAACTTCGACGAAAAAACAGCGACGTTGACAATAACGACGACAATATTAATGAATTATAAGCAAGAACGAAAACTAAAATTGTTTTTATAGACATAATCCAAAGACTTTGCATTTTATCATGAATATGTAGGGAGAATCCACGTAAAAAGTTTAAAAGCGATGGGTGCACCCAATACCCGCTGTGCTTGTGGGCCATCGCGTATTTCTCCTCTATTAACTTTAATTTGCATTTTTCATTGCCTACTCTCTCCTCTTTTACCCAAATCAGTTCTGCATGTTCAAATTTAAAATAAACCGCCGCTGACGCGTAGAGTTACCACTCAACTTTTGGTAATTTGTCCGTGTTGCATTGGCAACACTGGGCTTACGCTCGTCGACTGCTAAATATTGAGCACTTTACGCCGCGTAAAATTTAGTTAGCTTGCGTACTAAGCTTAACATGCTTTTGTTAAATAACAGTCCTGGACTTTTTTTTTCCAGTTAAGCGTAGTACGCTCTAGCTGAAAACATTTTGGACGCTCGAAATGTTCGATGTTTTGAGGTCGGGCCTTACAGAATTCAGTGTGACAGCATAATACCAAAAAAATCACTAAAAAGTTGAGAGATTGTTGGTCTTTTGCTGCTGTGGTCACACTGTTGCGTCAGCTGTGCACAACAAATAAACAAAACAAATAAATAACATAGAGCACAACAAAATAGAGAAAATTGACAAAATAGACATGATTTGAGAAGTGGCAGCGACTAATACCCTATTTATTAAACTAAAAATTATTGATTATAAAAATCAAGTCAATATGTTTTTTTTTCGGTCAAATCTCACAATATTGGCCTCTGTTGCACCTCTTCAATCAGTCTAATTCGCTCTTTGTTTTCAAAGATCTCAATTCGGCTTTTATTTTGCTGCTTGTTGGTCGCCATTTCTGTTCAAAAAGATTTTGACCTTTCAAAACATCGATTGAATCGTTGTTTTGAAAGGTCAAAATAAAGCTGCCATCTGTTGACCAAACAGTGTTGTAAAATGCCAGAAAATATTCTGAGCTGCCCATATTTAGGTACAGCGTACATACGTTTAGAAATGGCCTTACAAAATAATTTCGAGCATGTTTGCAACCCTTTTTTTTATATGGAGTTTTGGCCTTGCAAAAATATTTTCGGCTAGAGCGTACTATGCTTTAACATAGCTCCTCGTTACATATTCAAAAAAGGGGCATGAAAAAAGCCAAAAATAAATCTAATTTGAAGTGAAATTTACTTAAAATATCATATCAATTATAAAAAATAATATTTAAAAATAAAATAGTAAGGCACATTTGTCTATTTTCGAAGACTTAGCGGAAAAGTTTAAATACAAATTTTGTATTTTAATTTAAATCAAGAAATAAAACTTTTATTTAAAGTAAATCAAAAATTTTTTTTTAACCAGGAATTGGACGGTTATATCCACTGAAAAAAATTATAAAATAAAAGTTATTTCCTGATTTTTATAAAAATAATTAAAAAATAAATTTTCTTTTCAATTTTTATTTTATAAATTGCAAATACGAATTATTTCATTCATGAAAATAAAAGTTGAAAATAGTTTAAAAAATAAAAATTGAAAATAAAAATTTATTCTTTTCCTGCATCCATCTAAAAATTACGTGTGTGCAGTTTTTTCAATGTCCCTGTCATTTATTCAGTGGTTAAGCATAGTACGCAAACTAAAAAAAAGGCCTGGCGTAAGCCCAAACTCCATATAAAAAAAACGCTGGCGTAAAATCAAGAAGAAGAACTTGACATTTTTTACGCTCGGGTGTCCGCAGACTAAATAAAATAACAGAGCTGTTAAGTAAAATAACAGAATGGGCAGCACTGCTGACAGGCCCAGCGAAACATTAAACTGTTTAGAGTTTCGCTGGGTATACTGGAGATAAATGTCTGGCACACAAGTGAAAACTATGAAGACTATTTGAATTTGGTCAATAACGATGAGAATAATGGTAGATTATAAGCAAGAACGAAAGCTAAAATGGTTTTTATAGATATTTTTGTATTTTTTTCATTAACACAAATGGTGAATCCTCATTAGAAGTTCAAAATCGATGGGTGCACCCAACACGCGCTGTGGTTGCGGGGCATCGCATATTTTTTCTCTATAAACTTTAATTTGCATTTTTCACTGCCTATTCTCTCCTCTTTCATCCAAATCAGTTCAGCATCTTCAAATTTAAAATAAACCGCCGCTGACGCATAGTGTTACCACTCAACTTTTTGTTATTTTTCCGTGTTGCATTGGCAACACTGGGCTTACGCTCGTCGACAGCTAAATATTGAGCACTTTACGCCGCGTAAAATTTAGTTAGCTTGCGTACTAAGCTTTAACAATTTACAATTTATATGTAGAATTTTAGTTTCAAGAAAAATTCATATCAATGTTTTTCAGATAGATTACAAACCGAGCATTAAATGCGATTAATTCCATTACTTACGTCAAGGGATTATCTGATATTTTGTGTTTACACATTGATAGCCGAGGGGAATTTTCAACATTTACATATATATTTATTTATTTTGTATGTGTAATTTTCAGTTTCTTTTTGTGTACTCCATTAAATCAGCGGCCTAATAACACAATCAATAACAAGAAATGGACAGCTGTGTGTCTACGGCGCAGCCGAAGTCTATAAATATTAAATACCCATGCAGGTGCTGTAAATAAGGCCTTTTAAAATATTGTAATACGGGAATCGAATCTGGCAGTAAAATAGAATACAATTTGGAAATATGATTTATAACAAAAAAATAAGGTCAGATTCGATGTTTTAAGAGTAATCAGTAGATCTATGTGCCTGCAAGGGTATTAATCATTAATTATCCGATAGTAAACAGTTGATACAATTAATAAAATACGTTTTTACACATTCGATACAGATACAGAGGTTAGTTAGTAACATTTGAAATCGCGTTAGCTATCAGTTAGTAAACAATCAAATACAAAAAATAACAGCTGATAGACAGACACGCCCACCGCCACCAGTTGCTTAGGCGATACAAGTACATAGTAGACAATTAATATTATTATTACAATGCTATGGTCTTTCGAATTGGTTGCTTCATTGCTTCAAGAGAGAAACGTGCGAACATATCCCTTGATATCCGCACGGCACATGGGACAATTTGCCACGCTGGGAGCGCACTGATTGCAAGTGGCTGCAAGGTTTAATTATGGTTATTAAAGTTCTATAAAATGTTCTACAATTGAACACCTACCTAAATGTCCGCAGGGTAGGAATACAACACCGACCTCTTCATCCAGACAGACCTTGCACAGGCGCGCATCCTTCAACAGTCGATTCTCCTCCTCCAGCGACAGATTGCCATTGGGATTCGAGTTGGTTACTATGGCAGTTGGTGGTACCACAGATGTTGTTGTTATAGGTGCCGCTATTGTTTTGGCTCCTGTTGTATTGTGTATCTCAGAAATAGCCGCTTTACTCGTTGTTGCCGTGTTGCCGCAATCAACGGGCGCAGTTGGCGCTGTCGAAGATGATGATGATGAGCATGAAAGCGGCTCTGTTACCTCCAAGGCGGCACCACTGCCGGCATCATCGAATATTGCATGCAACAAATCGTCCAGTGTATCGAAGGCACAGCCCGAACTGGAAAGTTTCCTTGCAATCGTATTGCGCACGGCACCAACATCGATTCCCAACGCCAGAGCTTCACACGCTGGCGACGCTGACATGGCGCTGTCAATGCTCGTTGGCAACTGCGGGGCTGTGGGAGCGATCAATGATGTTGTGCCCGATTCAAGCACCTGGCGCACATAGTTTGGACCCTTGGCGAGCAATACATATTGGCATTTGGGCGACCACTTGGCGTGTTCATGCCAGGGCTCATCCTCCTTCTGCCAGGATCGTAGTCCGATATTACAATGAAAGCAGCGAACCTGATCGTCGATCTTTTGGTAAAAGAGTCCCGCCTGTGCCAGCGGCTCAGCTGGCTGAATGTTGGGAATTGGCCAATCACTAAAGGACCGAAGTCGTGTCTCCAGGCAAGAGTATTTGGGACGTTGTGGCAGCGTTGTTGGTTGAATGCCCAGCTCCTCCATATTTTTGCCGGTTATCTCAATCAACGGACCCATCTGTACACGCGGGCAGTTGGGAAAGAAGCGACGATGTTCTTCAAAGGCATTGTCGTTTTTCTCCCACTGTGCGATGACGCCCTTGCACCACACGCACTTCACGTGATCCGATTGATTCAGATAGTAAAATCCCGCCTTGGCCAAAGACTGTGGCGTAATATTTGGATTCTGCAAATATTGTAATGCTAGTAATGTGTTCAATGGATGTGATTCAGCAAAATACAAACGGGCCAATCCTTGAACGTCTCTAGTCGATTTGACTCAATCAGCATATCTGGATGAGTGCACTGTCCCTGCTGCCCTGTGCCACCATCGACGACACTGTTGCCTTCGCAGTCGCTGGTCGCCACTGGCAAAGTGGCCACTGTCTCAAGTGGAACATTCCCACAGTGATTAGGGGCCAAAACCATGGAACAAATGGGTGAAGCGCGTCGATGTCTTTCCGCTACCTGATCGCCGTATTCCCAGTGATCGATTCGTATGTGACACCAGTTGCATTCGGCCTCCAGCCAGTTGCCAGTGGCAAAGAAACCATTCTTGACCAGGTCATCAATTTGGACGGGCGCATTTGTGGGCCACCCAACAAACGTCGTATATCTTTCGCTCTCCAATTCCAGACGACGGTCACTCATGGTGTTTGTGCTATCAATTTGTGTGCGTTTTTGTGGCTCTTTTGTAACTGCTTGCGCGTATGCAATGATGTAATTTGCCCAGATTGCAGTTTAACAAAAGAACCAAAAAACCAAAATCAGCTACAAAAAATTAACTTATTGATTGCTCATCAGTGTGACCAACTTTTGCTAACCATTAAATCCTACCTAACATCCACTGTTAACATAATAACAGTCCTGGACTATTTGGTATTTTAAAAAGAGATACGATCACATTGCAACTCTACTGTAAAATGTAAAATTCAAAAATAAAACTTGAATTTTTAAATTATTCTTTTTTATTATTGGGGTTACATAAATTGTCGGTTATTAAATTCTGTCAAGTTCACATTGCGTCACAGGAAAAATTACTTTGCAAATTTAACAGCACAGTGTAGCAGAAGCGTTCACACCAAAGATATTTATTTGACTTATCACAGCTGTGACGCCTGTAAATAC
Organism: Drosophila subquinaria; assembly: GCA_037043405.1. NCBI lineage: Eukaryota > Metazoa > Arthropoda > Insecta > Diptera > Drosophilidae > Drosophila > Drosophila subquinaria. Next base: position 145,555 of record JBAMBL010003007.1, read on the forward strand.
CTTTGTCACAAATTGTCAGTGTGACACAATTTGCGCCCGATACTTTTGGCCTTGAATAAATAAATAAATACCCTCATAATATGTCCATCTAATGAGCCCATTAAAATCACAATTTCTTTTACTCTTCAACGTACTCATTTTATTGAAAGAATCACTTAGCTCCTTAAAAATTTGAAAACCAATTGGAGCACAGCGCACGCAGTGCGTTAATGCCAGCTGATTTGTGGGTGTTGCTGCTTACTGGAAGTAGGTCCTTGGCTTTCTGTACGAGAACAGTTTCCTGTTGCCCTTGTGGTGGACACGTTGCACCAATGGGAACTTGATCTTGGAATCGTGGAACTGCTTGACATGGACGCGACGCGTCTTGGCAGCGGCGATCGACTCCACCTTGATGATTTGAATGGAGTGGGCACGGGCACGATGACGAGCGCCCATGTCACGGTAGCACTGTGTGACGGCACCACCGACTGTCAGGTCACGGTACTCGCGGTACATGTTGTGTGTGCCCGAACGAGAATCGTAGCGCAGCCAGATGCCAAAGTTCTTGATCTTAATGGGCGACGTCTCGTACACCTGCTTCAGGGAGACAATCTCACCGGTCGTCTTCTTGAACTTCTTGAGCTGGCGCAAAAAGTACCAGAAACGGGATTTGGCGACAATGTTGTCGGGAGCGAAGATGCGCATCTTGTACAGAGGCGTCTGTGGCTCCTTCTCGCTTGGCAGCTTGCGGCCAACGACCTCGTATTCCTTCAACTGCAAGTTAACAACGAGTTCAATTAATTACATTTCTTTATTAATTTAATAGTGTTGTAAACAAATGCGCCAAGAAAGCAGTCAACACACACACAAACACAATCACACACATACAAGCGCGTGGATAGGCTCTCTTGTTGTTGTCTTTGTAGGTTATGTGTAGAATTCATATTAAAACAAACTTAATTATTTTAGTGTAGGCCAAGTGATAACTGTAACAGTTAGTAACATTTCAAGGAAGTTGCCCGAAAACTAAAAGCTGAATTTGCATGCTCAACGCAAGTCTGGCGGCCGCATTGCCTTCTGACAGCTGACAAGGTGCACTTTTGTGTTTTTCGCTCAATATTTCAACATTTTCACACTGTTTTTCGTTTGCATTTGCTGCACGCTATGCTTGACTGCTTGCTTTACACATTTTTAACACAGTTTGCACTAGTTTTCTATTATTTTTTGTAAATACTAACCAATCCCTTGGCTCTCATGATGACGGCTCACGCGAAAAAGGAAACGGAAAGAGCTGTCAACTTGCGATTACCACTGAACTCGAAACGCGCACGCAGCGTTGCTTTTCAACGATGCTTGGAAGTGTTGCTTTTGGACAGTCACCACTGCATGCTGTTGTCATGTTATCGACGCATTGCGCATCTCTAGGCTTCTGCGCGTGTTCGATAAAAAAAATTGTTAAAATTGGCTTTTCACGCGTTATTTATTCATTCAAGCAACAATAACAATAAATATATAAGCCAAATACAATACTGAAAGTGTATGCAGTAAATTGCCAATGGCACAAGCCTTCAAACAAAACAAAAAGTGAGCCCAAAACATAAGCATAGAAATAGTGAGCATAGGGGAAAAAATGCAAAACGCGATGCGAAACGTGCAAAAAAAATTTTTATATTCACAATTTAAGCAAAGCAAATAATTTGTGTGTGCTAAACAAATACGCATCATTGTGAAATTGAATCGCGTGTTTTTTTAACCTATTACGCAGCCAAATGCGCAAAAATATAAGAAAATAAAACAAAAATTGTATAAGCGCTGCGACGACTGTCCGTCAACGACGTCTGGCCTATCCACACAGAAGGTAGACGAGAAGAGCGCAGGGCAAGGGGTGTTGTTCTTGTTCAGAAAAACGCGCGGCCGCCGCTCCGCTGGGCGCTCCATTGCCGTGTCTCGCTCAGTTGTGCAGCGAGCGTCCGTGCCGTCGGTTGTGGTGACTCCTCTCTCTCTCTCTGTGTGTAGTTGTTGTTTTGCGCGCGTAAATATTGCTGCGTGTCCGCCCCGGCAGCTGCTAAAGCAAGCAGGTAAGAGCGACGCGTGCATAATTAAAAAAAAATAATAATCCTCCCGCTGCAGTTGCATGAGAGTTTGCAATTTCCAAGAATTTCTGGTTTTTCCTTCTAATATTTGTATGTAAATTGGTTACTTATTTTTAGCTAAAAGTTTTGCTTTTGCTTATTTCTGCTTCCTCTACGCCTCCGCACCACATTTTGCGCAATTTATTTTGGTATTTTCAATTATCTCAGTTTGCTTTATGTGCGCACTTCGTTCGGCTCCAGGGCTGGCGAAAAGCATACCAAATAGTGAACGAATGATATTTTCGTTTTTATTTGTTTCTTTCGTTTTGTTGTTGTTGCCATTTCCTGTATTCTGTTTTTATCGCTTATCAACTATCAACGAGAGTGACAAACTTAAATTTATAGCTGTATTAAATGCACTTCTTTATTTTTTGTTTGCAGCAGCGCCCACAGGAAAAAGCGCAACCCAAGAAACGGTAAACACAACGTCGGTGTACGGCATGCAAAGGTAAACAAATTCATCGATTTACATTTATCGATTATATTGGAATAATTGTTGTTTTTGTTTATTATTGTCATGGCAGCGCATAAATGCAAAAAGATGATGGAAACATTGGAACAGCAACAAACGAAGAGTACGCCTAACATTGAGCCCCATGCGGGCGATACGGAAACGACGCCGGCAGCCAGCGAAGAGGATGACTTCGAGGATAATATCGAAACGTTCCAGCTGGAAACGAAGGAGAAAAGCAAAAGTACCCAGTCGGAGCTGAAAATTAATAACATAACTGAAGAGAATAATGTGCAAAACAGCATAGGTCTGGCGATAGAGAATGGACGATCCAAGGAAGAACCTTTAGAACCGCACAGATCAGAAAAAGTCTCCTCTGGCAACAGTTTAGATGAGCCGTTGGAGCCGTCTTCCATCGACTGTGTGAAAGCTGAGTCCAAGGATGCGAAGGAGGTATCTGCAGAGGAAGCTGAGGATGCTGCTGTTCCCGAAGAGAAGCCGTCCGCATCGCATGTGCCAGTCTTAAACGATGATGTGAAGCCTGGAAGTGACATAAAAATCGAAGAGGAGAGTTCTTTACATGCGAATTATTGTAATAATGATCAAGAATCCTCTTCGCCTGATGTCAAGATTGTTGAAGATTATGAATCTGGAGATGATGAAAGGAAGGATGAAGCAGCAACTTGTTCACCTGAGATCAAAGTCAGTGACGATACTTGTTCACAGGAGGAGGAAAGAAAGGATAAAGTAGACATTAAACTGGATTCCAAAAGTCCTTTAGCTCAATTTAAAACAGATAATGAATCTGCCTCCTCGCCCGTGTGCATAAGCATTGGGACGAGCTCTCCGGATGAGGAAAAGAACGATAATGATCATGATAGATCCTCAACAGTGTTCGTAGTCGATTCACAGGATGAGGAAACTTCCTCACCATTGATTAATATGGCTGATAAAACTGCATCACCTGCAGACACACTAAAAGAAGCATATGGGGACAGAACTTCATCATCTGCTCCAAGGGCAGCTGTGGAAAGCGATGTGCGGAGTCCTTTAGAAGATGATGAAAAGAACAACGAAGCTGCAATTGATGAAGATGTCACAAAGGAACAGTCACAAACATCTCCTGCCGCATCGCCAGTCTATAAGATCGCTGATCTTTCACCTGCGAGCATACCAGATGACGAGGAATCCTTACAGGACTTTAATACTGAAATGAACATCGATGGTGGCAGCTCAACGCAGCTTAAAGTTGAAGCGCAATCGCCAATGGAGGTCATTAAGATTGAGTCCGATTCAGATGTGGAAGATGTTGTGAGTGCGCCAAAAGAAGAGAAGGCAACAGCTGAGCACAGTAATCAAGAAAAGCTGCCAATGGAGACGTCTGTCAAAATGAAAATAAATGGAGCACATACAGCAATGCAGGTGCAGCAGGAGTTTGAAACTGATGATGATGATGATAAGGAGGAGAAGGAGGAGTCTGTGATAGCAAAAAACGCTGGCAATGAAGTGGAACAAGTGCAACAACAGCTGAACAACACTAGAATAAGCAGTCGAAGCAGCTCAGTTAGCTCAACCTCACAGCAACTGGTCATTGATCATCCGGAGAGCGAACAAAATACCAAACACCAGCAGCGCCAGCAAAAAGTGCAGCGGGAGAAGATGTTGCATGCAATAAAGCGCAGGCGCAGCGGCAGCAACGACGAGATTGAATGCAAACAGCAGCGGATTGAGGAGCAATCGTCGCTCCTAATGCAACGTCTGCAGGCGCCAGCGTCCAACTCGCATGAAGTGGAAAAGCTGCTTAGTTGTTACAAGTGCAATGCCCACAATTTTGAAAACTTTCAGCAACTTAATGAGCACTATGCGATCTGCGGGCAGCCAAAGGAGCCAACAGCATTAACAGCAGCAACAGTTGCCGGCAGTAATAACTCTCCAATTGCAGCAGCAGCAGCAGCAGCAGCAAGTGAAGCTCCTATCCAAACGCCAGTTCCCAACCCAGTTACGATTAAGAAGGAGCGTTTCTTTCGCTGCGCCCGTTGCAACAGTGTCCATCAGTGTTGGAACTTTTTTCTGCATATGCGCGAGGTGCATCAACGCTACATTTGTTTGTACTGCTCCCATGTGTTTGCCAGCGTTGAGAAGCTATCGTTGCATTTGGAAAACAAACACGATATGGATCAGCTGCATTTCAACAATGTCGAAGCGTGGCAAACGCTGCAAACTCTGGAGGATCGGGCGCGTTATCTGGTGTGTTGCAATTGTCAGGCTAGTTTCGAGCGTGGCAGTCAATTTGATGATCATGACTGTGCCGAGCTGATGCAGCCGTGTGCTCTGTGTGGCCAAAAGATGGGACATGCCAACGGCTGTCGTAATGGCAGTCGCAAGAAGATTGCTGTGCGACGCAAGCGTAAGACGGCCAAGAGCAAGCAGCAGCAGGTAACGCAACTGGTGGAGCCTAGTTCCAAACAGTTGGAGGAGGTGCCCAGCTGGTTGGAGACGGTTGTGATGCCAGGACAACAACAACAGCACGAGAACAACAGTGAGTGTGAATTAATCATTTAACTCAATTTAACAATAACTAATCAACTTTGTTGTAGTTCCAGCGCCCAGCGAAGATGCGCCGCAAGAAGAGGATGCACTGCCCAAACTGGTGGTACCCAAGATAATGCTGCGTGTGCCCAAGGAGTTCCAGAAATCTGTGGATGCTGAGCTTAGCAGCACCGACACCGAGGACGAGGACAACGATGAGTTGCCCGCGACAGCAACAGATGATTGCGGGCCAGCGCCGCTGCTTACAGTGGATGCAGTGCATCAACAGCAACAACAACTGATGCTGCCCATGTCAAATCTATCAGAGGACACGGAAACAGCTACCGAAACGGCATCCACGTTCCTCGAAGCAACAACCATGGTTCCCAACGTTTCAGCTGAATTGGAGGATTATGATTCTACGTCTACGGATAAATTGACGCTTATGGTAGCTGAAATGGAGCGCACGAAGCGACATATAGAACGCACCAAGGCACACATTATGGCCAAACAGGAGCAACATGAGCAACAGTTGCAACAAGAGCAGGAACAACAGGAGCAGCAGCAACCGCCATTTGGAGTCGCAATGGAGCAACAGCAGCAGGAAGAGTTGCAGCAACCGGAAGAGCAGCGACGTTGGTCGCCAACGCCGCCTGCATCGCCGCATAACAATCACATAAACGCAGAGAAGCAAGTGCCAAAGGAAGGAGAGCAGGAAGAAGAGCCGGAGGAACAGCAGGAGATGCAGCAGGATGTCCAGGAGTCGAAACCCGAGCCAGGCTTAGAGACAGAAGCTGCGCTGCAGCGTCGCGATTCGCTGGGCAGCGATTGCATGGATATCGACGATAGCCTGATGGAGGAGCAGCAACAACAACAGACGCAACAGCCAGAGCAATCCCTGTTGCCAGTGGCACCGCTGCCACCTGCCGATGGCATTGAGGTGGCCAGCGAGGATACGCATACGGTGGACCTGCAACTGGATCGACCGCTGGACAAATTCGAGCTGGTTGACTTTGTGCGTCTGTGCCTCAAGGCCGTCTATCCCTTCTGCCTGTACTGCAATCATGCGCGTCGCATTGCTGTCAATGCCAAGCAACTGGTGCTGCATCTGATTGGACAGCATCGCTTCACGGCCACCGTGGACAGCATAACCGCCGAGGAGCTGTATGCCGAGACAATTGTGGCCAGATTGAAAAGCTATCTGCCTGTTGTGGAGGATGGACATTATCTGAACTCTGCGAGCTGTTGTAGCTTGGAGGATGGACGCTTTGCGCAGCCATTCAATGAACGAATCTACGAGTGCTTCCAATGCCGCTATGTGACCGCCACCCACAAGGAGCTCTACACGCACAATCGACGGCTGCACGCCAAGGCGATCATCACGTGCACGATGTGCCGCATCAACTTCTTTAGCTACAGTGAATTGTTGTGCCACATTTGTCCAGGCGTCACCACATCCAACATCTATGAGGTGCAATTCCGTTGCTGTCTGTGCGAGAATTCGCCAACGTTGCCATCGGCATTCCGGTTGATGGTGCATCTGCGGAAGCAGCATCACGCCTGTGATATTTGCCTCGAGGATTGTCACACACAGGCGAAGCTCTCGTCGCATGTGTGGAAGCACAAGCTGTTGCATTTGTGCTATCGCTGTGGCATCGCCTATCGCAACAAGCAGGACATCTCCAAGCATCTGTTCTGGAAACATGGCACCGAAAGCGCCGGCTGCAAGCGTTGCCTCCAGAAACGCTGGCGTCACGTCTATCACTTTTGTATACCCGCCACGCAATTTACCTGCGAGCATTGTCAGTTCAGCTTCAGCAAGGCCATCTACCTGGAGGTCCATAAGCGACAGCATGTCGGCGATTTCCGCTATGCCTGCACTGAGGATCAGTGTGAGGAGAAATTCGTGTCTCGCAAGCTGCTGTTGAAGCACGCGGCACAGCATGAAGTCAAGGAACTGCCATCTAATGGCCTGGAGGCAATCGAGGGCACACAAACGCCACTCGACGAGGAGAAGCGCCGGTCGAGATCGGCCTCGAAACAGCCAGAGGAGGTTAAAATGGAGCAAGAACAGGAGATGAAGCCGGAGGCAACGGATCAAGTGGATGGCAAGCAGTCAGTCAGAGATAAAACGCCACAGGCAGAGGAACAGGAACAGCAAAAAACGCAGCGCAAGCGACGCAAAAAGTCCAAGCGCAACAAAGCCTCGCTGGAGGATCTGAATCTAATAGCACCCAATCTGTCCGAATCGGATAGCAGCGATGACAGCGATTCGGATGCACCGCGCAGCACGGGAGCCCCACCGGAGACGGCACATGGAACGCTGCCAATGCGCGCCTCTGTGGATGATCTGGACATGCCCAGAGTAATGTTATCGCCGGCATCCGAGAGCGACAACGAGGAGCAGGATAAGGATAAGGAGTTGCTGAAGCCACAGTCTGCAGAGTCGGAAACCAAGCAGGAGCAGGAACTGCTGATGACACAGCCAAAGGAGGAAGATGCTGATGATGATGAGCACAAGCCCAAACTGGAGGAAGGAGAGAGTCAAGAGTCGTCGTCGCAGGAGGTGGCAGACATTTGGAAGAACCTGTTGCAGCATCAGCCAACAATTGGTAAAACAGAAGCTGCTCCAGTCGTGGAAATAGAACCCAGTGAAGAGCAGCTGCGTCCCAGTAAACTGCATGTGGCGTTCTCCGATCATGACTATTGCAAGATGCAAAGAACGCCGCCGCCAACGCCTGTTCCCGTTCCCTCGCCCAAAAAGCTGTCGAGATCGACGCCAAACAAGGCGAAGCGTGGCAATGCGTCCAGTGACAGCGACAGCTCCAGCAGCTCCAGTTCCAACTCGGACTCGGACAGCTCGAGCTGTTCGTGCGGCTCCAATTGCAGCTGCAGCTCGAGTGGCAGCAGCTCCAGCGATGATGACTCTGACAATGAATCCAACCGCAGCTCTGGAATTGCCAAGAAAGCGCCGAAGAAAGCAACGGAGTCCGAGTCAAACAACACCATGGAGGAGGAGGTGAATGTGACCAGCGTTAATGAGGAGGAGCCACGTCCAGTGACGCCAACGCCGCAGGCACCGCTCTACAATGAATCCGACTTTGATACGGCCATCTCCGACACGGACGAGGAATTCTACGATGCGCATCCCCAGAAAATGGCCAATGAGCTGCTGGCACAGAAGCGACTGGCCTTGATCTCGGCCCAGGCGCATGAACAGGCGCCCGGTGAGAGCAGCAACTATGACATTGTGGAGAACAGTCGACCGTCGACGCCATCGCTGCCGGAGGAGGCGGCTGCCTTTGCGGACAAGCGGGAGCGTGTCAGTAAGAATAAGAAAAAGAAACGCGAACGGAAATCCACATGCAAATCCACGAGTCAAGGGAAGCTGCAAGCAGCGATGCCGCCAATGGAGCCACAACAGTTTGCACAGCACTTGCCATATCACTTGCCACAACATCAGCAACAACAACAACAACAACAGTTGCTGCCTCATCAGTCGTCGCATCTGCTGCATGCCTACAACGATTCTCCGGCCACAGTTGGAGCGCCTTTCCAAATGACGGATGCCCCTCAACTCACGCTGACTCCGCTGACGCATCGACCTGGCTGGCAACCGCGGATGAGCGAGGGCAGCAGCTGCTCCGATGCCGACGGGCAGTTGAAGCGCTCGAAGCGCACAAGGCGTCCCAATAAATTCTATGGCTATACGAGCGATGATGAGAATATGAGCAGTGTTCTAGCGCCGCCTTTGCAGGTGGGCATGCAGTTGATCAAGCCACAGCCGCCGCCACAGCTCACCTGGGCCAAGGAGGATTTGCCGACGCCGCCGAAGCAGCCGCGAAGTCGGAATAACCATGGTGAACAGCACTCGAATCATCAGCATTCGGGCCATCAGCACAGCAATAGCAATGGGAGCACGCGCAAGCGCAACAAACGGACTCCGCTGAGCGGAGGCGCCGGCAGTGCCAAGCGTTCGGCGAAACGTGTCAAGCAGCAGCCGCAGCAGATGCAGCAACAGCAGCAGACGCCAGTGGAGCCGCAGGAGCAGCAGCATCTGTTGCCTCCCATACCCACGCTTAAGATTCGACCCGCATTGTTGCCAGCCAGCGTGGCGGCCAGCGACAGCAGCGATAGCAGCTCCGATGAGGATGAGAATGCCGAGATTAATGTGACCAGTCTGTTGCCATTGACTGCGCCACGTGCACCGCCACCGCCGCTGCCAATGATTCATCAGCCAGTTGCACCACCAGCACCAGCACCATTAGCTCCTGCACCGCTGCCCGCACCGCCTCCCCCGGCGCCGGCAACAAGAGCCTTCAATCAACCCATACCGCCTGCACTGCTGCCCAATCCCGATTTTGCCACATTGCAATACTTCAAGGCGAACAATATACGTTATCCCATTAGGCCGCCGGCGGGTGCACGTTTGGCCCGGGAGGGCGAGTCCGTATATTGCTATTGCCGCTGTCCCTACGACGAGGTGTCCGAGATGATCGCCTGCGATGGGGACAACTGTCTCATCGAGTGGTTTCACTTTGAGTGTGTGGGCATTATGGTGGCGCCACAGGGCAAATGGTTCTGTGCCGAGTGCCGACCCAAATACTCGGAGGGTCTCTATATGGGCGTCAAGGCCAAGTGAAATTCAAACTGTGTACATAGTTCTAGACAACTTAGCTTAAGCTTTATAAATGACTCTTATCCTAAATAATATCCACAATAACCAGAAATTTATCCAACAACAACAAAACCCCCACTACAGAATGGATTACGCTTATTAAATGTTAAATATTTGATGTCGAAATCTTCGAATCAACAACACACAGAAAAAAATCTATAAACAAACATAAAAAAAAATACAAAAACATAAATCTTAAGAAAATCAAAAAAAAATATATATATAAATATATATGTATATGAAAATATCGATGTAAATCTAAATCTAAATCCAGGCTCAATGGTAAAATTCTGCGACTTGGCTGCGGTATAAAATTAAGCTTAAATTTTAGTTAAGATAATAATTACACACTAATCGTTTATATATATTTGATTTAAAGAAATATATATATTTTATGTAAATATAATTGAGAGTTGCATATATATGTATAATTATGTATAAAGTATATACATATATATCAACTTGTACAATACTTAGTTCATGGCAAGATCTATATAAACGTTTAGACTTAACTTTAACCCAGCATCATTAGTTATAAATATTAAATGGTAATGCTAAATATTAATGACTATCCTTAGCTATATTACAAACAAACAAAAAAAGCAACAAGAAAAAGGCAAACAGCAAAATTTAATGCGAAGGGCATGCGAGAAATAAACATTCAATAAGTGAACCAACCATAAACAAGTTTTTTATTTTTATTAAATAGTTACTATACTATTATTTTCGGGAAACTGGGTCTTTTTTCTTCCTGCCAATTGATTCTGCATCGTTTGAAAACTTAAATGTTCTAACCTGTTTTTCAGTAATACTATTTCAAAATCTGGGTATCAAACCGAAACGATACCCAGGCTTTTAGGCTTTCGGTTATCGGATACGCAAAATTTTTATAAATCGGTTACGTAACGGTTACCGGTTTCTTGTATGTAATTTTAAAAATTGAGATCTTTTTATTCAAATCAATATTATTTAATTAGGGCAGAAGTAAAAGATTAAATACAGTTAAAAAAAACAATGATTACACTTTGACAACGCTATTAAATTTTAATTTTGACCGCGCCTAAATTAACTGTTATGCATGAATCGGTTTCTTAACGGTTATTTCAGTTGGAATAATTTCGGTGTTTGGGTTTCGGTATAAATAAAAAGTTTTACTTCAATTACGGTTTACAATTTAAATCGATTAATACCGGTAAACGGTTTCGGTTTGGGTTACGGTTATAATCTCTGTTCAAAATAATTAAAAATTAATTCTGAACTTCGGGTAATTTTTTAAATTTCTTGTTAAAATAAGGGTAAATAAATTTAAATTGAGTAACAGGTATCTTATAGTCGAGGACACGACTTGTTTTTAGTTGAATATCCTAGAAAAGAATTTAAAATTTTCATATGTTGTTCGGTATGTAAATTCATATTTCATATTCTCCATTTACAGTGATTATGCTAAAGTAAATGCAAATAAGGCACGACAATATTATTAATGTTGTTGTAGTTGATGAACACGAACGTCCTATGAACGAAAGCCAGGGTCAGTGTGGGGTCATCGTGAACGGGGAGAAGTCCAAGCACCACCAGGACAGCGGACATTATCACCACCATCATCAGCAACTGAGCGAGGGGAGGTGGTCGGTCAGGGGCTTGTGTTTGTTTACCAAAAACAACGCGTTGATTTAATTGCTAGCCGTGGGCAGGAGAGGCACAAAAGCAACGAGTGGCGAGTAGCGAAGCAACAACCACAACAAAAGCAACGAAATTACAGCTAACTGTTAAGGTAACGTTAAGGCAAAGTCAACGCTAGTGGGCAATGGGCAGTCACTTCGGCGTGGGGTGCGTGAGTGTAACTATTATTGTGGGTAAGGCTACTGTGAAAAGAGCTCGACTCGAAGAGACTCTGTAGTTAATATTAACAAAACATAAGTTCTAATTTTATGATTTTTAGCTTCGTAAAATATGCACAGAAAATAATATTTAGATTTGACCACAAAGTTTAAGGTCCCCTGTATGCCGACCACCCTGTATATAAAAACTATTTCAAAGCTTTCGAAATTTCCTATCAAATTCTCTTTAAATTTTTAAAAACTCTAGGTTCTAGAGATACAATTATGTGACCTTATTAAGAAGCTAGTTCTAAAAGTCATACTTCCAATTTATACTGCTGACTTAAATTATAATCATATAGACTTAATTTGTAGCCTTAAATCGTAATTTGTAATTCGTATTTTCGTGACATACATTAAGACAATTTGATTTTCTTAGAACATACAGGAAGTCAGGAACCTACATACCAATATTGGTGTCTCTAGTTATAAATCTCTTTCATTTGGTCAAATTTCACATTTGATCAACTTAAAACACCCTTAGATTTTTCTAGCTACAGGGTCTCTTAAATTACCATAAATCTGAGTACTCGTCTATGTATATAAATATAAAAAAGGCGCCCTGGTGAACTTGAAGCGTTCAGTTCGTGTTGAGTTGACGAAGCGCACGGTCGATCGCAGTGTTCGGAAATTTTTGAATTTAATTCGAATTATCCTGTTGGATTGCGTGGCGATTGCGTGTCCCGTTTTGTGTGTGTGTGTGTGCGTGTGATTCCTTGTGGTGTGCACTGTGCGGGCCATGTGGCAGCAGCGGCAGTTGAAGTCGAATCCTGCACAATTATTCCAAATCCAAGTGTTGTTAGCCTTTAACGGCCACGTTAGAAGAGAAGTTCCGACCCAGGATGGTGCGTCGCGCCTCGAGCGTGCCGCATCTGAATAATAGCGGTGCCAGCAGCGCCGACAGCATTACAAATCCCGCCCGGGGCAGAGCTCCTGTTGCCGGTGGTGGCGGTGCGGGCGGAATGCGCGGCAAACGCACCACTGGCGCCGGCGCCGGCGGCGGCAACAAGGCATCCACACCGACGCAACAGCGTCAGAGCTCCGGCAGCAGCAGCGGTTCCCGCGTACCGCGCTCCCGCAGCCTGACCAACGGCATGCGCCGCGTCAGTCCCCACAAGGGCGGCAACAGCGGCGGCGGAGGTGGCAGTGGGAGTGGCACTGGCGGCAGTTCACGCAATACCCCGTACTTTCTACGTTCGCGTGAAAACGAGTAAGTAATACATATTAAAATGAATGTATGTCTGGCCGGCTAGCAGAAGCGTTGCGATGCTTCCCACCGTAATCAATAGCTCGATAACTTGTCGCACCTAACTAACTGGCTAACAGTAGAAATTAACTAACTGCGCTAGAAAACTAACTAACTAAATCCCTCAACTGCCGCTTAAAATAATCAGAGCCCGCCAAAAAAAATATAAAAACTAAAAATTGTATTCAAAGAAACCCGAAAAAATTGGCTTTCCACATAATATTAAGTTTTGTATACTTTTTTTAATAACTGAGAAATTCTACGAGCAAAAATGTACATTATTTTTTATTTAAAAATAATTTGGCAAACGGTGAAAAATCTACATAATATCTTAATATACTTCAAAAAAGTTTATGAAAGCAATGAAAATATTATTTTATGTTATTTTTTAAATTATTTTATTTTTAAATTATTTTAATGTTTTTTTTTTCAAAATTAGTTAGACAAAAAATTATAATTTATCAATAATAAATTTGTATTATTCATGGTTCAAATTCATACGAATTTTTACAAATTTGTTTAATAAATAAATGTCAAGAAAAAATTAAATATTTTTAATAGTATAGTATTTATAAAGGTCTAATCGAATAATCTTTTTATTGAATACCAATCTATAATTAAGCCATATTAAGAAACTATCAATGTATTATCGAACATTGAAATTTGTTTTAAGTTTCTTAACAATTTCCGCCTGACCATGGGAAATGGGTTAAAAAGGTGCAATTAAAAATGTACATATGATCTATGTTATTATAGTTCACCTATATTTCATCTTGTTCAGACGAGCTATTTTAAAACTGTATGACTGTACAATTTACAGTGTACATACATTAGTTCATTAAATTTAGTATACCTTCCTCTCTTCCCAATCTCTTTGACTTTTTCGAAAACTTAATCAAGATCGCATGGTAAATAAAGAAGTAATTAAAAAAAATTAGCTGTGTAGCGAGCAAGCTGTTGTTTTGCTATTATTTAAAGAAAATGCATACAATGCACTCAGAGTCAGAACAAAATTATTCAATATAAAAAATGCATAAAATTTACAAGCAAATTAACTGTAACATATTCTTATACAAGTATTGTAAGTATGGTATGTAAATAGCTTGGTTATTAATTTGCATCAATCCATTTGCCTTGCTGGGCAGAGGTAATAAAACTAGATAATGACATTGGTATTTGGGTTGGGGTTGAGGTTGGAGTTGGGGTTGAGCCACCCTCGATTGGGTGCCATTAAAAAAAACTAAACCCAGGAGGCAAAAGGCACACGCCGTAAACGTAATGACCACGCACAATATAAGCCAGAAAGAAAGACGGGCAATCAAATGGTCAGACAGGCAGACAGACAGAGAGACAGACATACAGACAGTTGGACATTTGAGTTTCTTTCAATTGGTCATGTTTTATATTTAAACAATTAGTGGAATTCTCTAGGGTTTGCAGTTCAGTGAGCACGACATAAATCGATTTTGCAATTACCATAAAGCATATTGAAGTCTATACTTGTAACTTGTAACTTGTAGTGCGTCCTGTACTGTATGTCCTGTTTTTCTTCCCTTCCTATCCTGACCCGTTTCGAGAGTGAAAGTGACATATTTATGTACGTTTGGTATTTGTGTGTTCAGTCGTCGTTGTTGTTCATGTTGTTTTTGCTGGTTGTGGCTGGGATAGTGATAGTGACAGGCAACTTAAGGTTAAGAACCTGCCCAACCCATTTTTTCAGAGTTCAACTTGTGGCTAACGCTTCGATTTGTAGCCAACTTGATTACTTGATAGTAATTGAAAATAAAATTAAGGTCGATTGTAGCTTATAAGTTCTAGATAGTCTTAAGCTTGTGGTAATTTTATGGTTATCAACTTTAATAATTATTCCAAATCGGTAATAGAGAACTTGGGAAAATAATACTCCAATTTGTAATATTTTTATAGAGTTTATTTATTTATTTAATTAATGTCAACTAAGAGCAGTCGATCAATTGTATTTTATAATTAAAAATTAACAAGTGGGAGCGACTATAGTCAAGTTCCTGACTGTAGGATACCCGTTACTTATTTAAATAAATATAAAATATTTTTATTGCATACATTTAGGCACTTACATGGCTTAAAAACTTAAATCAGCCATTACGACTAATCTATTTATTCAATCTTGTTGCAATTAAATAGAATGATGGCTTCAAATAGTAGTTATCGTTTATTACCAAATTCATATTATGAAAATGAAAATTAATTTCACAAAAATTTAAAATGAAATCTGAAAAGGTAAAAAATACCTTTGTTTGAAAGTTTAGAGGATATATTTTAGCAAATTTTACTCACTAAGTTATACTTAATATTTAATTCGATTTTGTGTAGAACTTTTATCGACTTGGTGTCGTTTTCCATTCCTTTTTTTCTATAATTATCTATTAAATTGAGTTGTCAAATGTTCTTTATGACACATTCAGTAAATAAATCATTTACGCCAAATGCTTACCAAAGGACATTGACATAGATTCTATAGTAGAACTATTGTGCTGGATGTATGAGTCAAGTATTTGCACAATAGAGATTATTTTTTTGATTCCAAGCTATATAAATACCATACATACATGTTTATTCTTTATTCTGTTTGCACAACAAATAAAATATAACGACAACCATTTGTGACAACAAGTTAGGACAACAATCAACAATAAAAAAGCGCAACTCTCGCTTTTATTTTGTGCGGTTTTTCCATAGAGCTCTTTGTATATTATGTACTTTATATTCCGATTTATATATCTATATGTGTGCCTGCTAATAACCATCTCGTGCAATGCAAAAGTTTAGGCAACGAAATGTCAACTTTGATTATCTTTTTGAATAAAAAGTCCATGACGGACAGTTCCATATTGTAATTATGACTTAACCACGTGTTGTGCAAGCTAAAAAATCCATAATCTACCATATATACAGCCATGCTCATACAATTGGCACAGAAAAAAAAGTATATTCTATTCGTCTATTTCTCAAAATGTTCATCACTTGCTTTTACAATTTTGCATGCAACTGTAAATTGGGTTCATGTACTATATGCTTTACTGTTAATTTTTGCGAAATCCTTATTGGGTTTTTTTTAAATTTAATTTTCGTTGACCTAGTGTGACTTTTGGGTGCTCACAGAATTGGCACATAAAGTTTGAGGTGTGGTTTTTTTCGTAAAGGGCACTTGGTTTTAATATTTTTATCTAATTTTCGTTAAATTTTATTTAACTCAATTGAATTTATGCAAAAATGGGCAGCGGAAAGACTTGCACTGTTGGAAAACGTAGACTTGTTTATCAACTTAGTCAGTCGATAAAGACATCGGCTGAAATAGCTCAGATAATAAAAAGTTTCAGGAAAATGGACAATAATACACTTGCATTAGCCCAAAGGAGTACTTCATATTTAAATGAAAACAATGTTAAGGAGCCAAAGCCTCAAAAGACCGATTCCAGCATCGACAGGATCATAGTATGAAAAGTAACAGTGTCCATTTTAAGTCGGTTCGTGCAATAATGGTGGAAATCAATAAATAATATGGTCTCAACCTATACAGAAATCTAGTGCCCAGAAGATTAATCAAAGCATTGCTCTTTGGGCCTATCAGCAGAAGAGTACCGCTCCTGTCAAAGCTGAACATAAAGAGACGATTATGCTTTGCAAAGGCCTACAAGGGCAAAGGTGCACCATTTTGAAAAAAAGTGTTGTGGAATGATGAAAACAAAATAAATTAGATGGGACTTGATCGGAAACTATTTTTGAGTCGCCAAAAAAGCCAGGCTCTATATACAAGATGCCCAACCAAAACCATCAAGCATTTTTGAGTCGAATACTGTGTTGGGCTGCATTTGCTTGGCACGGTGTGGGCCTGCTCGCCTAGGTTAATGATAATATGGACCGATTTCAATATTTAGACATTATAAAGAACTTAATGGAATCTTATGAATTTGAGATTATGCCTGTGAAGTGGACTTTTATGCCCGACAATGACCCTAAGCATATTTATGAAGTGTTTTTACAAAGAAAGGTTCGGGTTATGGACTCTCCGTCATAAAGCCCAGACCTTAATACTATTGAGATCCTTAGGAACGATGTTAAAGTAGCCGTTTCCAAAAAAAAAATTTAAAACTTTGGATGATTTGTGGGCTGGAGCTCAACGAGCTTGGTATTCGATCCCAAGGGAAACTTGGCAAAAGCTGGCATTAAGTATGAGTCGAAGATGTCAAGCAGTTATGGATAATTGTGGATATAGTACCAAATACTAAAGCCGAGTATTATTTTCCTTTCGAAAACATCATCCGTTAATTTGTAAAATTTATTTGTTTGAAAATGTGCCAATTATATGAGCAGGCAAATTTTGAGTTTTTCGTTGAGTTATTTCATTTTTTTTACATAAAGGATCTCAATTGAAATTTGTTTTCTTTTTTAATAAACTAACATAATAGGCTACAAAATGCCATTAAACTTTTGTACCTTACTATTACCATTTAATAAAAAAAATCATCTTTTATTTGTTTATTTTATTTGTGCCAATTATATGAGCATGGCTGTATATACATACTATATAGATTTTAGTTTTAAAATGCAGAGAAATTAATGGAAATTTGCTGTGAAATGTGGGAAATAGTCATATATCAATCATTCTTTAACTTATCAACGCATACATCAATCAAAATATATTAACATGCGTGTAGTCTAATAATTATGACGCCTATAATTACGACCAATTGCTATGGGGAAATATATCGAACATATCTATGTATACTGGTATACCCGATGCATTAAATTAACAAAGCATTGGTGTAAATTGGCCATGTATTTGTAAGTTAAGGTTGAACCTGATGTTCTTTAATAAACACATGTATTACATTTCAGAACAGCTAATGAGCACGATGTATTGAGAACGGATTCCAAGTTTCATTTCCATTTCCCATTTCTTATTTCCTTGACCTGTCACTAAGACAATGCCCATCAAGTTGTGTTCGGGGGTGTGTCCGTGCTCAATGTTGAATTCGGTCTAAAACTATAGTCTAATAAGTAGCTAAATTATAGTCATTTATCGTGGGATCAACAAATATCGTAAAATGCATATTCATGATATGGTATCTGGACCTTAAGTGCTAAAAGCAATTACTACAGTACATATGTTTACATACATATATTTAACTAATTTGTGGGAAGATGAATATTGTTTTCGATTGCTTTATAATCATTTGTATCTGAGTTTTGAAGGTTAGCTATATTTACATTGAGGTTAGATAGAGTACGTTTTTCTATACATCGGCAATTCTAAAAAATAATTCTAAATTTTAAGTAAGCAGTCCTCATACTAAGCAATTGAACTTTGACACCGAATTTGACCCACTTATGGAACTTTTTATTGCATGATAAAATATCTCAGCTTTACTTTGATGTGTGAAAATTTCAGCTTTCTAGGCTTAACCGTTTGGCCTACAGGCTGATGCATCATTCAATCAAGACAAAGAGTTTAACATATATAGATTGAGGTTAGCTAGAGTTGTTTTGAGGTTAGACAGAGCTTGCTATTTTTGTAGCTCAGCTAATTAAACTTGATCCATTAAGATATGTCCCAAGTCTTAATTATTTGATTCATTAACAGGTAACCTATAAAAATATTTGATTCATTAACAGGTAACCTATAAAAATATCTTCGCTTTGAAAGTCAGGGCGCTTTCTTAGCTGCCCATTAGGCTTATTAACTATTTAGCATCAATTTCCACTTGGCTAGAGTTGATTGAACCTTTCTTTGGTTGTCTGCAATCTATTGGCTCGAACCAAGGCACCTCAACTCGTGTTTGAGTTCAAATATTTACCAAGTGTCAGCAGTTGAAAGTTCCTTCACTGATTAATATATTTACACGCTCTTTTAATGGTTAGTATGGAAACTTTTGTCCATATTTTCATACATTTTTAACGAGTCACTTTTCTATAAAATGTCAAGTGTCAACGAACATTACCATATACACATGTGGGCCGTTCAATTAACTGTTTGCCTGGCCAAAACTGAAACCAATTCAATTGAAAGCTAAATTGTAAATACATATTTCATAAAGCTCTGAAATTCCTTGAATAAAATGTTGTTAATCAAATTAAGCCATAGCACGTCATTTCTCATGACGAAATAAATTAAATACTGCGACGCAAATCCAAAAAATAGAAGAAATCCCTAAATCAAAAGCTTTCAGCCCTTAACCTTGGCTATTTATAGGCCACCCAATCAGAGGAGCGTCATCAAGTTCAAGGGAAATGAAACAGGCCGTTTTGCATTGACCACAACAAACAAAAAATTCATAATAAAAATGGAAATTCTTCGCTTCTCTTTGTGTGCGACATTAACTTGGAGTTTTCATTTAGTAAAAACAATTGGATTAACGATTATGATATGATTTCATTCTTTACATATATTTTGTTAGTCAACCTGTTACAATGGAATTGGACTTGACCTTGTATATTCTGTTGAAAATTTCATTTTGGGGTTGTTTTTGTGACTTAAAAAATCAGTAAAAGTGTAAATTGTATTTGCACCACACGCACAGCCTTTAGATATTTAGTTCTTTTTTGTAATCAACGTTAAGTACTATTATTAGGAATCATCCTAATAAATCGCAAATATAACGGACAAATAGAAAAGTGGTAATGGCTGATTCAATTTTTTAAGCAATGTAAGTGCCTAAAAGTATGTAATTTTTCTTAAATATATATTTAAATAAGTAACAGGGGTCCTACAGTCGGGACCTCGACTGAAGCTTTTCCCGCTTGCTTAGTTTTAATTTATAAATAGTTTAACAGGTTGGAATTTATTAAGTTTTAAAGTTTAAACTTTAAACTATGATAAGTCGAACAGGGTGGAAGCTATTTATTGGTCCAAAATAATATCAGAAAGGGCAAAGATCAAATCTGATAAAAACAGATGCATATTATTGAGACTAGAATATATTTTAAGATAGTTTCTTCTATTCTCTTATAAGTCAAATATTTTCTAACTAAAGAACTCCATAACTCCTCCTTTTCATTGGAAAAAAATACAATGATTCCAAAAAATTCTCCTTTTTTCTTTAATGAATCCTTTTCCCAAGAACCTTATTTAATCGTGTTTAATTAGCTATTTATATGTACATAATAAAGTATTGCCTATTTCCTTACGTAGAATTGGCAGTGCGGATACTTTGGAGGTGGTGGCCTCCAAATCAACGGGCACGGGAACGGGCAGCGAGGAGCCGTCGACGCCCGAGGACAACATCAATGTGGTGGTTCGTGTGCGTCCATTGAACGAGAAGGAGAAACGTGACAGACACGGATCAACGCTGCAGTTTCCTGGCAATGGACAAGTCATTGTAAGTTTCAAATTTCATGTGATTTGCAACTTAATAAAATGCCCTAAATTCTTAACTAGATTGAGGGCAATGATATGGGCGCAAAGCGTTCCCATAATCGCGACAGTGTTCGCGTCTTCACGTATAACGTGGTCTTTGAACCGGGTGCCACCCAGGAGGATATACTGGACTACTCGGGCATCAAGCGCATTATTGAGATGGGCATTGAGGGTTTCAGCTGCACGGCCTTTTGTTACGGCCAAACGGGCTCGGGGAAGACACATACACTGACAGGACCACCGGATTTGGTAGGAGATTGATAGAATTATATAATTAAAATTGTATTTTAAATAACATATTTTGCAGTTTTTAGGCAAACCCAATCCGAAGGATCCGCGTCATGGCCTGATCTTCCGCTCGTTTTTGTATCTCTTCCAGTTGATTAAGGATCGCAAGGATGTTAACTATGTGCTCAAGGCGTCGTTTATGGAGATTTACAACGAAAGAGTGAGTTTCTTGAGTTCCATTTATTAACAATTGGAAAACATACTTTAAGGGCCAGCTAAGAATTACATATATGCAAGCAAAAGTATCTGATTTCAGTAGAATTAAGAATAGACAGAGGTATAAAATATTTTCTAAATAAAAATTAAAATTTTTTTTAATTTTATATTTATAAAACAAAAATTTTAGCATTGTAGATTTTTTTATTTAGATCAAAAATGTTTGAATAACTTTGCATCAAAATCGCATTCTCGAAAAAAAATTATTATTTAAACGAAATTAATAAAAGTTGAGTGTATAATGAATCTTAGAGTCCATGCTTAAAATGACATTCCGAATGGAAATCGGATCAGTTTTGACAAAGCAACTTTACAAGTCAAAATTTAGGCGAATATTTTGTTTTTACAATTGCGTTTTCCCTTAAATTTTTTTTGTTTGCATATAACTTGTAGGATCGTTATTATTTTGAGATATAACGACGACTTGATGCATTTTTTTTTTGTAAATTTTTAGATTTCGATATTAAACTTGATTTGGTGTAAACTTAACTCCCCCCTTTCTTATTACTTATGTTCAATTGACCTAAATGGATTTTATAGATTTGATAGCTTAGTGTTTGATCAACGTATTGCAGTTCCATTAAATGTAAATGTAAATGTGAATGTTCGATTTAAATTTGTATTGCAATAATAGTGATTGGTTTGCCATTGTGACGACCTTTGGCAAATACCCTTGCTCATTGGATTAGTTGTGCATGCATTGCATTGACCTCTATTTAATAGAGGGCAGCACGCCAATCCGCCAATTCGTCGCCCAACTCTACTCAACTCCTGTTCCCTCCTTCTCCAATCCAATCCGTCGATTAGATAAATTGTCGCAATGCGTAAAATTTGCTTGCATTTTGCGTGGCATTTTAAATGATTTGTTTGTCCTATTGCTGCCACTCGTAACTCAATTTCATTATTGGTTTTGTAAATTGAATTGCATTTTATATGATAACGACCAGGTAATCGATTTGCTCAATCCGGGAAGCGCCCGCAAACCGTTGGCCGTGCGATGGTCCAAGAAATCGGGCGGTTTCTTTGTGGAGAATCTATTTACGGTGGACTGCGAGGAGCTGGACGATTTGTTGGCTGTACTCGAGGAGGGTAAGATGACGATCTGAAGATCATCCTTGCTGTTGTTAATACTTTCTCTTCTCCTCATCTCTCCTGCAGGCATGAGAAATCGCGCTGTGGGATCGCATGCGATGAATGATCATTCCTCGCGTTCCCATACGATTTTAACCGTACACATCCTCTCGGATCAGCAGACGGATGGTGGCGTATTCCTCTCCAAGCACGGCAAAATCAATTTCGTGGACTTGGCGGGCAGCGAGCTGACCAAGAAGACAATGAGCGAGGGCAAAACGCTGGAGGAGGCCAACAATATCAACAAGAGTCTCATGGTGCTCGGCTATTGCATATCATCGCTGAGTGATAACAAGAAACGCACTGGCCACATTCCCTATCGGGATAGCCAGTTGACCAAGCTGCTGGCCGACAGTCTGGCCGGGAATGGTGTCACACTGATGATTGCCTGCGTCTCACCGGCACATTATAATCACGCCGAGACGCTGAATACCCTGCGTTATGCCTCACGGGCCAAACGCATACGGACGAAGCCCGTGATCATGATGGATCCGCGAGAGGCGCTCATACTCAGCCTGAAGCGGGATATCCATGCGCTGCAGATGGAGAATGAGCACCTGAAGGCGGCTCTCAATCTACATCATCAGGCAGTGACGGCGGGAGAACAACCTGTTGGCAATCTGTTGGAAATGCAACTGGAGCGCGTGAACAGCGGCGATGCGGGTGTCCTGGTACCCAAAGTGGACCTGGAGCGACTGCCCGAACTGGACGGTAGCGAGCTGGCGGAGCTGGTTAAGCTCTACATGGCCGAAAATGAATCGTTGCGACAGGAGAACAATCATTTGTTTACGGTCCGCGAAACGATAATGAGAGATCAGGAGATTGTGTGCAGGGAAAACGAACGTTTGCTGAAAAAATTGGAAGAAGTTAACAAGTGAGTAACAGGATTCAGGATTCAGGACACTCAGGCTCATTGTTGTCTCATTTTTGACTCGTTTTAGATTGAAACCGAGCGAGGACAATGACAATGAGCCTGGGTCCGAATCAAAGACGGTGACGGGAACGGGGAAGGGGCAGGGCGCATAATACTTACATACATTTTGATACACAAATCATGTTTTCAAAAAACGAATTTAGAGTGTGACTAGTGATCTAAGCAAAATAAACACGTTTGTTTCTGTTCCATAACCAATTGTTAGTGTCTGTGTGCGTTCACCTTTGATAACCGCACGTCCGGCATTTTCACCCACAACTGGCAAAGAGACACCCGGCACCGAGATCTGGACAAATCCAGAATCCGCAATTCCAGCAGCAGCAGCGGCAGCTCTTCCGCTGGAACAGCGAATGTCCGAGAACGCTGATAATCGCACGAATACGGCCCAGAAGCGTATTGACCAACAGCGCATTGCGAAGAATATTTTGCTTATGGCAAATGCGTTTAGGAAGCCCAATGACCAGGAGAACGCTACCAAGGATAACAATAACATCAGCAACAACAACAACAAACATCCCGATTATATGCCGGAGTAAGTGACGGTACGTAAATAAATACACTTGACTAATTTTAATATCCTTTCAGCATGCTCACGTAATAAATCTATAAATAAATATATATTTTTGAAACAATTAACGCATGTTAAAAAGCAAATTTAAATAAAAACTGTTAAAAAATAAAAATGAGTTTGTTTCTTTGCATCAAGTTGGCAGCATCGTTTAGTATTTATTTCAGTCGCCACCAGTGATGTCATTTTTTTCTGAGCATAAAAAGCTGGATCAACGCAAAAAAACAGCTTAAAAAAGCGGAATCCCAGGAAAAAAGGTCAAGAAAAAAGCTGCTTTTTATAAAATAATTTGTTGTTTGTTTTTCATTAATAAAGACCTGTTTTCATATATAACAAAAAAAGAAATTCACTTAAAATATACAAATGTTAACCTTAATCGAAAATTAGAGTTTACATAATATATCTTCAATATTTTCTTCATCATCGTTTGGATAATAGTCTCGCTGTACTATTTTGGTTAGGCAGCTGGGGGGTAATTGGTTATTAAAACAGCACTTATTCTGTCCCTTCATAGAGCTGGTGAACTTTTTTGTAGCACTATGTGCACGCAAATCACTTAATTTTGCAGTTATGCTGCATTTACGAGCCCAAACCACAATTAATTCGTACGCCCTTTTTTTGACTTTAACAGCTATTTAAGTCAATTCTTCACAGTAAAAAATATATTTTTGGAAAGGTTTAAATGGTGCAAAACTTTCCTTAATCCATTAAGTACCCATTAAAAATTTTGAATTTAAAAAAAACAGTAATTTTGTACCATTTTTCCTCGATTTTTTAGAAAAAATATTTTGATGCAGAAAAATTCTTGTAACATTTCTAAGAGTGACTGCAAAAAAAATTTCAAAAATCTCTTCGCTAGTATTTTTTATAGCTTAGTATTTTTTATAATTTTTTTAAAATTGCCATTTTAACCCATTTTTCCTACTTTTCATACAAAAAGTGGCTTTTTAGAAATTTTCAAAAAATCATAAAAAATACTAGATACAATTTTAACATTTCAACCGTCAAACTCAATTAAAACAGTTCTCAAAATTGATTAAAAGCACAAATTAAAAAAAGCTGTTTAAATTTGCTAAAAAATCTAGAATTCCCGCTGCCCGCTGTTTTCAAATTTTTCCCGC
The DNA here is from genome assembly GCA_037043405.1 of Drosophila subquinaria. NCBI lineage: Eukaryota > Metazoa > Arthropoda > Insecta > Diptera > Drosophilidae > Drosophila > Drosophila subquinaria. Next base: position 170,101 of record JBAMBL010003007.1, read on the forward strand.
AAACATACTTCAAAAAAATCCAAATCTGACGGGAAAAAAGCGGAAATGACATCACTGGTCGCCACTAGTGCGACTGCGAAATGAATGATTTAGTTCATGATTGACTGAATAAGTAGAGTTGTGTCGTTTCGTTCTGAAAAAGTTCAAAATGAACGGGTCATTAAGATGAACGAATGAACTTATTCAGTAAATCATGAACTAAACCTATCATTTTGAAGCTGGTCAGTAATTTTTTAAAAAAAATGTACATGTAACAATGCTTTAATTTCATATATTTTTAAGTTTTGAACAGTGTGAAGGGTTTTTTAAGCCCAACAAAAAAAAAACAATTTCCTCATTTTCAATAAGCCAAGGTACAGGTTTAACCCAAAGTATTAAAAAAATAATCCTTAATATATTTGGCAGTTGTCGTCTATTCTTATCAATAACTTAAAACACATATCACATTCCACTAAAAAGAAACAGTTGTAGCCTATTCACATCGTTTATCTCTCATAAACAACTGACCAACTGATCAAAATTACCTATTCAGCTTTCATTATTCATGACCAACTGAAAAGAAACCATATCGTTCACCGTTCATGAAAAACTGAATAGAAACCATCTCGTTCATAGTTCATGACCAACTGAATAGAAACCTTTCATCGTTCACAGTTCATGACCAACTGACCAAACTGAATAACTGAACTAAATGACTGATTTAGTTCACGACCGAAAAATGAACGATTGAACTTATTCAGCAAATTGAACTAAAATGCCCAACTCTATGAATAAGTGCATTCGTTCATCTTAGTCGTCCGTTCATTTGAACTTTTTCAGTCATATTGATTTTTCTTTGACTCAAAAAGAGCTCGCGCTTGTGCGTATAAAAAATAAGCCCTAAAAGGTAAAGTTTGGCTTTCGCTGTGAAATTATTAATGTATTTAACTAAGTCAACATTTACTGCAGCTTCCACGTTATTCGCCAAGTTGTTTTTCTGTTGCCGTTCACCATAGGTCTTGCCGAGACTGCCGTTTTGGACATCATGGCTGCTAATTTGCAACAGCAGCGCACAATCAACGAACAACTGCGTCGTGAGGTGGGAATCCAACGCATTCAAGTCTCTGAGGCTTGCAATGCAATGATGAAGTATATGATTGATAACGAATCGGATGATTGCCTGCTGAGTGGATTCACTAGTCAAAAGGTGAATCCGTTTTCGCGAGAAGAACTCCTGCAGCATTTTATAAGCTCAATTTTGAATAGGTACACCACAAGTTCCTAGCAGTATTCATCCATCATACATATACATATATTTATGTGTAGACATAATTATTTGTTTACGTTTTCTCGGCGAACTCAAATAGACTAGAACAAATAATCTATTATTATTGCGCATACAAGTGTGTGTGTGTACTATTATTATAACCTTTGATGTTTCTTGTAAATGTATGCTGACCTCAATTATGTCTATAAACTGAACATATACATACAATACATACATAATGTAGACAAATATTTAGAAATGTGTGAACAAAAAAACTTTAACCGTCTTAACATACATAATGTATACATACCATGTATTTTGCTAATCCTATAGCTCTTTTTTGGAGAAAGGCATTAACCTACTAGCAATTTTCAATAAATGTATAATCCTGACTAATATATGTATGTATGTTTCCTATTGAGATATTAATAAATAATAAACGTAAATAAATGTATCACTTAAGCTGTTTCAATTATTCTATTTACCAGCCGTACCTAATCTGAATTAATTAATGATTAATATTGTTGCACAAATGAAACATTTGTTTGCTTTTAATTTAAATTACGCGCCATATTTGCATTTTTTTTTAAGTTAATTCTGTCTCTGTCTCTGACAGCTTTCGATACCGAGTAGTATCGCTTAAAAGCGACTTGTTGCTGCCATAGTAACGGCAACTGAAAAAAGCGTAAACAAATGGTGAAAAACTTTTCAATGAACTGCAAAATGCAGAATGTGTTCAATAACTTAGCATAGAGAAGTGATTGAGTGCTTGAAAATGTCATTTGAGAAGATATTGTACAAGTACGACGAGCCGCACGGCATTGGCGATGTGTATTTCATCTGGCAAAAGAGCGCGGGCGCTTTGCTGGCAACTACGGGAACCGACGGCTCCGTGGCCCTGTACAATCGCCAAGGGCAGCTGGTGCAGCGCATCATATTAGCCGGGTAACAACCAACTCATAGTGTTACACAAAATATATGCTTTTATTTAAAACACACACGCATATTTCAGTCTTTGCTCCGGATTCGCCTGGGACTGCGAGGGGGAACTTCTCGGCATCATTACAAGCAGCTCACCAAATATAACGCTTTGGGATTATGCCACACAGCAGAAGCTAACGGTGGAGTCGGGGCTGCGGGATCCTCTCACCTGCATACTGTGGTCCAAGCAAAAGCAGCTGCTCGCCGTCGGCACAGGTCGTGGCAATCTGGCCATCTACAATCATCAGAATGGCAAACGAACACCTGTGTTGGGCAAACACAGCAAACGGATTACATGTGGTGCGTGGTCAGCTCAGAATCTCCTGGCGCTCGGCTCCGATGACAAGAGTTTCTCGCTGAGCAGCGAAGATGGGGATACGGTGCGAATTGTCCAGTTGCGGGATGTGCCCACGGATATGTACTTTGCTGAGATGGCCAATGATGAGCGCATTGCGGGCGATAATGCCATCAGTATGATTATAGGCAAACGCACGTTGTTCCTCTACTATTTGCCAGAGCCGGAGAATCCAACGGAACTGGGATTTCAGAGTCGTTATGGTTCTCTGTTGCAGCATAAATGGTTTGGGGATGGTTACATACTGTTGGGTTTCTCCAATGGCCATGTTGTGGCCATTTCCACGCACCCCAAGGACGTTGGCCAAGAGCTGTGGCAGGTGAGGAATCACAAGGATTCGCTTAGCGGACTAGCATACTGTCCTAATCTGGATATTGTGGCCTCCTGCGGGGATGACAAGTTAGTACACAATTGTATTCAGTTAATGATCTTACACTGACTTGTTCACGTATTCCAGCATTAAGATCCACTCGATAACCAATCTGCAGGAAACGGAACGGATTATAACGGTGCCGGATCATGCGAGTGTGCAAATGATTGACTGGTCACCAGATGGACAACTGTTGGCGGTTACCACCAGCGGTGGAACTGTCTACACATATGTGACCAAGCTGCCGCACATGTTTGCCGTCTCTGCTCCACGTCTGGTCATGCTGAGCAGCCTGGCCGAGGTGTCCATCTATGTGTATGCGCCGGACAAGTCAAAGGTGCTGCCATTTCGACTGCCACTGGAAACGGAGCCCACATTTCTGGCCATTGGACCGTACAATTTGGCCGCTGGCCTGGACAAGCACGTTTGGTTCTATGATCTGGGCAAAAGTCTGGGCGATGAGCCGCGTCCACTAAGCGAACGCGATCTGCCGCATGACATAGCATCGATGAAGCTAAATGCCGACTACTGTGCCGCCTTGTGTCCACCCCAGTTGATACTGCAGGCGATTGCCGCCGACAATCCCAATTGCAAGGACAAGCTGCAGGCGTGCTTTCCGAGTGCGTTGCCCACAATGCCCAGCGATGCGGTCATTACATGCTTTGCCCTCAGCCAGGAGTTGCTCATCTTTGCCACGGATGTATGCATGAATTGTAATCCAAGATCTTTGATTTCTTTATTTATCCATTTGTGTTCTATTGCAGATTGGTCATCTGGTTTTCTACTCGCTGGAGAAGTGGGACATCTGCACCATCTATCGGCATAGCAATGGCATTCGTCAGCTGTTCACGGATGTCGAGGGCACCAAGATTATCTTCATTGATGAGCATGGTCAGGGATTCGTCTATCTGCCCGCCTTGGATCAGGAGGCGCTGTTGATTACGGACATGCCCAAGCAATGTGTGGGCTGTCTCTGGGACCTGACGCAGCCCAACATCTTCATTAGCCACGACACGCGTATTGTGAACACTCATGTCTTTGCACGCAACTCGGTGCGGGGCAGACACACCCTCAAGGTGGGCGAATCCAAGCTGAATCCTGGCCAGATGCCGCTGCTGCTGTGCGCCGGCGAAATGGCTCTGCACATCGACGGTGGTCAGTATGCCACTCAGTCGCTGAGCACCCATGTAGTTAATCCCGGCAACAGTCAGACGGACAATCTGCAACTGCTGCTGCGTCTCAAGAAATACGATGAGGCATTTAAGCTCTGCGAGCAGATGAAACTGGACAGCGCCTGGCGACTGTTTGGAGAACATGCCATCGCTGACTTGGAGCCGGAAATTGGTAGGCATTGAATTGATGTCTTGGAACAAACTGACTCTCTTGTCATATTTTGTGCCTTTGCAGCGTTGCGCGCCTATCGCCAGCTGGGCGATGCTGGCCTGGTCAATGCACTGGACGAACTGCGCTACATTGAGGATCTGCACATGCTCACGGGCTGCTGTTGCATGCTGCTGGCCCAATACGACCAGGCCAAGGAGTACTTACTCAAAGGTGTTTACACGCGTGCCGCCCTCGACTTGAGCAGGGATCTGCTGCAATGGGATCAGGCGCTGCTCTTGGCCCACAAATACGAGCCATTGGAGGTGCCCTATATAGCACGCGAGTATGCCCAACAGTTGGAGTTCACGTGAGTAGTTGGAACACAGTTTGAAGACTCTGTACTTAAAAGATTGCAATTACAATTCAGTGGCAACTATGCTGACGCTCTGTATCACTATGAGAAGGGCTACAAGGAGGATTTGATTAACAATGAGAGCTCAGAACCACCGACTTTGCTGCACACCATGCCTGAGTACGAGGAGCATGTGCGTCTCTGCAAAATGGGCATTGCCCGCACCTCAATACGCGCCGGAGACTTTCGACGTGGCGTAAGAACTGTTGATCTCAATCACTTTAAGCAGCTAAACGTAAACCTTATATCTTGAACAGATTCAATATGCTGTGGAGCTGCAGGACAGGCAGTTGCTCTTCGACTGCGCCGAGCTGCTGGCCACTGTGGGCCATCTGACCGAGGCGGCGGGCTTGTATGAACGCGGCGGTTACTACGACGAGGCGTGTGGACACTACATAGCACTGAAGATGTGGCACAAGGCCAACCACATACTGCCCCAGGTGAAGAGCAGCAAGCTGCATGGCGCGTATGCCAAGGCCAAGGAGTCGGATGGTCAGTTTGAGGAAGCCATTCGCAGCTATCGCATTGCGGGTGATCTCGATGCCTGCGTTCGGATCTATCTGGATCACTTGTGTGATCCGCACGCTGCATCGGAGATTGTGCTCGAGTCGCGATCAATGGATGCGGCCAAGCTGCTGGCCAAGTTCTATCAAAAGATTGGCGACATCGAGCAGGCGCTGCAGTTTCTGGTCATCTGTGGCTGTGTGGAGGAAGCCTTTGCCCTTGCCCAGCGACACAACAAGCTGCGCCGTCACGGCGAGCTGCTGGAGCGCTATGAGAATGCCAAATCCGCCGACTATCTGGCATTGGCACACTACTTTGAGAGCGAGAAGTATACTCTGCTGGCGGGCAAGTATTATTTCCTTGCCCGCGAGTTCACCAAAGCTCTGAGGTTTCTGCTCAAAGCGTCAGCCTTCAGCAACGAGGAGTCACAGGCGCTTTCCCTGGCCATCGATTGTGTGGCGACATCCAATAACGAGCAGTTGGCCACACAGCTGATTGAGTTCCTGCTTGGCGAATCGGATGGTGTGCCCAAGGATCCACGCTACTTGTTTCGCTTGTATATGGCACGCAAGCACTACAAGGATGCGGCCAAGACAGCGGTCATTATAGCCAACCAGGAGCAACTGGCTGGCAACTACAAGTCCGCCCGCGATTTACTCTATTCCATGTACCAGGAATTGCGTCGCAATAATCTCTCGGTGACTGCCGAGATGCGACACAACCTGATACTGCTGCATCGATATACTCTGGTGCGCATCCATGTCAAGCTGGGCAACCATCTGCTCGCCGCCAAGCTGCTCGTCCAAGTGGCCGCATGTATCTCCCAGTTCCCGGAGCGTAAGCCCAAAGGTTTTAATTTAATTTACTTGATTTAATTGTGTAATGATTCAACAGATATCGTGCCCATATTGACCTCCACGGTGATTGAATGCCATCGTGCGGGCCTCAAGAAATCTGCATTCACCTATGCCTCCATGTTGATGCGTCCCGACTATCGCAATCAGCTGGACGGGCGTTACATCAAGAAGATTGAGTCGATTGTGCGCAAGGCGCCCAAGGGCATTAAACAACTGCGCGATGAGATTGACGACGAGACCATGGAGTGCCCCATTTGTGATGCCAACCTGGCCAACATGGAGGTCACCTGCTACAGCTGCAAGACAACGCTACCCATATGCATTGCAACGGGTCAGCACATCATAAAACTGCAAATGACATCGTGTCCACAATGCGATTTCCTTTGCTTTCGCGCCGAGATGGAAAAGTGAGTGGACATTTCTTTAGTACTCAATAGCTATTTAAATGTTTATATGTATATTTTTAGCATATTATCGGAGTATGGAGACTGTCCCATGTGCGGTGAGCGTGTGCCGCCCGAGCAGCTGCTCGATGTGGAGGATATACGACCCTATATCTTGGCCGCAACCTAGACTCGTCATTTAGAACTTAAGCAAGACAATAGACTGCACTGAACAACAACACCAAATAGTATTTATAAGTTTATAAAAACAAAAGCACCAATTACACCTGATCCCGAATGGATTAAATAATGAACTGTGTCTGGATTTAAGGCATTCAACATTTCATTTATTCCTTAAAACAAATACTCATTGATTGAATCAACAATAGATCACATAAATATGTTACTTAGTTACTGCTGATTAAACAGCATTTCACAGTTGGGCAGACGCGACTTTAGATTCGCAGCCACTTGATCCATGTTCTTCACATAGCTCATATCGAATATGATCAACTGCTTGAGATTCGGCAGCTCACCGATGACTGCAAGATCGTCGTCGTACATGTTGTAACATCCGGAGATCTGAAGGGTCGTCAGCGAATCTCTTAAATGGGTAAGACCAATAAGACCATCACCCTCTAGATGCTTACAGTTGTGAAAGATTACAGTGTCGATTTTAGTACAACCTTTAAAGTGTTCCAGGCCAATTTTCATGACCGAAGCATTTGAGGCGTCAACAACTTTGATGTGAAATTTGCTATTCTCCGATGGCAAGAGATTGTAGTCTTTCCACAGTTTGGATGGACTGTCGGTCAAGCGGACGCCGCCACCGTTCTTAATCACCCACTCGGCGCAGAGGCGATTCGGACCGACCTTGGCCAATCGATCCGCATCCACTTGATTGAAAGCGACCGCCACATAGCCCCATATCTTGCGCACTGATGGAGCAGCTGATACGACGTAGTTCTTATGCACATTATTGAGAGCGCCTTGGATTAGACATTTTGACATTGAACTTGAAATTGTATGTAATAACGACATAACGCCCTAGACAAATCAACAGTTGAATAATTATACAACAACAGTTTGCGCGGTATGCAGCACTGCTTTTTTCAAACCAACCTGTGTGTAACTTGTGTTGTTTTACTAGCAACACTTGTTATTTTTGCCTGATGTTTATATCATGTGTATAAAATATGTTCAATACAATTCCTTTTGCAGATGAGATTTATACAGAAGAAAGCCGTGTCCAAAAAATGTATGTACAATGAATGTTGTTGTTTGTGAACAAACAATCGAAGCATCGGGAACCAACCAACACACAAACAAACACACATCCATGCACTTAATATCAGCTGATTGCATTGGTACAAATAAAAAAAAAGGTGGCAGCCTTGACAAAGGCATCATTTTTGACCACATTTAACTCTTTTTCAGAAAAAGAGTTAAATATGATTTTTTTTTTTTAATAAATATTGAAGCTAGAAACTTTGAAACTTTCACAGGAGTTCTGTTATTTTTTTTTTTCGATTTTTTAAATTGTTTTTTAGAATTTCTTACTAATATTTTAATTTTGTGCCCCAAACCAATTTTTAAAATTAGCTTTGTTATTTAATAAATTTTATAATTTTCATGGTTTCTTGAATTGCTCTTGAAATATTATTATTAAATTAATTTAAATTTTATTAAAAATCTAAAAACAATTACAAAAACACACAAAAAAGTTGCAACTGTGTGGCAGCCTTGGCCTTGTCCTAAGAGTGGACAGCCCTTGTTTCCAGAAAACGAGTCACACATATTTTCGAAAAGTGTGGCAGTATTGGTTTTTGAAATGAGTCAGTTTTGTTTAGTTTTTAAAACGGATCTATTATTTTTACCGTTTTATCTAATTTTGAAAACTTGCATACATTTTTTTTGTTGTCGAATATCAAATATATTTTACTGATAACCTTAATTTAACATAAATAAAAAATTAAATTATATACATATTGCGTGAAATGTACTATTTGTTTGATTGACATTGTGGGGGTCTGGCAAAAAACACATTTGGAATATATTCGGAAAAGGAAAATAGATTTTGTTTCATAAATAAAACTATTTGGATATTTAATTTAAATTGCGTCCCAATTTTTTTTTAGTATTTTTTTAATCAAGTTGGCAGTTAGAATTTTCCAACACTGTCTGCCAGCCCTGAATGGAACACAGCGATATAATTTCTCACAATTAGTTCTCGTTCAGTTTCCGAAGAGAAAGGTTGTCGCGTCGCGTGCATTGTTTGTGTTTCTCTACGCTTAATTAATCAAAAACAAAAGCGCGTAAGTGTTGCGAATCAATGCAAAAACTAAACAAAAACACGATATTATTTAATGCAAGTGCAGTTCATATGTGAGATAACACATAATAACCATAACGCGCTGCCTTTTTATAATGCAGCAAAAATTCTAATAGCGAGTGCGAGTGTGAGCCAAAGAGTGAGAGAAACAAAAAAATAGAGAGAGAGAGAGAGAGTGGAAAAAGAGCGCCCGTGAGCGAGCATAAAATCACAGCCGCAGCAGCAATAACAAAATAAATACATACACATATGTACGTACATAATTTATTTTTATTACAATTTAACTTTACTTCGTTTTGTCTGTTACGCATTTTTGTAGATTTGTTGAATGCCACAACAAATGCAGCACGTTTTGTGTGAACGAAAATCCAATTTCAATCTTGATAGGCATTGCATGCAACACACACATATAGACAGACATACATACGCATATGTGAAGCGCGCATTAAATAAAAATAAATTCTGCCTCTGTTTGTATGTTTGTGTATGGCGGTGTCAGTGACGTTGCGTCGCAGTCGCTGCCCACTGCCAACGCAAGCGTCAGCATCGAACGTGTTAAAGTGACGAATAAACAACACAGAATCGTTCAGTTGAAAAAGATACGACAAACAGACAGACAGACAGAGAAACAGCCAAACATATTTGTACATTTCTTTCACACATGCATAAGTACATTTGTGTGTGTATATAACTAACACTAACACACACACCCACCCACAGTCGAGGCAGACATTTTGGCTGCTTCGTTTGCCTTTCAAGCGCAATTTGTTTATATGACTGCAGCCGCAGTTTGCTTGACCCCCCACCCCCACCCCTTAGTTCCCCCGCTTGATAGGTGAGTAAATTCCGCACCTTCACCACCCGCGCCTTCTATCCATCCATCCATCCATCAGTCTTCATTCATTTCTGCTGTGCACACGCTAATTTTGCCTTCTATTTCTACTTCCACTTTTATTTTGTCGACTCCTCAGGCACCCAACTGTGTGTATGTGCGTGAATGTGTATGTGTGTGTGCCAAGATGAAGAATGATATGCAGCAATGTTAGATGATAAATGGCGCGCTATATTAAATGATTTATTTTGCCTGCCCCCTTACCCTGTCCTCTGCCCTCTGTCCCCTTGGTCTCAGGTTCATTGTGCCCGTTTTTCTCTTTGCATCTCTTGACCGTAGCTTAAGCCATGGGCTAATGCTAATGTCTGTACCGCCTCTCAATATGCTCGAAAGTTTTCATATCTATCTACTGCTGCTGCTGTTGTTGTTGTTGTTGTTGAGTCTGGTAATTGTACCAACCAATTGTACAAATCTGTGGTACAGTCTCAACGTGCGCCATTATTCAACACTTAACCTTAAGATAGCGACTTTTATCAATAGATTAGTTGAATAGCTTTTCTTTAGAATCGTGATATGCATAGAATTACTTAGTAAATTGTTATATACTAAAAAAAATAGGTTTTTGAATAGGAATGATAACAGCTCTTCAGAATTGTATCTGATAATATATTTATTATAAAATACTTTAAAACTTTTTACAAAACTTCATGTATTTATCATGTTTCTATTCCATTAGGTTATATCTTTTAAAAAATATTTGAGGCATTGATCAATAAATGAGCAGCATGGCTTTTTTTATGCGACAGAATTAACTCCATTTTTATAAAAAACATCATAAAGAACTTCTAAATTATACTATTTCATATTATTCTTAAAGATATGAGCTTCTAAATACTTTGGAATCTTATATAAATCAGATTTGTTAATATATTTGACACTATTAAACAATTAATATTAATTTTAATATGTATTGATATTATGAATAAGTTATATTTTCCATATATTTTCAAGTTAGTTACTTAATTTAATATTAAACTCAGCTAACACTAGTCTAACTATTCTGTTTTATCATCGAATATCCGGAAAAGTCCCCGGATTGACGTACAAATATAATAGTTAGATTTGTATCGAAATGTTATTTCCCCCTTACTAATGAATCTCATGCTGAGTCAAATAGTTGCCTAATTAAATCATTCATTGTTGTATTACATTTCGCAAATTGCAACTCATTTCCACAACATTTCCATTGGCTTTAATAACTTTCCATGGTCGGCATAGTTAGAAAAGCACATGAAAACAATTTCTAAAATGCGATTTTCTGTTGTTGCTTGAGTTGCTTTTTATGTTCCAGTTATGCGGCTTGTTCATACTTATACCCTAAGCATAGGGTGTTTTAGTTAAGTGAGGAAATTCGGTATCGTAAAGTATGTTTAATGTAATTATTTATTTCAATGTAATTATTTAAGAGTAATCATAAAAAAGATAGTTTGATAGAATAGTTTTACCATTAACTTTATTTTTATAATGATCTAGACATGTTTTTCAAATTATACCACTTATTTATATTCCTTAAAATCAACTAAAAGTTATATGACATAGAAAATAAAATTAGAAAATAAGATTTTTCATTGATTATAATAAAATAATTATATGATAAAAAAATGTTTAATTCTTTACAAAACTAAAACACTAATTAGTTCACATAGAATCAGTTTGCTAGGGTATTTTTAGCTTGACACCATTCTTCTTTTAGTTTTTTTCAGTTATCCATGCCATTTATTTATTATTTTTTTCTAATTAGTTATAATTACACTTAATGCAATTTAGTTATGAGGTTCTGTGCTCTTTTTCGTTGTTTCTCGTCGACGTTCGTGCTGGTTTTCTTTTTGCCCTCCTCTGCTCTCCTTTTCACGGGGGTTTTTGACGATTAGTGCAAGTTGCACTTACTGTATATTGTTCTTGTTATTTAAGCTTTAGTTGAACTTATTTTATGATTTTTTTACAAGGGTATATCTCTTATAAGAAGGGATTGTATCTTTTTCTGTTGAGCACATTCAAGGTGTTAAAGCATTCTGATTTTCTGGATCTTATAAGTTTAGTCGCTTTCTGATTACCTGTCGTTTAATTATTATTTTTTTGTCGTTGTTTGAGCCACGTTTCGTAATGTGTTAAAATATTTATGAATTAGCTGGAAAGCTGAGCTTCAAGCTATAAAGTTTGTCAGTCAACTGCGAGAAAAAAAACACACGATGACTGTATAAAACTGAATTTGAAATGTAATTTGAATTGTATGGGGTATTTCCAATCAATGCCTTGCATAATATGTTTTGTAATTTTATAAAAAGATCTCATTAAAAGATTGTTGGAATCTGCCACGATTTTCCAATCTTTAATTTGATTCCCTTGAAAATTCTTCATATCAATTTTCAACTCGTAATTTAGCATAAACTCTTGACTCGTTTATCATTTAAGCGCAGTTAAACATATTCTGTGCAGTTGCCTCAAGGTGTGAATTCTAGTTAAATTCAATATCTCAATATCCGCATCAAATATGAGAGAGTGAATGCACTCACACTCATGCCCGTATTCGTATGCATATGAGGTGCAATTTTAGCCAAGATTATATCACGGGGTCTCATAAATAAATGCATTTAATGGTTGGTTGGGTCAGACTTGGACTTGGAGCCCACTTGGGGATTGGGTGCAATGAGGGATTGTCCATGAAATTCGTTGGTTGCTTGTCTCACGGAAGGAATCAAACTCAGCTCACAAACTGGCTCTCATCATTAGCAATTTGAAATGCATTCAAAGTGCAGACTCTGCTGCTGCTGACTCTAAAAAGGAGATGCGAGTGTATCCAATTATTTTCACATTTTATGGCGTAAATTTTCTTGAGCCCCAAAACCATTTTTCAACCGAAACGAAACGAAACTACAAAAACAACAACAACAAAAATGCAGCTCCAACTAAGGAGCAACAACAACAACAACAACAACAATATGAAGAAGAAGCAGAGCGACAGCAGCAACAACAACAGCAACAACAGCAACAAATCTTAAAAAGGCATCAAGATTATTGCACAGAAAAATTCTTTTCTTCACACCTTGCCAGAAGAAGCGAGCGCAAAGAAGGAAAAAAAAAGACACGCCAAGAATTAAATGCGACTTCAAAGAAAGGTAAAAATACAACAACAACAAAAAAAAAGAATCAAGAAGAAATATGGTCAAAACGAAGCGGCAACACCAACAATGGACATGTGCAGCAACAATAAAAACCAATTTAAGCCAACCGACGCGTCGCCTCCATGTGGCTCGTTGTTTCTATCTGTATCTGTATCTGTAAATGTATCTGCGTATGTGTGTATGTATCTGGAGGATTCCTCGTAGGTTTAACTCGAACTGACGTTGGGAAGAAACGTCAACAACAACAACAACAACAAAAGCAACGCATACACAATCAGTTTCAGAAATCAGATTCGGTTCGAAGTTGAATAGTTGTCGGTTATGTTGTTATGTGGGTATCTAAGCTGACTGTCTGTGTATGTGTAAGTGTGTGTGTAAGTGTAAGTGTGCGCTTGAGCTACGTGCACACCTGTGGAGCACATTGCTCGTCTCTCTAGGGCTGAATTCAAAGAGATCTTTGGACATTGTACAATAAATAGCACTGAAGTTACAAAAGTTTTTATTTTATAAAAATAAATAAGAACATATGAAAGTGCACAATTTAGATAAAAAATTTGAATATTATTATTAATAATAATAAGCATTGATTAATTCTTTAGCAAGGGAATTTATGAAATTTGAATTTGTAAAAATATGTCCACGATAAATTGTAAATCATAGAACTTTTAAATACAAAAAATACAGCAAAAAATACTTATGCATAATATAAAAGATAATATTTAAATAAATTAAATATAATAAAATGAATTTTTTTTGTAAAAGTTCTTTGAAAAGAAGTGTATGTTCGTTTTTCATTTTTGACTTTTATTTTAATAATTATTTTAAATTTATCCATCAATCTAACTAACTTATCTAACCATAAGAACCAATAGCTTAAATCTGTCTAAGTTATATCATAAAAGTTAATTAGTATCTATTTATTGCTTATACCAGCGGTGGGCACGAAATCTGAGCTCGGGAGCACTACAACAACAACAACCCTATTAGAGTCTACCTATGTTGGGAGCAGCCGCTGCTCCCGGAGCCACTGCGTGCCCACCGCTGGCTTATACCCTTAAAATACTGTATTTCCAATTAATGCTCCTATTGAAAGTTCTTAATACTTAAAAACTAGAAAAACAATTTCTCTTAGGAAGAAAAGATTTCTTATTATGGGAGTTGAGACTTGGGTAAAGTGGTCTTTTGAAAAAAGCAACATAAAATATTTAAAAGCCTTTGTTAAAATTGAAAACCTTTTCAATTACTTTCCATAGAGAAAAATCTGCAATTCTTTATAGAATCTTTCCTGTCATAATGAAAAACTGTTGTCATTATGAAAGTCATCTATAGGGAGTTGTATGTACTGCTCAGACAATGCAAAGAGTGCAGAGTGTAGGTCATTCAATGCAGTCGTTAAAGTTGAATGCTCAAAAAATCGAAATGCGCCTATTTACGAGGCAGAGGCTTCCCTTATTATAAGTACTTTTCACCTTATTCGAGTGTTTCGAGGTTCTTGAGGCCTGTCAGAAGAATGACCAAAGTGGCAAAAACAACAACAGCAACCAGAGAAACAGATGCTTCTAAAAGAGACACACACACACACACACTCTTGCCACATGCGGAGAGATCATAGCAAGCAGCAACAACAGCAACAACAACAACAATTGTAACTCTGAAATCCCAAAGAGTCTGCCTCATGCCTCTTGCAACACTCTGCGTCTGTCGCACACACTGGAAAGCGAGGCTCAATCCAGTTTTCAGTTTCTTTTCTTTTCGTTTCCTTGGCTTGGAGTTGCAGTTGGACTGAAGTTGGAGTTGGGACGGTTCTCTGTTTCGCAGATCTGTTGTTGATTTCGTTTCGGGCATTGTTGTTGTTGTTTCTGAAGTTTTTCAGAATTTCGTGCTGTGCTGCTTTTGTTGTTGTTGCTGTTGTTGCTGTTTGACGTTGGGCTTTGTATTTTATTTTTTCTTCACACCTTCGAAAAAGGCAAAGGCAGCAGAATTTTAACGTCGACTGGAAATTCAATTCAATTCCCTTGGCAGAAGGAACGTTGTTGTTGTTGTTGCCCATAGCCGGTTTTTGGTGTTGGTGTCGCGCTTGGTTTTCTCACTTGGCCCCGAAGAGACTCTGCCGTCTCTGTCTCTCGCTCTCTCTCTCCCACTCTTTCTCTCACGTATTCTTTAACTGACAGCCCTTTTTTTTTGTAAGTCTTCTTCTGGCAGGATCGTTTCTGTGTTTTTTCTTTTCTTTTTTTTTGTTTCGTTCATCGTTAAGATCTTTTGACAGCCGCATTTCGTTTCTTCACTGCCCGCATTTTGTAGCTTTTGTTGTGTTTTTTTTTCCCATTTTTTGAATGGAACTCAATTTGACATGCCAGAAGATTTTCTTGAGCCGCTTTGAATTGAACAAAACAAAACTAAAAAAATTAAATCGGAAATTATTGCGCTGCGGATTAATTTTGAATGCGCTGCTGGGCATTCCAATTCGCCCTGTCTCCTGCCCCGTCAGAGCTTAAGACTCTATCTGAAACCATAATATATGATCTGGGACTTACAAGTCGCCCTTTTAGTTCAAGGTGGGAAAGCAAACAGATCGCAAGAATTCGAGTACATGCTTAAAGCCTGGTCAAAAAGTCCACTTGTTGACATTATCTGAATATGGTCGTAAGTCTGTTAAGGCCCACAAAAAAAGTGTGTGCGACGTATGTTTTCCGACTGCTTATCGTCTTTTTAGTGATAACACATTTAGGAATAACAAACTGCCAAGAGACTGCTCAGTGTAATACCCTGTAATTAACTTGTTTAGTAAATAAAACATATATAAACAAGCAATGAGTGTCATATGAGTTTTTTTTCCGTATATTTATTACAGGGTATGTGTTGTCCAGGTACGCAAATTAATTTGCAGCTGACGTCACGCTTGATATGGGCCATAAAACAGCAACAACGATTTCTGTGGAATTGTACAAGATATGCATCGATTAAAAGGAAATGTTTTACTTGCAACATTTCTATAAAAAACCTAGTGACATAAACTTAGATTCAATAAATTGTATAGAACTGACTTTTGATATCAAATATTTTAATTTTTAATTCATGAAACAAATTTAAACAGTTTCCCATTTTTAATCTCTCTTTCCACATCTTTATCTCACCGTAAAAATTTCCGATTCTTGTAAATTGAGTTTATCACATAATTTCAAATATTTTGCCAACTTTCGCCAATTCAATTCTTTTTATTGATTCCCAAGGTTATTTCGCTAAGCCGAGTCCACCTGACCGCCGTGCTACCCTGTTGATGGGGAGGGGGATAGTACAATTTGGCATATGATATCATATACATACGTATGTACCTATCACAAGTCACACTCTCTTATCAAGTCACAAGCAACAACAATAACAATAACAATATGCTTTGTTTATTTATTATTTATGTGCCTTAGAGCAATCAAGCAAAACGGTTTATCATTAAAGCGATAAAAAAGACGTTAATTTATAATACATACAAACAAGTACTTATTTACATACGCTCACACGCACACACACACATACAAAATGCGTCAAATTGAACTTGAAAATGTCTAAAGAAAAGTCACAAAAGTTTGCTAACTGATCAAGCCCCTCTCGCTCACAGACTCCCTCTCTCGCTCTTTTGCTCTCTCTCATTTTAATAAACCGTTATAGGCGTGTGTGTGTGTGTGTGCACAGTACAAAGCATTCAAGCAAAAGGCAACAATTATAAAAAAAACTCTTTTTTAGTTATTTAATTAGCGAGACAAGATAGGAAGAGAGAGAGAGGGAGAAAGAGGAGAGACAGCGTCTCGCGTTCGTATCTAGAGTGGAAAATTAATGACTACAAAATTAAATTTATTTTTGCAAAAACAAAAGCAACAACAACAACAAGAACGGCAGTGGCAGCAGCAGAGGCAGACAGCCTGGCAGTTGCTTTCTTATTGGATTTTATTTTACTCGATCTGTCTGTATGTGTTTGTAGTATGTGCGCGTGTGTGTGTGCGTGTCTGTGCAAAATTTATGTTGCTATTTGCGTCGTTTTAGCAGCGCAGCAACTGCGCTGCTCTTATCATGGGTTCTTGTTGTTGCTGCTGGCACGTTACCTAATTAGTCGCCGCAGACAGCGCGGCAATAGGCAACGATTTTACCTTTTATGTTGTTATTGTAAGCCATAGAGGCGAATACAAGAACACACACACACGCATACGCGCGCACACAAACAAACATACGTAGACAACACATTGACGTTACGTCAACTGCGACAGACAACAGCGCTGCCGACAGAGACGCTGACTGCACGCTGTTTCCGTTCTCGTGCCCACGCACCTCCACACAGACGTGCAAGACGAGAGAGTGAGCGCAGTCGAAAGACAGAGAGCGAGAGAGAAGGACAGCAGACACCACGCGACAAAAACGCAGCTTTGTTGCTTTTGCTCTTATTGTTGTTGTTGTTGTTCTTGTTGCTGGCGTTGGCTGCTGCGTTGTTTTTGCAGGCAGTGTGCTTTAAAAAAAAAAGCTGTACAAAACACAAGAGACAAATTGAGGGGAGCAGTGTAGTGGGAAACGAACAAATTTCATGTGCTTTCAATTGCTGCTTGATCACGGCGAAGCGAATCGATTACAGTAAAAAGAGACATACAAAATAGGCAAGTTACACACATACAAGCACACGTTAACGTATACATGTATGTGAATACATGTCATAGTGATCATTTTGACAAGTGATCGTTGATCGGCTTTGTAGTAGTTCTTGGAACCGAGCTTATGAGCAATTAAATTCAATTGATTGCAGTTCAGGTCCAGGCGGATATTACCGCAGGCAGCAAAGGATATGACATCAAAGAAACTTTACAAGATTAATCGAATTTTTAATAAGACTTTATGAATTCGAAAAAAATATTTAAATTTAATTGGGAATTATTTAATTCATTAACAAATAATTTTTATTTTTATTAATTTTTAAATTAGAATGACAACGGTTTTGACTATAAATCTATGTATTTTATTCCACTGTAGTGTGGCGGCTGCATTTTGGCAACGGCAGCTGCAGCTGCTTTTGACTCAACTCGACCTCACCCCACCACACCTCACCTCACTGCACTCCACCACACTTGAGCGTTTCCCCACTCAAATTACTGCCCGCCCACTGCTTGGGCTTTGACTTTAGCTGTGCTTTTTTTACGCCAACGACAACCGTCACACACACACACACGCACGTTCAGTTTATTCACAAAAAAATATTGTATATATTTTTATTCATTTGGCAAAGGCAATAAACAACAACACGAAAGACACAAATAGAAACAACAAGAAATCAGAAAAAAAAGACAGTGGGCGACAACAAAAACAGCAAGAAATGAACAGTGCCAGCAGAAAAACAGACAACAACAACAACAAGAAAATTACCAATTTAAATGTTAAAAAACAAAATCAACAGGCAGCAGGTAAAAATTAAGTCAAATAAAAATGCAGCCTATGGCATTTTTTGTTTGTCTTAATTTAAAATGTTTAAAATAAAATGTTACATCAAGAAAACAACAACAAACACATAAAAAATTTTATATAAATTAACTTAAAAACAAAACATGAAAATCTGGAAAGAAAAACATGCCTACAAATTTCTGTCGGTATATGTGTCTGTCTCTCTGTCTCTTTCTGTTCGTATATTCCAATCTGCTCTAAAAATCTAGTGATAAATGATGTTATTGTTTTGCGGCTAACGATCATTAAGCAGATACATCCATACATATGTAGGTCTAATGTATCTTGTATCTTTTAGCTGTAGCTGTTTCCCCAACCAACCCATTCATTGTATATTTATCTGCGGCATTATCATATCATCGACAGCTAACATCGTCGACATTTTGTCGTTTTCATAAGAAAACAATACCAGCCTTGTACCGTTATCTAATAAATTTGTGAGGGAGTTGACGAAAAAACCAAAAAAAATAAAATCAATATTACAAATAAAAACCGAAATTTGCATTTTAGTTGCTCATCGTAAATATTGTTGTTGTCTGGTTGGAGTCTGTAAGCTGTCCAAAAATGAGTTCAAAGTGAAAGCCTCAACTAAAAATCCGAAAAATTAATAGGCGTGGGTTTTTCCCTTAAATTGAGTTGAGGTTTTTTTTTTTTTTGTTTTTTTGGTTACTCTCGCAGAACTTATGCTAATCAATATGCGATTTAGTTGGCTTTTTATGCATGCAAATCGATTCAAAATGGCTGCTAAGTTTTGAACATCTACGGAAATTAGTGGCGAATGAACGTCGCTGATTGGTGTGTGAAAATTGTAGCATCGATTTGGAAGATATCGACAGCTAATTTATATGAGAAAAGCGACAAAAATTAGTTATTCAGTATAATTTGACAATGCTTTTTGGAATTTCAAGATATATTGATCGATAGACAATCAGAGAGGTACCCGTAACTGTCATCGATTGTAATTGGCGGCCACACGTAGACGTTGATCGATAGATTAATTGATAGATGCCTGGCAAATCTGCAAAAGATGTCATCGAAATTCAGAGAGAGGTGTCTGATAATATTTTATTATGTTGAATTTCGTTGCCCCATTCCATGATTGATACATGTTTTTTGCATGAAAATCTTTACGTTATTCGTAATTTAAATAACAAGTGATTTTTTTTTGGGATATAGATACTTTAGTTTAAAAAATCTACAGAATCTCAAAATTTAAAAGTATTTAGGCATTGTCGAGTTACTCTATAAAATTGAAAATACTGTCGAGCTTCCCTAGCTCAAATCACCATTATTCAAAGAAAATGTTCGAATTATGGAGATTTCGACTTATGGAGTACTATTTATAAGTTTATTATTCGACATTGTTCCATTTAGAAAGTTTGAGTTATGGAAGTACGACTGTAGATACTTTACAAAAACTATAATGTCAAGAATCTGCAGAATCTAAAAATCTAAAAATATTAAGACATTGTTAAGTAACTCTATAAAATTGAAAAAAAGTAGTTTCCAAAGTTAAATACGCCTTAATTTGAGACAACCACTTGCCCAACATTAACTAAATATTTACCCTTAAATAGTTTTTCAGCATAACTGCTCCAATAAATTGATTTCCTCTGTAGATACCGCCTCAATAACACAACACTATCGTAGACAGTGCGAACCTATTGATTAGATAATTGCATGAGTGCTCTACGTGCAGAGGGACCCCATAAATAGTAAATAGTTATCTATCTAACTGAGACAAACTTGTTGGGATAGAGTTGGGGAGTGGTTCCTCAATATACAACTTATTACACACACAAATATTGAGGGCAATTTGTTGTTCTTGATGTTTCAGTTTCAGTTGTTGTTTATATTGTATGTAGTACATATCGATGGAAACTTGGACTAATCAAAAGCACTTCACTTTGAACACTTGAGGCAAGAACAACTTTCTGTATGAACTCTCGACTATATATAGACCGAAGGAAAAATGAGTCTGTAACAGAAAAAATTGGAAAATGGAGTTGTGAGAAATGTGTGGAAAAACTCTTTGAAGAAAATTCTACAACAAAGTTGTTGCTTTTCTGGTTGTTGTTGTTGTTGCTACTTTTCCTTGTGTCGGGCACTTTTTTATTTAATTTCATTACGCTTTGCTCTTTAGCTGATGCTTTACGTAGTTGTTGTTGTTGTTTTGTGTTACTAAATTTGGTTGTCTGGGCATTTTAACGCGTGTATGTGTGTGTGTGTGTGTGCCAGACCATTTTTAGTAGCCAGGCCAGCAGCAAAAGCCGCCTCTCTATATAGCTTATACGATACTATACGATACATACTCGGCGGTAAGTAAGTATATATATTTATATGGGCATGTCTGGTGCGGTAATTGCGGCCATTTCTGAGTTTTTGCAGCCGCCGAGACACAGCATACCGCCCCCCTCCCCCGTCCAGCTCCTGATGCCCTTTTTGGTGGGTGGGAAAATGGTTAGTGAGCTAAACATGGCTGTAAACCTGTATTAGCCCAGTTAGAAGTTTGGTATAAGAGCAAATTTGCAGCAACAACCTCAAGGAAATTTTATTTAGTTTTAAGTTAATTGATTTTCAATAGAAACTTGAGTAAAGTTCTACAAGGAACTTCAATTTATTTTATTAGCCTAAAGATTTTAGAACAAAGATTTGTACATCCGATGTGGAATATTACAGATTTATCAATCAAATTGCAATTTTCATCCATTAATAAGTGTTGTCTTTTAATGGTAAATATTAAATATGTTTTTGTTTTCTTTATTCCTGAATTTCTTAACTTATATCTTTCCTTAGTTTACAAAAATTATGAATATAAGATGCAGAAAAATAGTTTAAACTTTTTAAAAACTCAATTTAAAATCCAGCTTTTATAGTGCTTGAATTCCTTGGGCTTATGTTAAAAGGTAACTAGTCAGAACGCCTCTAAATCGTGATAGATATATGTAAATAAATATTTAAAACCACATGTCAGTCTGGCTTTGTTTCTAATAAACATTTGCACAGCTTTTTTTATACAAAACGTTAGCAGACAAGTGACTAAACAAAATATTCGCAATTATTTGCTCTTCAGTTTTCTACAGCGATTAAACTGTTTAAAAACTACAGACCCCTTTAAGATATTTATTTGTACTTATTTTTGTCTAATTCAGCTGATTGCGGAGCATCTGAGCGTCGAGCACTCCCCAATTAAGCTGATAGCAGAAAGTGCGCAGCGTTCTTTATCTGAATGTCAACGAATTTCTTAACAGCACACGTGTGTGCGAGTGTGTGTCTGTGTGTGTGTGTTTGCTTTGGACCGAAGTACAAAATGCAAAACGCTGCACAATTTCAACAAGTTGAAGATATTTTTTTATTATATTTTTTTATGCATTGGGCACTTTTGAGCTGATGCTGCGCTGCTTTTGCTGCTACCTCTGCTGCTGTCGTTGTTTGTGTTTATAAAGCGTTGGTTTCTGCGCGCTTTTGTTGTTTTTATTTTTTGCACACAAAAAAACATCCGGTCGTATTTTAATTTAACGAGCATTAATTTTGCACACTGCCAGTTATTTAACATCTCTGTGTTTATAAGTTATTATATATTTATTTTTATTTGTGTGCCAAACACACATCTGTAATCTATCGTTTTATTTTCAGTATATTTTAAATTCCCATTTTTCTATAATTTTTAATTATAAATTTAAATATGGCAACCCTTGTAATCTTAACGAAACTATCTCTCTCTCTCTCTTTCCAACTGCTTGCAGACTCCGATGATCATGCATCTGCCGAAATTGACGAAAATGAGAGCGAGCTTTACAACACTGGCCGCTGTCAAGGCCTTTGCCACAAAAGCGGCAGCGCAGGAATAACGGAACCCAAATGTAAGAAAAGCGCACGCAAAGTTGGAAATCGAACGAATTTATCAAGCATAAAAAAAGCAAATTAAAAGCAAACAACAACAGAAAGTAAAACGCTGCAAAATGCACGTTTCAGCCATAAACGGCAAACAACAGGAAAGGCAAAGGGATAAGGATTGTGCATGTGCCGTAGCTACAACAACAACAACAACAGGAACAGCAACAACAACGACAAAGTTTAATAATTATCGAAAGCGACGAATATGCAGCAAGAGCAGCAACAACAATAACAACTACAACTACATTAGCAAAATTCTAATGACGACGTCAATTCTGCTGCAACGCCTCGCAACGCTAAGCATGGGTACCAAGTGGCGACGGCGCCGGCGGAGACGCAAACAGCAACAAAACAGCGACGCAATAATACCAACAACAACAACAACAATGATTGGCAACCATAATGATAATTACAATTATACTACAACAACAAAAAGCAATGATTTCAATAAAATCAATAAATTACTACTAATTACGTGCATGCTGCTGATAACAACTACAACAATTTGTCAAAGCATTGTACCCGGCGCTGCCGCAGCGCCGTCAGCGTCGACGTCGTCTGGCGAATCGTTAACGTCACCGTTAAGCGCTCTGCTTAAATCTGGAGGCGCCTCCTACAATCAACAGTTGCCGCAACAACAACTGTTTGCAATGCTAGCCAAGAATAACGGAGGTGGCGGCGGAAACAACGGAAATACGGCAGCGCTGGCGTCAGCGGCAGCAGCGCATCAACAGCATCGGCAGCGTCAACGTTTTCTGCCACTGCACGAAGACGAAACGGAGGATGCGCTTGACGAAGATTTTGCAGCGCTGCATAGTCGACTGGAAATCGCTGCTGTTGCGCCCTCTTCCATTGCCTCGGCTTCACTGGAAACGAACGGTTTTGTGGCCGACGATGGCGATCAATACGAGCAGGCGGAGAAAGCGCTGGCAGCTGCCGAATCAGCGAATGCAAATGCCAAAAACAACAACAACAACCATTGCCCAAAGGAGTGCAAGTGCCTGAACGTGTTCTTCGATTGTGATAAGCTGCATTTGGAGCGCGTGCCCGCCCTGCCCAACTATGTGCAAACGCTGTAAGTAACCGCAAGCAACCCTCGCGACCCCACAAAACATTCGCAACATTTGAACAACCCTCGCATTTCGAATTACAGTTATTTCGGTATATACCCTGTAATGGTTGCGGTTCAAAGGGGGCTTTAATATTTGGTAAAAATCCATAACAGATTTGCGAATATTTAAAAACTTTAATTTATCCTCAGTTATCGATTACTGCAATTAATGCGAACTATGAATATCAATACTGAACTGCTCTAATATAAAACTGTAATTTATTGATCACTGATTGTGATTTAACATTCTGCACTACTATCGTTAACATAACAGCTTTAAGGCCCTATTCTCCTTCAGCTTGCTGTTTTTGGACCTTTTTTGAAAAAATTCTCATTTGAAAACGCAAAAAGATATTTGAATTTTGTTTTTTTTATTGAATTAGTAATGAATGAAAAAAAATAAAAAAATTTTTTTTGCCTCGATACGAGGGCTGTTCAAAAAGTAATGAGACTTTAAAGTTGGTGGTGCAAAAAAAAGGTGTCGTCACGGCGGCCACGATTCCGGGTCTCCGGAGCGTCGGAAATGAAAAAAAAAACGGGGTTATGATCAGTATAGATGTAATTCTGGCCCGTAGTAAAATAAAAATTTTGCGATTTTTTTTGACAAAATGGCGGCCACTTGAAATTGAAAATCGAATTTGGACCCATTTTTTTGCAGTTTAGTGCTTTTATTTTACTACGGGCCATAATGGTGACAATTCTACGTCGATTAAACTTTGTTTCATCCAAATCGGTTCAGTAGAACTGGCGGAATCGTGGCCGCCAGCTCGAAAAACGTGGTTTCGAGATAAACGTGTTTAAAGTTTTGACTTCACATGCATTAACATTAACATTGCTGGATAAAAATGGCCATATCTCCTTAAGTATTTCGAATTTCTAAAAATCCTTTTAGGGGCATATTCACAACTACCCAAGCTATAAATAAATGCAAAAAAAAAAAATCGAAAAAAATTTTTTGCTGAAAGAGAATAGGGCCTTAATGCAGAGTATTTTCTAGTCAGGAAGTTTTTAAGTTACACTATTATTTTTTTGAGGGTTGCGATTTAATCAATTTAATGCATTGCTAAATTATGCGAAATGTCCGCCACCGTCAGTTATCGACAGCAGTGCATTAATAATTGCCAGATGGATTTGCTTATCAGTTATCAAATTGCAGCATAATTGCAGTCACTTACTGCATTAATTGCAGGCCTCGCAAATCCAATCAACTAACATTGTGTCTTTTTTTTCTCATATTTCCTTCTCGTTTTTTTTAACCCACAGGCATCTGGCGGGCAACAAACTGAACGACAGCACCGTCCTTGCGATACGGAATCTACCCGATTTACACAAACTGTGAGTAACAAACAACAGCAACAACTACTACATACATACATACATTTAGATTTAATCATTTTATTTGAGATATCATGAAAATTGCAAAGCTTTTAGTGAATATTTTATGGGTACTCGTATTAGAGCTATTCAAAAATCATCTTTAAAATGTGCCTACGGCTTTAAAATTTAAAGTTTAAATATTATTGATTTCATAACAGAGAGTATTAATATTACGCTGTTAAATACCGAGCTCCCTTGTGACTGTTAACTGATAATTTATTAAAAAGATTTTAGCCATTTATTTACGACATTTTTTTAGCGACAGTTAAAAAACAGTCGACATAAAAATTACTCAGCATTCAATAATTTAAAAATTTTCAATTAAGCTTTAATATATGTAATTGTGATTAGGAAAGAAGTTAACTGTCTTCGTTAACATAATTAATAATTATTAACAGTATTGGAATGCATTTTAACCGAGATCTTAATGTTATGTTTTGTAAATGTAAGATATCTAAATGTTAACTTAGGGAAGTGTTAATTAGGAATGCATAATAACATAATTAATAATTATTAACAGTATTGGAATGCATTTTAACCGAGATCTTAATGTTATGTTTTGTAAATGTAAGATATCTAAATGTTAACTTAGGGAAGTGTTAATTAGGAATGCATAATAACAGAGATCTAAATGTTAACTTACTCTAATCCTTTTTTTTTTCCTTTTCCTTTTGCAGTACTTTAAAACGCAACCAGTTGGATGTTATGCCGGTGTTTATGGGCCTTGTGTCGCTGAGGCAACTCAATTTGGCCAACAATCGCATCCAGCGCATCTCGAGTGAGGCGCTGGCGATGTTGCCGAAGCTCAAGTCGCTGGATCTGAGCAAGAATCAGCTGCACAGTGTGGAGGGCAATATGTTTGTGAGGCCCAATCGATTATCGCACTTGTAAGTTGCAACCACAAACGAATCGAATCAAACTGTAACTGTAACTGATGTTGTACATTCATTTTCAGAATTCTGAACTCAAATGAGATTGGAAGCGTGGATGAGCAAGCGTTTGCCATGCTGAACAACCTGACGGATCTGGAGCTGAGCAACAATCGCTTAAGCAGCCTCCCAATGGGCGTGTTCAAGAATTTGAATCGCCTGAAGAAACTGTAAGTTGGCAACAAGTTCTTGTTGTTTTTTTTACTTGCTAATGGATAATTTGGCTTGCAGCACACTAAACAACAATCAGCTGGAGATCAATTGGTCAACGTTCCGTGGTCTATTGTCGCTGCAGAAGCTACAGCTGAAGGCGAACAATATACGGGCGCTGCAGGACGGCGTCTTTCATGTGATGCGCAACATTGAGAGCATCGAACTGGACGACAATGGCATCAGTTCCCTGTCCCGCCAGGGTCTCTTCAATCTGACCAAGCTGCATCATCTCAGCCTGTCGAACAATTCCATAACGACCATTGAGCTGGACACCTGGGAGTTTACACAATCCCTGGAATCGTTGGATCTATCGCATAATCATATTAGCGAGTTTAAGCCACAGCATTTGTTCTGCCTGAAGCGATTGAAGCAACTGAATTTTTCGCACAATAGGCTACAGTATCTGCCGGATAATACTTTCGACTGTGTCAAGAATCTGGAGGAGTTGAATTTGCGTCGCAACAATCTCGCCTGGATCATTGAGGATCAGTCGGCGGTGGCGCCATTTAAAGTATTGCGCAAACTCCGTCGTCTCGATCTCTATGGCAACAATTTGAAGCAGATCAGCAGCAAAGCCCTCAGCGGTCTCAACAATCTCGAGCTGCTCAATCTGGGCAGCAATGCGTTGGCCAGCATTCAACCAAACGCCTTTGAGCATATGCAAAGGCTGCAGAAGCTCACCTTCAAGTCGGACAACTTCATTTGCGATTGTGATCTGCTCTGGTTCCGTTCGTGGCTGCTCGGACGATTTGGTGCTCAGGTCCAGCAGCTGCAACCCAATGTCGTCTGTGGCTATCCGGAGCATCTGCTCGATCGCCAGATGTTTTCGCTCACCAATGCCGAGCTGGTGTGCTGTAAGTGTAACCCAACTTATATGAGTTTCTCTTTGTTTGGTCACTTGCTTAACGCCTCTTCTTTCACTTGCAGCTGATTCACCCAAACCGGTGATACAAAAAGAGCCCAGCAATATGCTGGCCGTCAAGGGCGCCAACATAACCCTGGAATGCATTGCCAGCTCGCCAGCAGCCGCCTCAATGGCCGCCGCCGATGAGCTGAAGATCATATGGCGTCACGACAATCAGCACGTAATGGAGCGTCAAACAACGCACGATGGCGCCAGCACCGAAACCCAAATACATCACGACCAGAGCAGCAATCAAACAACCATCTATGGCTATCTGCGTCTCTCCAATGTCAGCTATGAGAGCGCCGGCAGATATCAGTGCGTTGTCTCCAATGCCTTTGGCACAACCTATTCACAAAAGCTGCAAATATCCATTGGCAGTAAGTTGATCACATTATCTATTCATCACTTCTCAATTAATATGTTATCTTGTCTTGCAGTACATCCCAGCTTTTTGCATGTGCCCTCGAATCTAACGCTGGATGCTGGTGAAACGGCTCGCTTGGTGTGCTCGGCCAGCGGTGATCCCATGCCGGAGATTGCCTTGCAGAAGTTCGGCGCCAGCGATTTTCCCGCTGCTACAGAGCGTCGCCTGCAGGTGATTAAGGAGGAGAATGCATTCCTTATTACAAATGCCAAGCCCAGCGATTCGGGTATTTACACTTGCACCGCGGAGAGTCCAGCTGGTGAGATCAAAGTGAATGCCACGCTTCTAGTGAATGGTGAGTACAAAATAAAGACTAATATAAAGAAAGTTGATCCTAATCCTGTGTTTTTTCGTTTAGATAAACCGCTGCCCAGCATACCCTTGGTGCACAAGGAGGTGGTATTGGGTCGCACCTGTGTCTTGGAATGCCTCAGCGAGTCGGCCAAATTGGAGCTGGATCAGCCACATCGGGAGTGGTACAAGGAGAACAAGCCGCTGCACAATTCACCCACGGCACAGGATGCGGAAAGATATTACTTTACGAGCAGCAAGGAGCTGCTGGTGATTGTGAATGCGCAGTCCAATGATGCGGGACACTATCGCTGTGAGATCACCGACAATTCGCGCACACTCACCCTGCAGTCGGAGCTGCTGGTGGTCAAGGAGAGTCCCAACATCGATGTGCTGCTGCTGGGCGTGGTGCTGCTGACCGTTAGCTGTGTGCTGATTGGCACCTGCATCATCTGGTGCACACTGCGCTATCAGCGCCGCAAGTTGCAGCACAGCCACGCCACAAGGACGCACACCAGCAGTCAGCATACTCTGCAAATGGATCAAGCGCAGCTGACGACGCTGAATCGCACACAAATGCGTCCTCATCAATCGCAGCTTGTGCTTGACGGTCTGCCCAGTTCACAGAAGCAACAACATCAACAGCAGCAGCAGCAGCAATCGCAGTTGCGTCCACGCAGCTTGGCGGACTTGGGCTGTGGTGACGGGCAGACGCACAGTCGTCTTATAGTGACAACGACGCCGTCGTATGAGCAGCGCTGCCTGGAGCAGGGCCTGACACTCAGCTATCTGCAGCAGGCGGATTTGGAGACTCAGCAGGATCACTTATCTAGCAAGGATTCGGGCACTGGCTCGGATGCCGCCGTCAAGCGTAGCCTGGAGGATTTCGGCGTGGCCTTGTCGCTACGCCGGCAACGTCGTCGCATGGATGACGATGACGACGACGAGGATGAGCCGGATGATGACAACGATCTACAGTTTGCACCCACACGTGCTCTGGGCGTATCCGAGTACGATGACATGGAACTCTACGAGCTGAATCACAGTGCGGCCGAACAACAGCGTTTTCTACGCAACAACAATCACAACTATGATGGCGGGGGCGTTGGCATGGGCATGGCCATGGGTTTGGGTGCGCATGTGCATGGGGATGTGGCAACAGCTGGTGCTGCACCGCCGCCTGTGCTGCCGCGCAAGTGCAGCGCACAGCTGAACAGCAACAGCCACAGCGTTGACTACAAGCAATCCACCACGGTGGATATTTGAGAGCATAAACCAAAGCAAACAAACTGCAACAAAATTAACCAAATTGAAATGCACACACCAAAAAAGAACAACCCAAAAGGGGGCTAACCCAGCCACACCCCCAGAACAAAACAAACCACCCGCCACCCAAAAAAAGTAAAATAAAAAAACAAACGAACAAAGACTGTTACTCTAAATATGAAAAAGTTGAAGTAAAATGTGACGACGCTTGCCTCGAGAGAAGAATGCGCAGAAGGCGGCCTTAAATAAGATAAATAATATATAAATATATATACAAAAATATATATAATGGAATGTGTAGGGATATGTATATAATGCCTAACCGATATGGTGGCTAGAACATACCAGTGTCTTCGTAATTTATGAAATTAAATGGATTTATTATTACATACATAATATTTAAGTTTATAAATATATAGAATACACACTTATATATTTAAATTTTTCTAAATGTTTATTTC
The DNA here is from genome assembly GCA_037043405.1 of Drosophila subquinaria. Classification (NCBI taxonomy): domain Eukaryota; kingdom Metazoa; phylum Arthropoda; class Insecta; order Diptera; family Drosophilidae; genus Drosophila; species Drosophila subquinaria. Next base: position 199,226 of record JBAMBL010003007.1, read on the forward strand.
GCTTGTGATATTATTTATTATTTTTGATTGCTTTTTCAATTTTAAGGCATTATAATAATTAACAATTTGCATCTAAAATAAGTATAGCATATATTTCATTTTAATTTTAGATCGTAAGCTATAATTTGCCCGATATCGGCTATGAATTGCTAAAAAATGAATATGTATTTAATGTCTGAAGCTGATTCTATCCTATTTTAGCCACTTTTATGTTGATTTTGTAGTTTGTAAACATTTTTAATTCAAAATTTGATACAGATAAATGTAAATTGATTTGCCTTATGCTTAATGGCCTTGACTAAATATTAAATATTAGACGCGTAAGTTATAAAAACTTGAAAGAAAAATGAAGTCAACAAATGCTAATTAAATTTTATAAATATAAAATATGTAATTCTAATGAAATGTTGTCTTTTAATTGTTGAAGGGAGAATTTATTTAGTACAAAGAGTTTAGTTAGTCTCAATATAAACAATACAATTTATATAAATGCTAGGGTCAATTGGAATCCTCGGAGCTATCGCTATATGCAGCGAGAAGGGATAAACCGGCTGGTGCTGCTGGCTTAGGTGTAGCGGTTGAAGATCCTGCTGCTATCGTTGTGGCAGGTGTGGCACTTGGAGTAGCTACATTTGCCTTGGGCTTAACCAGCACCAAGGGCGTCTTGCGTTTTACCAGTGGCTGGGCAGTGGAGGAAGCTTTGCTGCTCACAGCTAACGTTATTGGTTTGGCCATTTTGGCTGGTGGTGGTGCTGAGACTGCAGTGTCCTCTTCCTTCAGCTCCTCAATGATTTCTTCAGTGATGATACGCGTGCCGCCATCCGTTTTGCTCTTAAAGTTCACAGATCTGGCGAAATGCAAATTGTTAAAATGTGTTACACTTTGTCTTCTAAAAACTTACATGACAAACGCTTCATCCTCACGTTCCTCACGCTCTTGGCGTTCACGTTCCGTTTCGCCCGTATTGTACTGCTCCAGCATGGTCGTGTAGTCAACAGTTTGCTGACGTCGGTTTAGATCGCGCAACTCCTCGAGACTCTCAAGCATTTCAATTTCATTGCGCGACTGTTGGGTACGATTTTCCAGCAATTTCATTGGATTGTTGGCCTCTTCCTCGCGTGCTTCTCTTTCCTCGCGACGCGCCTGCTCCTCGGCCAGTTTGAGGGCCATAAAGTTACGTGTGGCGCCCGCTTCGATTTCGTAGTCGGTGTTCTGTGGATCCGTTTTAAACGAGATCTCCTGCAGGCAACGCGTACACTTGATGTAGAATCGATAAATGCGTATGCCCAAATACGTTTCATTCTCCACATCCTCCTTGCGGGCATTGAACTTCTTGCCTTTGTAAATGTATTCGCCGCAGGTCTTGCATTTCATGTTAAACGGAGCCATCAATCGCACTGTGTATTGACGATTTTTGGCCAATTTCATGCGCGGTATCTTCGACGGGTCGAAATCCGGCGGGTAGTATTTCTATAGGGGAAAACATGGTTAGCCAGGTAATCCAGCAATGGAATGAATGGCATTTACTTACATTTAAGACTTTCCGCTCCGACATTTTTTATATCTTTATTAAAATTGGCGATGTAAATAAAATGTTTATCTCCTAAACGTAAAGAGCATTAGCGTTGTGTCGTTTCGTTCTGGAATAGTTCAAATGAACGGAATAAACGTAACAATAACACATTTCTTTTAGCCAATTTGCCATTCACAAAAAATGCATATAGGTTTGCTGTGCTCAAAACCTATCGATATTTAACCGATAGAAATGTGGTGAGATTCGCAAAATCGAAATACGCGCGCAGTTTTTATTTGTTAATTCAGCAATAATTTAATGATGATTTCAAAATGATAATAAATATGTGTTTTTTTGCTGCTTGTACGGGTATAGTTTTTGCCATTTTAAAGATTTAACCTTTATTCAAAAACAAAATTGAGAAAACTAGCTAATTGCATTCCCAGCACCAATGAAGTTACATAATATATTTGTTTATTTTCACAGTATAATGCTCTTTGGCTACTATTGTTGCTAAATTAGTATATACACATGTATAATATAATACAATAAATACACACACATACTTAGAAGATGTCACAAAATGCTCATTAATTTAAATGGCGCACTCTCCATTCCCATTCCCATTGCTTTGGCGACCGTAACTGTTGCGCTCCGGCTGCTCGTACAACGAGTCCAAGTCCTTTGGCTTGCGTAATCCATTAAATCGCAGTGGCAGCTGCAATGCAGCTGATGTGGACTGTGGAATATCGCCGTTACCCAGCTCCGGATCTGGAGTTTCCTGCACGGCGGCTTCGGCAGCGGGAAAACTAACTTTCTTTGTATGGGACATCGGCGGTGTGCTTGCCGATTTGGGGCGTCCCTCAAGCTTCAGAGCTGCACGTGGAATCTTGTGCTTGACCAGCTCGTAGGTGCAGGCATAGAGGAACGTATACTGTTGTTGGGTTTGCACCATTTTCATGCGCTGTGGAAATGTTTATGAAGAGACGTTTAAAATTAATTCTCAAAATCTGAGCTAAGAATACTGATAATTTTTAAAATTAATAAATTAACAAAAAAAAAATAAAAATATTTTTATATTTACTGGAGTTTTTTCATTAAAAAATTTGTGTTATAAGTTTAGTTTGAATTTTGTTTTAATTTTATCTCAACTACAACTGATTTAAAAACTAGTTGAGATAAAATCAGAAATTTTGAACTAACAAAATTACATTATAATTTACTTCTGGAAGATTCAACTACATATTATAAAAAAATGTAATCGAAAAACATTTTAATTAGTACACCCAGTTAAAACTCAGAATTCAGTTTGTAATCTTACCTGAAAACGCAATTTCTTGACAGTTTCGAATATATTGATTTTCGATTCACTCTTCAGACGTTGCATTATCAAATCCAGACCAATAAAGGTTCCAGTTCTCCCAACACCGGCGCTACAGTGCACCACAATGGGTGAATAGTTGGGACGCTTCTCGGCCTTGACTTTCTTTACAAAGGTTATCAGATGCATTGGATCGTCGGGACAGCCGTGATCGGGCCACTTCTTGAAGAACAAATGCACAACCTTCTCCTTTAAGCCGTATTTCTCGTGGACCACACAGAGTTCAGTACGATCGTAGATCTCAAAGCTTTCCTTGGATTTGATGGTGACGCTCAGACCACGCATATTATACGGATAATATTCGTGGCACTTGATCTGTAAAGGAAATTATTATAATTATAATTAATTAAATAAAATAATTGAAATTTAATTATATTATAATTTATATATACCGTATTGCCCTCACGAAATTGTGTGACCTGAACAATGACGCGCACATTGTGCTGTAGAATCATCCTCCAGAAATCCATGACACTCTCCGGCTTGGGTCCCTGAGTTGCAATGTACTCCTTTTTCCGTGTGTGGCCCTAAAAGACAGAGATTTCTTCAATATTATTTACATAGAATAAACATACAATCACATACATCAATAAAGGAGGCATTTATATAGTCGGATCCTTCGCTATCTATGTCCAATATAACGCGATTCTTGTCATCTGTAATTCATAGATACAGCATACATTTTAGAGCGATCTCCAACTTAATTTACTTTCAACTCACATGGATATATATCTGCATAACGATTCTTGTTGCTGCCCAGCTCGGAGGCCGAATAACTCAATTCCAGGGCCACAACTGTGATTTCCTTGAACTCGCGTGTGAGTTTTTCCGGTTTGGCGACCTCCTCATAGAATATGGCAAAGTTCTTGGCTATCACATTGCCAAATGGATCCTCAATGCCTTGGCCAGAGTCACGATGCCTGCGTAAAACAAAGGTGATTAATTCAGGAACAGGAAATTAATTAATTATATTTGGAATTTTTTTTTTAGATTAAACTCATTCAATATATCTCATTGAAAACTTCCTAAAAAAAAATCAGTATTTACTGATGACTTTTTTAAATAAAAGTTTGTAAATGAGTTTTTTAATGATAAAAATAATAATATTTTTTAGTGACATTATTAAATGAAAAGTCAGAAATTATTATTATTGATGACTTGAAAAAATATTTTTATAAGATAACCAATATCAAAAATTTAATTATTTGTTATTGGTTGAGTAACGTAAAAAAAAAAATATTTAGAAAAAAAATATTATTTAATTTGGATTTATAACAAATAACTCAAAAGAGGTTAAACTAATTTAATTTAAATTAAAAATAGATTTTTTTTAATAAAAATCCCTGCATTCAATACATTTTGAACTAATCCTAAACTTATCCTAAGGTCTCACCAGGCAATCCGCTTGCGCACATAGAGCAGAATTAGGCCCAGGATAAAGGCCAGGAGAAGACAACTGCACACGCTGACCAAGATGAGGGTCACCTTGATGGCCTTGTCGGTCTTGAACTCGAGCAAGGCGGCATCGTTGTAGCCAGAGCTGGTGAAGAGTCGGACGACCATGTTGTACTCGGTGTTGGCGGTGAGCGGTCCGTTGCAGTAACGCTTGTTCCCATCCGGACACTTGTCGACGCCAATGACAAAGATGATGTCCTCGTCTGTGTTGTCACGTTTCTTGCGGGGATCCCATCGCTCGGGAGTCGTTTGATACTGATAAATGCAATCGCCACCCACTTGATCCCAGGATGATATCGGGGGCCAATCATCAGAGCCCAGAACATCGTGTTTTAAGTCCGGCTCGCCTGCACAGTTCTTCTGTGACAGCAGCAGCGCTATATAGACAATACTACCCGAAGTCGAGGACAGAATATTGCTGGGTAGACGGACAATTGCTGAGCTGGTCGGATGATTTGTCTCGTAGGCGCTGACACGCATCTGACGGACGACATCCTCGCCCAGGTGAGAAGGTACTGCAGTTAGAGAAGCAATTGATATCCTGGAATCTTGATAGCCTGGAATACTTACAGCCTGAGGGGGATTGCCATTCCTTCTCGACCGGCCTGCTCATTGTGTCCACGCCTTTGGTTTTCACCGACACATTGACCGAGTAATTGTACTCCGGCAGCAGATCCTTTTCCGTGTAGGACATTCGACCCGTTTTATCGCTGGTATCCGGCTCCACACGACGATCAAATTTAATTTCATGATCATTACGTTTACCTATGAAGTCCAAGAGGAACCACTCGATTTCTCCATTCGATTTACAGGGTATTGTCCAGTGTATGGTCACATTGGCGCTGTACACTTGCGGATCGGGAGATGGACCCTGCGAGGTCACATTCAAGTCGACTACTTGCTCCGGCACTGTTGATCAGAGAAGACAGTTAACTATTTTATTTATTTTTAATGAATTTGTCATTTTAATTGAATTAAAAAAAGAAAGGAAAATGAAAATCCCTTTTCATTAGCATAAAAAATGAGTATGAGTAATGAAATAAATTTTTAAACATTTGAAATTTATATTTTAAAATTTATGGAAGAGTTTTAATAACTTCTTTATTAAGACATTTTTAAAAAGTAAGGCCTCTGTAATTATCACTGCAAATTTAATTATGGCTTCGTTATTATTATTTAATGAGAAAAGAAACACCGTTCTCATTAGAACTACTTTTTGTAATGAATATTATGAGTATATAAAAAATATTTTAACGAGGTAATCTAGTGACGAAAACGTTTCCTTGCCCCAAATTTTATGATATCAAATTCTGTGACGAACAATATTAAATTTAACACATAATTCTTTAAAAAAAAGGTTGACATGTTGCAAATTTCGATAAATTATTCATTCTTCATATCTAATAAAAAAAAATAGCTTTGCGCAGCGCCGAATTCCAAACTTTTCTTTTTATATAATTTATGATTAAATTTAATAATGTTCGTCACAAAATTAAATTTACTTTTTGTCATGAATATAATGCTTATAGGCACAAATAATAAAGGAAAAAGAAGCGGAACCCCCCTGCAGATACTTTTCTCAAATTTCTAGCTTACCATCCGGTCTCGTAGTGCCAATCAGGGGTGCCGTATACTGGCCCAAGCCAAAATCATTCTGGGCCGCCACCTGCATAATGTACTTGACGGCAGGCGACAGTTCAAGGAAGGTGAAGGTATCACCTCCTGAAAAGATGAACTAAGGATTAGCATAGGGTATAAATAATGGTATCATATTAGGTTCAAGCACCTTTGGTATCGAATCGATTGGGCTCGACGACAGCCTCGCAGGTGCTGGGCACAAAGTAGTCGGCCTCGTAGCGCATGAGGAACGTCTGGTAGTACTTGATGGGTCCGTTGGGGTATCTGGGTGCCTCCCACATGAATGTCAGACTGTTTTTGCTTGTCAAGTTGAGCCTCACGTTCTCCGGCTGATCGGGAACTGTAAGCGACAATCGATAATCGACTAGACTGTACTCTGGAATCTTTTGGATCCTTGCACTTACAGAAGCCCTTGGTGACGACCGTCTCGCCGGTGATATTCCACGGCAACGAGGCACCAGCCACATTGTACAGCTGCACACTGCACATGTACGATGTGTACGGCGAGAGGGGCTCAATAATCGTCTGGAATCCCCTGCCCTCGCGGTGACTCTCCACATACTTCTCCGCATAGGTGTGGGGCACGTCCGCCTTGGCCGAGCAGCTGAAGTGCGCGAAGAATGTCTGACAATTGTTATCGTAGTCCTGATTGTTTGCATTCAGCTCCAGTCCATGTGAGGTCGCCCCGCTGCCCGCCACCTGCAGCTTGATCTGTAAAATTGATAGTTCAAAATGAGGCAAATACTAAGTAAATCAACAACTTTAAATCGATAACTTTTACACCCGTAACTTAAAAAAAAGATAAAGGGTATATTGCATTCGTTTAAATGGATGTAACAGGGAGAAGGAAGCATCTCCGACTCTATAAAATATATATATTCTTGATCAGCATCAACAGCCGAGTCGATATTTAAAGGACGATGTATAAAATATCTATTATTATAAGCTAAAATATAAAATATCTATTATCATTCTACTTAATCGCATCAAGATTGGCAAAACAGAACGGTAGTAATGGCTGATTTAAGTTTGAAGCAGTGTAACTGCCTAAAAGTATGCAATAAAAATAGTATTTATTTTTTTAAATAAGTAACGGGTATCCTATAGTCGGGATCTCGAGTCTAGGAGTTTTTTTACTGTAGTTCATTTACAGAATTAAGTTAATTATGACAGAAGTTGATTAAATTTTAAATCTTCTTATTCAAACTTTTGAATTTTCGAAAAGTTGGGAGATCCCCTTAAAAATTTATATCTTAGGGCAAAAATAATCATATTAACGCAAAGAATTTTGAATGAAATTGGAATGCTGAATGAATTAAAAAGGACTTTCATGTCACTGTACACTTTTTAAGGGTCTCAAAAGAGCCAAGAGATGATCAAACCTTGTTAAAATTTACAACAGCCGCCGTTGTCTCGACTTCGATCTGTCGCAGCTGTCCGTCCAGACTCTCGCGGGTGAAGGGAATGATCTGAATGGTGTACGCCTGGCAGGCAATCAGTTCCTTGTCGAACAGCACCGAATTGTCCTGTGTGCTGACACTGAGGGCCTCGACCACCTTGTCGTCGTCCATCCAGCCGGAAATGCGATAGCCAGCGATGCAGAGATCCGCGTACTCTGGAGTCTCCCAGCTCAGCTCGATGGAGAAATTGCCGAGGGTGCTGTTGGGCTCGAGGATCTGTGAGGGTTCTGTGATGTTCGTAAGGATATGGCTTAGGTTTATCAAGTGATTAATCTCACGCGAGGTCACTTACGATCCTCGCTCAGTGTGCTCTCTTTCTGTGTCTTGGCACCCGCAGTGCCATTCAGCGAGATGGGCACAATCTCCACGTTGTAGGTGCCACAGGGTTGCAGATTTGTGAAGAGCACCATTGTCTCATTTGACAACTGCTCGCCGCTTTCATACTCCAATCTCTGAATTGGCCCAGTTAGATTCAACCTGTAGTGGGCCACACACTTGGGATGATCGCTGGGCGGTGACCAAATCCACTGCAGCTCCGTGGCATTCACAATATCATAGGGATCCGAAACCGCGTTGGGTACTGTATGCGATTAGGAACATCTTGGGCTTAATTTCGAAATTAATTTAATTTCCTCTCACTTTCCAACTTACTCTTTTCGGCGGATGTAAATGTCTCGGAGGCTTTGGGCTTTGTGTGGCGCTCCTCATTGATGAAGATCTCGATGGAGTAGAGATCACAGCCCTGCAGATCAGTGATGGTAAACTCCTTCAATGTGGCATCGTCAGAGGTTTCATTCCACTCGCAAACAGCTAAATTCATAATTGAAAATAAATAAAAATGCAAATAATAATGAAATATTTAATATTTAAAAAAAAAAAAGTATTAGATCCCTCTAGTTAAAATTTAAGATGCGTTTCTTTATATTTTACGTTTAAATATCTTTCAATGAAAATCTGAATCTTAAAAAAAATTAAATTGAAAATAAATAAAAATGCAAGTAATAATGAAATTTTTAATATTTAAATAAAAATTAGATCCCTCTAGTTAAAATTTAAGATGCGTTTCTTTATATTTTACGTTTAAATATCTTTCAATGAAATTCGGAATCTTAAAAAAAATAAATTTTTACTTGAATATTTTCTAGTTTTCAATACTAAGTAAAAAATAAAAATAATTCACAAAAAAATAAAAGTTCAAGAAGTTTTCAGTAGTGCTAAGAGAAAAATCTTTCGATTACCACATGAAGAGTATATCCATGATATAAATATGAAATTTGTACACAATATGGAATACGAAATATCAAATATGAAACTGATGAAATTTTCAATTTTGACACAAATAATGGTGACTATACTAAGCCCATTTATTATAAAAAATATATCTTTAAAATTTCTAATTTTTTTCTCTTTTGTCGAATTTCAAGTCTTTTACTCTACGATTCCAAATTGACTCTTAAAGCTGATTAAGAATACACTTTATAGCATCCGAAGTGCCTTCTTCTTCCCAAAAAAACGAACTCACCTCTTGTTCCAGCCCAGTTGTTCATTGTTGTTGTTATTGTTGTTGAATCCGTAACCCATGTGGTATCCTCCATTTCCACGGTTGTTGTGGTGACTTCCTCATCCGGCTCGCACTCAATGCGACGCCATACAAAGCGATAATTTCCAATGCAACTCTTGTTGTCCGGCTCGATCCATGAGAGCCGCGTATCGCCATTGGAGCGATTGGTAAGAGTAATGGTCAGATCTCCGGGTTCCAGGTACAGTGTCTCCACCAGCCTCGTATCATTGTCGACCGAGATTGTCTCATTGTTGACCGTATTCAGGCTGACATTGTAGATGCGACAGGGCCACATGTTGGTGAATGTGTGCGAACTCTCGTCCTTCAATCGGTGCGCCGACACTGAGTTGTCCAGCACAAAGGCCGAGATCTCGAAGTGCTTCACACAGGCGCGATCGCTGGTCTCCCAGTTGACCTCGATGGTTGTTTCCGAGGCATTAATCGAGGTCAAAGTGGTGTGCGGCTCTGCAGGAAAAGAAAATTCCCATAAGTAAATAAGTTTTTGATCTTAATTGAAACATCTCTTACGCGCGTAATCCGTATAGACGAACATGGTCTGATCAATGGGCGTTGCTCCCTCGGCATCGACAGCTTTCAACGTTATAACGCTTGTGTAGCCCGAACAGGGATCCAGTTCCTCACTGTCAAAAATTAATAAGTTAATCGAAATATTAATAACAGTTTTAAGACTATCTTGATACAATTTGGTACAGAACCGTCAAGTGTCGAAACTGGTTGGACAAGATCAGTAAATTATATAGTTGTAATATGAAGAATCGGTCAAAAACCAATCTGTAGCATAAAAAACTTGTTTTTATATTTTAAGATAGCTCAACTATTTTTAAAAAAATTTGTTTAATGAAGAAACTTTGTTTAAATCAAACTATTATGTCATAGAAAAAGGATCGGTAGAAAATCTGTCTTAAATTTGAAAAACTCTGTTGTTTCTGTGGTTATCCCAGTCAATCTATATTGAATTGAATATTGATATAATATTGTCTTATACATTTTGATCAAATTTAGTTAAGATCAGACTACTATATCATATAGCTGTCGTAGAAACTATAAGTAGATAATAAATTTTAAATATAAAAAAAACTTGCTTGTCATTAAGATATCTCAACCCATTTTACAGAGTCATAAATAATATTGTCTTTAGTATGATGAGCAAATTTGGCTAAAAACTCTCAATTCTATTTCAGAAATTTCAAAATTTAGTTAAGATCGGACTCTTATATCATGTAGTAGGAAAAACATAGTTGTGAAGTTGTCTCAATCATTTTCAAAGAATCTTTAAATAATATTGTTTTACACATCTTGACCAAATTTGGTTTAAATCGTAGCAGTACCGAAGACAGGGCTCTGCAAGGGTTACAAATCTTCGGGGTATTGAATTTTCATTTTCATTATGTTCCTGTTCTAAGCTCTTACCAAACATGTTCCTTGTTAGCCACAATTGTGGGTCCGCTGCCAGTGCGACACGTAATATTCTCGATGGTGTACTTGTCCTTGTCCTCATCTCCGATGCTAAAGCTGAGCGTGTAAGTCGAGCTAACCACATGCAATTGCACCACTTAAAGAAATTACAATAAGATTACTATTATATTTATAAATATACATATTTCTAGTTACTTACAATCATTGAGATCCTGTTCGGTAACAGATCGAACTGATGTTTGAGCCTGTACCAGCAGCAATTGCAGCTGGGAGCAGGCCAATAGCAATGTTATTAAGCTGACGAGTCCATAAAGCCGTGTCCTTGACTTTCCGTGTTTGTTGTGCCTCATCTTAGGACCACATTGCTCCAGATGCTGTTCAAAAAACAATGCAAATGGAAATGCAATGCGAATTCGGAAGTCAAATCAAGTTCAAAGTCATGCGAATTACGTATACGAATCGTTAACCGGTTTTTCATTTCCTTCCACCTTCTAAGCAATTAACTGTGTATCGAAAGTATTAACCCCACCATATATAAGAAAGCAGCTCGTTAAAGTGCAATGAGCACATTTATATTGATCGGACGCAACTCAGTAATAAAAACCGAAACAAAACAAAAACAATCGACCGATACGTGATATATATGAATTTGGCAGTTCAAATGTTAATTATACGTTTTGTATTAACCATTATTTATTATAAACAAAGGAACAATTATTCAACTACGTAAAATATTTGACCCGCTCTCTATATATAAAATTAATACACAAGCTATTTATCATATTTGTCATATGTTACTCATAACTAATGTATAATTAAAAGTGTTGCCCTATTTAATTGTTCTCATGTTAACTAAAATCTTTATAAGTAGTTTAGAGTATGGAAATAAAGTTTCTAATAAAAATTTCAATTACTTACTTCAAATTTATTTAGTGCAAACTTATATAGAAACTTCTTATATAGTATTATTAATTTACTAAATATTCTCGAAATATGATTATATTTTTATTATCTTAAATTCTTGCTTAAAAAATTCTTGAGCAAATTGAACTTGTCAAAGCCAAAACTTAAACAAATTTATGATAATTGCAAAGATTTTTCAACAAATTGAAAAAAAATAAAATTAATCTTTTGAATGTACTTCAAAATATATGTAAACATGTATTTAGTAAGTATTTTTAAGTGTGTAAATGACTCAAGTTCTTGAAGGAGAGAATTGAAACAAAAGTAAGAAATTGTGCCATTGAGAGGCGTCTGTAATTGCCCATGAACAAAAGTCGAATTTGCGATTGTAAATAAGAAAAAAAAAAATATATATATATATATACATAAGTATTTATACTTATATAGGGCTCACTTGACCAATGCCAAGTCCAGAGGATTGGGAAAAGCTTATCAAGGCACTTGACGGAAAATACGACGACTACTTCAGCTGCGAATCAAGCAAGTTGTGTTTTACGAAATACATTAAGAGATATAGATTATTATCTGAACAGTCAATTGATTATTTGAATTTGTTTCAATTGGACTGGAAACTGGAGCTTCAGCTTAGAATCTTATCACGTTCTACGCTCGTATAAACGACAGATAATTCACTATTATTTCACCATGCTTAAGAGTATATCCGTATTTCGTACACAGTGGCTCTCAGAATATTTGTGACACTACTTTTACACAATAAATACATTAAATATATAAATATATTTTCATTTTATTGCATCTGAATTAGGCAATTAAAACAAAACTCTTTTTTTTTTTTTAAAATGTAGTGTAACAAAAACGCTTTGAGCCACTGTATATAGATATAGTATTTTTTTGTTGCTGACGTTTTAATCAAAGCAAAACAGGGCTAATTACTAATTTGGTGGCAGCAATCGCAACCAACGACAGTCATTGAGGAGATAGACACACTTTAAAGCGAATAACATTACATACATTCTTTTCTTTTCGATACTAGGCGTATACGTATTATTAATAGCAGCAGCAGCAGAGACAGAGACATATTCTGTATTTCGTTATCTACATACTACAAATGACAAATTGTATTGGTGGCAATAGTAGTGCGACAATTTCCACTTCTTGATTGTCTAAATCAAATCAAACATATTGACAAGAAGCGCTCAAGAATTTAACGCTAATTTGAAAGCCACAAATCATCCACGAACACACACAACAAAACAAACAACAAATAAGCCAATAATAACAATTTAACGGTCATTGAAAGTAAACGCTGTGGAGTGTGCTGGTTATTTAGTATTTTATCATATCAGCAATATATAATCAGAGTCGGAGCTGCTTCTGATAACACACTGCATATGGCGAAGTTGATAAATTCCCATTTCTTTTTTATTTTTGTATGCACACACACATATGTTTGTATGTATTTCACCCTATTTTCATTTATAATTTATGTTTATTGCTCATTATTGAGAATGAGCTTCCGTTACAAATCAAATTACAAATTGCACAGATTGGCAGCACTTTTAACTTCCATTTTCTTAACCGTTTGAACCGTTATCATGCTGAGTATGCAGCATAGAAGAAGAAGAAGAGGCATTTGTAGTGCTGATTAGAATCGCGTGAATAACTTTTGATAACGCCGCTGCCATTAATTGGCATATCATTTACATATTTTGACAATTTAATTGACATTAATCAATCGATGCACAACAATAATAATAATAATAATACTTCTTCATAGCACTCACAAATGGATATCAAGATTTTATATTGTTGTTGTGATTGTTGCTTGAATACGCGCGACAATATTGTTTATAGGCTGCACTTTAAAATGCGAAACGAACGAAATAACGTTATAATTTATAACGAATAACCGTTTCCGTTGAGTGTTAGTCGACTACTGAGCGTAAAAATATAATAACACATGCTCGTATCAATTGCTTTCCACTGATAAGCAAAAAGTTTACTCCGACTTTATGCGAGTATTGGTGTGCGTGTTTGTGTGAGTGCTTGTAATTGTAAGAGTATACAAGATAAAAACATTAATACATTGCAGTTCTAAAGTCAGTTAATGCATATCTCAGTGCTGCAAAATTCCATTTGGTTGCTAAAAGAAAAAATAAAGCAAATATGGGACAAATTTTGAAGACAAATAAGTTCTAGACAAGCGCCATTCAATGTTAACAAGTGATGTGGCAGCACACAAACGGACGGTAGTCATATTCAGGATTTTTTAAAAACGATGCTTTTTAAATTATGTTCCTTAATAATATTTTAAGATTTTTATCGACTTTCGACTGTTTTTTTTAGCTAAACATAAACGCCACCTATGGTTTTTATTTTTCCAATAGGAAAACGAGTACTCGATATATTAATAGCCTAATTCGATAGTTTTGCGCTCTACCTCTGGCATCGATAGTGCTGGGTAAGTGCTCTTAGATGAACATGTTCATGTTAATGTTAGCACAAACGCAAAATGAACTAACAAGAATCTATGTAAAATGTTCTTACAAATCTAATAGAGCAAAATAAAACTCCAAGCAAAGTGCGCAATATTAACAACTGAGCAAAAAGAGCAAGTGAGAAATAATAAACAATTTTGAAAGAACATGTTTACTAGCTCACTTTAGTGAGCAACTCTTTTTTGTTCACTCACTCATGAGCAACACGACACTAGCATCGATACGTCCAAAGAATCGAAAGGTATTGGAAGCATTTGTCGCCGCGCTTCACTTCTGCGTAATTATTTTCCAATTAATTAAAAATAATATAAATTGAAAATACATAAAATAACAGTTTGAGTAAGTATGCGTAGTGTGCCTTGAAATACGTTAAATCATCGAAAGTGCACTCGCTGAAAACGCATAGTCAAAGCCATTTTTGCAAAGTGTCGTTTGCGCGACGGCAACGCAGCAACGAAGTGTATGTAATGGGCAAATAGGAAAAAGAAAAATTTGTCATATGTATGAACACTGTCAGTGTGTTGGTGCGCGATTTTACGAGAACGAAACTAAACCCCATTTGAAACGTTATTGTTTTGTTGTAAATGTGCGTGTTTTACAAATGTATTTGGCCTTTTTCAATTTTGCATATTGCCTTTTCTAAGCGCTGCAGCAGCGACGCTGACTGCGCTGCTCATTCAAGATGGCCGTCGTAACAGTTTTTATTTTTCGTCAGTGTCAGTGTTGTTGCTGTTGCTGTTGTTGTTATTGTGTTCGTTGCGATTGTGTGTTTGTATGTTGTGTGTTTTTGTTATTGAAAATCAGAGGCAACAAGCAAAAGTTATGCAAATAATGCTGCTAAGTGTAAACTAAAGTGTGTATGCATGTACGAAAGTACAATCAAATTAAATGGTGGAAAAAATAAAAACAATTTAAGCTCTTCTTCTTTCTTACAACCACCAAGAGCGATGACACATCGCCCCTGCCTCAGTTTAGTGTCTCAGTGTGTGTGTGTGTGCTTTTTGCGCATGTATCCTCCTTTTCCCCCATGCTCCTCGTTTGCTACAAAATCGATCGATTTTTACACAGAACAAACACCACCAGGCCGACGATTCCCATTCCTTGGCCTGCACCCAACACCTCTAACAGCTTTATACATGGGCCAAAGATAAAATGAAACCAGTTCTTCAAATGCAGCTAGTCCGAGAGTTGGTAGAAATCTTGTTTTTATTATATTTTTTACAGTTTTCCGTTTTGGGCTGCTTTGGCATTGGCCATCGCACATAAACACACACATACGCTAACAAAACTTACATGTGTTGTCTTTGGAATCTGGGCCCGCATATAGCATTGTTAACAGTGCTCGGTGCAATTCCCAGAACGTGTGCAATTTGCTGAGCTAAGCTGGTTTTTTAGTTTTAGACCGGAGTCGTCAAGTCTGAGACTGTGGACTGTGCAAATTGGCCGCAAATTACTGTTGTCTTTATTTATTGAGTTTGTTTTCTGATACTCTGAGCCCTGTCTCTGTGGAATGTCTTCTAATCTCTCTTTTCCCTCACTCTATCATTTCATTTTGTTTTCATCAGTTCTCTTATCTGCAAAATGCTTGCTCACGAGCTTATTTACATGTGTGTACATATGTACTTTCGTTTGTCCGACTTTCCCAGCTAAAGGTTATTGTTAATGCGAATAACCGTCTCGTGTCTAGACAGACGTTTGCAGGTGTAGAAGCAGTGACCAGTGCGATAACTGATAGTCGATACTTTTACTTGATTTTACTTACTGCATTACCAAATTCTTACAATATCGGGCGTGGGTGTGTGTGTGTGTGCGAATTAATGAAACACACAAAGCGTGAGAGCATGCAATAAACAGACACAAGTGCACAAGCAAGTGCAAGGTCTCCGTTGCGCTCTTTTGCACACTCTCACAGAGAGAGGGAGAGAGTGCGGCGAGAGAGAGCTTAACTGCATCCTTGTACATACGTACGTTTGATGGCAGCCCTGGCATCAGACATTCACGCGAATTCTTACAACTACATGTGCATGTGTATATAAAATTTCTATTTACAATTCAAATTGGAATATGTGTATAATACCATAAGTAGACATAAGAATTCTAATTAATGTGAACTTGTGTTTAAAGGTACGATTATTGTGTGGGCATCAGCTGGTTGGTAACCCTTTTTTTCGCAGCAGCCGTTGTTGCTGCTGCTTTGCTGCTTGTCGTCGTCGTATTGTCAGTGGACGCCTTTCAAATGTTGCAGCGTGTGACCCAAACGCCCCCTCGTAGCGGTATTTATTGTTGTTGTTGCTGTGGGACACCGTTACTAGCTACCCACACAGCTACATAGATAGATAGCAGTTACAAGGCGCATGCCTTTGCCTCTGTGTATTGGAATGTTCTGGCCCCAATACGAATAAAACAAACGCACGCCTGGTTGCCACAACAAAACGGTTGTTGTCGTTGTCCGGCATTAGGAACCTCCTTCCCCCTACCATCTGCCAGCGAATCAACCCACGCGCGTTCCGTTAATACGAGTGACGTTAGTGCTGACTTTTTTATGTTATGTATTGATTTTTATTTTATATTTAGATGCGCAGTAGAAAGAGCGCTCCATTCTGTCATATTTCTTTTAGTTTTAACTACTCCCAATGTGAACATGTCCCAACAGCTGATAAAGGCAGACTTCGCTCTCGCCAAGCGTTCCAGGCGTGACTCATGGATTGTTTCAATGCCGACGTCGGCGTCGTCGCAAAAAGTTTCAGCGCTTGAACTCGTTTGGTCAGTTTTCGTTAAATGTACATATGTATGAATGAATAATGTCTTGAGTTAAGCAGCTAGTTCAAAAATCGTTAAATATTATTTGGTGATGGTTAAGCGTCCAAAAATAATTTAAAAACGTCATTTCCTCGTTTGAAGTGTGTGTGTTTTGTCGATGGTTATGTGTATGCGTGTCTAAGCTTGGACTTTGTTGTGCGTCTCTCTTTCGTTTGAGTTATTTTACCTTTAAGAAGTTGCTTGAACTACCGTTAGTTCTTGCTAATTGGCTTTGTCAGCGTCGTTTGTAACTTTACAGTAGCTGGCAACGCTGTACATACACACACACACATTTGTCGTCGACCATCGCTAAATGCTTATCAAGGGGGAAAAAAAAAAAACAAGCGCGTTATGCTTTCGTTTACTTTTCACAGATTCGTTTAGTCTGATAGTCGCTTTATTGCGTGCCACCTGTGATTTGTTATTGCTCGTTGTTTAGCTTTTGCTTTTGCTTTTGGTAGTTCTCCTATTGAGCACCTTGAGTTAATTGAATTGCTCTTGCCAAAACCAACAAGTGCCTGGTTTGCTATTTAAAGCCACAACAGTTGTTGCTGTTTTTGACTACAATCAAACAAGTACTATTTTGGAAGCTGTTGATTAATTGCAGTTTGTTAACAGTATCGATAATTCAAAGTGCATTTATCAATCGCAAACAGAGTTGCATTTGAGTAAAGTTAACAAATATTTTGCTGCTTCCTGATTGGCCGCTCTGCCGACCTTAAAGTTCTACAAACAATGCGCGCTTTAATGGCGGCTACACGAACAAATTTTGTTGTGCCAGAAACACACAAAACAAAATAATTCGGAGACTGTGATGATGATAATTATGTTGATCATCATGCTCTACGCTGCGAAACAATGAAATAAACGAGAAGAAGAAGACGTATGTATGATGAGTATGCATGCTAAAGATGCGTTGAATCTTGCGGCAACATTGCCAAAAATAATACAAAAAATATGAAAAAAAAAAAAAATATGTGGGTGACTTGCCCCTTTGCGAAACTTGCCTTTTCATTTTGTGAAACTAATTTCCTGTTCAGTCATTCATATATAGTACTGAAGTGGCTTATACATACGGTATGCTTCAACGTTTGTCTACTTTGACTCTTTGCAGCATTGCACAATAAGGCAGCAACAAATCGAAGCGACAGCAAAAGAATTGAAGCTCGGCCCAACCGAAGAACAGCATGAAAATGGTGTTGTCGCAGCGGCAGCGCGAGGAGCTGTAAGTATTGATCAACCAAAAATCATCCATTATATAAATTACTTATTTCTTTAATTTTATTTATAGTAACCAAGCGATTGCCGATTATTTGGGCACAAATGGCTATGCCGACTCACTGGAAGCCTTTCGCAAGGAGGCCGATCTCAGCACAGAAGCGGAAAAGAAGTTTGGCGGCCTGCTAGAAAAGAAATGGACATCTGTCATTCGATTGCAGAAGAAGGTTATGGAACTAGAGGCTAAGCTAACGGAAGCTGAGAAGGAGGTCATCGAGGGTGCGCCCACAAAGAACAAACGCACGCCTGGCGAATGGATACCCAGGCCCCCAGAGAAATTTTCACTGACAGGGCATCGGGCAAGCATAACGAGGGTAAGGCAATCACAAAACCTTCCAAGTATCCTTCAATTAATTTATTATTGTCCAAATACAAATTACAGGTTATATTTCATCCAATATTTGGACTCATGGTTTCGGCTTCGGAAGATGCCACCATTAAGATATGGGATTTCGAAACTGGCGAATATGAGCGTAGTCTCAAAGGACACACAGACTCTGTGCAGGATGTGGCATTCGATGCGCAGGGCAAGCTATTAGGTGACTTCAATCTCAACATCGTGCAATACATCAATTAGAGTTACAACTGTGAACTTTGTATAATTTTTAACAGCCTCCTGCAGCGCTGATTTGTCCATTAAACTGTGGGATTTCCAACAGAGCTACGAGTGTGTTAAAACCATGCATGGCCACGATCACAATGTATCCTCGGTGGCCTTTGTGCCCGCCGGTGACTATGTGCTATCCGCATCACGTGATCGCACCATCAAAATGTGGGAGGTGGCCACGGGGTGAGTTGCATTTCTAATTCTAAATTTAAGCCATTGCTAATCGATTCCATCATCCGTCAGCTACTGCGTAAAAACCTACACCGGACATCGGGAGTGGGTGCGAATGGTGCGCGTGCACATTGAAGGCAGCATCTTTGCCACTTGCTCAAATGATCACACAATACGCGTTTGGTTGACGAATTCAAAAGACTGCAAGGTAGGCATTGGATGGAATGTAACAAGAGGTTTCCTTCTTGTGTTATCCTCAAGAAATTGCTATAAAACTAAGCTTAACTAAAATGTTTATTTCTTATACTATGCAGGTTGAATTACGCGATCATGAGCACACGGTGGAATGCATTGCCTGGGCGCCAGAGGCAGCCGCATCGGCGATAAATGAGGCAGCCGGCGCTGATAACAAAAAGGGTCATCATCAGGGACCATTCCTGGCATCGGGTTCGCGTGACAAAACCATACGCATTTGGGATGTGAGCGTTGGTCTCTGCCTGCTAACATTAAGCGGTCACGACAATTGGGTGCGTGGCCTGGCATTCCATCCGGGTGGCAAATATTTGGTATCGGCCAGTGATGATAAGACCATACGGGTCTGGGACTTGCGCAACAAACGATGCATGAAGACGCTCTATGCGCATCAGCATTTCTGTACATCCATTGGTGAGTGACATAAAATTATGGATGTAAATAAATATTTGGCTTATAAATTATATTTCTTTTATAGATTTTCACAAAGCGCATCCGTTTGTCATTTCCGGCAGTGTGGATCAAACAGTTAAAGTTTGGGAATGTCGTTAAGAACTCAGCAAATGATTTGCTTATTTCTCTCAATTTAAACATAATTAATAAAGCTACAATATTTATATATAAATATATATATACAAACATTTATATTTAAATATGCAAAACACATACACACACAGTCTCTCAGCCACCTTTACCAGAAGATGCGTCAATGCAATATATACATATTAATAATTATATATTTATATGTGTATCCGAATGCTTAAAGTTAAATTCGAGAAAGCAGAAAACTTGCAAATCAGCGTAAAACGAAAACAAAACGAAATATTTATTTTATTTACGGCCTCCTTATTAACTTACACCATCCTACCAATTATATACAAAGTAAATGCATATTTATATATACTTATATATAGATATATACATTTAAATATACATACGATTACTGTTAATTTAGACGTTGTGTAGACCCACGCCTCAGAAATGTAACTACAAAACAAAAAAACATTAACTAAAGAAAAAAGAAACGCCCACAAAACAAAAGCACGCTCGCTAGCCGACACAACTTAAACTTAAAATCTGTAGTTCAATTTTCGTAGTGGGAAAAGTTATTTGAAGAAATGTGTAAAGAAAAAACAAAAAAATCAATTATACAACTAAATGTTTTTGTCAAATCCAAATGTTTAAATCACTCATACACAGTCGATATAATATAGCGAAACTAAACACACACTTAAACACACTCGATGTATTTGAATATTTTGCATATAAGCGCATATTAATAGATGAATTCATGCCACGCCCCCTTCGCGCAATACAAAAGTTCAACCACAAGAACAACAACAACAAAATGAAAAAGTATTTTCTATTATATTATTATGAAACGCAGAGCGAACGAACGATTTATACACAAAAGCTGTTTGTTATTTGAGAATTACTTGCAAATTTTATTCAAAATATGAAATTGAGGTAATTTTTAATCGAAATTTAACAATTGACAATGCTTTTATTGAATGATTTTTTGGAATTCAGCTCTTAGTTTTGTGTTCTTTTTTGCTAAAGGATCTAAACAAAAACAAACAAAAAGTAATAATACCAATATTACCCATTATCAATGGGCACAAGGTATAAAAACAAAATAATGTGTACATGTTTAAGTTTGCTTTAAGTTCAAAATATTGATTTACGTTAGAAAAAATGCTGCAAATTTAATTATAATTAATTGTTCTAAGTGCAAAGGCAACAAAATATATTAGTATATGTATACATAATTGATTATTTGTGGAACATTGAAAACAATTCGTATATTTAGAAGACGAACAACAAGAGGATTGTGGATTTAAACTAAACTAAAGCAAAAACAAACAATAAAAACTTTCTTCTTCAAGAAACAAAACAAAAATCAGATCGAAAAACGATTAATGAATGACATTTAATATGCTCTGGCACAGATCCATCCTACGCAGGGTATTGCATATTCGAGCAATCTCGATTATAGCTTGCAATTTCTACCATTTGATGCACCTTACATACATAGATACATACATACATGTATTTTAGCATAAGATATGCATATTTCCTAAACGCTTCTCTTATCACCAAATCTGCTTTATAACGATGGCCTATTATGATGATAAACCACAAAACGAAATGCAAACGATAATGCGCCAGTTACATACAGCTACAGTAGTGGCAATTGTATCGTTACACACAAAATATTAAATGGTTAATATATACATACAAAAAAATAATGAATAAAATCACAAAACTTGTTTCACTAATAAACCATAAGCTATATTTATTTTCAATTGAATGCACAGTTGGTAATCCAAGTCAAGATTCTTGCTGCAATGCATCCGTTTCAGTCGCAGGTTCTGCATTTCTTGCTTCTGCAGTTTCCACTGAAGGATCCTCTGGTTCATCTTCGGTTTTCTTATCTGTGGTCTGTGTGTCCACAACGTCAGACGCAGCGGTTTCCTCTGGTTCTGGTTCTGCCTCCGATGCACTTCCACTGGACTCACTCTCTGGCTTCTTATCGTCATTCGATTTTTGTTCACGGGGTCGCTTGGCACGCTTCTTCTTCTTTAGACGCTTGGCACGCTTCTTGGCCGTGCGCTCCTCGGCAATTCGCTTATTATCATCCAATTTCTGTTGGAAGGCATCGTCGGCGGCCTCGCGTATACCCTGGTTTTGTAAATTCTTCTGGCGGGCGTATTCCTTGCGTCGCAAATGGCGATAGACATGGAACTCTCCGGAACCGGCTCCTGCACTGCTGCCCATTACATTGCGCACAAATGTGGGCACCGACGACATGTAGTCCCGTTCTCGCCGCTGCTCAGGTATGATTACTGGCTTCTCCTGTAATCAAATTTTTGATTAGCTAATGTTTTTAATGAGTAACAGTCGACTTACTGGATTTTTCATTAACTTTTCTAGTTTTAGCCTTTGCAGGTCCGTAGCTGATTTGATAAACGGTCCAATTGGCTTGTCTTTTTCCCCAGAATCACTGCCGTCTGAGTCTCCATTCTTTTTTTTCTTCCGCGGCTTGTTTTCCGTTTCTTTAACCAAATTTTTTATCAGCGACATGTTTGTTGACAAAAAAAATAGAGAAATAGTTTATTTGACCATTCGCGTGGAAGCTCATTTAACGTTTTCATCTGACTGGCAATTGCGAAAAATACTTAAAATACCAAACATATATTGTTATTCAACTGTAGTAGTGTTGGGTAAACATTGCTCATTTAGGTGAACATGTTCACTTGTTCTTTTTTTCTAGGTGAGTCAACTCACTCAGATCGCTCACTTGCTCACTTGTTCAGTTCCTCAGTTACTCACTTGTTCAGTTGCTCAGTTACTCACTTGCTCAATTGCTCAGTGGCTCACTGCTCTAAATCCCTCACTCGACAAATGAAAAATTTCATACGTTACATTTCAATTTAAATCGGGCTCATCACTTTATTATGTTTAAAATACATGCACATAAAACTAAAGTAATAAAATTAAAAATAAAATAATGACAAACAACCAAATTAAAAAAGTAAAATAATGAATTTATTTATTTCCCTCCACTTCTTTATACTTTTCTGCAAAATGAGCTAACGAATCTACGCATTTTCAGAATTCAGAGCGCAAAGGAAATGAAGAATAAGAACATTTGCGATGAACAAGGATGAACAACTGAACAAAAAAGAGCAAAACAGAGCAACTGAACAAAACTGAGCAACTGAGCAAGTGAGCAAAACAGAGCAATTTGGAAGGAACATGTTCACTTGATCACTTCAGGGAGCAACTCTTTTTTGTTCACTCACTCATGAGCAACCCAACACTACTGTGGGTCCCACTGTCGAGTTCCAGCCGCAAACAACGCGTTAATTTCCAAATTAACGACTCAAAAACCGTAACTCGTAATGTGCTAATACTAACGTAGCCAAAGATATAATTGTCATATGTTTACAAAAAGCCACACGGACAATAAATCCCCGTTTATATTAGATATTGTAGTTAAAAAATCAAAATCACGAACGCGCAATCGGTTTGAGCGCAGTGAGCAGAGCAGAGAGAGTAAGCAAGTGAATAGCAGCAGTCGCCAGAGCAGCGTAGAGTTGTGTAACACGGCAACGTGAAAGTGTAATAGAATTTGGATTTGGTTTTTGTGTGCGCTTAAGCAGAAACAGCAGCATGGCGCTCGAGATTGATGCAAAAAATGCGGCAGCGACTGGTGATGCTAGCACTGGTGCCACTGGCAAGGCCAAAGCCAAGGAGACCAAGAACAACAACAACAACGTACCCGCAGCCGGCGAAAAGAACTTGGTCAATGGCGGCAGCACCGCAGCGAAGAAGAAAGGTGCGTTAACTATGACATTTTCGATCAAGGCCCTTCCCCTCCTCCCATTCCTCTCTCCCCATTTGCCATATGTGTATAAAGACAGTGAGCTATATTAACTGACACTGCGACGAGTGCTAAAGTGTGATATTTGCGAAGAAAAAAAGCCAATCACATAACATTTTTACGTTACGTAATGTATTTTTTCTATATTGCTTTAAATGCGACTCTCTGCCTATTGCTGGGCGCTATTGTCGTTGCCCCCAACGAGCACCAGCAGCGGCTGCGGCTGCGACTACGGCAGCACCGCGTGCGTTTCAGTTGCATTTGTGTAAGTGGGAGTTACGTTTGTGTGCGTGAGAGCAATTGCATTTGTGTGTGTGTGTATTTTTTTTAACATGACAACACTTGTGCGTAAGTTTGTAATGTGCATACATATGTCGTTGGCCGATGTTCATTAACCCCCAGCAGCGATGGCGCCCAGAGTTTTAAATGTTTCTTTAACCTACAATTACCACGTGCTTGCCACTTAAGGCATTCAAGTGCATGCAACAAACAAACAATTACACGCACACACTCATGCATTCACGCACACAATTCGACTTGTCAATTATGTAAATCATGTTTTTTTGACTAACTCCAGGCATGCTCTTTTTTTTTGTACTCGGCTGTTCTCTCTTTCGTTCTCTCTCTTGGTTTGTTTATCAAATCACTGCTGCTGTTTGATGTAATATTCATATTTGCTGATGAAATCAATTAGCATGACTCTGTAAAAATGTTTTCTATGATAATTGAGATTTTGCCTGCTGTCCTGCATTCTAAGAGCTGCGAGACAGACGGTTGCCTTATCAGCGCGTAGATTTAGCTTTGTTTGTTTTTTCTTCTTGTTTTGTTTTACAACAACGTGTATGTGTGCGTTTATTGAGATATGTGGTCGCATGTGTGTGCGTGTGCATGCAGCCGGTTACAGTGAATGGCAAAAGTAAGCACACACTTGCTTTTGTTATGTAACAAGTAAGAAAAAAAAAAAAAAATGTAGGTGAGGTCAGTCTACTTAAAATGCCGGCTTTCCTTGAGTGAGATCTATATGCATACAAATTAATATATATGTAGGTATAACTGATATATTTATATATGCAAACACGCCTTTTTCGTTTTTATGAGAATAGAAAAAATCATTATAATATGAAAAGTGAACCCCTTGATCCCAAACAGACTAACAAATCAAATCTTGTTGTTGTTTTGTATTGTTGCAGGCAAAAAGAACCGTAACAAAAGCCCGCCCCAAGACGCAGTCTCCGTGGAGAGTGTTGCCGCCCTGAGCAATGGACACGCGGAGAAGGCAGCGGTCAATGGAGATGCTGCCAATGCCGATGCCAATGCCAATGTGTTGGCCGACAAGGAGGTCGAAGTGAAGAAACCGTCGGCAGCAGCAGAGGGTGGAGAGGGCGAGGGAACAGTGGCCGAGGGAGATGCAGCAGCCGCAGCAGCGGATGATGTCGATCTGGATGCATTGCACGATGTGGGCATCACGGTGAACATTAGCAGTCCCGGCTCCGATGTGCTCTCCGTGCAGCTGTCGAGCATGGAGCTGGTGCAGGAGATCCATCAGCTGCTGATGGATCGCGAGGAGACGTGCCACAGGACATGCTTCTCGCTCCAGCTGGACAACGTGACACTGGACAACTTTGCCGAGCTGAAGACCATTGAGAATTTGGATCAGGGATCCACCATCCGGGTGGTCGAGGAGCCGTACACAATGCGCGAGGCGCGTATCCATGTGCGTCATGTGCGCGATCTGCTCAAGAATCTGGATCCGGCTGATGCCTACAATGGCATCGATTGCACCTCGCTCACCTATCTGAATACGATCACACAGGGGGATCTGCTGGACAAGAAGCGGACACGTCCCGATTCGGTTGACTGCACTCCGCCCGAATATGTGACTCCCGGAGTCCGTGAGCCACCACTGCTGCCGCTCCATCCGAATATCAAGAACGCCAAGGGACCACAGGCGCTCAAGGTGCTGACCACATCGGCGTGGAATCCACCGCCCGGTCCACGCAAGCTGCACGGTGATCTCATGTATCTGTATGTGGTCACCATGGAGGATAAACGCTTTCACATCTCTGCCTGCTCCAGGGGCTTCTACATCAATCAGTCGACAGACGATTCATTCAACCCAAAGCCGGACAATCCCAGTCACTTGAGTCACTCGCTCATCGATCTGCTCTCGCACATCTCACCCTCGTTCCGTCGCGCCTTCCAGACCATCCAGAAGCGTCGCACCATGCGTCATGCCTTCGAGCGTGTGGCGACGCCCTACCAGGTCTACCAATGGTCAGCCCCTCAGTTGGAGCACACCGTGGATGCCATACGTGCCGAGGATGCCTTTAGCTCCAAACTGGGGTAAGTTTGTCACTCTTTGGAGGATTATCAATACAGATATACATGACTGTATTGCCTTCGTTTTGTTTGCAGCTACGAGGAGCACATACCCGGACAGACGCGCGACTGGAACGAGGAGCTACAGACGACTAGGGAACTGCCACGCAAGACACTGCCAGAGCGCTTGCTGCGCGAACGTGCCATCTTCAAGGTGCACGGCGACTTTGTGACGGCGGCGACTCGCGGGGCGATGGCCGTCATCGATGGCAATGTGCTGGCCATTAATCCCGGCGAGGATGCCAAAATGCAAATGTTCATCTGGAACAATATCTTCTTCTCGCTGGGCTTTGATGTCCGCGATCACTACAAGGAACTGGGAGGCGATCACGCCGCCTTTGTGGCGCCACGTTACGATCTCCATGGCGTGCGCGTCTACAATGCTGTGGACGTCGAGGGTCTCTACACCCTCGGCACTGTGGTGATTGACTATCGTGGCTATCGTGTCACCGCCCAGTCCATCATACCCGGCATCCTGGAGCGGGAACAGGAGCAGTCTGTGGTCTATGGCTCCATAGACTTTGGCAAGACCGTTCTCAGTCATCCCAAGTATCTGGAGCTGCTGCGTCTGGCGGGCAAGCATTTGAAGATATTGCCACACTCGGTGCTCAATGAGCGAGATGAGCCCGTGGAGCTGTGCTCCTCGGTCGAGTGCAAGGGCATCATTGGCAACGATGGACGCCACTATATCCTCGACTTGCTGCGCACGTTCCCGCCAGATGTGAACTTCCTCAAGCTGCAGGATGTGCAGCTGAGCAAGGAGCTCACCGATATGGGATTCCCCATTGAGCATCGCCACAAGCTGTGCTGCCTGCGCCAGGAGCTGCTCGAGGCCTTCATTGAGGATCGCTATGTGACCTTCATACGCATTGCTGCAGTGCATCTGCAGCAGCTGAACGCCAAGAAGCAGGCAGCAACAGCCGCATCCGCCGAGAAAGAGCTGCCCGCCATTGCCGAGAAAGAGGAGCAGGCAGAGGAATCCAAGGCCGCAGAGGAGGAAAACAAGGGAAAAGAAAAGGAGAAGCCACAGCAGCAGGAGGAATCTGCGCCCAGTGCCAGCGAGACCAAGAGCGCCGAGGCCATGGTGAATGCCATACGCGAGGCCCAATCCAACGTGGCCGTCTCCAATGAGATCCAAGCCGCGGAGGTGGTCAAGCGTGCCTGTGCCGCTGTTGGCTCACTCAAGGAGAAAGAGTTCGACTTCCGCTTCAATCCGGATGTCTTCTCGCCGGGCATACGCCACATTGATGGTCCCGACGGCGGCGTACAGTCGCTGGCCAAGCAGAAGCGTCTCGTCCAGGACGCAGCTGAATTTCTGGTGCTTAAGCAAATCCCCGCCTTCATCAAGGAGCACATGGCTCACTCGTCGCCGCCCATCGATGGCCAGAGCTTGACCGAATCCCTGCACAGCCACGGCATCAATATCCGCTACCTGGGCAAGGTGATCAAGATGCTGGGCCAGATGCCACGCATGGATTACCTGCATCGCATTGCCGTCTTGGAGCTGATTGTGCGCGCCACCAAGCACATTTACTACACATACATGCAGAGCACGGAGCCACTGCATCTGTCGGCTGCCATCAGTCACTTCCTCAACTGTCTGGTGACCACGGGACCAGTCAATCCCGCCGTCAGCAGCGAGGATGCGCACAAGAAGCAGACGCGCACCAATGGCGGCAAGCACAACAAGCACAACAAGGCGGCAAAGGGATCAAAGCCCCAACAGGCAGCTGCCACACAGAACGGCAATGGAACAGCTGCCGGTGGCAGTGCCTCATCCAGCCCATCAAGCGGACCGAACAGCGACTGGACACTGATGACGCCCCGCTCACTCTGGCAGCAGATCCGCAAGGAGGCAAAGACATATTGGAACTGGGATCTGGACTGTGATTCGATTGAAACAGCTGCGTCCAAGTATGGGCTGCTGCGCATCTCCTTGCTGCGTGCCTTCTGCCTCAAGGTGGGCATCCAGGTGCTGCTCCGCGAGTACAACTTTGAGTCGAAGCACAAGCCGACCTTCGGGGACGATGACATTGTCAATGTGTTCCCCGTGGTGAAGCACATCAGTCCCCGTGCCACAGATGCTTACAACTTCTACACCACTGGCCAGACCAAGATCCAGCAGGGCATGCTTAAGGAGGGATACGAGCTCATCAGCGAGGCCCTCAACTTGCTCAACAACGTGTTTGGCGCCATGCACCAGGAGAACGGATCCTGTCTGCGCATGCTGGCACGCCTCAGTTATCTGCTGGGCGACGCCCAGGACGCCCTGGCCATTCAACAGCGCGCTGTCATCATGAGCGAGCGCGTCAATGGCATCGATAATCCGTCAACTATACTGGAATACGTAAGTGCATTGATGGCATCTTTGTTTGATGGTGATAATCATTTTGATGATCTCTCTTGCTGCAGGCACATTTGTCACTCTACTCCTTTGCCAATGGACATGTGGGCATGTCCCTGAAGCTGCTCTACCGTGCCCGCTATCTGCTGGTGCTCATCTGTGGCGAGGATCATCCCGAGGTGGCTCTGATCGATGTGAGTAGTCTATTGATGATAGAGTATCTATCAATATATTAGTATCTTTGAGATACTAATAACCAGGGCCCTAAACCGAAACGAATATCGGTTTCAGTTACGGTTTCGGTTATGTTCGCATTTATGTTTTCGGTTATCGGTTACGCAAAATCTTTGAATAAAGGTTTCGTAATGGTGAACCGGGTTTTTTTATATGTTTCGGTTTGTTTTCTGCAAAAATATAATTGCATTAATATAATGATAATAATAATTATTTCACATATTCTTCAGTTTGATGTAGTTTTGTTACATTTTAACAATTTAAATATTTCATTTAAAAAATTTAAATTATTTGCCCTTATTTGGTGCTATGAAAATTCGATTATGAATATCACAAATAAAAATTCAAAATTAAACACAAGAAAATTAAAATCGAAAATTAAAATTAAAAATGAAAAATAATAAAAACCGAAATTAACCCTTATAAATGAAACGGTTATTTCGGTTTACAGAGTTTCGGTTTTAAGGTTTCGGTCAAATGAACAATTTTTTTTCGGTTACGGTTTTAAATTTCAATCGGTTTTGCCGGTTAAAGGTTACGGTTAGGTTCTTAATCACTGCTAATAACGCAACTAAGTTTTATCGATAGTGTAATAGTTATGATGATACTTACAACTCTAATCCTTACATCCACAGAGCAACATCAGCTTAATCCTGCATGCGCTGGGCGAGTACGAGCTGTCGCTGCGCTTCATTGAGCACGCACTGAAGCTGAACCTGAAGTACTTTGGCAACAAGGCCATGCACGTGGCAGTCAGCTATCATCTAATGGCACGCACTCAGTCCTGCATGGGCGATTTCCGCTCAGCGCTGAACAATGAGAAGGAGACTTACTCCATTTACAAATCACAGGTGAGTTGTGCAACTTTCTGCCCTTGTTGATTCATTAGCTAATGAAGAATTTGATTCTTTAAGCTGGGTGAGAAGCACGAGAAGACGCGCGAATCGGCAGAGTGTCTGCGTCTGTTGACTCATGAGGCTGTCGCGCTTCAGCGCAAGATGAACGACATCTACTCCAATGGCAAGCTGACCAGTGACCTGCCACCCATTCATATAACACCGCCATCTATGGGATCTGTGCTGGAAATGCTGAACACAATCAATGGCATACTCTTTGTGCACATCAGGTGGGTCTTTCTTTAGTTCCCCATTCATTCGGATAGAAATAACAATTTACTTCGTTTTTATTCGATAGCCAAAAGGACATTGTAAAGGTGCGCAGTGAGATTGAAAAGCATTTGAAAACGAATAGCGATGAGAACGAAATAACGGATGCTCTCAAGACAATTGTGGCCTCGGCCAATAACAATGATAATGCGCCAGAGACTGAGCAGCCAAAGGAGGATGCAAACGCAGCCACGCCCACCCAGCTAACAAATGGAAGCGAGGATGCGACCACGACGGTTTCCAGTTGAACGACAGCCTCGCAAACTTATTCAGCACAGCAACAGCAAGAACCATAATCACAACAGCAACAATGAATGCATCATCTACAACAAAGAAATACCAATAATAATAATAATGATAATAGCTTGAAAAAGTAATTGAAAACAATGATAAACACAAAAGTCACAAAATAGTCAACTGTTGTCCAACGTTTGTTCGTCAACGTTGTTTCATTTCCTTTCGTGGACTGAGCTAAATTCGTAACAACAAAGTGTTTATATATTATACACCAAACCAAACATCCAACAAAGAATAACAAACAACAAATGAGAGCATAATAAATTATGTTACATTTTCTAAAAAGAAAGGCTGGTCTTAAACTACTGCTCACACTTATCGTTAAATATTATGCATAAATATATAAAATATGTACGGCCATATCCTTAGACGATAGCATGGCTTTAAATCATTTTAGCTTAAGTCGAGTCTAAAACAAACTATCAAGCATCCTTCTTATCATCACCAGCTAAAGAAAAGAACAATTCAACAATATATATGAACAATTGTCATTGTCTGTAGTACGCAACATTTTTGTTACAACATTTGAATGGTCGACAGTCAGTCAAATGCCTATTTTTTATAGTTTATAATCACATTATACATACATTACATATGAAGACATACTACACACATATACAAGTATATATATACAAGTACATACATAGCTAGTATGCATTGTTTTTGTTTTGTTGTTCATTATTACAACAATATTTACATAATTTAAGCTGCGCTTAACTGAAACAAAGGGCAGCCAAGAATTGAGAATACTAAAGTTGAAAGCAAAGCAAATGGTTCTCATCTCTTTTTTTGTTATACAATTACCATATAGATATATAGAAATATATATATATATACACACACGATTTGAGTCCTTTAAATGCCAAGAGGACTTGGAACATTTAATCACATGAACAAAATGTTTTTTATTATTAAAAAATGATCAAATAAAACCAAAAATGCAGCAAGTTGATTTTTAAATAACTAAACTTAGTGGCTAACTAACAATTAATTATACAATAAAATATTCTGTTTTTAGATCAAGTTTGAGTTGCTTTTTGTGCTGCTCGTTCATTTGCGCTTTCTGCACTTGTTGCGCCCCTTGCGTCTACGTCCAGGCGTCTTGACCGGCGACTTGCCGTTCTTGGGTGTCTGCGGAGTTTGTGGCTGTTGCTGCTGCTGGGACTTGTTTCCACCTGCATTTGCGCCGGAATTGGTGGCAGATGGGTTGCCTGACGAGCCGCTTTGTTTGTTTATGCGATTGGCAGCGCTTTGGCCACTAATCTTCTTCGAGGGCAGCAGATGCTGACTGACCAGCTCACCGAGCACGCCCTGATGCGCCAGCATGGAGAGGAATGTGCAGATGAACTTGTCGTAGTTGTGAGTGCGACGACTGGCGTCCACTTTAAACATTTGA
The DNA here is from genome assembly GCA_037043405.1 of Drosophila subquinaria. Taxonomy (NCBI): domain Eukaryota; kingdom Metazoa; phylum Arthropoda; class Insecta; order Diptera; family Drosophilidae; genus Drosophila; species Drosophila subquinaria. The sequence continues at coordinate 230,403 of JBAMBL010003007.1, forward strand.
CGACGATCGTTCTCATCAGCCAAGTGCTGCTCATTGATGGCTATTTCCGTATCCAGATTCTTGAGCAGAGATTGCAAGTCCCGTGCCGTAAATGCGCTTGGCTCCAGCAGCGTGGTGGGCGTGTCTGGACGCTGTTGCTCATCGCGTTCGCCCTGCTCGTCGGCCTTTAGCAGCTTCTGAAGGGTGCCGGACACGATGGCCTGATTGGTGCGCAACATCTTCAGTTTGTGCGTTATGGCAATCCGTCGATCGGGCACAACAGCCATCAGGTTGAAGCGTATGTCCTGCTCACCCGTTGCAATGCCAAGCCGATCAGCCATTACGCGTCGAAACTTGTCAGTCCAATCCTCATGCTCCTCCCAGCAGCCATGGTTCATAGGATAGGGTTTCAGTCCATCCAGCTCGAACAGTTGCCCATTAATGGGCACAAAGCTGACAAAGTGAAATGCCTCGCCAGTGAAACGGCAGCTCGCCACCCCAGCTCCAGTCCGCTCCAGACGACGACGTGCCTGTGGCATTGCATGTGAGTTGTGTGCACAGGCCAGCTCTGGTGTGTTTCCAATGGCTAAGCCCTTATTCTCGGGACTCATGCCTTTTGTGTGAACCTTGAGGCGACTAAGAGTTTCGCCCAATTGCAGATTGTTCTCATTGCAGTTGAGGAGAACGGAGAGCAGTGCGTGGGTGGCACAGCTATTGGGCACCACTTGCTGGGCAAAGAATATGCTTGAAATGGCTTCCTCATCCTTAACAAATATCTCTGCAGTAGTCTCAACTATTTTGCGACGAGCGCGACGCTCTTCGATCCAGCGAAAGAGAAAAATGAACCCGTATGGACTTTCAATGGGCTTCTGCAAGTCGTAAACTTCCTCGACCTGTACATCGTGGCCTGCAACGACAATCTGTTGTAGTAATAAGTTGTAAATGTTGCAACCCCATTTTACTTACAGCCAAAGTCTTCCAACAACAAGGTAAAAAGTCCCGGATCCGATTCTAGTTCTAGCCAGCCATCCGCCAACTGCGCCATTGGTAACGCATTGTTGCTGCCGGCGTTGCCTGCTGTAGTGCTGGTACCGCCGCCTACGATACTCATTGCGCTGGCCAGCTTAGAAATTGGTTATTTAAGAATTTTAATACAATTAAATTTGTTTTTCTGCGCCGCAGTCTTGTGAGTGGCAGCGCTATATTCAACTCAGTTTCGTGCGAATGGCAATGGGATCAAAATAATCTGGCAGCACTGCTTTGTGCCTACAATCAGCTGTTTTGACGTAACATTCGCTCAGTAAATTTTTGTGTTCAAAATCGGCTTAAAAAAATAATATGGTGCGCCCAAATTTAGTCTTGTTAACCAAACGTATTCCCCTTATACAATTCCGTAAGGGTGGTCTGGCAGCGGCAAGCAATAGACCGGGCCCCAGTCAGCAGGCAAGTTCAGGGGAAACAGGAGGCAAAAAGGTTAACTTAAAGCCCATTTACTACAGTAGACTTTGTGAGCTGCCATTAAATCAAGAATTATGTTATTAATGTCTAGTTTCTAATTGCACAGATTACGGGTGAAGCTGCTATCGAGGACTGGCAATTGCCTGCGCGTTTTGCAAGGAAACCAATTGATCCACTGGAAGCGGAATATATTAATAATGGCGGCGTTCCCAATTAATATAGTTCACAAAACGCTGAAATAGCTACCCTTGAAATAAATTATTGCAAAATCTAAGGAATGATTAATAAAAACGAATTGTGATGTATTTGCTGGTTGTGACCTGTGTAACAGATGTTTTGCCATTCACATGCATACGCAGACTGGCTAACATATGTTGAGGATGTAAAATTCAAATAAGTTAATAAAATTACCAGCAAGTTGCTCGCACAGAGATACTCCCATATGCAACAACACTTAATTTATATATGTACAACTGTCTGCTAAAGCTCACTGTTAAGTGGGGAGCATCTATGTTAAGTTGAGAGACAGAGAGTGTCAAAGTGATTGGAATTGCCATTCCGATTGGTTTCAGTGCTTATCTTGCGCCAATGTAAAACAGACGTGATTTCTCGCTCATTCAATATTTACCGTTGTATCGGCCTGTTCAGTGTGTTTATTTTGCGGTACACCAACCCCCCACCCCGTCCTGTAGTCGGTACCAGACAAAGAGCGGAAAATTTTCAATATTCAAGGCAGTAAAAAAACCTTTTACTACTTAACGTTAAGCGTTTTTGCTTAATTGCGTAGTAAAAGTTAGTGTTTATTTTTGGCCAGAGAAGCGTGCTGGCCTTAAATTCCTGTTGACCGTTTAGACCTTCTTTTTTGGATGGGTGTGAGGCGTAGTATGCAAGTAAACTGGTGCAGCAACAAGGACTGTTTGGGTCTACGTAAGCGTGTCTGTGGATTGCATCAAACCTGGAAGTGGCTCCATCAGACCCCCGCTCTCCACGAATATCTCATCTCGGCCAGCTCTGTGGCAGCAGCAGCTCCCAAATCAACACGGTTCTAAAGTCCAATTCAACCAAAAAGCAATAAACCAAAAGAAAAACAATAAAAGCGACAAAAATAAACAAGAGCGAAAAAGAAACAGCAACATAATAAGCTAAAATAGAAACGCTACAGATAATAATAATTAATACATCTAACACACTTATGCGTAGACATAGACGTAGACATACGTACATATAGATAGAGTCTTATAGGTTCAACATAACCACAAAGAGAACAAAAACGCAACGGCGGCCCGTTAAAAACCTGCCCAAAATAACACATCAAATAGCAGCTGACGCTGACGTTGACCTTGTTTTTGTAACAACGAACACAAGAGACGCGTAAGTGCATTGCCTTGAGAGAGAGAGTGGAGGAGAGAGAGAACACAAAGAGAGTGAGAGCGAGAGAGAGCAGCCATAGCAACAGCAACAATAATTGACTTCCTTGTAAAGCGCTCAGCAAACACAAAAACCAACAAAAGCGCTGTACGTAATTGTGCAATAAAATCAACGTAGCAGCTGTTAAATATTGAATTGCTTATTAAGCGACATATTTAAAATGGCTTTGCTCTTACGTCGCAATTCAAGTCAATTGCGTCTGCTGCACCGTTGTCTGGGAGCGACGACGACGACGACAGAAATCACGCGCCTCGTCTCGACCGATAGCGATAACAACAATGTAACTGCAACAACACCGTCGCCGACAACAGCAACAACAACAACAGCTGGCAATAAATTGCAGTCGAAGCGTATTAATCTGGCTGCAGTCGCCGACGCTGATATCAAGAAATCTGTATTCATATCGCAATCGCATGACATCTTTACCAATCTGGCCCTGGAGGATTGGCTCTACAAGAACTTTGACTTTGGCAATCATCATGTGTTGCTGCTGTGGGCCAACGATCCATGCGTTGTCATTGGACGTCATCAGAATCCCTTCACCGAAGCCAATGTGTCCAAGCTGATGGAGCGCGGCATAACATTGGCCCGTCGGAATAGCGGCGGTGGCGCCGTCTATCATGATCGCGGCAATCTCAATTGCACTTTCTTCACGCCCCGCGAGCGCTACAATCGTAAATACAATCTCAATATTGTGACCAGGGCCCTGTTCCGTGAATGGGCCATCAAGTCGGAGATCAACGATCGCGATGATATTGTTATTAAAAACAAAAAGGTATATCAGCACCGGGAATGACCTCCAACTGACCCACAGTAAACGTTTTGCTGATAGTTTCATTTCATTAAATAGTTTTTACAATTTCCATTTATTAATTACTTATTTTCTATTTCAGATTTCGGGCACGGCCGCCAAACTAGGACGACCCAATGCTTATCATCATTGCACCATTTTGGCCAGCGCCAATAAGCTGCATCTGGGCGAATCCTTGGTCAAGGAGCCGGTGAATTATATAAGTCGCGCCACACCGTCGGTGCCGTCGCCCATCCGCAACCTGGTCGATGTGAATCGCGGTGTGAATGTTCCCCAGTTACTTTCCGCCGTGGGCTATGAGTATCTACGTACAGCTGCAACGGCACTGGAGGATGGCGGCAGCATTCAAACGATGAAGCAACGTGGCTTCCAGTTGATAAATCCCACGGACAAATGGTTCCCGGGCATCGAGGAACTGCGCAAAAACTACAGCTCCTGGGATTGGGTTATTGGCAAGACGCCGAAATTTACGGTCGAAAAGGATTTGGAACTAAAGGACGACGACCGCGGCATGAAGCTCAAACTGAGCGTCGATGTGGTGGCCGTAAGTCTCAAAAGATGCTTGAATCTTTGCCAATAAACATCTGACTTAAATCTTTTTAATTTCAGGGTCTGATGGCAAATATAAGCATTCAGCTGCCGCAGAATGAGCAGCTGGTGCCGGTGGTAACTCCGCTCCAGGGTCAGGCCTACAATGAGCAAAATCTGAATGGCATTATTGACGCCCTCAAGATGGTCTCCACCTCCAATGTTCAGCAGGCGATGAACGGTTCCATTTGAGTTTTGTTTTGCTAACGGGGATGCCACACGTAGAGCTGCTGCTGTGCCTCTGGTTTAGCCATATATAGCCATTATATATACTACTATATTCTATATACCTGAACTAATATATAGCATGTAATAAGAGCATTAATATTTTCTATATTTTATATCAAGCGATTTGAAATAAAAATACGTTACATTAAATGTAAACTAAAGTATCGATGCCAATGTACATTTATTAAAGGTATCGATATATCACTTAAAATCGATGAACAAACATCGAACATCGTTATTTTGAATAGAAAAGCGGGCAAAACAAATAAAAACAAAACAATTGGAATATTTGTATGTATACAAAATATAATGAATAAGATTGTTATAATAATATATATAAATGTATAATGATAAGGCACACTTGTTCACTATTTGACACATTGATAAAAAACAGTTGATATTATGGTACATTGTAGAATAATAATACATCAGAAATTGGAATTAACCAAGCCAACAATGAATACATATAGTAAGTTTAGGAGTCATTGCACATTACAGATAGCAGATATAGTAGATAGAGGAGAAGATGCTTTAGATGTGCACCGAGTGCACCAGCTCTGGAAGATTCTGATAGTCGGGATCGCGGCTGAAGAACTCCATGAGGTAGGCAAAGGTTGGCCGCTCCTTGGGATGATGGTTCCAGCAGCTGTGCATCACCGCATAAATATAGGCCGGACAGAGATCTGGCTGGGGCAATCGGTGGCCATTGTTCACCAGCTCGATGGCATCCACATTGAGTTTATCGCCATACGGAGGTGCGCCCAGGGCGAACATCTCCCAGAGCGTCACGCCAAATGACCAAACATCGCTGGCATGCGAGAAGATGCCATTGTTGAAGCTCTCCGGTGCATACCAGCGTATGGGCCAGCGTCCACCCTGGGTGAAATGATACTCATCGCTGCCGGCGCTCAAGGAACGCGACATGCCAAAGTCACTGATCTTCGCCTGCTGCCGGGAGGTCAACAGAATGTTGCGTGCTGCCAAATCCCGATGCACAAAATGCTGTGTTTCCAGATAATGCATGCCTGCAAAACAAAACCAACAAAAGTTAGTGGAAGACGGAGGAACTGCATCATTCACTTACCACAAGCAATTTGCGAGGCCCAGAGCTTCAGCTCATAGTTGACCTTCAGCTCATCACTGTGATCGATGATGTACTGCAGCATGGAGCCCAGCGGCGCCAGTTCCTGGACCATCATCAACATATCGCCCTTGGAAATGCCAATTAAACGAACGATGCACTTGTGCTCCAGCCGCATCATGACGGATGCTTCGCGCAGGAATTCCTGCTTGTTTATGGCCTGCTGCTCCTCATCCCGCAGCGTCTTAATGGCAACCTCCAGACGATTCTCCGGCGCATTCGGCCGCCTCAGCCAACCCCTGTACACAGATCCAAATTCGCCGGCTCCGATTTCAGTGTCCAGCTCCAGTTGATCGCGATGAATGAAGAAACGCTGCTTGGCTGCCTCCAGATCGGCGCTGTTGGGTCCAGATGCAGCTGCTCCCTCGCTGCATTTCCGATGCAGATAACCAGCCATCTCACTCTCCGTGGAGCCGGTGGATATCATGGAGTCGAGCCGTGATATTGGCGACTGCTTGAGCGGCTGATCCAGCATCATGAGCACATCCATGGTGGGCAAATACTGGCATCCATTGGCGGCACGCTCCCGCTCAATGGCCACATCGCTCTTGGTGAAATACTCGACCTCCGCCTCAGTCTTGTGGGCAATGGGCGGCAACTCAATGGGCGTATTGTTGCGTGGCACATTGTACAGCTCGCCATCGTCCACATTGAAGTTGCTGAAATCCGTTGAGAATGAGAGATTCTTGAGCATGGGAGCAGCCACGTGCAGTTCCTCGGGGACGACACCGATGACGCTGCTCTCGGAATCGCTGCGCTTGTTCTTCGATTTGCTCTTGCGCAGACTGTTCATGTCGAAGAGACCCTTCTTGGGGCTGGTCAGACGCAGCGAATTGAATATGGAGCTGCTGTTCTCCTTCTGTTTCTTCTTGGTTATCGTCAGAGCGGGCACATGGGCATGTGGATGTTGTTGCTGTTGTTGTTGCGAGCTGGTGCCTGGATGATGGGACAGCGCAACGATGGGAGGATCGCTGCGAGTGTCACGTGGTTTGTGTGTCGCCCGCGGTATGGTGGCAAACGAGGGCACCTCCGGCTTTGGCTGCGGCGGCACAGGATACTTCAGGCTCACCGGCAAGCCATAGGAGAAGCGCATGAAATGCGCCACCAAGTGCTCCAAACTGGGCCAATACGGACTATCGTCAATGTACAGGAATTTCGACTGCAATAAAGTCAAGATGTGGCATAAAAAAGTAAAAATAAAACCAAATGAATGCTCACCCCACTGGACTGCAATTTAATGCCGTTCTGATAGAGATCCGCCTGGGAGATGCGAAAGTTCTTGGCCACCTGATCGCTGAGCAGCGTCAACACATAGCCCGAGGAGCCCGACTCGGAATAGCGTACCAGAAAGCAGCCGGAAGTGTCCACCGTCTGTCCCATGGCGACTTGCTTGCGCTGCAGTTGACTGGCGAATTGCATGAGTATATCGATGGCCTCGTCGCGCTTCAGGGTGCTGTGATACCAGCTCTCGCGACTCGTGCACGCCGGTGGCAGTTTGTAATCCAGCAGAAACTCCTCGACGGCCGTTTGTCCAGCTTCCTTGGCCAGATCGAAGGGAAACTCGCCGGAGCTGGTGCGTGGCAATAACGGAGCCTGGGCGGACAGCAGCACCTGCACCGCCTCCAGATTGCCATGCTTGGCCGCCTCGTGCAGTGCCACATAACCGTTCTCAATGTTCCTGCCCTCCACATTCGCCTGGGCGGCAATGAGCGTGCGTATAAAACTGGCGGGTTTCTGGCGACAGGCGTACTAAACAGGACAAGAAGATTAATGAGGAGATTAATTAATACAAGCCAGTTGACGGCTAATTACATGCAGTGGCTGCCAGCCAAAGGCATCCGCGCTGTTCACTTGAACGCCCGCGTCCAGCAGCAGTTTGAGAATGTCCTCGTTGCAGTGCAGAGCGGCCAAATGAAGCGCCGTCTGTCCATCCTGATTCTTGGCATCGAAATTGCGATAGCCGCACTTGAGCAGCTCAAAGACCACTTTGCTCTCGTTCTTGCTGGTGGCACGATGCAGCAGATTAGTCACGCCCTGGCTGCGAGTGTTGTGCGGCGGCGGATCGCCAGGGAGCGGTACCGTTAGCTTGGTGATAAGACCATTGGGCTCCTGCTGATAATAGTCGACGAGCGTTTCCAGGCCATGCAATATCTTTGTTTGGCCCTTGTCATCGATGGAGAAGAAGGCATCCTCGCCATGACGTCTTATTTGATAGTGACAAACCTCGCCCTATAAATAATTCAATTACACACATACATACACACATATGCAACCTGTTGTTGTTGTTGTTGCTGCTGATTATCGCTTACCTGATACAACAGACTCAACACAAAGTCACCAGCTGCTGTGCTGCTCTCGCGCACCAGGAAGGCACCATCCTCGTAACCTGTGACAACAATTAATAATAATTTACAGCGACAATTGATCAAACACTGTTCCCCCCGTTCCTTCCCCTTCCCTCATCCAACCAACACTTTTGGGGCGAGTCTCGTATTTACGCACCTTGTTTAAGCAAATCATCGGCGTCTTCGCGTGTCAAGCGGCCATGAAACCATTTAATGTGATCATCACGTGTCATTATGCTGCCATTTAAATTATGTACATTAGTTTGAATACCGTTTAATGCGTAAAATAAATAAAAAGAAACTAATTCTCTCCAATAACAATTGTATGTGCAGCGCTGCACATAAAAACCTATCGACAATAAGTCATCGTGATCGCTAGCTGGCTATCGAGCGAGCTAAATCGACAAATAATAAATCGATTGCCATTCGCAAAAGTGGCAACGCTGTCGCTACTTTTAGTTAGCCGCTTAAGTGCGCGCGCTGCTTAAATTCGCAGATTGTCAAAATGAAACACAATTTTTAGCTTAATTGATCGCAATTTGTTTTTATCTTTAATGTTTTTTTTTGTTTTTCTTTTTTTCAATTTACTTTTTGTTTTAGGTGTGAATGATCTACTAAAAACACAGTATTAAATTGTGGTCGATTATGATTAGTTGGTTTTTGTTTGTTGTGTGTCTCTCATTCTGTTCAATACAATATATTTATAATTTGCTTTTTGTTTTTTATGTTTAGGTTATGTGAGAATAATCTTAAGCTTAAGCATTTAAAAAACGACTACAGACTATGAAAGAAAAGTTTAAATTATTATTAAATATAAACATTCAATGTCAGAAATGTATGTTTTTGCATTATTTTAATATTATAACTCTAGATATTTATAATGTATATGTTTTTTGTTTTAAATTTAGATTTTATAATGTACAAAAAAGCAACGCAAAACAATTTGCAGGTATTTTTCTTGATTTTTTAATTTTAATCCAGTTGTTGTTGGTTCTTGGTAGTAAGTATTGTGGCAACTTAATTGACTAACGGTAGATAACTACATAAAACAGTTACACATTTAGCATAAACAGCAATCGAAACTGATCTCAGCCACGCCCACATTCACACGCCCCGCCCAAAACTTATCAACTAAATTGCTTAAGCGTTTTTTTTTAGTTTTTATAGCATTTCAGTTGGTACTTTTTATCTTTTTAGCGTTTTATTTGCTTTGCTTTGATTTTTGTTCGTGGCCATTTAAATTTCAGACATTTTATTCGAAACTTTTGAAAACAACAAATTGAATTGTAATTTGAAGAATTTCGAATCAAATCGCTCTCAAATAATTGGCCATTTTAACATGTAATTTTAATTGACTGCCATTTATTGTTGTTGCTATTTTTAGTGGTTGTTGTTGTTGTGGTTCTTATTGTTGTTGTCCTAGTTTGGCCCTTTTGTTGTTGTTGTTGCTGCTGCTTTTGGCTGTTGTTGTTGTTGATGCTGCTCATTTGAAACGATTTCATTTAAAAAATAACTAAATTCTAATGTAGAACAATTTGCTTAAACATATGATCGAAGCATTGAGAAAGCATTAATTACTCTTAGTTATTCTTCAAGTTCTTGAATTTAACTTGTTCTTTTTTAAATGTTGATTTAAATTTATGACTTTTTCTTTGTTAATGTTGTGGTTGTTGTTGTTATATCCGCTGCTGCTGCTCGTATTGGGTTTAATTTAAATTTTTTCTGTTTTTCTCTCTTTTTCTCTTTCTATCTCCTTGTGTTGTTTCCCCATATTGTGTGTGTTTTGTTTGTTAAGTTTGTTTTGTTTTTTGTAATTAATTCGCTATTGAAGAGAGCTTTTGGGATACTCCATTCACAGTCTTTGATTTAAGGACATCATTTTCATATGAAAAGACAGTTTCCTTGCCATTTTCGACGACACTGCAATGAGAAGAGAGAATTCATTAATTATTTATCTTAATAGGTATATATGTTAATTTAATCAGAGCTCGCAAATAAGTCTTAACAAAGCAGAAAAAAGAAAAGCACACACGCTCTCTCACTGAGCCTAAACCTTTTTCTCTTCGCTTGTGCTCTTCGCTCTGAATTTTCGGCTCTCTCGGTTGGCAAAAGCGCAGAAAATATTTGGTTTTGGTCTGAGAATCAGCGTTGCCAGAATTAGTCCGTTAAAAAAAGCCAGATTTGAATAGTCAAATTTTAAAGAAATAATAAAAATTATTGTACTGCTTTTTAAGCAAACTTTTATTTTATTTCTGAATTAAAATTGAAGAAAGGTAGAAATAAAATAACAGAATGCTAAAAAACAGAACCATATTTTTATATAATTTTCTTCAAAATTTGCTTATTTGACGGGATTTGACGGGAAAAAAAGCGACTCTGGCAGCAGTGCTGAGAATAACATTTGTTGAGCGAAAACAGAAGAGAATGTCTCTTTACGTTCTCTGCTCAAAGTGTTCCTAAGAGATCGGTCTTTTTTTTTTGGGTTGATTGTTTGTATGCGGGCTCTGATTTAAATGCCTTTCTTTACTCACCGTTTGGTCATCAATTTTTTGCCATTGACAAACACCGTTGAGGTGGAAGTGCGTTTGACGGCGCCGCCATTGCTGCCGCAGTGTCCACCAGCGACACTGTTGCTGGCGGTGAACGAGGTGAAACCGCTGGTGGGCATGAAAAAATCCATCATTGAATAATTGAGCATGGGCGCACCAAACGGGCTCGCCAATTTGTGCTGATGATGATGGTGATGATGTCGAGCTGAGCCGTTGCTGCTGCTGCCACTACCACCGATATTATTATGGCCACCATGACGTCGACTGCTGCTGCTTGTGGCGCCACCATTCGACTGTGAATAACCATTGGCATCTGTAAGTTTAAAGTATCATTATTAGTTAGTTGTTTATCAGTTACATTCTTAACGCACCTCTGAAGAAGTCGGCAAAGGGCGAATTGACGCCAAAGAATTCGCGAAACACTTCCTCGGGGGGTCGAAAGACAAACGGAAAGCCGCCCATGATGTCAAAGTCATCAAAGTCGTGTGTATAGTGATGACGGGCATGTGAGCGGCTTTGGGCCCGATCCCCTAAACCATCCTTGCCATACTCGTCGTAAATGCGGCGTTTCTTCTCTGTAAAATTGAGAAAACTTAAGTTAGTTTGAATCACTTAAATAAGATTATTCCTTGGTGTTAGTAGAAAACTTTCTTGGCTGCGTTTTTTATTAGACAAGGCCTACAAACAATTGCTCATTATTAAAGATGATGATAATAATGTTGCTGCTGAATCAGTGTTGCCAGATTAGCTTTTTTCAGGCTAGATCTAGCATATTTAAAAATGGAATTGCTTATAACATTTGCAAATATCTTTTAGCCATAAATCTAGCATATTTCAAAGTTCATATAGCATATTCTAGCAATAAATGTATTCGTAACATGAACGAAATATTTTTTAAGTTTAATGATAATGTTGTTGCTGATTTTGATAGTGATGATCATTAGTTGCTGCTTATGCGAAAAAATTCAACAATGTCGTGCGCGTCAAGGTTATTGTCAATTCAGCAAAAAAAGAAACCAAACAATAAACAAATAAACAATAACAATGGCATAACCTCAACTGTGAAATGTGTGTATTTTTACCAAAAAGTTTGTGAAACGGCGTAGCCTCGAACAAGTTGCGGAAGGTAAACGCCTGATAGCGATTCCCTCGCCTGCTGCTGGGATAATAATAATCATAGTCATAGTCATAATCATAGTCACGACTCGTCGATGATGGTTTTGTTGATGCTGAACCTCCGCTGCGATAACGGGAGTAATAACCGGCTGAGGAGCTGCTGCTGTTGGTTGCCGAGGATTTGTGCAGCGTGGCTCTAGCATCGTAGATCCTTCGCTTACGAGCTACACATATACATTTATTTATATATAAATATGTATCGATACAACATATTGTTTCTGCCAATTCCCTAACTAATTGATAACTTTTTACAAATTTCCCCACTTACCATCGGATAGCACTTCATAGGCCTCGGACAGTTCCCGAAAGCGTTTGTTTGCCTCCTCCAAATTGTCGGGATTCTTGTCCGGATGCCATTTAAGCGCCAATTTTCGATAGCTGCAATTGAAAAAATTTAATAAAAAATAATATAAAATAATATTGTATATTTTTGGTATAAATTTTAGAGATTAAAAGTATTTAAAGTTTAAGCTTAGTTTTTATTCTATTTTTATTTCTAACTTTATTTTAATCGGACTTCGCTTAACGCTAAAATTTCGACAACACTAGAAAAGCTTTTCTCTAATGCATTTGAAAGCTTTAAGCCAGAGCTTTCGCTCTCTTTTACTTACGCCTTTTTGACTTCACTGTCGGTGGCAGTGCGTGCCACATCCAATACTTTGTAGTAGTCCACCATTTTTGTTGCTGTGTGTGTGGATTATGTGTGGATTTTGTTTTATATTAACTGTTGCTTGTTGGATTGACTTCCTTCAATTCAATTACGTGCTAGTCCAAAATGTTTGCAATACAATCGCTTCTCGTTCCACTAACTTCACAAGCGCAACTGCAAAGACAATAAAAAATATAAAAAACAAATTAGACACAAGTAAAACACAAAAAAAAAGAGAGTAGGGCTCAAAATACCGTTTAACAGGCAGCTGTAAACATTAAAAAAAGATATTTAAATGTTGTTGTTACTTTTTAGATTTTCTTCTTTATTGTTATTGCCGAAAAGCAAAGCAATGCCTACTAACAACAAAAAAAAAACAACAACAAAATGCCAAAAAGTACAATGACTACAAAGTACAAGTATGCATGTGAGTGTGTGTGCATGTGTGTATGTAAATTCGTAGAGGTGAAGCAAAGGCAGCACGATTTTTGCCTTAGTTTCGTTTTCTTGTCTTCTCATTCGCTTCGCTGTTCTTCAGCCCCACATTTCGAGTTCAATGTCGTACGAAAACCTCATTCACATTATGCGCGTCGCCCACACACTCACACACACATGGGACATACACGCGAGCTTTCGGCGCAGCGCGCATGTGTAGGGCGTTCAGCTGTCGCGCTGCCGCGCCGGCAATGAGAGTTTGGCAGCAGAGACTGCGACGGCGACTGCGCTGCCGTTCACGCGTGTGTAAATTTGTTGTTGTTGTGCTTTGGGCTTAAAGCTACTCTCAATTGCTTTTGGCACTCATCTTTTGCCCCATTGTTTCGCACAAACATTTTTTCGTGCAAACTGCTCGCTAATTTCATTTAATTTGTATTGTTGACTTTTTTGCTGTTGTTGTTGTTGTTGTTGATTGTCATGCCGGCCCCTTGACACAATTTTCTTTTATTTTTATCAAATAAAATTACAACGCCAATACACTTATCACTCTTGTTTATATTGTTGTTGTTGCTGTAAAGCTAATCTGTGTCAATTGTTGCCGCCACATGTTGCCAACGAAAGTGCGGCTACAAATTGGCCCCGCAGCTAAATGACAAACATTATTGCGGGCACTTATAATTTGTGTGTGACTGACCGACCGATTCGTTAAGTTGTTGTTGTTATTACGAGTATTATTTCAGACTAGGCCAAACTTTAAAAGCTTGTTACGTGTGTGTGTGTGTGTGTGTGTGTGGGTTGCTTTGCGAAGTTCTTATGGGCGTCCATTCAATCACATAATTAAATTTGTGACGATGTGTGCGTGTGTATGTGTGTCTCTATTTTGCTCTTAAATAATTTACTTGACATTTATTTATTTTTGCTCAATTTTTGATCTAATTTATGTGAACGTTTGTGATGCGTGTGCGTACAAGTTATAAAATTTAATAAATTATATAAATTCCACGCATTTACCTGCTTAGCACAATCCTCAAGAAATATATGTGTTTGAGATGAACAAAGATATATGTATTTATTTATCTATCTCTCTCTAATTTATTTAAAATAATTAAAAAATTGAACATTAATTTAAAATTATTTTAACCCAAACAAGCAATACGGCAAATCGCTTAAGTAAAGTTCTTAGAAACTTTAAGAATATCAGAAAAGAATTAAATAATTATAATTTATAATATTAATATGGTATGTTCATATAACAATAGATAATACCAATGACAGTTTTAGTCAGATAAAAAACATTTTGTTGTATTTTTTAAGACAGCTCGTTAGTTCTATTATCAAAAAGTTGTTAGATACGTTTTAATCACGTTTTATTAAACGTATCTTTTACTTTTTTGTACTTTGTTCACTCCAAAATTGGTACAAATTTCTTGGAAATCCATTCAGGAGATAATGTTTTTGTTTTCAAAATTAAATAAATCTAAAGCTCTCATTGTTTTCTTTAGCATACCTTTGGGAGCAACCCCAAAAAGAGCACTGTTGTTTCTTTGTCTTCTTGTAATATGCGTAATATATTATGCTGTATATTATTTATATATCAGCAAGGCAATTTTAGATGATTAATTTTCTTATGAAGTTTCTTAATATTTATTCTTATCAGCTGTACAAGCATTGAATCACTCTCAACAATAATTGACCTGATTTTTTTTAGATAATAAAAAAAAATTCTGCAATCAGACATAAAAAGATATCAAAGCCCAGGTTCCACCGAGATTTGAACTCGGATCGCTGGATTCAGAGTCCAGAGTGCTAACCATTACACCATGGAACCAACTTGGCCAGCCTGACTAACTTGGCCCATATCAGGCAGAGAACTACGCACTGCGCATGCTGCAATTACAAGAGAGTGTATCAGAGAGATGGCCAATTCAGATTCAGCAGTTTAAACTTTGTCAGCCCCCCCAAAGAGTTGAGTTGAGATTCAGGCCAATGGTTCAGGGCCTTGACAACAAGCCGCCAAAACAAAAGGTCGCGAGTTCAAAACGTTTACAACAAACAGACAGAAGAAGCGACTAGAAATTGCAAAACAAATACTTAATTTATAATAATTATTCTTTTTTTAATTTATATTAAATGTGCATAGTTGTCAAGGTCATAAATGCCACGCCTACAACACGAGAAGCATGTTGTATAATCAAAGTGATTTTCGCTCAGTTTCCAACTAAACATATTCGCCATTTAACAAAGTACAAGTATATAGTTAGACATTTATTCAAGTATATACGTATAAATATAAATTTATTATATACTAACTATATACCTGTTGACATATTCGGCAAATTCTAGGTCGTAGGTGTAGGAACTTGTAGCATTGTCTAAAAGCAGCAAATGACGACGACAACGACGACGACAACGTTGTTGCTTTTGTTGTTGGCCTGGCCAGACTATCCGCTGTATGACACACTCGTCTCGCCGGTCGTTTGTCGCACGTCAGCAAACGATTGGAGAGAGAGAGAGACAGAGAGAGATAGAGGTGGAGAATGGTGATACCTGCTGGTGACTTGGATTTGGATTTCACAGCTGCTGACTCAAATCTCGACAAATCTCAGCAAATCTGTCGACTAAACTGACTGACTGACTATCTCATCGAATTGACACTTGTTTTAATTCTGTTCAACAACCGCCCGTTTGAGTGGGCGTGGTGTTGGCATTTAAGGCATTTGCTTATTTATTGTTTGTTTGCCGGCAAGAGATGAGAGATGAGATGAAGGCAGCTCAAGACACTGGCTAATACTCTACAAAAAAGCTACATTCCACAGATATAGAGATATAGTTATCAATGGTTATCGTTGCTTTGGTAGAATTTTAAGAATATGCCTTCATATTAAAGTTTTAATGCTCCAATTACTCCTTTTCTTCTTTTTAGAAAAAAAATCTAAGCAATTTAGAACTAAACCAAAAATTTGCATTAAAACATTCTATTTATTTAATTCTCCATAATAAAACCATGTTTCTACTGTTTCTTCGCTTTACATGATAAACTTTTGTTAAAAAAAGTATTTTATTTTATTTTTCAATTTTCTTTTTTTTATACATTAGTTAATCAATAGTAAAACATTATAATGAGACAATTTAAACATTCAGTTGTTTTTGTCCAATTTTAATTATCACATAATACTCGATCAAAATCATTTCCATGAATTTTCTTTCATCCATGCTGTGAGTGTTGTATGATGCTGCTGAACGCATCCAGAATAACGAATGTCTGAGATTCCCAATCAAGTTCCATAAAATAAACGATAAACTTATCGTTGCAACTTCATTGGTCTTTGCACTATTTTGATACAGTCTATCCAACGTCTTATCTTAGTTGTTAGACTTGGCTTTCTAACGACTACTATTATAGGGTATTTTAACAACAAAATTCACTGCGCTTGCGCTGCCTACGCAATTGGTGGGCATCAAACCTGAAATCGCTCCAAAAATTATTATGTATGTGGTTGCCAGTTGCCAGTTGATGTGGTTGTTGTTGCTGTTGTTCATGTGGTTGCTTGTGGCTTGCAGAGTTGTTGTTGCTTATGCAAATTACATCACCAGCAGCATCGTTCGATAGACACAAATACCGTATGCACGCACTTGGCCACTGAGTATATTTTCACACTTTCCTTTTAGTGCGTTGATTGTTGTTGCAGCAACATGTTTGTTTATAAACTTTGTTGCTCGCTCGTACGCACTCAATTAAATTGTAATTTTGTCGCTGTTGTTGCATTGAAAAACAAACAAACATGACACGACACAATCAGCTGTGTGTAACAATTGAAAACCAACAACAACAACAACAAAGCAAAGAAGAGCTAAAGCAGAAGAAGAAGCGAGAGGAGGTGGGCAACAGTTGGTTGCGTGTTAATTACATGCTCTGCGTGCTGAGCCACTTTGTTGATTGATTTTCTTCGTCTAACTGTTGTCGCTGTTTGTTTTTGTTGCTGCTCATTTTGCCATAACCTACTTCTTGTGCAAATGCAACAGATATACTCAGACACTGACACACACAAACACACACATCTACAATGACAAAATGAAAACTGATAGGCCGCAAAGTAGCAAAGCAAAACGCGCGATAAGAAAACGTTGCGCATTTATACTCATACTAAATATATTCATTCGTATGAGGCGCTTTAAGGAAAGTCACGCAAGTAAAAGCAACAACAACAAAAACTGTCGCTGTCGCTTGACGCCGCCGTCGACGTCACAGCAGCAGCAGCAGAAAAATGCGGGCAGAGTAGCAGTAAACAACACAACTCACACTTTGCATTAGCCAGCGAAAACTTTGGCTGCAATCGTTGTCGTTTTACTAGTTGTCGTTGTCGTAGTTATTATTTTTGTTATTATTATTATTGTTGGTTGCACAAACATTATAAACAAATATAGTAAGTATTTATGTATGGAGCAACAATAAAATCAAAGCTCTGCTATAAACGCGCACGTACGCGGCAATGAATCGTTGAGAACTGAAAGCACAGCAGATCCCGTTGCCCAAGCAGCTGACGACGCCGACAGCGTTGCCATATGTGGGAGAGTAACACATTAACGAGAGAGGCAGAGAGAGAGGGTGAAAGAGAGTAAGCTTGAGCAATGATGCGTCGACGCCGGCGCCGCTTTTCCTAAATCTGCATTTTGTTACTTTTGCTGTTGTTGTTGTGAACTGAACCGGAAGTTATTGCGCAAATTTTAGCAATATCTGCAGCTCTACATTTGATTTTATCATTCCATCAATCGGAGTGTATGTGTAAAGTTATCAGCAACAAAAGCTCGATGACGAGCAGATCAGTTAATTTAGGTGTTGTTGTTGTTGAATTCACTGGTTTACCCCCTTTTTCTAAGAAGATACCAATGTGAATCATAGACTTTATCGGAAATTCGCTATTAGCAGCTTTTTGGTAACCAATACTAACGCATATGAACGCATACAAATATTGATTATTAATTCGATTTAAATAATTAAATGAATTTTATAGCCAAAGTTTATGTGAGCGCTGACTGTATCTTCTTCTTCTTCTGAGGCGGCAGAGCGAAGCAACCAAATGTTAAGACAACAAATTTGAATATTTAATTTTAGCACTCACACCAAGTCTTAGAGATGAGGTGAGGTGTGCGATAGAGAGGCAAGGCGGCAGTGGGTGAGTCGTTGACGCCGTCGCATAGTGGAGCGAAAACTAATACAACATTTCTTTAAATGACAAGATGAAAATTACAAAAAATGTAACTTTCAACAAACTATCTAAATGTGTTAAAATTAATGTTTAATCAATTTAGTCATTAATTAAATATAAAATAAAAAATATTATAAATTCCTATAAAACTGTACAATCACGACCTGCCTCATTTCATTCACAAGTTTCAGTCCATACATTTTAACTACACTTGTCCCACTGTGCACACAGCAGGTGGTGATGATTTTTGCCCAGTGCAAATGTTTTAGTTTATTAATTTTACGCTTTATATACACAATAATAAATGTGTGCCTGTGTGTGTGTGTTTGTGGTTATTTTTAAGCTTGCGGAAAATGAAAATGTATAAAAAGAAAATACATATAATTATGTGCACATAATGAAAAATATTTAGCGGAATCTAGAGGAACTAGCAGATACCCATTAAGAAGAATCAAAATAGTGTATAAATAATATTAATATATTTGTTATTGGAATATTTGAATTTTTTTTTTGAACTACTAAAACAAAAAACTATTATTAGGACCTCCTTACCATACAATCGATATACCCCACGCCTATAAAATCATTTATAGGATATTTTTACAAATCGGCGAGAGGGTGAGAAAAAAGCAAACGCTGATAAATATTGCGGAAGAACTAAGAAAATAACGGCACTCACCGGCAACGCTGCCAATTGAAATTATTCGTTCACGGGGGGAATGCACGGAATTGGAACAACGGTAAGTGGCAATAATTACAAGAAAGAGAGCACAGCCCAAAATACATACCACAAATTAACGGCACGATGCAAGAAACACAAATTGCAATGGAAAGTGGGCGAAAGGGGGCGTGGTACGACCAAAAAAAGAGAACAAAAGCAAAAGCAGAGGAAAGCGAAAAGTGGAAACGCGCCAAATTGCACAATCTGTGCAAAAACAGACAATGCAATGCCAATGAAACCAAAATAATAATATAATAACAACCTACAGTAACAGCAGCAACAACAACAATAAGATTAACAACAATTGAGACCTAGAAATAGACACGTGGGCGTGGGAATGTATCTATTTTTAAGATACGCCTCGACAACAACAACAGCTTTTCATTTTCATTTTCTTTGTTGTCTATATTTCTTCTTTTTTTTTTGATTACTGTAAAAGTTACAACAGCAACAACAACAACAGCTGATTCATCATGGCGTTGAGTGTAACCAGCTGCCAATTCAGTTCGATTTGAATCGGTTTGAAATAGTTTTTGGAAACTATGTAATTGCAACAGAGGGCGCTCCTATCGCCAGAGGGCCCTTTATTATGTTTATTTCTGTATCTCTCTTTGTATCTCTCTCTTCTCTAATCAACTTGCTGGAGCGTTCAGTTCCAGCGCATAAATTAAATCAATTCAATGTAAATTTCGAAATGGCCTGTGTAATTTTTGTGGGTTTTATGTATTTTTTGTGAGAATGTTCTCTCTGGGTTGGGCTGCGGTCGGTCATGTGGCTTGTCAGCATTACATGGGATTTAGGAGAGCTTTAATGCCATTAAGAGTGACACGCCCTGATTAAGGGCTGAATGCTTTGTTGGATTTTCAAAATAGATATAGAGAATTGTAAATCGGTTTGTAGAATGCAACTATAGCTTATAGTTCAAAAAGTGCATAGATGTTTTGAAAAACAAATGTATTTTTAACAAAACCAATTATTTCGAGATAAATCCTTTGAATACACACTAAAAGAAGCACAAATTTATATTTATAAAGTAAAAAATCAGTTGATTTATGTTGAGAAAACAAATTGGAAGCTCTTCCTCATTCAATAATTAATTACACACACACGAATGCTTACTGAATTTACATATAAAAAATTCAAGTTAAAAAAAAGCTCAGTCAGCTTCCAAGAAATCTCATTTTTAACCTTATCTTTGATCTGCATGAAAAATTAGACTGATAAATGATTGCCGACAACAACAGGGGCGAAGTTCAAGCGCACTCCTCTTATGATTCTCTCGATCTTCTTTTGCTTTTCTTCTTATGTCTGATCTAATCTAATCAAGGTTTGCAAAAAACAAATGAAAAGGGGGAAGTGGAGTGACAAACGCTTTGTGCGGGTGTAATGATGACGATGACGATGTCGATGCTGTGGCTTTGACTGGAGCTGGAGAGTCATGCGCCCATAAATACTGAAAATAATAAAAATACGGCAAAGAACTAAATATGGCAAAGTCAGCTTTTGTTGCCGACTGGCAACGGCGGCGGTCACAATAAAAACTACCCACCATCAATCGCAGGCAATGCGATCATATAAAACCTGTAGCCAAAGATCAACCAACCAGGCAGACAGACATTCAGTTAGTCAGACAGACAGTCAGGCAGGCGGATGATGATCTCAATGAAGACATTTTTTTATTGCGTTTGTGATTTGTGAAATCGTCTCAACGACTCTAAAACAAACTTCCTTCTGCTTCTTCTTCTGTCGATCAATCCACCCAACGCTGTGTGATGATCACTGCGGGTTTACTTCACTTCAATTCATTCCACTCCACTCTCTGTTGCAATTCTCCTCTTCTGATCTTGCCTCTTTTGCTTCCTTTTGGATGACGCTCCATAAATCTGGCAGGCGATGACGTTCACGATCACGATCGTGGTTGCAACTTGACTACTGTGCTGACACACACACAGAGAGTCACAGAGATTCAAGTTGGAGTCCACACGGTGGCCGTATCCGCATCTAGATCAAGTCCAATCCGGCCGCAGGCTGAGCATGGACAATAAGCGTTTAGAAAAAAAGAAGTCAAGCGCTGTTGCACTCATTGTTGTTGTTGTTGTTACTTTTGTTGCACTAGATAAAAGCTAGGCAACCATTCACTGCAGCATTGCTGCAAATACTCTGTAGTTGTGTCATAGGGTATATTAGCTGCATGGTTTGTTCGTGACATACTCGAAAACTTAGCTGAAATTTTGTTTTTCGTTCGATTTATTTATTAACAAAATTCGACACCAGAAAATATTTAAATACAAAAATAAATAAAATAATATTTTAAATGAACAGATAAAAAGGAAGAACTCTAACTGAATCTTTAAGTGATTTTACACAGATCTTAGAATTTCATTGAGTTACAAAGTTTTAAAATAACAATTTTAAATAAAAAAAAAAATAAATAAATAACTTAAAAATAAAAGAGCGATTTACTTATAAACAGCTTAGTCACTAGAGATAAATTTTAATAAAAACATTTACCATAATATTTTAAAATAACAGAAAAATCTGTCTGACTGTTTAGAATCACCGTGTAGACCAAACGGTTAAAGCTAGAAAGCTGAAATTTTCACACAATATAGCTGAGATTATTTAATCGTGCGATAAGACGTCGTTTTTTAAATGAGAGTTGCTTTACCAAGTGTTAATTGTAGTATTCTTTTGCTAATTGTATTACAGGGTATCTACTCCATTCAGCTGCCATTTTCTCACATGTTTCGTTATTATATTTGCTGCTGTTGTTATGCACCCGTTTGTTGCATTGACAATGAAGTTATTAAAGCGCAAACTGGACAACAGCAAACCGCAAAACTGCATCAAATCCCAAAGCATTTGGGCAACGGAACGGAAACATGTGATTAAATTAAAAACAAAAAAACTGAAAAAACATAATAAAGTTGACCACAAGCCGCTCGTCAGACAACCAAATTATTCGAGTGGACTATAAAGCATATTGAAGTACATAAATCAGAGGCAGTTAAAATATTTTTAGAGGCGAAAGTTGCCACCAAAACAGTTGCCAACAATTGACAGTCGACTTAAACCAACATTTGGCTTAAAGTTCAAGCTTGTGGCACGTACTTTTTTGTATCTCTTGGTTAAAGTATCATCTTTTTATCTAAATAATGTTGGCAACATAATTTCCCAATTAGATAAACACTAAAAACTGTTGGTCATAAACCAAACAGAGAACAAAAAAAAGATAAGCTGACAGAAACAACTTAAACTGAAGAGGAAAAAGAGGAGCTAAAGGGGTTAAAGTTTTGAAATCTGATATTGAAAGAGTCGAGTCGAACGAACAAGTGTAGTGGAACCACAGCTAACAAAAAAAACAAAAAAAGCTCTTTTACATCAGACTGTATTCGTATAATAGCCGTGAGATAGCACAACCCAACTAAAAGACTATAAATCATCGTCCCTTTCCTCTTTTTTTTAAGTTCTAACTTTAGAATCTCTTGTAAAATGACTAGGCGTTGAGTTTTGGAAGAGTTTACCAAGTTGTAGATAAATTACTCTTTGGAATTGAAGAAAATTGACTGAAAAGTCGGGTATAATTGAAATAAATTGGAATTTTATAGTCATAGACTAATCTAATAAATTTAATAATACGAAATATAAAATAAATTATTTTAATTAATATAATTTAAAAATAATAATAAATTGAAATAAAAGCCAGGTGAAATACGAAAAAAAAGAGTTTTATTGATTTATTACGAAATAATAATCATTAGTGAAGGAAATAAGGCGTCTTTAGGCTAGATATAAAATGAAATTCTGCATTTATATTGCTTAAAGTGCATCCATGCACAATCTTTTTGTTAGAAATCAATTTAATATAAAGAATTCATTCTTAAAAAAAAAACCCAAATTACTTTCAATTACTCCATTTTCACCCGATTATTAGCCGAATTTAGAACGCATGCCAAACATTTCCAGCAATCACACAAATTTAGCAATTTAGGGAATAACCTCTGGTCATTTTAGTAGCCCTTTCACTAACTTTTAAGCTTTCAGGCGCATTGTACAAGCCACTTTTGAGGTCAACTAGCAGGCGTTGACTTTGCCAGACTCTGTGACTGACTTTGTTCGTTCAGATCATGATGATGATGATGATGATCATCATCACTCTTGTTGTTGTTGGCTTGGTCAGTTCATGTTGGGTGCCAGAGTCAAACCTCAGATCTCCTCTGACTCTTAGTGTCTGATCTTTTTGCCCGCTCACGCGCTGTATTTTTTTTTATAGTTGGCGCTTCATTTGCTGCCTGTTTGTTGGTTTTCTGTTGCTTTGTTTTTTCTTCTTTTTATAGGTTTTTGTTTGCTGTGGTAATTATTATAAATAGTCTAAATTAAGACCATAAACAAAATGAAAGTTGAAGCGTCCAGCTAACTATGATCAATTTCCAGTGTTGAACAAGTTTCCAAAAGCAATTAATTTAATTGAATGCACTAGTCATAAAGCAAAAGCAAAATGACTGTTGATGATGGGTAATAAATTTATAATTGAAAAGTAATTGCATGTCACAAAGATAATTATAATCTAATGATCAAAGTGACGGCAAACAAGAGTTTACAGTGTTGGTCAACACACTCACGCGACCAGACGAAGCTATCGAAAGTGTTTTAAGCTAATTGCAAACGCCGCATCGCGTCGCGTCGCCTCGTTTTCTGTTTCATTCCCATTCGTTTCCACACAATACACGCGCCTCACCTTGAACAGAAACTTCATCTTGCTCTTTCTCTATCTCCCTCTCGCTGTTAATATTCAACTCTTTTGTGTGCGCTCGCGACATTGGACATGACACAATGATAAAAGATTTGGCAAACATGCAAACAACAAAGACGAAGAGCAATAGATAGAAGAAAAAAAACTAAACAACCTGAAAAAATGTTTTGCAAATTGATAGGAAACCTCAAAATGTGTTAAAGTAACTAGCAATTTAAATAAATAGCGAAATAAGAATAATTTCAAATTATATAGATATTATTATTATTAGGCAAAGCAACATTATGAATCCCGACTTTAATTAATGACAACTCGTTTAACTCGTCGAATCTCCGGTTATGCCTCATTAAAGACCTCGAAAACCAAAACAAATTCACATCTACATTTCAAAACGTAAAGTTCTCTTTGCTCATTCTCACTTACTTATTTAAGGTTTCATTATTCAATTACGGCATCTAATTAAACTGTTGTAATTGTAATTTAAGTGTCAAGTAATTGAAGCGAAAGACTCTTGAAAACTCTTGAATATGATCATATATTTGAAACTCACTCAAGTTGCAATGTCGTATTTTTCCATAGAGTATCAGGGCAACAACTTATGATATATGAGCAGCATGGTCATTAGACTTTTGCCATTTCAATTCTTCCAAGTGCAATTTAATGACATCATGCCACAACAACTATTTATACAACGATTATATTGTAATTAAATTCCATTGATTCACTCTTAAAAACGCTTTGATTTGTTTTTGAGTCACTTACAACTCTGATGTTTGTTTTATCATCTTTTTCTATGTTTCTTAACTTGGTTTAAAGATTATCAGGTTAATATTTTATCTATTTCATTATTTATTTTAAAGTTTTACTACTTCATGTTTTTTCTTCCTTTTACTTCACTAATCTCAACTCATCTTTTATAAACTTGCAGTAATCTTTTAACTGTTTCGTTTGCCTTTATGCTCTTAATTAAACACACAATCATATATATTTACAAAGCCTAATTAATAAATTAAATTTGTAATAAGTTGAGACACGTGTAAGCGCCACATCTTTGACTGACAGTTAACAGTCTACAGACTTTCTCACAATGCCCCGTGGAGAAAACATAAACCCTATCATCTGGACACGGACTGGACAGATGGACTGACTGCCCAGTCATGAAAGTAGACTCCACATCAGACCTGGCTTTTTTATGTACATCTTTCTGCGGGTAGACAAGTGCCCCATCGCTCATTAGACAAGTTAGTAGGCAGATGGTATGGGAGGGGGACAGACAGGAAATGTAGCGAACCGGTTAATTTAAATAGCCAAAGAGCTAAGCAGACGCAATGATTGATTCATCATCCTAAGAAGTTAGTAAATTAAATGAATTTTTACAAGATTTTCACTGCATTAATACAGTTGCAACGGTAGTTAAATGTCCAAGAAAGACTTCTTTCCCCTCAAAGGGGGCTGATAACGCTGACAGGCAACAATTTTTATGTGCGCTTCAAGTGCAGCCAGAGGAGATTCATTCAATTTATCTTACACGAGCTGACAGCTTACAAAAAAGAAGAAACCAAACCACAAATGGGACTCAATGCTCAAATACTCGTTTTGGTAATTAATGAAAAATCATGACTTTGGCGAGTTGAGGGGCAGCCTCAAGTAATCATCAATGGGCAACAGAAAATTACTACCCAAAAAAGCGATGAACAATAAAATAAACAATATGAACAACACACAATGCTGCCAATCAAGATATTTACAATAAGTTTCTCTTCAAACTGAATAATTTTGTATCATTTTTAGAGCAATTTATTTAGTGCACCTAATAAAACTATAGATCTCTTAATTTAGTATATTTTTAGATCTATTACAATATATTCTAAATTAAAATTTTAAAATTGAATCATTTCTGTATATTTTTCAGTGTCCCATATGGTCTAGTGGCTAGGATATCTGGCTTTCACCCAGAAGGCCCGGGTTCGATTCCCGGTATGGGAATAAGTTTTTTTTATTTTTTTACAAAAAAAACATATAAATGAACTATATCTCTTAGGGGTCATAGCCCTTGGGTCTGTTTTAAATTGTTCTTGAGCTATTATCTAGACGACCAGCTATCAAATGATGACCTTTCAAGTCCAATCATTGCTCCAGGCGAAAGTGAACTTCAATGAACCCTATTATATGCTTAAATTGAAGTGTTTAAATGTGTGCGCTGTGTTCCGTCGCTTTACACAACGCCATCCAATTAGCATGCAAACTTTTCCAGACAATCAATCCATTAAATGAGCTCACGCACTTCGTTCCTTTCCTTAGCCGATGTCTCCGACTTTGAAATCGACTCTGACTTCGACTTGGCCTCCGTTTCCAAAGCCAACTACATATTTGACTGTCGGGAGGTGCAGCAAGAAAACGTGTAAATTTCAGTTTGACAGGCTAGAGTTTTTCGTATACCCTGTAGATATGCGATTAATGGGTATATAAAGCCTATAAATTAACATAAATTTTTTACTTTTTCATTTATATTCCCATAAATTAGAGGGTATTCTTAAGTGAAGTTTAATGTTAAGTTTGCTTTTTTTATGAGTGCATTGGGTATTGGTTATTGCGCCCGCTTCGGTCTCAGTCCATTGCCATAGTTTTCTCCTCGCAGCCATTTAGCATGGCAATCAGACAACAACGTCTCGTTTCCCCCCCTATCACCACCCCCTCCTTTGGGGCATAGATACTCGTATACACGCGGGTCATGCATGGCCTGCAGTTGAAATTGTCGTACACACCTCTTTTGGTCTTTTGTTTGCCGAGTGCAAAACGTTTTCACTCATTTCATTTCATTTCATTTCATTTTCATGTACAATGAAAATGTGCATATGAAGACGAAGGCGACACTGACACGCCCACTGTCTGCCAGGTGGGCGCTACTTTAAGAAGGGCCCCTTATTTTAAAGCCAAAGGCCGTTGACACAGATTTTTAGTGAGTTGCGTGCGGACACGGATTCGGGTTATGACTGTGGTCAAGACACGACACATGTAGATACATCTGACCAGACGACGGCGGGTAGAAAGTGGAATCGAGAAGACGCATGACCAATAAATAAATTGAAATATTTACGCTTTTAAAGAAAGAATCGAAAATGCCGACCGAACGCCAACCGGTCTCTGGTTGTCTGAGTTTTTCTGAGTCGGAGTCGGAATCTGTATCTGAATCTGGCTTTGTGTGTCTTCTGTGGGTATCCATCCGCATCCCTATAATCGCTACGTTGGTCTCTCAGCTGCTGCTGCTGCAGTCTACACTCTACAGTCTACAGTTTGTTGCAGCTGTGTGACCCACTCCCAGTTGTCCAAGTCCATTTAAAGCGGCAACGGCGACTGCGAATTGCAAACGCGGCCAAACTACGTCCAAGGTATCTGCGCGCATTTATCGCCAGTTTTAGACAGTTTGACGTCGTTGTAGTTGTTGTTATATTCCAGCTGCCATGGGCTAGCCGAAAAATGAAAATCAAAAAATGAAATTTCACCTCCGGTCACACGCTTCAGAAGTTACAGCGCAAAAAATGAAAAGTGCCAAAAGCTTTTGTTGTAAAAATTGCAGCTAATATTCGAGGCAATTAAGCGTCTGCGCCCATGGCACATGAAATTGATTGGATGCCGGTTTGTAGACACTGCGAAACGCAATGGAAACGAAACGAAATGTTATTACAGGTAATGTCGTAAGTAATTAAGCGACGTAGTTCATGGTATATGAAATTGATTGGATGCCGGCATATTTAGCGAAACGCAGTGAAAATGAAACGTTGTAACAACAAATATCATAAGTACTCGCAATTAAGCAACGTGGTCCAAGGCATATGAAATTGATTGGATCCCGATTCTTATGCACTACGCTACGCATTGAAAACGAAACGGATTAGAGATGACAGCGCTCGAAGGACTGAGAACGTAAAATGAAGCAAAACAAAGCAAGCTTGAGACAACAACAATAAAGACGGTTTGACAGCTACAGCGTCGGCGCAACCAGCAGCAGAATTAAAAGCTTTAATATGCAGTCAGCGTAGCTTAAAGCTAGAAGCGAGAGAGAGAGAGAGCGAGGGAGAAAGAGAAGAGAGGGTGATGGCAGGCAGCAGGCAGCTGTTGCTCTTTTGTTCTTTGCTGAAAAACTCAACTCAACTCAACTGGTTTAACAATAAAAACAAACGTTGCCATGTCTTGGCGTGTTGGCGTTGGCGTTACGTTTGACGTTTAAGAAAATAAATAAATAAAAGAAAACAGAAACAAAAACTAAACGTCTCTTTTTTATTGTTGCTTCGTTGCTGTGTTGCTCTCGTCGATTCTCTGGGCTTGGCTTTCTTTGACTGCTGTCGAAGCAGCAGCAGCAGAGGCAACAGCAACAAAAAGCACTATAAAAATGTTAATTCGTATGCTGTGCCTTTTTTCTGCTTCTTGCTCAATCGTATGTCGTCTCACACGCGCTTCTAATATCTGAATATCTCTGTTGATGATGACGAAGAGACCAAGACAAGAGTCAGAGACAAAGATGATGGCATACTAAAAAAACACCCAAAGACAGTCAACAAAGTTTCAATTGCTTGGAAAGTAGCAAGCAGTGAAAAGTGGGCGGGTTAAACAACAAAAACAACAACAGCATCATCAATTGCAACAAAGTCGCTGCTTGCCACACTTTTGATGAATTAGCCATTTTAAATTTTTCACTTTTTTCGTTAGCCTCCAGTTGAAAATTCAGTTGCAACTGCGCTTGAAGAAACATTTTTTGATGTGTGTGCAGTTCGTTGAGCTGGATCATGACGAGTGGCTGATGAGTCTGATACTCATTAAAAAAGGCACTTGAATCAAGTTAGCTTTTTTTTTGGCTGAAGTGGCGGGTCAACACAGTAAGTGCAACTCACTGCTTTCGGCTTTTTTTGAAAAGATTTAAGGAAATGTTTTTGATTAAAGAAGCATTAATCAAAATTACCCTTGTACTTATGTTATAAAAACGGCAATTAATTAAGTACATCAACTTATCATCAAAATTAATTTCAGCACAAAGCAAAAAAAAAAGTTGTTTCCCATACCGGGAATCGAACCCGGGCCTTCCGGGTGAGAGCCGGATATCCTAACCACTAGACAATATGGGACTTGTATCCCTGGATATACAAAATTCAACTGGAATTTCTGCTGGGATAAAATCTTCTAAATGAGTAGGCGTCTAAAAGATTTATCTGATGTGGGTGGAGATATTTTGAGAATACTTTCTCTTAAATAAGATTAATCTGGCGATGAATACATAATCCCATATGGTCTAGTGGCTAGGATATCTGGCTTTCACCCAGAAGGCCCGGGTTCGATTCCCGGTATGGGAAGTACCAAATATTTTGATGATTCAAAAATATATTTTTTTTTTAATTTAAAGGAAACTTTTTTAAAAGTGAAATATATTTTTGATTTCTTCTTAACATTAATGCCAATATCTTTGTTTTGTTATCTCTTGCATTAACTACAGATCAGACTAAATGAACAACTCTTTCATGTGGTTTTATTATCAAAAATGATCTGCTAAATAGCTTGTACTTACACCTAATGTTGGCTACTCCAAGTAAGAAGTAATACAAATTGACCAATTAAGCGTAAAGAAACAAAAACGAATCTATTGCAATATCATTTCTGATGGAATAACGTTACCTGGTACAAAAGTTTGTTAATGTCTAAGCGCCACGCAAAAGAAACGAGCACAAAGAGCAAAATAAACATTTGGTTGTTGTTGCTTCTTCGGTTGGTCGTTGTCATTGTCGTTATTTTTGTTGTTGTTGCTATTATTGTTATTGAGGTTGTTGTTATTGTTTTTGTTGCTGGGCTACAACATAAACCGTTTCGTTAACAACGAGCAAAGCTTAAAGAGTCGAGTACTTAACTTTTGTTAAAACGAAAATTAGCCATGCTCATTGTTGCAACACAGCAACAGCAACAACAACCAACAACACGAGGCACAAACGTGTGGCAAGCGAATGGCAACAACAACAATACAAAAAAAAAACACAATGCCTTGACTGAGTTTTTTCTTCTTCTTCTATGTTTAATACGAAAATTGCTTTTTCATTGTTGCAGCAATCGTAGTTGTTTTTGTTGTTGATGCTGCTAACTGACAATTTGATTGCCTTTTGTTGTTGCTTTGTGTTTGCAAACGGAAAAATCAATTTGATTTTTTAATTACGGCAAATTTGAGACAAACAAATTGCGATCTGTGAGCCAAAAAAGGCAAATTAACAACAACAAGAATAATAAAAAACAAAAACCCCAATAACAGATATTTGAGTCATAAACCCGTATAACGGTACCACACACAGCTGACACAGCAGCAGCTGCAAAGGAAGTGTAGCAAAGCGGGAGACAGATAACAACACACAGGAGACAACAACAATAACTCAAACAAAAAAAAATACGGCATCATTGGACAGTGCAATGAACCGTTATACAATTTCGATTAATTGCGTGCAATGCATGTGTATCTATTTGCGTGTGTGTGTGTGTTGAAAAGAGAACACAATACACTTTCGATTATTGAACTTGTCAAAAACGATAGGGGAACATTTTTGACAGTTGTCAAGCGCCATTTTGTTATATTTTTAGTTGCATATTTTGTTTTCATTTGCTTACCTTTATAATTCTCCACTTGTTTCAAATGCAGCTTGAAAAGCTTCCTCCTTGAGCAAAACGAAATACGATAAAAGAAATATAAATAAACAAGCGGTGAAATTCAAGTTTATTACAAAATGCTTTAACGCTGTATTTCGCGCTATATTAGCAATAACAAGAATTACATATAACACGGTCGCAAAGTGTACGAAACAAGATAGATAACACGATATAACGAAAGAGAAAAAAAAACACGAGCCACGAGAGCTTTTGGCTCTTGTTGACGGAAGCGTTAGACGGCGACAAACTCCTGGCGCGACAACAACAACAACACGACAAAATGCGAATAAAGGCGACAGCAACAATTACACTAGCATTTTATTGATTTTTAACGCGATGCAACAACTAATCAAAAATCAAGAAGAAAAGCACGCGCTAAAACGAGCTGCTCATTCGCTGTTGCTTCCTTCGTTTTTGCAATTTAATTATTTTGCGCGAATTTAAATAAGCATAAACACAAAAGAATTTCGCACACTTTTACACACACTCGCACTCTCGTACTTCAATGTCAACTCGCTTTCAGCAACTTCTTGTTGTTACTGCTTCTTAACATTATTTTTTTCACTTTTTGTTAAATTTCAACTGCTGAAGCACGTAACACAAATTATAATTATGTGTATATTTTTTTTGGGCGTAATTACCAGCCAAGCACGCTGCACTTTGCAGAACAGAATAACTTTTGTTGGTTGTTTTACAAGCGCCGAGAGCGCGTTTCAATGCAAAAGTGCCAAAAGAAGACTCGAAAACAACAACGAACCGAGCGCAAGAAGAACGAAAAGAAGACTGAAGAAAAAGGCAAGAAAAAAATGCAAGGCATGCCCATGGTATCGATACCATAGCTAGCCATAGAATCGATACCATTTATTATATCGATAAAACGCTGCAAACTCAGTGCAAAATTGCAGTGTCTGGCAGCGCTCTAACAGCCGCTGAGTTGGCAACTCAACGTGGTGACCAGTGGCAACGTTGTTGCTTAACCGCGCAATTTGAATATGAAATTGAATAAAAGTCACAGTTTTGCGGGTTGTTCGATTGCTTGTTGTGCTAGTTATTTTATTCAATATGTTAATAATATATTTAATATATTCGTATAATAAATACTTTGATTTTTTGGAGCAATAACATGGCAAATGCAAACAAATTCAACTACGAGGTTAACCGTTATTAGACGCGTTTGTTTTGGAAATTTGTATTTGTTGTGGCAAGGTGGAGGGGGAGGGGGGTGGTTAGTTTAATTTTGTCTAATTATAATTTAAATATAGACTTGCATAGCTATACAATTAACTTAACATTCTTAGGTCTTTTCTTTTGCTAATATGTATATTTTGACTAACAATTATAATTTGATCGAGGTACCATATTATAAATTTAACATTAAACTACAAACTAATTAATTAATGATTGCATTCATTGTGCATTCAATTTGACTAATAATTTGTTGTTTGTTTTTTGGGGATTTGCTTAAATCAATGTAATGCTCAGTCCCTGGGGCAGTTGCAGCCCTGCCAGATTCACATGCGTTTGGTGGGTAAATTTGTGGACACCTTTGCGGTTATCCTTTGTCTCAGCTTTCTCAGCGAGTTCCACTTCCGTTTCCATAACCGTTTCCGTTTCCGCTTCTGCTTCCTCTTCATCGGTAAACTGATAGCGGAGACGTCGACGCGCTGCGGTTAACAGAGGCGTCGGTTGCGACTGCGGCGTCGGCGTCGGTGTCAGCACTTCAGAGATGACACTATCGAATTCGAGGAGTATTTCATCGTCGTCCAGTTTGCGCGTCCAGCGCGGTCGCTGCTTAACGGGACTCATAATCCTCAGTGGACGCTCGGTGGGCTCGGCAACCGATGACTCCTGATCCTCCTGCTCTGCACTGAGTGTCGTGCCCAGGCGACGGAACATGGCCACCACTTTGCCATCGACACGCGGCGCTTGGAATCTTTGGATAGGGAGCGTGACCTTGACTAGAGTTTGCTCCTTGACATGGATCTGTTGTTGATTCTGCTTCTGCTGCTGCTTCTTCTGCCTGAGTTCGAGTTGCAGCTGCAGCACCTTGGCCAAGCTGCGCTTGTGCAACCTGCGCCACTTGGAGATCTCACTCTCACGGCATTTGCGGCACTGACTCCGCTGTCCGCTGCGTCGCGCCAACTTGGCGAGCGTCTGGGCCGGAGTTGTGCTGAGCAGGCGGAGCACCATCGGAGCACCGCAAATGCAACAGTGGCGCAGAGTTTTACGAGCTGGATGCGAACTGGATGCACTGCGTCCCGATGCAAAGCAACGCTTGTTGTAGCTGATAACGGGCGCAGGGGCAGGGGCGGGGGCTGGCTGGATCTGTGGCTGGGCTGGAGATGGGAATCGGGTTGGCACCTGGGGCTGGGGCTGCGGACGCACCTGAGCCACGGGTCGCAATCTGGCTCGCTCCATGGGTTGATCCTTCTGCCGCTGCCGCTGCTGGACGAGATTGTTGCCCATGTGCGAGGGACTCTGACTCCGACTCTGGCTCTGACTCTCGTTGGCATCGTTGCTGTTGAGCGCCTGCAGCGAATGCCAGTTGATCAGCCAATTGTTGCAGCTGAAGCACAAGAATTTATCCTCATTCAGTGGCTGCAATTAGACAAAGATAGCGGGAGAGTGTGGGGATTAGTTAGAGGTGACTTGGCAAGTGGGGTCGTGGTGAGATTGAAAATATGTTTAAGAGTGGGCTGTAGTGAAATTGTAGATGTGTTTCAGTTTGGGGTGTGGGGAAAATGAGGATGAGTTTTAGTTTCAGTTTGGGGTGTGGTGAAATTGAGGATGTGGTGTCAGAGTGGGCTGTGGTGAAATTAAAGGTGTTCTTCAGCGAGTGACAATTGGCAGTGTTGCCAGAGTTTTAAGTGCTAAAATAACTCAGAAGACTGCAATTATAAATAACTAACGAGGGTAAAATTGATGTAATTATGCTTACAGTGCGTTTGAAATTAAAGGCATGTAATAAAAATAATTGTTTAAGGATCTGCCCAGTGAATCACAACTGAAGCATAACCACAAAAGAGAATAAGAGAAAAACAAAAACAAAACTAAAGGATCTGCTGACCACCAGTAAGTTGAGATGAGGTGAGTTGAGTTGCGTTTGACCACTAATGAGTGCGCCCTGCCCAGTCGAAGGTGCAAAAAATATCATAAAGTTTAAAATCGTCGTCGTCTCTCTCTGACCAAGGCATATTAATTACCAACTGATCCACGCACAGCAACAACATCAACAACAACTTGTATCAATAATAATTTCATGCACCTGCCAGCCAAAAAATTGGTGGCAGCTGCTCCAGAAAACAGAATGAATATAAAAAAAAAATACAAAATACAAAATTAAGGTAACCAGTTGACCAAAGGGACTTGTGACCTGGCAAACTCGTTTCGCCACGCGCCTTTCTTATCGACGGGTGCAAGCGGAACGAACGAACGAAGGGAACAACAACAAAAAGGAGACACTCAAAATACAACAATAACAAAATATGTATAAAATGTGATTAGGCACGCGGCCAAAGCGACAGCTGCTTAGAGAGAATTAGAGACCCAACCAGGATCAGAGAGTCAACGATCATGCTCTGTGTATGTGTGTGTGTGTTTCCATAGGCCATATGTAAACGGTAAAAATAATGCAAATTACAGGCCAGAGACCAGGTGCAATTAGACAGCAGACAACAACAAACCAACAAACCACACGCAAAGCTGATAAAGCATACGAAACGGAGCAAAAGGTGAGAGAGAGATAAAGAGAGAGTGAGTGAGTGAGAGAGGTAAGCAGACAGATGAATGACTGAAACTGAAACTGAAGTTTGGATCGTTTATGGCACTGTCATTCCGAGGTATTAAATGCTGACAGAAAGGCAATGGGAAGAAGGGGGAACAGGGGGTAAAGGGATCGGGAGTGTAGGCGGCTTCTAGGCAGACGGCAGGTGGTGCCTAGCTTAGCAAATAATAACAGAAATAACAACAACGAAAATAAGGTTAACCTAATATATCACCATAGATGTGATACCCTTGTAAAGACATAAAAATATTTTAAAATTAATTAAATCAATTAATTTAATTAATTTAATTAATTAAATTAACTAAATTCGAATACCTTAGAAAAGCAATAAGTTTTCAAACCTTATTTTTAAATTATAATCTATTTATGCCCTCTTCATTTGTTACCTTTATTTTAACCTTATATGCTTTCTATTTCCTGTTCAAGTTCTATCCAATTAGAGTCCCAAAACAAGTTAAGAAGTCCTTCAAATTTTGGCTGTCATCCCACTTCACACATTAATTTGTTTTTGTTGAATTTTCATGGTAGTTTCTATGGTTTCACTACCCAATTGTAAGAACTACACTAAAAGTTCCTTACCTAAGGAAATCGGAAGAATAACAACAACAAATAGTATGAAATTTGAGATATTTGAAGCTGAATATTGAAAGGTTTCCTAATATTATGTGTTTTAAGATGAAAACAGTTCTGTTAGAATGTGGAAAATGTTCAGGATAAATAACAAATAAATTAAAATTTGATGAAAAGTTATAACAATGGTTAAATCTATAGCAATCGTTCTAAGATTAATAATAAGAGATCTATTCCTCTATTTATTTATTTATATCTATCTTTAAACATTAAATATACTTAAAAATTATCTTTCATTAGGATTACAACAGTTTTCTTAGAACTAAAGGTAAACTGTATTGCAAAACACAACAGAAAATAAATAAAAGACTGTTAGATCATTTGTAACTACTTATTAACCAAAGGTTAAAATAAAATGATCTTTTATCAAGATTAAACCAGTTTTCTAAGAGCATTGAAAATATCCCTAAGATTTCTTTGTTGATAAAACAATAGAACTATCTGAAGGGAGGATCTTCTTTAAGGATGGGATGAGCATGTACCTTGGCATTGTTTGGGATTTCCGCTCTTTAGAGAGACGTTTACCTAAATGACGGAGACAATGGCTCGAAATTCGTGTGCGAAAAGAGGCAAAAAGAAAAAGAGCCAGAGTTGTTGGAGAGTTGCTTGGGTTTCATTCAGGCTTATGCGGGATTGTGGCAAATACAGCTGTCGTTGAAGCTGAAGCTGCCTCAAACTGTGGCCAGATGAAGAAGAAGAAGAAGCAGGCGACCCGCAGAAATTGGATCAATCATAAACAGAGAGTTGGGACAGATGGACGACAAGTTGCCCCAAAGATATGCACGAAATGTCGCAGCAGAAGCAGAAGCGTATGCAGAAGTGGCAGCTGCTGTGTGTGGCAGGTTCGTCGTGAGTTGCTCAAGGCTCACTCTCTCTGTCTCTCTCACTCTGTCACTTTCGCTCTCACTCTCAGTGTCTCAGTGACAGGTAATCCAATCCTATGCGTAGTTTTCGTATGCTAGCAACATGCCACATTTTCCCATGGCATACTTACTTACATATGTATATTAGAACAAGCTGTTGAAAATTATGAAAAGGACATGACGTATTGATTAAGTGCCACTGCCACAGTCACTGCCGCATTCAGTGTGCCACAGTGCCACATGCAAAGTGTCCGATTACAGAGGGAAATGCACCAGCTGCTATCCAGTTACCAGCCAAGTTGCCGACCAAGTTAACCGAGACCGGATACGGATGCGAATACGAATACGAGTACGAATACAAATGCAGATACACAGGAAAAAATAAGAGGAATTCTGGAATTAAATCAATGCCAGAAGTTTTGTTATTCCGGAATTCTATTTTAAATCAAATTTGAAATACTTAATGCTTGATTCAAGTATTATTTCTAAATTTTTTCTAAGCAAATATTTTAATTATCAGTAATTGATATTTAAATCTTCAGTGTAATCAAATTTTGTAGGCTTTTTATGACTGTTTTTAGCAGAGTTGTTTTAATTTTTATCAGCTTATTGTGTTAATTTATAATAATAATATCCTGTATACATTTTAAACTTGAAACCAAATACAAAACAGTTGATTTAAGTACGATTTTTTTTTTAATTCCTACTTCGCAAATATTTTGATTATTGGAGCTCTATACGAGTTTTGAAATTAATTTATTTTAAGGATTTTTTTCTACTATTAAGGTTAAGTGTTAACTTAACAACAATATCTTGAATATATATTTTTAAAATACATTCAGTAATTTTAAACTTGAAATCAAATACAAAACAGTTGATTGAAATATATATTTTAATGTATTTCTCCGCAAATATTTTGTTTTTCGGAGCTTTTTAAGATTTTTTTCAGTGACATCTAATATTTAAGCTTTTTTGACTATTTTAATGTTGTTTTATTTTGTTTGTCGGAGCTTTTTACGATTTTTTTCAGTGACATCTAATATTCTAAGCTTTTTTGACAGAATTTTATAATGATTTTTTTTTTTACTGTGTAGACGCATAGATACATTTACTTAGCGAATGTGGCACACAGACCGACTAACTTGCAACAACAAACTGCCGCAACATTTCGCGAATTCCGTTAGCCAACAGTCTGAGCACCAAGTCCCAACATCGAAACGCAACCCCAACTGCAACCCCCTTTTTAGACCCCCTCCCAATCCCTAATCCTCGCCTGCTCTGGCGAGACATTTTCAAAGTGCACACGCTTGGCTGCTGCAAGCACCTGAAAGGGGAAGGGAGGAAGGAAGGAGATGGGAGGGAGGTGGCAGCTTCTAATCTCGCTTACAGTTTACAGTTTCATCCCCTTTTTCACACACACAGCACACACACACACACAGACAGAAGGACACATGACTCATTCCGTGTGCTTATCGATTTTTTATTTTGATGTTGTTTGTTGTTGTTCGTTATTTTATTTCTTTTATTTTTGTGGCATGCAACTGAAACTTACCTGAAACTTGAATTTCGCCTGAATTAATTGCACAATATTTGGCCCAGAGCGCGGCTCGTAGATGTTGATGGTCTGATTCGTCTGGCAGCCGCAGATGAGGCAGGTGCGTTTCAGGTACTCCGAGGCGGAGCCTGGCGCTGATCCCGAGGATGCAGCAGCCGCAGCCATTGCTGCCACAGGCTCCACTTGATTATCCGCTGACATTTTTTATTATTACTTAAATATTTTTATTTTTTTTGTATTTATGTATTTCAATTTCTGTATTTCTTTTGTATTTGTGCTGTGCTGACGTCACGAGTTGCTGCTACAATGATGCCTGCCACACGGGGTGGCAACTAAGGGCGCGCTTACACAAAAAAATATAACGTACGACAACGGCAACAACAACAACAACTGGAGAGTGCCACAAACGTTTTCACGTCCTTCGCGTTGCACGCACAAAATTCGAATGAGCAGAGGATTGACTGAGAGGCAGACTGGACTGTGCCTCTGACTGTGCCTCGCCTCGGCTTGTGGCAACATCGTCGGTTGTCGGTCGACAGTCGTTCGGTTAATTGCTCGGCTCGGCTGTTCGGCAACGACTCTCGTTGTTTGGGCTGTTGTTGGGCTGTAGTTCCATCTGCTGCTGCCTTTGCTATTGTTGTTGTTGTTGCTGCTGTTGTTGTTCTCACAGTGCCTGCATTCCTTCCACTCCTTTTTACCTTTCGGCCCTTTGTTCTCCCGCTGCCTGCTGCTGCCTGACGCCTGCACTGAGCGAAAAGAGCGACTTTAAAATGGCTGAGCTGTCAAAACTTACCAAGGCAAAGACGACGATAATTTAGTCTTATTTTGTATTTATTAATTTAGTCTATTTTTTTAATGTAATAAATAATTAATTTAATTTAATTTAAAAATAATTCATATTTTGTTTTTATTAATTTAGTTTATTAATTTAATTTAAAAAATTAAAATTAAAATTTAAAAATAAAAAACTATTTTGTATATTTTAATATAGTTTATTAATTTAATTTAATTTAATTTAATAAATTTAATAAATTAATAATTTAACCTAATTCATAGATAATTCTTATTTTGTTTTTATTATTTTGGTTTATTAATTTAATATAATTATTAATTTAATTTAAAAATAATTACTATTTTGTATATTTTAATATAGTTTATTAATTTCATTTAATTAATTATTAATTTAATTTAATTAATAATTATTAATTTAATTTAGTTAATAATTAATTTAATTACATTAATTATTACTTTAATTTAATTTTATTTAAAAATAATTCTTTCTTTGTATATTTTAATTCAGTTTATTAATTTTATTTAATATGTTATTAATTAATAATTTTAGCCTAATTCAAAAATAATTCCTTTTTTATATTTATTAATGCAGCTTTCCCCATTACAATAAATTATTAATTTAGTATAATCGATTAGTTAATCGATTAGTTTTCTAGAATTTGAGTTTATCGTATATATTTAAACAAAAACAATAAATGTACAGTACTATAACAATAAATAAAATATTCTGCGGATATTAAAAGAGATTAAATTATTCAGAGTATAGAATAAAAATGATTGGATGAAAATTCGATTTTATTTATTTTAACTTAACAAATTTAAGTATAAACAGGCTTAAATTAAAATAAAGGGATAAACACTAATATGTACATACTTTATTCGTAAAAAGTGAAGACTGATGTGAAAACAGAAACAAAAAGTGCAAATAAATTATACGCCAAATTAAAGTTTTATTAAAATTAATATTTAAATTTAAATTAACTTTGACAAAGTTATGAAAGTTCAAATTAGTCGATAATATGTTTAGGAGTTAGTACGAAAAACAATCCGGAAATGTTGAGAAAAAACTTAATTTTCAAAATAAGCATATATTGAATGCAGATTTATTAAACAAACAAATAAATAAATTTTAAAGATTACAATACCAGCTCGACTTGACTTGACCTTTCTGAAACTGTTGCAGATTCCCCAGCTCCCAACTAATCCCAGTCAGAGCTCAAGGCAGCTGCTATCTCAACAATAACAACAACAACGACAACAAAAGGCACAAAAAAGAATAAAAAATTAAAATAAAAATTGAACGACAAACTCCAAATTTAATGGTGCTTCCTTGAGGAGAGACGCGTCCTCATATCATTATAGTATGTGGTTGTTGTTTTAGTTGTTGCTGTTTGTGGAAGATACAACAAGTTGTAGCATGTGTGTATTGTTGCTGTTGTTGTCGCGAGCAGGAGCAAGCAGCAGGAGCAGCAACAGGCGGCAACAATCAAATCGAAATCGAGGCTTAGCTCAACTCACAACTCTCAACTCACATCTCACATCTCACAAATCGAGGCAGCTGCTGTTGCTCCAAACACATCACAAAAGGTGCATTTTTTGGTTTTGTTTTTGGGAAACTCAACTCAATCATATGTTCTCCGAGTTACTCGTACTTTGGCCTCATCTTTGCAGCTTGCAACCGGATTTTAATGTTGCCACGACAGATGTTTTTTTCTCTGTTTGCTTCTTTACGTTTTTCGGTTTCAGCCTTCTTTTTTATTTTTTGTGGACTGGGTTAAGACGCCGCTTGCCGCTACTTTTACTACGCGCCGTACTCCACATCCATAGTAAACAAAGCCGATGCTTCCCAGGCTTCTTCATGAATGAACTGATGAATGGGCCACTGAAGCTGAAGATGCAAGCTGAAGAGAGTCTGTGGGGAAGCGTAAGGGGAAGAGGAAACCTGGCGGGGGAGCGGCTAAATTTATTTATTTTGCAAGCGGATATTCGTTTTAATCCTTCTGTTTCATTTCAAGGGAAGTTAAAAAGTTGGAATTTTATCTAGATTTCAGTTAAATTTTAGACGATATTAAAAAAAGACAAAAAACTTAAAAGAAACTGACTTAAAAAAAAAAATGTAATTCTAAAGAGATTTTTTCAAATATTGATTTTTTTCGGTATATTTTTTACGAAATTAATTCATTCATTAAATGCTTATTTAATTAATTAAAAAAATGTTATTCAATTAATTATTTGCTTTAATAAAATATAAAAATTTTTATGAAATAAGAAGTTAACTTTTTAAATTATCAGATCTTACGTTCCACAAAAAAAACGATTAGAACATGTTTTTGAAAATGTTCAGAATTATTTGGAATAAACTTTTTAATGTATTGAATCAAATTTTGTTAGAATTATGAGCATTTTTAATTCATTTTTTTAAAATATTTTTAATTTTTCAGTGCATAATGCCAAAAGTATGCAATGGAATTTATCGAGCCTTAGTCAAGACACAAACCCAAAACAGTTCACTAGATTTTTCAATAGAAAGTTTATTGTCACAAAAACAATAGGTGGCACCACAACTGCGCGCCTGATCCAAGTGATAAAAGTGGTCCGTCCGCGCTGGGCAAAAACGGACCAAGTTTTTCTGAAATTTTTGAGAAAAGTTTTTTCGGCCGAAAAAGTCAACTTTTTTGTTTTTTGAGCTAGAGCTTTGAAAAAAATATCAGAAATTTTGTTGAATTTTTCTCGAATTTCTGATATCTTTTTTTTCTCAATTTTATTTTTATTTCTCAATTTTGTTTTGTTTTTTTTTTCGCTTTCGACACCAAACTAATTTTAAAATAAAGTTAATTAATTTACCGAATTTTGCATTTTGTTCTTTTTTTTAAATTGGTTTTTTTTAATTTTTAATTGATTTTTTAAAATTCCATTTCAAATTTGCGCGCCCAAAAATGTGAAATGTTATTAAATTCAATAGTATAGCATACTTTTAGGCATAGGCATGCAGTATACATGCAATGAAAGCAGTACACACAGCAAGCAGTTGCAGACTATGGCAAGCAGTTGATAGCTGCTAAGAATTTTGAGCTGCGCATTGCGCGCGCATTTTGAAATCGTTGCAGGATAAGCATTAAAATTGTAATATTAATACAGTTGAACTTGCATAGCTCAAACTTCTATAACTCGAAATTCTCTCTAACTCGAGCTAAATGAGTGACAGTCAAATTAATAAACTTAAGAAAAATAACTCAATTAGTCGAATATCTCTATAACTCGAACCTTTTCTTTAGATAATGGTGATTCGAGTTAGGGAAGTTCGACTGTATTTCTATTATTATTTATTTTAATTGATCTCAATTTAGGCACTGCTTGAAGACAAAATAAATAATAAGATACACAAGTTTCAAGAAAATCATATAATATTAATGGAATATTTCTAAAGATACTCACAAAACGGATATTGTAACGAGTTAAATTGTGCGCACTCAACTATAAATTGCAATAAGTTAAACTAAGGTCAGGGTCAACTGAGAATCGGGAATCGTATGTGCAAAGCAAGATGTAAAAATATGAATACGGATGTTGTCACCCGCTGCTGATGCGGCTTCTGTTTCGCTTGTCGTTGCCTTCTCGTTCTCACGCATATTCGAAAGGCAACTCCCGCTGCTGAGAAAGCAACAAATTTGCAGGGGCAACTTAAGAAGGGGCAGCACCTTATCAAAGTAATGTAGACTAAGGTTATGTAAGGCAGCAAGGCAAGGACCCCCCATACGCACGTGCGAAATCATTTGAAAAAGGGGCGCGTGACGTGACGCGGCATACAATAATAATTGACTTGACTTTTGTAATTGCAACAGGCAGCGGCAGCGGCGTCTCCTACGGCGCATTTGGCACAGCATGTGGCTGCGTGGCAGCATTCGCAATGGGCACCCAGCGCGCCAACCGCCGATTGGTGCACCCGATTCTCTAGGGGATGGAATATAATGCGGCACAACAACCCTCTGGGGAATGCTTCTTAGTTCTGTTTTCATTCTTTATTATTTTGCTCTGCAACATTTGCCGGCACATTTTGCTTTTGTTTTTTTTGCTTTTGGGTGGTTGGTTGGGTGACATTCCACACTCTCTCTCTCTCTCACATACGCTCTCTCTTTGTGTTTTGAGTGCGCTCTCTCGCTGCGTCGTTGCCATTTTGTTTAAGAGCTTCTGATTGCGCACTCTTCGTCGCGTCGTGTGTTTTGTGATTTGGCATGCCAGGACTGCTTTGGGCCAACAGGCAAGTTTCAGTCAGTTGCCAACGCTGCAGGCGCAAGGATATCTCGACTGAAGTTTAAGCACAAACAAATTTATCAGTGACTTTTGCCAGTGTACACGTGTTTGGCGCGCTTTTTACAATACGTAAAAGAGTCATAAAGAACAGAATTATAAAATAGTGCGTGTCCAAAATAGTGCGTGTGCTTCTTCTTATTCAATCTGCCATGTCACGGCGTAAACAGGCAAAGCCGCGCGCCTGCTTGAAACGTAAGTTGGAGCTGGACACAGCAAGCAGTCTCCCCAGTGAGCAGCAGTTCAAGTGTATCTGTGTGTGTGTGTTTGATTGATTTGGGGCATGGCCTGTAGTCTCAATGGAATTGAACGAGATGCCGTTGCCAAAATGTGACAAGTGCAAAATGTGGAGAGGGGGGGGAGGCATGTTACACATTGCAACCAACAATTTTTGGACCAGAGTTGCCCTGAGGGAAAACGGTACACCTAACTGTCAGACAGAGTTACCAGCGAGCAAGAGAGAGAGGGAGAGGGAGGGAGGTGTATTGGGAGGTGGGTACACCATTGAACGTTCTGGTAAACCCCAAAATATGCTTGTGTTGCAACAACTGCAACACAGACACTCGTCTGTGCAGCCAAGGCAACCAAAGTGCCGTTAATTTTTAATACAATTTCAAATTGTGTCAGTGTAAATAACAGCAAACAGAGGCAACAGCAGCTACAGTAACGACAACAACAACAACAATGATAACAAATAAAATTGACAATAAATCCAATGCACATGTGAGACGGTAACTGGCAACTGGCAAACCGGCTCGAGGCCCCCAAAGACAGCGCCACACACAAATTTACACACACACACACACATAAGCTCTCATGCACATGCACACAGCGAAGCGGGTATAAAATTTCCCCAACGTATACAACAACAACAACAACAACGGCAACAGCACAAAAAAAAATACTATATACGAAACGAACTTTGGCTTTGCTCTTTTTTTTGTTGTTGTGCTTTGGCGCTCGTTCACTCGCTCTCCCGCTTTCGCTATCACTCTCGCACTCACTCTTTGTGTCTGTGTACCTTTGGGTGTGTGTCTGTGTCAGTGTGTGTGTACGAAAAAAGCACAAAACACAGAAAACCCATTGCCATGTATTTCTCATGGGAGTCGGCAAC
Organism: Drosophila subquinaria; assembly: GCA_037043405.1. Lineage (NCBI taxonomy): Eukaryota > Metazoa > Arthropoda > Insecta > Diptera > Drosophilidae > Drosophila > Drosophila subquinaria. The sequence goes on from JBAMBL010003007.1 coordinate 273,592, forward strand.
GGCTCTGGCCAATCCCATGGGATTCACATTGGCGCTGGCTGCCGGCAGGCAACAGACAACAACAGCAGCAGCAACAACAACAACAACAACAAGAATGAACAAGCAAACGAAACATGCGCAACTCTCTGGGGAATTCTTATTCGTTGACGTGGCAGCACATATACATACATATAAGCACACAAACACACACACATATGACTCGCATATGTGCATGCATATGTATTAGTGCGTGCTTATTGACAAACAAAAAGCAACAACACGAATTCCTCAAAAATTGCTTTGATTTCGTTTGGATTGGGAGCCAACTATAAAGTACGTTTGCTTTTCACCTACCAAAAATGTGTGTGCAGCCAAATCTTTAAAACCATCGACGACGACGTTGACGTCGTCATCGTCAGCAGCAGCAGGCAATGCCAGGAGGAATTCCCGCTGCTGCGGCGAGGCTTAGGATTGCGACAGTTTTTGCTGCTGCCAGACAGCCAGGGCTGCCAGACTGCCATAAGTTGCTCGTTGCCTGCTGCTGCTGCTCCCCCCCCCGCCCTTTCTCCTTTCCTGTCGTCGTCAACGTGTGCGCGTCTCCTGTGTATTGGCAAAATATTTGCTATGACATTGCAAAGAGCGCGGCGCCAAAATAGCAGCAGCAACAGCAGCAACAGAAAGCACTTTGGGCATAGGCTATGTGCTATGTGTGGGTTTATATACAACACACATACATGCATACATATGTATGTACATATATTTATATTGGCTAAGGGTATGCGTCTAACGGTAACTAGTTTGGTAAATAGATTTGCTGTGGGCGTTGGGATCTCAATGTTGCTTGTTGTTGTGCTTGTCTTGAGCCCTTGGGAATTTCATGGCAACGGCATTTTGTCTCAGCATAACCACAAATTCCTTGATATTGAAAAGCTTGCACTTAAAGCTTTACAGCCAAGAACTCTGTGTTTTAAAGTTCACTTATCGATAGGCAAAGTCTTGCGTCCAGCTTTGATCGCATATTTATCGATTCTGCTTTGTTTGGCATTGCCAACTGTTTAACAGTTGTTCCTTTCGTTAAGCAAAGTGTTGCCAGAGAGGTCAGCGTCAAGTGTGATCGCGCATTAATCGACTCTGCTTTGTTTTGGTGTTGCCAACTGTTTAACAGTTCTTTCTTACGTTTGCTTTTTTCTTTCTTTGGCGTTTTTCGTGCAAACTATTGATGAAATTTATTGTTGGCATTTTTAACAACACCTTCGGGTTTGTTATTTCATTATTTTTTTAATACACCCACACACATGCAATATATAAATGTATTTGTGCTCCGTGTGCCAATGGCCATTATAAAAGTTGCAGGCTGTGGCGCGCGAGCTTTGTTTTTAGCGTTGCCAACCATCTCCCACTCTCCCATTCCCCCGTTGCTCCATTCGCTTCACTTGCTCGCTCTCGTCTCGTCTCTCTACACACGCTTAGTAGCCATTTGGGAGCTGGAAAAGTGGCAAGCGGCGTGTATTGGGGTAGTGGCAACGGATTGATGGGTCAAAGGGGACGACGCTTATTATTACGTTTACAAATATGTCGGAGTGTGTGTGAGTGTGAGAGCGAGAGAGTTTGTATGTGTGTGTGTAAGTGGTTGGGGCAACGGGCAAGTGCGCACCTTTTTGGCGTTTTGGGTCGGTTTGAAGGGGGGTAAAACGCTTAAAAACATGCCATAGCCGAAAAACAAGTAAGAAACACACATGCGGGCACTTGCGCTCCACACACACAAACAGCAACACAGACACACACACATGTCAATACTCTCACTCGCTCACACACATACACACATACATGTGCATGTGGCAGCGACCGAGTGCGAAATGCACTCTGGGGGGCTTTAAACAAAAATGAAAATCGCTTGCATACATATGGGCGCTTACACACACACACATACATACATACATACTTAAGCACACACACAGATATACACGCAGACATTCACATGCTTGCTGCCTTGCACAAAAAGAACTTGACTACGTTGTCGTGTATTTGTTGTTGTTGCTGCTGCTGTTGTTGTTGCGGTGCTTCGACAATTTTAACGACCATAACTGGTTCTCACACTCTCCTTTCTCCCCTCCCCCTGCCCGACATCACTTCATTCGCTGCCACTCGCATTTATTTTAAAATACGCGGCACTTCCGCCGCAAACGGCACACAGTTGCCACACATCCCCATTCCCCTCTCTCCCCTCATTGCCAGGCACCCATTCACCCCACCCCCCTCACCCCCCTTTCTGCCCACATCCTTTCAAGTGGCTCGCGTTCTTTTATAGCTGCCGTTCGTTTTGGTGCGCTGTGTGTTTTTTATATGGAAATAATAACCAAATGTTTTCGCATGGCACAGAAACAGGATGCAGATGAGGATGAGGATGGGGAGGAGCACAAAGTCGTCGACGTTTCCATTATGTTGACCAGGCGGCGGCATCGCGGCCAGAATCGTCCGGCTGCCTTGGCATAATGTTGATTTCCGTGGCGATTCCTTGCGGTGTGATTCCGGCATGTCCTTTTGGCCATATATTTTAAGCCGTTACCTTTGCCGACGACGACCGCGACGACGGTCACCAATATGGCCCCATCTATCCTTCCCACAGCTTCCACTCCCCATACCCATACCCTTTCGCTCTGCACACATTCTCTCACTGACTAAATCATTCACAGTTTTTGTGGCAATGTCATTTGCATTTGAAAGTCACTTTTGACTTGGCTTAAAGAGTGTTTGAAACAATGACTTATTTTAGTCGTGGGTAAATTTGAAGATTGTTAAAAAAAGGCTAGGAAAGTAAGATATGAAATATAGATAGGAATACAGATAAATCTGTAAATTAGATCTAGTTATATACTGCAGAAGCATTTGTAATATCATATTATGATTTCTATCATGGAAGACTCCAAACTGAGAAAAATAAACATCCAATGGGAAAGACTTTAAAATTAGTGTATAAAACTTAAATCACTTCATGTTACATATCATTCATTACATATCTTTAAAAAAATGATTATAAACAGGATATTCAAAATTGGCTTTACAAATTGATCAACTACTTTTAAATCTAGAATATATTTATATAAACGCATATATGTAATTTTTTCTAAAAAAATTCGAAAGAAACATTTTTTAAAGTTAATGATAATTCTAAATTAATCAAATTAAATTATAATATGTTTACATAAGTATTGAACTTAAATATACCGACCTGTTTTGGGTTTCTGTATTTATTTTACACTTATTCTAATTATTTGAAAATACTTGTTTGTTACTTTATCGGACTTAAATTCAACAACTCAAAGTAAATTTAGCTTTAGAATTATGACGAAATGATATTAGAGCAAATTTTTTCAAATTCACTTCCGAAAAATCATGCCGAAAATGAAAAACAGAACAGGCCAGTATACAAATATTGAACTTAAATACAAGAAATATATACCGAATACATATTCAAATCAAATATCCAGAAATGAGGTTTAACACTTTTAACACATTATGCACAAGGTAAATGATATTCGCACCTGTGGCACGTCCAGAGCGACACAAAACTCATAAAACTCAACATTTGTTTGCCTTTTGCACCTCACAACTCACAACTCACATTGGCAACAGCAACAAAAAATTTATGAAAAATTCAATTTAATTGCACAATTACACATGTTCCACATTTTCATTTCGTAGACGTTGTTGTTGTTGTTGTTGCTGGTGTTCTTATGTGTGTTGTTGCGGTTGATGTTGTTGCTGTTGTTGATGCACCCCTTGCAATTACTTTTAAGGCAGTTGTTTTGGCAACGGCAACGACCCCCACAAGACTGGCAACAACAGCCATGTGAGCGCCATCGATCACGTGCGGCTTTTGCCAGAGACACACACACATACACTTTGGCTAACACACATACACAGACTTTGGAGTTTTGAGCTATTGGCAACAGTTTTCTTTAGCTTGGAAAAAGCGGAGCACCAACAATAAAACACAAAACGTGTAAATAGAATTTTTGGCACGATGGCCGCCCGGGGAGTGCTTTAGCATAATCTGCATGAGTATGAGTGTGTGAGTATGAATGTGAGTGTGTGAGTATGAGTGTGTGAGTATAGGTGTGAGTATGAGTGTGATTATAGGTATAGGAGTAGTGACTGAATGAGTTCGCTGCTTAAGTATCGAGCACTCGCTGTGCAAACATTAGTCAATTGAACAAGCAGCTTAAATACCCTGCAGATAAATGAACTTAAGGGTATATCAACAAAAGTATACAGTAAAAGCAAGTGGGAAAGACTATAGGCGAGTTCCCAACTATAGGATACCTGTAACTTATCTAAATATAAAAAAACTTTTTATTGCATACTTTTAGGCAGTTATGTTGCTTATAGACTTTAATCAGCCATTACTATCGTTCTGCTTTGCCAATCTTGTTGGGATTAAGTAGGATGATAGCTAATAATAAAAGATAACGAATATTGGTAAAAGGAAAGGAATGTCTTAAAAACTAGGCGAAAATATTTTAGTTATAGTAGCTTTATTAAAATTGATTCAGTGAAATCAAATGTTTTACCCTTTTATTAGGCTTTTTGATAGTTTAACAACAATTTCCTGAATACATACTTACATACATACATAAGAACATATGTATGTATTAAAATTAAGAATATTAAACTTGAGTTTTAAAATAATTTTTTTATTCTGTGCACAGAGTACACCACAGTCGAGCAAACTCAACTGCATTTTCTATTGTTTTTCATAATCCATTGATAAGCTTGAATTTAACTATGAATATACATACAGTTTTAATACCCTGCAGATAAATGCCCAAAAGGGTATACCAGCATGCATACAGAGTACACCATAGTCGAGCACACCCCACTGCTCATAACTATTGTTTTTTTTTTCATAATCAATTGATTAGCTTGAATTCATCTCATTGCAGTTGGCGACAAGGAAGGAGAAGGGGAGAATGGCGAAGACGGCGCCCCAAAGACGCCCAAGCCATCCGATTTGCTTGAGCCCAAAGAGGAGCTATTTAGCGCGGATGAGGAAGAGGAGTGCGAGGAGGAGGATGATGAGCCGGAGAATGAGAGCCACAGTGGCGATGAGAATGAGACTCAGACGCAAAAGGAGCAGCAGCTCAATGAATCACAGCAACAGCAAGAGAGCTGGCAACCAACAGCTGATGATGCCACAGCTGCCACAACAACAAAGGCAGCAAAAGGAGGAGGCAGAGGTGGCACAGCTGCAGCTACAGAAGAAGTACAACACCCTGGGGATATGGATGCCACTGCCACTGGCAATGGCCACAACGCCAATGGGCACTGCAAGTTGAGGTCCAGCGGTCCAGGCAGCGATGCCACTGGTAAGTTTGACTTCAATTTGCATATTTTATTGCCTCTTGCCAAAAGATATATGCGATATGTATGTATGTATATGCGATATAAAGCAGCCACAGCCAAAGTACTGCTCTCTCTCTCTCTCTTCGCTTTTCCTCTCTTCTCTCCTTATCCCCTCAAAACATAGACTCACACATCTTGATCTGTTTTGGACTCGCCCCCCATTTCAAGTCCAAGTCATCGTCTTGGGGCATTTCCCACGAGGCTTTGACATGTCCGGCTAATAACTCTCGACAGTCTCATAAATAGCAAATGTTAGCCTCTTCATGTTGTTATTGTTGTTATTGTTTGTTCTTAATGTTGTTGTTGCTGTGGCTCTTTTACTGACTATTCCAGCATCAGCTTCAGCTCCATGCTCGAGCTTTTGGCTCCATTGATGCACAACTAGTGACTGTTTAAATGACCAAAACTAGCTTGTAAATTGGATAATGTCACGGTTACAGGGTGTCCATGCTTAGCTGGTAATAATAATCCATCGATAGTTTTTGCTTATATCCAAATTTATTCATGGTTTATTTATTAAGAGTGCTTTAATTTAAACTGGCATATTTGAAAGTCAAGAGAAAGAATCATTACAAAAAAAGCATTTAAGGTGTGTAGGTACATTAATTAGTTAAATATAAAAAACTTATTTATAATTAAGGGCAAGCTTTGTTTTAATCATGAAAATTAAGTTATAATGGCTGGACAAAATAATATGCACGTCTGTTTCAATTAAATCGGTCGAAAATCAAAGCTTACTTCTTATAAAAATAAAGCCTTAAGCTTAATCATGAATAATAACCAATCGTGATGAGTATTTTTTTTCAACTTTCAGTATTATCTACTATTCTACCCTATTAAATATTTTTTTATTTAATTATGAAATGTATTTTACAACATAAATTTCTGCATATGCAAAAATAATGATAATAATATTAATATGTAATAATGGAAATTATTATAATAATTAATTTTTATACTCATGCAAAATTGATTTTCTACTGATCGTACAAGAGGTGTACTTAATATTTTTTTATTTAGCTTGACTTTGATCTACCTCAGGGAAGAAGTATATGTGGGTGATGTTATTCAAAAAAAATATACTTTAAACACAAAAGATTTGATGCAGATTTCTTATAATAATTTTATCATTTAGTTTCCGTTTGAATGACACAAAAATTTTCTTAACCCATTAAGTACCCATGGAAAATTTAGAACTTTTGTAAAAGTGTTTTTTTTTCACTTTTTTCCTCGATTTTTTACAAAAAATAATTTGATGCAAAAAAATTCTTCAAACAATTCTAAAAAAGACTGCAAAAAAAAATTTTCAAAAATATTTTTGCTAGAATTTTTTAAAATTTTTTGAAAATTGTTAAAATGGCACTTTTTGTATGAAAAGGAGGAAAAAGGGGTTAAAATAGTCATATTTAGAATTTTCAAAAAATTTTAAAAAATACTAACAAAAATATTTTTGAAAATTTTTTTTTGCAGTCTTTTTTAGAATTGTTTGAAGAATTTTTTTGCATCAAATTATTTTTTGTAAAAAATCGAGGAAAAAAGTGAAAAAAAAAAACACTTTTACAAAAGTTCTAAATTTTCCATGGGTACTTAATGGGTTAAGAAAATTTTTGTGTCATTCAAACGGAAACTAAATGATAAAATTATTATAAGAAATCTGCATCAAATCTTTTGTGTTTAAAGTATATTTTTTTTGAATAACATCACCCACATATACTTCTTTCCCTGAGTGTATATATACTATATACATAGCTGCATTATATATCGGTCACCGGATTAATCGGTCAATAATTGAGTTTTTTTGTGATTAAATCGTTAGATTCTCAGCGTTAATTAAATTTGCATTTCCTATTATCTGGTGCGCTGTAAAGTAGGCAACATTTTTGTAATATTCTTTGTCATACTTGAGTCAGCCTGTATGCCGTCGTCCTCCTCCCCGTACTATTACTGTTATTGTTGCTGTTGCTGCTGCTGTCGGTGCATAAAGTTTGATGTGTCCATGCGGCATCATACACGCGCCCATTTACATGCAAACACACACAGACATACATACATATACATATGCATATAATACAAGCCAATACACGTATGTGCTGTTTGTTGTTGTTGTTGCTGTTGTATTTGATATTCCTGTGCGTCATTGGATTATGGCACTTGGGTGTGTGTAAAGCTATCGATTCCAAGCGCAGCTCGTTATGGCTGAACTCCTATTTCTGTTGTTGTTGTTGTTGCTATTGTTGTTGTTATAGTTTAGCCAACAATAATAAAGCAAGCGCCATGTTTAAATAGAACACAAACCGATGACACACACAGACACATGCAACTCTCAAGTGTTTGTGTGTGTGTGTATTTGTGTGTGTTTGTTCATTATTTGTTGCTCTTTTCTCTGTGTGTTGCCGGGACACACATATTCCCGCTGGAGCAGCAGACAAGCCAAGCGGCGGCATAGAACATCATCATCAGACTAGGACCCGCTAAACTCCCCTCTCTCTCACTCTCGCTCTCCCTCCCACTCCCTTCACTCGTATGGCCAACCATTTGGGAGCTTGCAGCTGGCAGCTGGACGAGCTGTGTGGCATGTGCTACGTCTGGGTGCTGTTGTTGTTCTTGTTGTTGTTGTTGTACCTGCGAGCTCAAGTTTTGCCTGTGGCTCTGGCCAAGTCTGTTTTAACCTCACTAGCACCTCCCCCCTCTCCTCCCTTCACCCCCCACCACTCCACTAACGGCACTATGGAGGTTCAAACTTTATCACCAGTGCGCGCAGCTACACACTCTCTCTCTGTCTCCCTCTCCCTCTCTTGTGGCTCTCTCTCTCTGTATATGACAAGTACACTGCTGCAGTGCGTCCTCTGCTGCTGCTGCTGCTGCTGCGTCGCGTCGCAGTCGCCTCGTTTACTGTCATTGTAGCCTTCCCCCTGCCGTCCCCCTCTGCGTCTCCTTCTCACTCTGACTCTCTCTCTCTCTCTGTCTCTGGCTCTTGGCTCTCGTACTGCCACAGCTCTCCAGTGTGTTGTATAATGTTCTAAAGGGAAATCGAGAGGCTGTGATAAGTTTGGGGGATCCGAAAATTGTCTTTCTGCCTCAGTGTTTGTTGTTGCTGTTGTTGTTGTTGCTGTTGCTGCTGCCATGCGAAACCCGGCGAGAACGAATTGGCCCTTTTGTGCGCATCAACAACAACACGGCCCAAGTTGGGACACCACCAACAGGCCCAGAACAGTGTGCTCAATATGTTGACAAAAAATTTATTGCATTAAATTAGAAATATTTAATTTTTAATCGATTTTTATTTTTATATTAATCAGGCCGTTGTTGTTGATTTTAATAATAAATCTACATTTTTTTTATATATATATTTTTTGTTTTATTTTATTATTTACAATTCAAATTATAAATGATAAAAATTTTAAAAAAGAACTATGCTTAACTCTTCATTTAATTTAGTATTAAATTTCTTAGAAATAGGATTTAAATTATGTATTTTTTTTTAATATGACAAGAATAATTAAATATTTGAAAATTTTGAAAATGAATAATTATTTAATTATGTCTTTTAGTTTGAAAATAGACTGATTTATTTTATGTTTTTAATTTGAATATTTTTTATTTGAAATTTCGTGTGTTGCAAACTCATTAAAATACTGAGTTTTGTACCACTGTGCCCAAGTGTCACACAGACTCAGACTTAAACTTGTGGCGTTAGCTATCCAAGGCTATTCCTATAATACACTCGCACTCTCTCACCCATTTGCTATCCATCTATCTCTCTTCTATCTATCTCTTTCGCTCTGTGTGTAGCTGTCTCTTTCATGTGCTATGACATTAATATGAGTTTTGCTGCTTATAGATTATATTTGTGTAAAGTTTTATGTTGCAATATTTCGGTTATGTGGTGCACACTCGAACATTGAGCCTCGCTTGCCACTTGGGGAAGGAGGGGGAGGTTGTGTGTATGTGTGTGTGTGTGCAGGAGACGACGACACATCCATGGGGAGCAACCTGGGTGCGAATAAAAATTATACATTGCCATATAAGCAGGCGAGTGAAGAGTAAAAGGAAGAGAGGAGAAGTAGGAGTCAACTGAGTAAATGTGTGTGTGTGTGTGTGTGAGTGTAACATGTTTATTGGTATGCTCATTGGGGAGCATCTTGAGACCGAGACCGAGACATCTTCTTGTTGCATAGCGAAGTTGCTCATTTTGCCATTATTATTCCATTGTGTATCGAAAAATGAAACAAAAGTGAGTTATCATCTCAGTCTCTCCATTTTACGCTCTTCCTCTCACTCTCTGCTTCTGTCTTTGAGTGTGTGAGTAATGTAAAATTGTCAGGTGCAAAGGGATGGGAAGGAGGGAGATAGGGAGGTGGGAAGAGGGACCCGTGGGAAGCACGAAAGGTGCGTAAAATTTTATGACAAAACTTCATTGCTTTCAGTTTGACTTTGATTAGGGAATTGCATGCAGCCAATGTGTGTGTGTGAATTATTATATATGTGTGTGTGTGTGTGTGTGTATGTAAGAAATGATATCTGGAAATTTGACAAATGGTAGAACAAATTTTGATGGGGTCAATAGAGTGCTTGCTGTAACACATGTCCATTGATTAATGATTGTATCGATAGTAGTTAAATAATCGATAATTTATTTAGAGCGGTTGATGTTATAACTACGGCAATGAAATACATTTCATTATTACCAATGCTGTTAGCCTTTTAAATACTGGAAAAGGTAGTTCGAACTATAGAAAAACATTTTGGCTTAATCATTGCAACAAAATTAATTTATTTTCTCGATTGTTTTCAATTTATTTTGTTGATTTTTTATGCAAATAAATTTAATTTAATTTTATATTATATTTGACTTTAGATTATTGTTTAATGTTTTTATATAGCACTCCTAAATAAAAATATAAAATAATATGAAATATAAATCTATGAAACTATGTATTTCTATCCGAATTTAGCATATGTTTATTTTAAAAAGATATTTTATCTCAAATTATGTTGCAAGAATTACGAAATTAATTTAATTATTTTTATCGGAATTGAACATAAACTTTAAAAAATTTGTAAGGTTTAAGGTTTTCTTCTTCTGCTTCGAATCACATAATTCTCGACTCAAATAAGACTCTAGAGTTAGAGAAGAGATAAGTAATGCATGATATTTATGTCGATAAGTTATCGATAACACATGTATCGACCCAGTCGTCCACTTACAAGCAGTCAACCAGCCAGGCAATCGCAATTGCTCAGTTTTGTGTGCAGTGCATAAGTCATTTATCGCCTCTTAATTGCATCAGAGACATCTTAGAGTCCCTCTAGCCCCCTCTAGACCCCCACCACCCCCCGCATTACCCCCCTGTAAGTCCCCTAGGTGACTGCTGGTTTCGATTACATGCCGCTTTATTATTATACTTATATTAGATAGATAAATATATATATACATATATATTAGGGTGTCCCTTATTTGGTCAAAGTCAATATTTTTAAACGCATACGGGCTAGTTCTGTTCATTAGGTCCTAAAGCACTCAGAAATAAATTTTTACCTCAATCGGAGTATGATAACCCGTGCCGACTTGGATCGGAAAATTTAAAGATTATATGGGACAAAAAAATTTTTTTTTTTTTTTAATTTTTTATTTTTTTATTTTGTTTATTAGGTCCTAAAGAACTCAAAACCAAGTTTTCACCTTAATCGGAGTACGATAACCCATTCAAATTTGCATCGAAACATGAAAAAACAGTATTTTAACACTGATTATACATTTTTCGATGATTTTTCATGTTTCGATGCAAATTTGAATGGGTTATCGTACTCCGATTAAGGTGAAAACTTGGTTTTGAGTTCTTTAGGACCTAATAAACAAAATAAAAAAATAAAAAATTAAAAAAAAAAAAAAAAAATTTTTTTGTCCCATATAATCTATAAATTTTCCGATCCAAGTCGGCACGGGTTATCATACTCCGATTGAGGTAAAAATTTATTTCTGAGTGCTTTAGGACCTAATGAACAGAACTAGCCCGTATGCGTTTAAAAATATTGACTTTGACCAAATAAGGGACACCCTAATATATATATATATTTGTCTATATATGCGCATCGTGTGGCATTTGCCTTTTTATTTTTGCTTGCAATAATTTTCAAACAGAAACACACAAAAAGCATTTGCGCAACAATTCCCCAAGGAGCAGCGCCAGGGGCGTTGGGAGATAGTGGCAGCAGGAGGGGGAGGAAGAGGAGGAGAAGAAGAAGGCAAAGGAGCAGCTGGAGGAAACACTGGCAAAGGCAAACGAATCGAATTAAGAGCGTCAGTGTCGCATTGAGAGTGTCTTTCTCTCTGTCTGCCTTCCTGTCTCTCTCACTCTCTCTCTCTCTCACTGTTGCCCTAAGGGATTCGGCAGTCGGCGGCCGCTTCAGCTTTGTCCTTTGGGAAATGCGCGCTGGCGCAGTGTGGACTTTGGACTTTGCCTTCTTCTCAATGCAGTGTCCAAGTCCCGTTAGTCAGTGTTGCTGCTGTTGTTGCTGTTGCTGTTGTTGCTGCTGTTGTTGTTGCTGTTGTTGCTGCTGTCGTAGGCGTCGCTTTGGGAAATTTGCGCAAGTGGTCTGCTTGTTGCTGTAGGCGGCTGCCGTTATGCATGGGCGTGGCAGCATAATCAGCAACAACAACAACAACAGCAGTAATAGTAGCCATAACAACAACAGCAGCAATAGCAGCCATAACAACAGCAACAACAGCCATAACAGCAACAACACAAAGAACAGCAAGAACAACACTAGCAAAAACAACAACAGCAACAACAACAACGTCATCAAAAAAAACTACACTAACAACAACACTCACAACAACAGCAACTGTTGCTGCTGCTGCACTTGCAGCAAACATCAAAAGCGCTCACATCATAAAAACGCGCTTCGTCTAATGGCCGCAAGATGGCGCTGGCTTCATATGCAAATTTCGTTCGATTTATGAGCGCCACACACACACACACACACACACACACACATACACGCAGCAGCTTCATTAACATGACGAACGCGCAAGATGCGAGCCATAAAATTAGCCAGAACGCCAGATGTCGATGCTGATGAATGCAGCCAAAATCTGCCACCCCTCTCCCCTGCCTCTCTTCCCTCCACTCTCTCCCTCTCCATTCCCCTCTCGCCCCTCTCACCCCTCTCAGGCCACCCATAAAAGCGCAATGAGCGTCGGTGTCGAAAAATTTGCAAAACTCAAAGCAACAATTCGACGAAAGCCAATTTCACAGCACAGAGTGAGAGAGTGATAGAAAGAGAGCGAGCGAATAGATGGAGACATGGCTGGCAAAAAGAAGACAGCAAATGTATGAAATAAGAGGAGAAGCAAACAGTGGGCAGGGGGTGAAAGGGGGAGGGAGAGGGGAGGGTATACAGGGGACACGGCCATACGACTCCCCATAGAGCGCATGTTGAATAATCATCATCAGCAGAGAGAGAGAGGGGGGAGAGGGGGCAGGGTGGCAAGGGGACAAGGGGCATGCAAGCGGCGTGTCAAAGTCGCCAGACGAACGTTGCACACTTGCAATGCGTTTTTGGCATGTTCAAACTTGTCCGTGTCGGCTGCCAATGCCGGCCGCTAGATGGCGTCTGGTGGCGCACGTGCAACAGCTACATGGCAAACACAGAGACACACACACACACTAACACACACACACACACTGAGAGCGAGGCGAAATTCGTAAAATTTTGTTTCCGCTGATGAAGTATTCCCTGGATGCAGGACAAGGATTATTGGACGTGTGGCATCATCATTCGCTGTGTTTCTATGACCCCCAGATTCTGTTGCCCCACTCCACCCAACACCCACTCCCTCCCGCTCCCCCTTCCCTTTGCTATGCGCGTATGCAAAGTGGCATAAAAGCACATCGTGAAAACGTCGCCAACATCATCGCGGAACATCATCATAGTTTTTGTTAGTTGGCTTTCGGGCCATCAAAGAAATGCCCCCAAAAATGTTGGCGCTTAGAATGTTGCACCGTCGATGGCTTTGACTTGTTGTTGCTCCCGTTGTTGTTGTTGTAGTTTTTTAAGAGCCTTCGCTGCGCAAATTTCATTTTGTCATTAGAAACGAATAAAAACGAAAGAGGAAAGTATCTCGTATTTGTGAATTATACGAGCGCGGATTGAGTTTCATTTGGCTCAACTTAATGAGCTTATTTGGGGATTTTCATTAGATGTATTGATAGAGCAAAAAGCCAAAGGTTGATTGACAAGTGCGTGGAATCATGCGAATGTTAATGTTTGGATGGGTACACAGAAAAAAAAATGCCATTCTAAAATCTAGTTTAAAATTCTTGATTCAAGCCTGCATTTTTTAAGTATGTTTCCAGGATAAAGCTGAACAATCAAGCCTGAATCGGGATTAAAATGGGAAAATAAGCTCAAATAACTTGATTCTCTCTCAGCCTCTTTCATTTCAACTGGTCTGGTGGCTCAGTGGTTAGAGTCGCCGACTTGTTTGAAAAAGACCTGGGTTCGATTCCCACCAGTCAATTGCATTCAAACATTTTCTTCACTAAAAAAAAAAATGTTAAAAAAACAATAAAAAAAAAATAAAATAAAAAATATTAAAAAAAAATTAAAAAAAAAAAATAAAAATAAAATTTAAAAAAAAAATTTAAAAAAAAAAAATTAAAAACAAAAAAGTAAAAAAAAAATAAAAGAAAAAAGTAAAAAAAAAAATCTTAAAAAAAAAATTTAAAAAAGAATTTAAATGTAACAAAAAACATTATTTTTTTTTAGCCTGAATTTAAGAATTTCAGGATTGAATTCGGGATTGAAAAAATCAAGTATATCATACTTGGTTTAAGTAAATCCGAGATTACCCCACTTTTGACATCGTTTCGGATTAAATCCGGGCTAAATATCCCGGATTTTTTTTTCTGTGTAATCAATACTATCTATAAGATATAAGATCTATAAGATACATATTTTATTTTTATTCATAAGACACAAATTATACCAAAAATAGATATATATCAATATGTGTGTCTAATTTTGATAAACTCAAAATCATCTCGGAAAATAGTTTTATTTAATGAGTAATAAGACGTCAATATTTATCCTTAGGTATGTTACTGTAAATATGAGTAGAATAAGAGCATGAAATATTGGTTGTTTTAGTGAAATAATATGGTTATATATATATATGACAAGCCATAGACTTCAAAATCGAGGAACAGACAAGTATAATCCCCACAATTATCAGGAAAATTCCACCACACGCACAGAATTTATGAGTAAACTTATCCCTTCAGTATTATTAATCTTTCCACTTTATTGCTCTTAAACAAAGTTACGAACTTTGTATAATTTGCTATACATTTTTAGAAATTTTCCTGTTGACATCGTATCTCTGATATGCTTAACTTTTCCAATGACAAATAAGGTGAAGTATTCTGTAGTTCAAAATGGCTGTTTATATTTTTAGTTTCTCTGTTATTAGTTCCTTTAATCATTTAGTCTTATTAAAAATTACAAATGCCGATATTGAAGTCTCTCCCAAATAAAATAATTTAAATTTATCTTCTGCTCAGCTCAATTATGTAGAATCCTTAACTTAAGTGAAATTTAGTCAAAATGCCATAAAGACCATAAGCCACATTTATTTTTTCAAATAACATAAGGGCAGACACTCATAACTGAGACATTTACTTAAGTTATCACACACACACTTTTACACACACGGAATGTCCAGACAAAGGCGCGTCAAACGGTGCGTATGAGTAACGCAAGGAAATTCACGCATTCCGCAGACGAAACTCAAACCAAACTCAAACCTGAAGAGGCTGACAAAACACGTGCTTGAGTTGGCCTAAACAGCTGTTTAATATTAGCCAAAAAAAGAGAGCGCAAGAGAGTGAGATAGATAGAGAGAGGGAGAGGAAGAGAGAGAACTTATATAGTTGTAATATAAATCAAAACAAGCTGCGCTCTTTGTTGGCATTCAAAGAACTTTGCAGAGTCTGCGCATTAACATACAACACTCTTATCACTCTTAACTCGCTCTTAACTCAATACTCAATTGGGGAGGGGGAATGCGAGCTGAGGGGGTGTGAGCGATGAGGGGTCAGGGGTCAGCTGGGCTATGCTTGGGCATGGAATTATGGCACCCAAGGGCTTAGCATAATCAAAATTCCTTGCAACTGGGGACCACGTGGCATGCAGCAACAGCAGCAGCAGCAGCAGCAGCAGCAGCAGCAACGCAGCCAGCGCCAACGGCTGTGTTCCGGTACGTGCCACATCCATGTTGCAACAACAACAGCAGCAACTGAAGTAAAAACTAAAACTAACTATGAGTCTGCCTCTGCTTATTATGATTTAACCAATACTATGAATAAAGTTCTGGATTTCCGTACTTAAACAGAACATATTCAAGTATAAAACAGCTGAAAAGCTGACTTAGTTCCAATTTTTTTTAAAACAACGTGCATAAATTTCATTTTAAGTGCACTTTTCGATATCATAGAAATCTTAAAATAAAATTCTTTTATGATATTTTAGGTACGTTTTGGGTTTAATTCAAGTCATTAAAAGTTCGAAGCATACTATTGTAGTTTAAGTAAACAAAAAACTTGAACTTATGTCAAAACATACTTGTTTTTAGTACAAAATATTAACATACTTAACCTCCTAATGCCTCTTTAAAAAAAAATTAAAAATGTTGTCATGTCAATCTTAAAACATACTGATTTAAGTACTCAGCAATCTTAAATTTAAAAAAAAAAATTTTCAGTGTGCAAAAAAAATTTTGTTTCTGGAGGTGTTTCAACCAAACTCATAGACTAAATCAGGGATGCCCATCGCCTATGCACACGACGCACATTTGTTATTGTGTTGCACATAGGATATGGGAAGTGTGTGAGAATACACATTGGTAAGCTTCTGGCGCACATTGGCAAATTACACAAACAAATTTTACACATTACGCTTTCGGTCGTCTTTCGTTGCTGGCAAAACAAAAACAATTGCATTGGATCGTGTTGCTTTTGCTAATCCGAATGTATTTTGTTGTTGTCTTATCGTTTGGTGTACACCGAAAGAGAAGAAGTTAACTTCGTTGGGAAACGTGTGACGCTTGTGATTTTTTTTTTGAAGAAACATGTTCCTATTTTTTTAGTCACTAAATGTTATTTGAATTAGATATTTTGAGTAAGTTTATTTTTGAAAATATATCTATTATATCATATAGCTTTTATTCGGAATTTCAACTTTAAGATCTTTTCATACTTAATTCAAGAATATTCGTACACAGCAATCTTATAATCTTACGTACAAAACAGAATAAATTTAAGTAATTTTCTGATTCAACTTCTTCATTTTTTTATTTCTTATCTTTATCTTCTAGGAAACACAAATGCCGCAACAGAAGCTGAAAAGGAAAATGTAAAACTGAAGAAAACTGAGAATCTAACTAACATGGAGATGGATGTTGATGATTTGCTTAGTCTCAGCGCTGATGAGGAATACGACGATGATGAAGATGTTGATGACGACGATGATGATGACGATGTGGATGACGATGATGAGGAGCTGCACAGTCTGGACAGTTTCTACTCAGGTGAGTTCGAGACTCTGATAACTCAGTTATTTGTCACATATGAAATAAAATCAAGCAATTGCTGCCATGTGACACTCTGACACTGTGACACTGTTTGTGTGTCGCTTTGTCGCTATAACCATTGGAAAATTGCCGTATGGGGTGTTATATGGCTGGCGGAGACGACACTCCAGGGTGCTCTACACCTGTGCCGCGGGTGTCGTTTCATCAGCAGCTGCTCTAGCTGCCTGCCGCCCAAAGACTAACTACGTTTTAAAAACCCCAAACAGCAATCAACACCAAGCAGACTACGAGACTCGGAGTCGCCACAAGCCAGTGGCAAGCGAGTTGTGGCACTTGCCACTTCACTTTCACCACATACATCCTCGTGTTGCCATTTACGAGCTGTCGAACAGCAGCGGGACAGAGGGACAGCAACTTGGCTAGGCAGCAGCAGCAGCAGCATCATGAGCTACGGCCACAATATGACCCTACACCACCCCTACCCCATCCCTACATTTCCTTCTCCCCTCAACTCCCACACAACAACAGCTTGCCACATTTCTCTCTAGTGCCATTTCGTATGCTTTTTCTGTGTTATTTGTTTCGTTTTGTGGCGTCTACTCCCTCTTCCCACTTATCACTCATTTCCTTCCCCACTTCAGCACTTCCTTTCCTTTATTTTTTTCACTCTGTTGTTGTTTTTCGCAGACTTCCTTTTTGGCTGTCCTTGCCAGCATCGGAGCGTCTGCTGTCCATTTGCTAGACGTCCATTCGTATTCACATTCACATTCACACACACATTCATATGCGAGTACATTCATTCACACTCAACTTGTCGGTCTGAATAACTCGACTGAACTGGCATTGCTTTGATGCCTTGGCTAGCGTTCCTTATACTAGGACTACACTGAGAGAATTGTGACTGAAATTGGGAAAAATAAATATAAAGATATAAATCAAGTAAATAGAAGGGTATGTTTACTATAATAGGTGATTTGTTTTTAATTTTGAATAATAAATATAATATGAATATGACCGAACATTTTTGGCACCTTTTCTAACTTTCAAAAAATTCAAACCTCTGCAAGAAACTTAAGATTTTAATATTCAAAGAGTAAAAATATTGTATTCAAAAGAATTTATAATACCCGTTTTACGCCTTTAAAAAAATTCAATAATAATTTAATATATTTTGTAATTGAATAAATTCGTATTCAATAAATTTACAAAAAGTTAATCCGTTCTAAAAAACTTAAGATATTATTATAATGGTGTATTCAAATATTCTAGTATTTAATTGCAATAGTTTAAGGGGTTATAATATCCTGTTTATCCTTTTTATGTTTCCCATTTTTAAAAATATTATGGCTTTTATAGTTAGTTTACTTTATATAATCTTAAACAAAGTTTTGCGAATTTCGGATTTGATTATTATAAAATAATTAGAAAATAATAAACAAATATTTAAATTTTTTATCAAAACAATTGTCGAGTAATGCAACAATATTCAAATATTTGTTACAATTTGCAAAAATAGTTAGACACAAGTACTAAATTATCACGGCGGTGACGAAAGCAGCATGATGTGTATTTTACTTGTTCTAGGGATCATAGTCACTTTAAATTTGGATTTAAAACATATTAAAACATATTTTTAAAACAAGTTACGATAAAGCAAATATCATAACAATCATCAAAATTCTGCACTTCAAGGCCTAATATACTTTGCATCAGAAGTATTTCTTACAATGTATACACTTAGTTAACCTACCGCACAGTACTCAACACTTGGCCAGTCTGAAGTCTCCCCTCCCCTCCCCCCTACATTCCCTGGCAACCCTCTCGGGTCGAGTTCCTTTCCGACTTCTTTTCTTTCGCTTTCTCCGCCTTTCGACTTCTCACTTGAGTGTGAGTGTGAGTGTGAGTGTGTGTGTGTGTGTGGTTTTTGGCTCCATGGAAATCTCGATGGTTCCAAGGCTATTTTGCAACAATTTTGAAACGTTTTACGGCCTTGGGATGTGATTTGAAGAAGATAGAAGAAGAAGAAGAAGCAGCAGCTGCAGCGCCTAAATGTATGCAATGAAATGCAATTAGTTGCAGTCGCAGTCAGACACTAAAACAATGGAGCCACAAGGGGGTAAGATGGAGAGGGGAGAGGGGGTGTTATTCAGAGGATATATCCTTGGACTCTTTGTCAAAGTTTTGCAAAAGTCATTTCATTTGTTTGCCTTTGCCTTTGCCTTGGACTTCCGCTTGGGCCGAGAGAGAGAGAGAGAGAGAGAGAGAGGAAGAGCGAGTGCGAGTGCGAATCTGAGTTGGATTCTTAACTTGTCCTTTTGATTTATTAATAGCACGTGTACGAGTAGCAGGAAGTGCTAAAGGATAGTTGTGCTGAGGGAAGGGGTTGAGGGGGCATAGTTTAAGTAGTTTGTATCTTTTTAAAAGTGACATGGAGTATGCAAATAGTTAGTTAGTTCCGTTTCAAGTTTCCTTTTGATGCGACGCAATTAATTACACATTTGTCTTACAAGACAAACAACGGAAACAACAACAACAACAACAACTGCAAAAGCGCCTCACATGTCCACGTCTAAGACCATAAATAATTGCTGTCTCCGTTTAAAGAGGTTTTTGAATTGCGTTTTGGACTTTTAAAACAAATACCCTGTAAAGATGGGACTTAAAGGTGTTATTTATTCTTTGTAAACTTTATTAAGACGGTTAAGAAAGTATTGCTATTTACACCAATTCACTTAGTTTCTTGTTTAAATATATTACATTTTTTTATTTAACTTAAGAATTGTGATTTTCTTTTTCAATTTCTTAATTTAATTTATTTAATTTAAATAATTTGACTTAACATAATTTTCCTTTCATGAAATTTAAATTGATTTAGGTAAACAAAGTCTTTAGCATCTGCGCTATAAACAACGCTAGACTATAATAGTTGTTTTTAACTATTCTAAGCATACACAACCTATTCGAATTCTGCGAATATTCGAGCTAGAGCTATAAAATTTGGTATGTAGCTTTTCTATTACACATTCTTCAATTTTACATGCAAATATTTTAACTTATTTATCAAGTGTTTGTAAATATGCACAAAAAACATTGGGGAAAACTTAGAAGTTAAAAAAAAACTCTCATAACAAATACACGTACAGGGTATCTTTCAGTCACGCACTTTAGACTTACGCATTTTCAGTTTATCTTATGAGGTTGAAGATGTTGGCTTAAAGTGCCAATTCTCACAGTGTTTGGCAGCGTTGTTAAGCTAACAAGTCCGTTGCTTTCACCAGAAATGAACAATGAACAAATTGCTTTAGATTGAGATCTCTTGCACTCTTTTTTTCTGGTGGAAAACTGGTCCGGTTAATGAACCGAACCGTTCTATCTCTCTCTGTATGTGTGTGTGTGTGCGTGTCTCTCAAAGGGCCAAGATCACGTTTCCGCCGAGATCACTCAAGTGCCGCTTAAGCAAACGCATTTTAATTGGGTCAACACGCATCTAATAAGTTTCATATCGCTACCAAAACTATTCGCGTATCTCTTACTCCATATCTAAAGTTGTGCCATAAATAATAGCTAAAAAAAACTTGTAAATCTCAGGTGTGCAAACACCTTGACACCAAAGCTAAACAAGTGCGAAAAAGTGTGAAAAAACAAGCACTGAAAAGTTGCTCCTTGAAGGAAAAGGATAAGGGAAAAGTGCTGCAGTCGTCGCCCTGTCAAATGCAACGTACAGCGGACATCGCATTGTTTTGAGCTGCTTTTTCCAATTTCTTTACAAGTTTTCTTTTTTTCAGCAGACATTGTCTGTTTCCCCTGAGTTCTGAGTTCTTTGGTGAGTTCTGAGCCAAATCCCCGCCCCAAAGGAGCCAAAAGTTATGACACGCCCCAACAACAACAATTCTGTTCTGTTCCGTTGCAGTTGCCACCTTTTGCATGATTTATGTGCGTTAAGGTGTTGTGTTGTTGCTAAGTTGCTTCAGTCTCCAGTTTCCCTTGGTGTCTCCATGGAGCGCAGGCGGACACTGTCCTGTGCCCTTCCTCCCTCTGTCTCTCTTCCTTTTCTTACTTCTCTGCTGTCCAAAGTTCTTTCGCGAAAGACGTTTTCATTTCGCATAAAAACTCGGCAAACATTTTACGACACACACACACACACACACACTCGCAGTATGCTGGGCATCTTTCAGGCCATGCCAATTGGTTGTGTGTGCCCCACATCCACAAATTTTGGTGGCTCCCATGTGCATACTTTTGGTGCCACTTTGGCCGTTGCACGTCTTATGCGACTCCAAGGCACAATTTCGCGCGGCCCACTCCCCAAGGAGCTCTCTCTCTCTCTCTCTCACTCGCTCGATTGAACCACTCCGCACCACTCTACACTCCCTTCTCAGCTTCCACATTTGCGTATACGCATATTCGCGCTTTATATCCACTTCTCTCTTTCCTCTTCCTCTGCTTCTTTCGCCTTCCGCCTTTTATTCCAAGATAAATTCTTGGTAATTTAAATGAAATACACGTTGAAATGTTGCCTTACACTTTTTGGCCTTAAAGGATTTAATTTGGACGTATTGTTATGGGTTTCTCGCTTCAGCTGATTCTTGCATAAATCTTGAGCTGCTTTTACATTATTTTTTCTGAGTGGGAATGGTTACATGTATGTGTGTGTGGTAACAGGGTGTAGTTTGAGGGTGTCTTGCCTTTGATGGTGAAGGGGAAATTCCACTTTGCATACATTTTTCATAGTAGCATTATGACTTTATAACGCTATAAAATAGACCGGAAAGTAGTTATATTTGGAAAGGTGGATAGTAAAGTAATAGTTAGTTCTCTAATGAATTTAATTAGTAACATCAATTAATTATTTTTCATTCAGACAATAGAGCTTGTTAAATTTCGATTAGAATTACTAAACAATTAGATTATTTTTGGAAATAATCGCAGTGACTATTTAATTCACTGTTGAAAAACTTAGGATTATATAATTATTACGATTACAAAAAATCAGAAATAATCTAAAATTATTACAATTATTAAAAAAAATCTGATTATTTATTACTATTTAGTAAAAAGCCATAAAATCAGAAAAAATCATAAATAATCTTTTTGATTATTTCGGATTATTTTTGATTTTTTCTTATTATTATGGCTTTTTACCAAATAGTAATAAATAATCAGAAATAATCAAAAATAATCAGAAAAAACTCAAAAATAATCCGAAAACTCAAAAAGATTATTTTTGATTATATTTTATTTTTTCTGATTATTTTTGAATAATTGAATAAATAATCGTATTCATTAAATAACACTAGTTTACAAAATTAAAACTTTTTTTTGCAAAGTGAACCAACGTATTTTTTTCTTATGGACATTGGCCTTCTAAACACGAAAATGGCACTTAAAATTTTTTTCATGGAAGCGTTTTCGAAATATTCGAAATTTTTCGAATTTTCAAGGTTACTCCAACACTTTTGAGTATATTTCCATTTCTACAGATCCGATTTGGCCGAACAAGAACTTAAATTAAAGGTGAGTTATTTCTCTTCAACTTTTGTCCATAAAGTATTAAGATCGGTTCAGCAGTTCAGGTGCTAGCGATTTTATAAAGTTCGAAAATGGGCGTTTTTTGCGATTTTTTGAGTTCGAATGCTAACATATCGTCCTGGAAAAAATATAAATCATAAGGATAAAATTTTTTTTACTCGTTTATCGTAAAGCCGTAATTGTTTCGAAGAAAATAAGGTATAGTTTATGCAAATCCATCGACAGATGGCGAAGTAATGCAGCTTTAACTGGGCCAAAAGTTGTGGATAATGCTCGCCTTTGCCCTTGCACATATACAAGTGCGTTTGGTCGCTGCATGTGAGTACCGCTACAATCGGTGTTTTACTGGTGCTAGGTGTTTCACGTAAATATGCCTTACTTCGCCATCTGTCGATGGATTTGCATAAACTATACCTTATTTTCTTCGAAACAGTATCGGCTTTACGATAAACGAGTAAAAAAAATTGTATCCTTATGATTTATATTTTTTCCAGGACGATATGTTAGCATTCGAACTCAAAAAATCGCAAAAAACGCCCATTTTCGAACTTTATAAAATCGCTAGCACCTGAACTGCTGAACCGATCTTAATACTTTATGGACAAAAGTTGAAGAGAAATAACTCACCTTTAATTTAAGTTCTTGTTCGGCCAAATCGGATCTGTAGAAATGGAAATATACTCAAAAGTGTTGGAGTAACCTTGAAAATTCGAAAAATTTCGAATATTTCGAAAACGCTTCCATGAAAAAAATTTTAAATGCCATTTTCGTGTTTAGAAGGCCAATGTCCATAAGAAAAAAATACTTTGGTTCACTTTGCATTTTGGCTGTAAACTAGTGTAATTGGGCAAACCCGAAAATATCGTAATTTAATCATTAGCTCGACTTTTTAATAAAAATAATCTAATTACTAATGATTATGATTACTAATCATTATTCAACCTCAGTTTCCTAGTATTATTTTTAAATAAGAAGCCAGCCAAAAAATCAACTATTTTTCAAAAAATTTATTAATTTTTTTTTATTACATTACAAAAAAAATGAGATGAGGGAACGAATTTTTTATGTTTTTTTAATTAAAAACTAACCCTAAATAATGAAGTAATGAATTAAGTTATAATTTTAAAAACCAGACTAATAATATGAGTAAAATTTGTGAGAAAATTATTGAATGAACTAATGTATTTTAAGGAAATGTAATTAGATTTGGTTGAAATAGAATATGGTTTGAGCTTAGCTTGAGTGTCAACAATCTCTAACAATATAAAGGATTGATTAATTCGTTAAGTCAGAAAGAAATTAAATATTAGGTAGTCCTTAGTAAAGCATTATACTAACTACATATAACCCAAGCCATAGGCCAATCATATGTTCCAATTGTCCTTGGTTAAAAGACCTGGAACCCAACTGTGCAGCATTTCAAAACATTTCAAATTGAATGAATACTTATATTATTTACCAAAACAATAATTAGGATTCGTAATCAGATTTTGAGCTGCACTTAGAAGAACCCAAAGATATGTCAAGTCATCGAGGAGATTCAATCAAGACACATAATGATGATCCCTAATAGGAATCAACCAATGCTAAATTGCGTCAAAAGTCTCAATGAAAAATGAAGTATAAAAGGGAAAAGGAAAACCAGAATGAGACGGGACTCAATCAGGAAGAAGGCATCGAAATCGGCATTGGGATCGGGATCGGGATTTGTCTCGCTGGAGGCGCAGGCGCTGACACAAATCAATCAGCGGGAGAGACGAAGGTAGAAGAGAAAAGAAGGGATATGTTGCAAGGACAGACAGACAGACAGGTAGTGAGTGCCACAAGCTCATTGATAAGGCTGCTTGCATTCTGAGTTTGAGGTTCAGGTTGTGGCATTGATCTTGATCGACTGTCATGGCTCTAATGATGCGCCTGGCGACGTGTCGGGTGCGTCCTGCGGTGGCAAGTGGTTACGCCTTCATACCTCTCTCTCTTTCTCTCTCACTTTGCCCCTTTTTCGACTCTTTCTACTGATTGAAAAGGGTTTGCTTTGTTTTGTGAGTCCGATTTCAGACTTGACTGACTGTCCATAATTGATTTTCGCACCTGTTTTTTGAGCCACTCAACCGCAAAGTGGAGCCTCGACTAGTTTTGTCGAGGCACGTGCTTACCACACAGTTGGGGCAGCTGGCTTTTGGGGTGTGGCAGCTGCCACGCGTCGTCAGAGGTCATAAAGAGAGAACTGGAAGTTGAAGTGCGCGTAATTGAAATGCATTGCCAGATCTTGAATGCGACAGATTAACATGTCCGATTGCCACATCCGATGTCTTTTGTGTGTGCCCCTGGCGATTCCGGTCTGTCCACTGATATAATCTTGCTCTCCCTCTCTAAACGGAAACTAGAACTCTTAGCGAGAGCGCGTTTCAAGTGCCGACCATAACGGAACTGCCCCAAAAAAGGGGTCGACAATTTGTCGTCTTGTGTTTCTCTGGCGAAATTGGGTTTACGAGCCCACACGCTAGTTGTTGATGTTGATGTTGATGATAATAATCATAAAATCATTTTATTACCTTCATTTCAGCGGCCAGTTCGTTGGCATTTAACTAATAAGCAAAGGTATGACGAGGAGTACGAAAACCCCCAAAGAACTATTGACTTGTGCTTAAGGCTGAAGCTGAAGCTGAAGGCTTCAAGGGTTTTTCTCCTCGCATCTCAATTGCAGTTGGTTATGCAAAAGAAACGGGCATAAAATTTAGTATTTGCTCTACTTATATTTATGTGACATAAGGCAGTTCCATTAGGAGATCAACCTATGTGATGTCACCTTCAAAAGAATTGGCTAAAAAAACTACAGTCAAACTTCTTTAACTTGAATCACCATTGTCCAAAGAAAAGGTTCGAGTTAGGGAGATATTCGACTTATAGAGTTAATTTTCTTAAGTTTATTAATTTTACTGCCACTCATTTAGCTTGAGTTAGAGGGAAATTCGAGTTATAGAAGTTCGAGCTATGGAAGTTCAACTGTATATTGAAAAATAAAAATGCTACTTTAGTCAAGACTAGAAGTAATGCCAATTTATAAAAAAATAAGTATAAAAACCTAAAGGAATTTTAAATGCTTTAACGCTACAGTTCTTTACACAGAAATTAGAAAATTAACTTATTTTATATAGTTCATACAAAACAAAAAATCAAAGAAAATAATAATGAAAATCAGAGGGTTTCTTAGGTAGTAAATATAAGGTCTGAAACTGTTTCCAACTCTTAAAAATTTATTATTCAAGGGTGCCACAAAAATCGCTTTCGCTTGAATTTCACTTTTATTTCATTTCCAACCTTTCATTTTGAAGAAAATTTGGTTCGATTCCCCCGTCATTTGTAGCAAAATATGAGCTTTTAAGTTCTTTGAAATTAAACGCAAAAATACAATTCCCGTCATTAAAAAAAACATCTTTATTATCAGAAAGTATAGAAGTAACAAGCATAAGAGTTCTTCGTTTAGGACAGTTCTATTAAACACAAATTTCTATTTCTTCATAATAATAATAACAATCAAACAATTTCCTTTCACCATTAAAAATATATCAATTTTTTGAGGAAAATCTCTACTAAAATTTCAACTCAAAGCAAAAAAATTAACCTTTTTCTGTTCTGTCCTTTTTTTTTTTGGGTTGACCATTCAACGGGGCAAAAAAAAGCCTCTAATTAAATGTGGTCTTAACCGTCTGATTAATTGTGCAGTTAAAAAATTGAGTGAGCAGAGAGTGTGAGATGAAAATCTATGGAGACATATATCCACATGCATTAATTAATGTACATGGAACTCAGAGTGGACTCGAACGAAACGAACCTTGGGCCTAAGTCCTTGCTGTCAAACATCAAAGTGACAATTTGAGTGACTTTGCCAGCAAATGGCATTAGAAATGGTTAATTTAAAATGCGCTGTTCGCTAACGAGAGACGTGAGCGTGAGTCGCAACAAAAGGACACTTGTGCTGAAGGACAATAGCTGACAGGTTGCCTGTTGTCTCTCCACCTCTACCTCTAACCTTCCGCACTACATGCCTTTTCCCTACCCTTACCCCTTCACCCACTCATCACATGTGCTGTGCTTATTTTTATAATTTATCTATTATGCATGAGGGCACCAGTCATGAGGCCCTCATTGGGTCAAAACCCGGAAAACCCTTTGCCTGTCATCAGCACATCCAACACCAGGCTGACATATGAGGTCCCAGGCATCAAGGATACAATCCAAACCATTCCAAACTCTGGTGCCGCTGACCAACAAATCTCAGTCAAAGTCAAAGTTTTTTTGGCGTCACATTAGCCGCGCATTAAAAATGCACAGAAATCACAGTTGGCAAATGTATAGAGAACATATTGGGTATACGACTGGACAGATACCCTGTAGATTTTATGGGTTGTCTTAGGGCTGGGTTGTAAGAGAAGTTGTGTTTATATATAGTCCCCCATTTTAATCTTTTAAAATATCTTTTCTATTTTTCACCAAAAAAAAAACACTTTTATGTTTTTGGGCTCTGCTTTCGTCACTAGCGTGGACTGCTGCCCTCAAATAAATAAAATGAATAATTAAATTCAACATTTGATTAAAATTTCCACAAAAAAATGGAAAATAAGGATAAAATAGGCAAAATATGAAAACATAAATTATCAGGGGTGCCACAGAAATCGCTTTCGCTTGAATTTCACTTAAGTTTCATACAAATTTAAGTGAAATTCAAGCAAAAGCGATTTTTGTGGCTCCCCTGTATATATTAAAGATCCAAGAAATCTTTAAAAAAGAAAATGAAAATTTATATAATTCTAGCTTAAATATTTGTCAGCTATAAAATATTTAATAACAGCTAAAATTATAGTTTAAATATTTGACAGACATAAAAACGGATAAATAAAAATTTTTCAATATACACCACAATAATCTTTTAAAAATATTGATAAATATTATATAAAAATTATTAAATTATTGTTAAAACACTTGACATCTCTAAGATCGCTTAAACACAAATTATTCAATATACCCCACAGCACTGACTGCTATAAAAAGGGTATTAAAAAGGGCCAAACTAAAGCTCGCACCGCTTTCCGGGGCGCACTTCACCTGAACACCCTTTCACCCACCCACCCACCGAACCACACTCACACCCCTTGAAAAAAGCAGAGCGCAAGATATCAACCCCCAGCTCCAATCTCGTTGGGCTTGGGCCTGTGCCCATCGTGGTCGTCGTTGTCGTGGTCTCTGCCAGCGCCTGTCACAAAACTGTCACTCAAACGTAATTAACACAGAGACAAAAACAACGAAGAGCCAAAAATCCTACTCAAACGAAAAGGCAAAACTTTTGCATTTTTAAACTGCAATTTGATTTTTCAACAGTCCCCCAAAAAATTTGTACAATTTTTGTACACTAAAAAACGATTAGCTGTGTAAGCAATTAGGACTTCACATTTCGAATTTCGAATTTCTTGTTACAAATTAAGAAACTTTTGAAAGAAAAACAGGTAACTGAGGGAAGGAGGAAATGTTTCCTGTTGTTTTGACATTTTTCCAAGATTGAGAAACATTAAAAATTAAAGGCGCGAAATTAACTTCAATTGGTTTTCAGTTTAAGATTGAATTTTACATTGATTATCATTACATATTTAATGTAATTTGTGGGTTTACGTGGAAATCATTGAAAAATTAAGAATGTTTGTAAGAAAGCGTTTTAAGCATTTAAGCAATTGATGGACATTTTTAATTGATATTTGGGTTAAAAGTTAACAACATATTTTAAAGAAGAGGTTAACTCTGCGTATTTTGTAGTTGTTGCAGTTGACAAATGAATAGATCAGTGGTGGGCACGCAGTGGCTCCGGGAGCAGTGGTTGCTCCCAACTCTAATAGGCTTGTTGTTGTTGATGTTGTTGTAGTGCCCACCGCTGAAATAGATAAACAGAATTAAATTAATTTGTTTTTAAAAATATTCAATTGCTGATTTATAAAAAAAAACATTTTTAATTTTGACCTTTAGTTTTAAATTTCCAAGTCTTTTATTCTAACAACATCAGTCCAAGTTAAGCGACAATAATTCAACAACAAAAAAAAGTTAAGAAACGTAATCAATTCACAAGTAAATCCACAACTGGCAGCTCCTAACTTCACAAACCAAAGACTCAAACGACAAACTCGCGCACACGCAGCAACAACAACTCATAACACACAACACACATAACCGCAATTAGCGCGGCGAAAGCAGCAATTAAAAAGAAAAACAAATCCAAAATCGACAGAGCTGTCAATAAATGCTTTGTGTGTGTGTGTGTATGTGTGTGAGCAGCGCTCTTTGCGAGTTGCGAGAGTTGCCCAACGGCTGCTCAGTAAATAAGCGAGAGAGCAGCGCACGTATAGTCTGCTATCTCGCTTCAAAGAGCGACGCATGCGTTGGCAGCGCAACGAGCGAACGCCATTGGCTGCCAGCGTCGGCCAATCAGAAAGCGAGACGAGTATAAAAAATACACAAACACAAAATACGAAATACAAAAGCTGCTAATGTGTAAAGTGATTTTTTAATTGCTTTAATAGTTTTTGAAAAGTGAACACAGGGGAGGTAGAGAAGGGAAAGGGGAAGGAGTTTGTGGGCGTGCTGACGCCTGATGTTGACAGGCGGCAGAAAGAAAAAAAACTTGATTGCTGTTGCTGCTGCCTGGCTTTTGTATGCATAATTAATTTGGCTTTTAGTGGTGCATCCTGGCAACTGCAGCCCTGCCCGCCTGCATCCTGCATCCTGTGGTGACTGCGTTTATTTTTGTTCGCTTTTACGGGCTTTGTCCTTGTTGTTGCACTCGTTGTCCTGCCGCACGTTGGCCACAACATTTGCCCTGCGATATTGACGGGCGACATTTGCGTCTCTTAGCGCTAATGGCTTAAACGTGTTCGCTGCCTTTTTGGGCTTTTTGGCTACTCTTTTTTTGTTTTAGTGGCTGCGCATTTTACCATTTTGTGTCAATTTTTGTTGGCGGTTTATTGACAGCTACTGTGACGTGTTTGCCTTATTTGCTAATTTGCGTAGGGACAGATGAAATTGATTGCTGGATAATGATGGTTGAGCTAAAAATAAATTTGAAAAAAAAGGTTAAAAGGAAGACGAGGAATTAATATGTTAAAAATTATGTATGTAATTGCATGAAAATCTATCAGGGGTGCCACAGAAATAGCTTTCGCTTGAAATTGACTTAAATTTGTATGAAATTTATGTCAAATTCAAGCGAAAGCGATTTCTGTGGCACCCCTGTATACTTTTTTTTAAGCAATTACTGAATAGATTATTTTTATTGAGAAAATCCGAAAAATTATAGTTAAAAAATATCTAGATTAGTATAATCTTATACATTCTTATTAATTTTAATATTTAAATTGGGAAATTTTACTATTGTTCAGTTAACTAGTTAATAGTTAAAAAATGTCTAGATTATTATAATATTTTACATTCTGATTAATTTTAATATTTAAATTGGAATATTTAACAATTGTTTAGCTAATTAATAATTTGATTGACTTTAATTTATTTTAAGTAAGTTTTATTTCTAAATTTCAACCTTATAGAGTGGCCCTAATTTTTAATTACAGCGCATAAACTGCTTTATAGTTACATACATATGTATATTCTCACACACAGTCCGTAAATCCTCTTAAAATAAGTACACCAAGTTCGCTTTCCACAAGCAGCAATTTTTTCAATTTTTTAACTTCAAATGGGTAGAAAGACAAAGAGCGCAAAGCAAATAGAAATCAAGAAAAACTTTCGAAAAGCTTCACATCATCACCTGACATTTGCCTAATTTGCATTTTTTGTGCGCACATAAATAAAATATATATATGAAGTGTACAGACTGTTCCAATACCCTCCCCACTTATTTCTACCCACTCCCCTACACTCTCCCACAAGCGAAACGAATGAACGCCCAGTGTGACAGCGTCGTCACCACAGGGGCTCCCATGCTCCGCCTTTTGCCTGGCCTTACAATGTACATAAACACACACATACATGCACACATGCAGAGAGACCAATACATGAAGCGTTCTCTCTCTCTCAGCTGCTTGCGCTCACTCGCTCACGCATGGCTGCGTTTCGGCTTCGCTGCTTGCTGCCTATGTGTATGTGTGTTTGTGTGGGGCGCCATTTAATGCTTTACTTTGCTTTGTTTGCTTCTCATTTGCCAGCAGCGGAGCAGCGACGCCGACGACGCCTAGTAGTGCTTGGGGCGAGAATCCCAAAAGGCAGGCACCAACACATGTACACTACTCACACACACACATACCAAGGCAAATGACAGCTTACACACACAGACACGCATGCGCTTGTCGGCAACTGGTTCGCCAAGCGCTCGAATTGTTGTTTTTATAGGCGTTGACGCCCGTTGCTCAGACTGCGGCTGAGGCGATGCGACGACAACAGCGACGCGTCGTCGGATTTTGCTTCTGCTGCTGCGGCTGCTGTTGCTGCTATTGCTGTTTTTTTTTGTTGCTTATGCTTGGGTTTCCTACGGCGCTTGGCTCTTGGCTCTGATTTAGTCACATTTTGGTGCTCGCGGCAATTGGACGTCCTCACTGTCGTTCAACGCGCTACAACAACAAAAGCAATAAACATAACAACAACAACAACGTCGTCAGCGATCCTTTGGCGTCGTTTGGTGACAGTGTTAATTGAAAATTCCAATTAAAATTTCATTGCATTGCATTAAATGTGACGCAAAAATTCTAAAAAAAAATTTAAAAAAAAGCTTAAAGTTTAGTGACAAATGTTTAGTGACAAATTCTTAGTTAATTATTTGTTTTAAACAATTGATTGACTAATTGTTTAATTAATGACAATGCCATGATGGCTTTAAAGATGTTATATCGCGGTCCCAGTTCGCGTTTGGAGAATTTAATTGAAAAGATTCAAGCTACAAAGGAGATTTCAAATAGCGGTAATTACGATAAATAACTATTAAGTCTTGAAAACCAGATAATAACAAGAGAGTTTTCTGATTTTCTTATTTTAAATGATAAATTCTATACAAATATTTTTATTTTGGAGACTAAAAGTAATTTTTCAAACAATAGTTTCAGTTTAGTGTAAAATATCATTAAGAAAAGATGGATAAAGAATTTATTTTCTCCGTATACCAATCTTAAGATTTCCATCAATCCATTTTGCTTTTATTCAGTAAAAATCTTCGCTAACTTCTTATATCCATAACAATTTTATTACATCCATTTACAACACTTTTCTTGCCCTCGGAAATCAGTTCAACCCCTTCAAGTAGATCCATCTTCATTCAACTCAATCAAAACGCCAAGAGATTTTCAATCTCTTTTCAACTTTCTTTGACCCAAGGAACCTTCAAGTGTTAATTAACCGACCAAAGCCTAAGAAAAATGTCCAATTTACAATGATAATTAAAGTGATGTCGTATTTTCATGTTTCCTAATTAAAAACACAAAATTAGTTTGAGGAGCTGCCAAGCGGCTGCCAAGTCGCACTTCAGATCAGATCAGAGTTCAAGCGACGGCAGCCAAAACAAACAGCAACAGTTGCAGATACATTGCCACAATAGATACAGATAGATGTGTAAGTAGTTAGTTAGAGATACAGATACAGATGCAGACGGATCAGTCGCAATTAGCTTTAATTAAAGTTTTTCCGAAAACGGAAAGTGAACCAAAGCAAAAAGCGCGGCGACACTTGGCGCGTGGTTATAGATGAGCAACCATATCGAAGTAGCTGTCCATGCACTGAAAGAAATACTTTAAGCTTAACAAATTTGATAAATCGGATAAACTAAACTCTTGTAGATTGATTTTATTTATAACAATATATAAGTCATGAATTGAATTCCGCCTACAATTTTGAGATTTTTATGGTAATCAAAGTTTTTTTATTCAAATTTTTGTTCGAAATTTTTAAATAAAACTTCTAAATTAGTTCAAAATTCTCTAAAGTTCTCTAAATTCAAGAAAAGTCTTTTTCAATTATACAATACATTGAATATAACAAAATGGTAAAAAATGTAGTCTTGTCTTAAACTTAATTCGTAGCTTATCGTTTTTATTGTAAAGAGGTTAAGGCAGAAAATATACAGGGGTGCCACAGAAATCGCTTTTGCTTGAATTTCACTTAAATTTGTATGAAATATGAGTGAAATTCTAGATTTGTATGAAATTTGAGTGAAATTCTAGCGATAGCGAATTCTGTGGCACCCCTGAATTTAATTC
Organism: Drosophila subquinaria; assembly: GCA_037043405.1. NCBI lineage: Eukaryota > Metazoa > Arthropoda > Insecta > Diptera > Drosophilidae > Drosophila > Drosophila subquinaria. The sequence continues at coordinate 306,334 of JBAMBL010003007.1, forward strand.
GAAAAAAAAACCTTTGAAAACTGTGTTTGTTTCTATAAAAAATCTCCTTTCCGTAAGCAAACAGAGATAAATTGAGATTTTATTCCATTTATTGCGTCTGAAATAATTTCTAATTATTGTCATGCACACTTATTTCTCTCAGTGCATTGGTGGAGTGACCCTCATTGCCTGTGTGAGGCGTCAAGTGGCAGATCTTGTAATTAAAATGCTCTTAAGTACAGAAAGCGCAATTAGTTTGCATGAAACAAACGTGAGGCTCATTTACAGTCCCTCCGAGGGAGGGAGAAAAGGAATGGGATGGGATGGAATGGATAGGGAAGTTGGATGAATTGGATCATTTTGTGTCTGGGGTGGAGGTGGCAACACCAAACATGTTGCATGTTAATTGAATTAAGTGGCAAGTGGCAGTCGCAGTCGCCGTCGAGCATTTGATGATTTCCTGTCTTAGTCACAGAGAGAGAAGCCGCCATGCCGCCCAGCTAATAAGGATGCAGTCGCTGCCCACACGACATGAACTTAATTGCAATCTTAATGCCCCCTTCCCTTGCATCTATTGTCATTACAGATATGTACAGCACGCACACCTCCTCCAGCTACTCGCCCAGCATCTCGGATGGCACCATGACGCCCAACTCAACGCAGCATCCGCATCCAGTTGCTGGCGAGGATCCTAGCGCGGAGCAGGCCAAGGCAAATGGCGATACAGGCGCAGGCACTGCAGCTGATGAAGAGCGAGAGAGGGATAGAGAAAAGACAGAGAGGGAGCCACTGAAGCTAAAGCGACCCGCTCATTTGCATCATCATCATCATCATTATCATCACCAGCAGGCGCTGAAAATTGCCAACAAGTTGCGCAAAATCAATAAGGAAGCAAAACTCACAGGACCCACAGGAGGAGCAGGAGGCGGAACTGGAGGCGGAGGCGGGGGAGGACATGGCGCAGCAGCCACAAAGTTTGATAAGTTGACAGGCGAGGGCATTAAGAGTCGAGGCGACGGCTCCTATCAGTGTCAGTTCTGTGACAAATCATTTCCGCGACTCGGCTACTTGAAGCATCACGTCCAGGTGAGTTACAAACACTTTCAGTCTATGCTGGGGTTAAACGGGAGCAACTGACAATGGGGTGACACTCGGTGCCAAAGGGTTAATTACTCACATCTCACTTGACATTGTCTAAGGCGCTTACAAGGCGCTCTTTGCCTTGGGTGGTTGTGGTTGTTAAACAACATCTGGTTGAGATTGAGGTTGAGTTTGAGGTGGAATTTTGGGTCCTGGTTTGGGTAATTGGCATTGAGAATGTTCAGTGTTAGGATATCGATTGTTGGTTACAAATGAAACTGGGTTAAAAAATTAAAATTAATTAGAATTTAAAATAGAAAGTGCAAGAGATTGAATCAAAATTTGAATATATACATATAAGATGAAAAATTAAAATTGAAAATGAATTATTATAATACAGCTAACGACAAATTTACAAGCTGAAACAACCCAAATAACACATTTACTACTAATACTATGAGTTGGGAAGATAAATAAGAATCTTCGAAAATAGAGAGAAAAAACTTGGAGGGTAGTACAGAAGATAATGACTGGCAAATAAAATAAGAATTAAATATAAGAGTCAAGATGGAGCGTATCATAGTAAAAAAACATATTTTATATTTTATATATTCAATTCAATATTTTAGTATATTCAATCTTTTTTATACCTCTTCTCTTATGGTATGAATCAGGGACTGCAACACTTATGATTTTTTTGTCAAAAAATTAAAAAATAAGAGTTATTGGCTGATTTTTAATAAAAAAATTATTTTTAATTAAATTAAAATTAATTTAAAAGATAAAAATCAAAAACAATTATTATTTTTAAATTTTTATATAAAAATTAAACTGTAACTCTTATTTCCAATTTTTAATAAAAAAATTGACACATTATATATCAACAATATATAGATGGTTCAAAGGATATATCGATTTGATTTTTTTTTTTTTTTATAGTAAAAATTGGAAATAAGAGTTAAGGTTTAATTTTTATATAAAAATTTAAAAATAATAATTGTTTTTTATCATTTAAATTAATTTTAATTATTAAAAATAATGTTTTTTATAAAAATTGAATATAAAAGTTTATCCTCTTTTCGAATTGTGCTTTGATGTTTTTAAACTCATAACAATTATTCCCAGTCCCTGGTATGAATACATTTTTTTGAAGAAAGTCGGGTTAGTTATATGTACATTAGATCGTAATCTTTATAGGCAGTCAGTTTCTGCAGCATTCCATTGAGATTCGGTAGCAATTCAACTGAACACGTAGACTCGTTGCTCACCCACTTGCCTGGGGCAGCAGAAGAGTCATCCTGGGGATGTAGTTTATGGTTCTAAATGTGGAGACAACGCCCATGACATCAGCAACTTGTTAACCCAAATTGCAACTGTGTTTAGGACGACTACAAAGCCGATGTTTATCGCCAGGGGCCTAACATGTAGCGCCGCCTTTGATCCTCTATGGGTCTTGGAGGGGAAGATGGGGAGGAAGAAGGGAAGGTAGGGTAACTACTGCTGGGATATGCTGATGATGATGTTGATGATGTTTATGATGTTGATGATTGGCGCGACAGTTTAAAAAACCATAACCAACACGAGAATGTTTTGGACGGTGCTGGTTGGCGTGGTGTTAACCTGGCTAACGCGGCTCATATTGTGCAATATAGTAAGCCAACTCGACACGGGGGGCTGCATACAAATGGGCTAATTTTTGTTGTGTTTTCGCGACACTTCAAAGCCGACTTTGCCGACGATTCAGACAGTCAGTCAGACGACAAGTCGGCCGACCGCCAAAGAACCCAAAAACACAAACCGGTTGCGGGTGTGTTTCATATACCCTTCTCTCTCTCTCACTCGGCTCCAGCTCCCCCTCTCTCTCACTCTGTTGCGTTGCGCATTTAGATGAATTTTGTCCAGAAGCCACCTACGAACCTGAGCATGTGCCCAGTTGTCCAGTTGTACCCCCTTTTTAGGCCCCCCTCTCAGGTATGCAGATTTTGAGATTCTGATTCAGAAATTGAGATTTAGTCAACGCTGCAGTGCAGCAATAAATTGAGTCGAGGAATCGCAGTCTTTTAACTGGACTCGACACGACGCGCCTTCTAAGAATTTCAAATAGGGTTAGTCAGTTAGTCCCCGCATCTGAGTGTACCACTGAGTATCCGTCTATCTGTTTGGGGAACCAGATATCATTGCTAAGATTGCAACCAAAAATAAAAACACTTGTGCTAATAATAATTTCCACCTTCTTTACTCACTTTCTCTGTCTCTTTCTTTAGAGCCATGCCGAACATTTGCCTTTCAAATGCGAATACTGCGCCAAGCTGTTCAAGCACAAACGCTCCCGAGACCGTCATAAGAAGCTCCACACCAACGAGCGGAACTATAAGTGTCCGCATTGCGAGGCCGCTTTCTCAAGAAGGTAAGTGCAAGTACACAATATGATAGCTAAAAATAAATAAAATTATCTGAAACTAAAATATCTTTTAGTTAAGTGAGTGAACATTTAAAAAAGAACTCAGAGTTGTATTTAGAGTAAAACCCAAAGACCTCTTCAATTCTTAGTTTTCCAAATTTGCATTTCAATATAATTTCTCTCTTTCAATTTACTGATGAGGGAAAATAAAATGTAGTTAAAAGAGAAGCTAAGTCTGAGCTTGGGATACGAAAGCAAATTAACTATAACTTATCCAGTAAATTTAATTCTAAATTTCCATACTTTTAATTTGGATATCGGAAAATGGCAAATGAGGAAAGAATGCAGAAGTTGGTCTAAGGCTTGAGCTAGCGTAAGATAAGAATGTACTCCTTAAAGCTTAGACCGAAGACTCAAGAAAATGCCTCAAAGAAACCTGAACTCCACATAAAAAAAACGTTAGCGTAATATGAAGAAAAAGAACTTGACGGAGTTGCCAGATAAAGACTTGGCGTTGTCCAGCACTGTTTGCAAACAGCTGACTGACCTCGAAAAACATCGAACTGTTTTGAGTTTTTCTTCGGACTAAGTAAGGATTCTCTAATTTAACGTTTACATCTTGGGGTTGGTTCCAATAATATTTTACCTTCACTTTTATTAGATAAGAAAAAATAAGATGAAGATCATGATATTTTATTTTTAATTTTTTAACTTTTCTATAGATAAAATAGAAAGAAGAATAGAAAGATCTTGAGGAAAACTTAGCTCTATAAGATGGAGAGAAGGCAAGAAAGATCATTGCTGATCTGTAAAAAATTCACTTTTAAATTCTATACTTTTTATAGATGAAGAAAGTATCTTAAGCTACATCATAAAAACTAATTAAAAATGCTTCATCACCTTATAAATTCCCAATTTCTTCCCATTTTCACTCCAGTGACCATCTGAAGATCCACATGAAGACGCACGACATTCAGAAGCCCTTCCAGTGCAGTATGTGCAATCGGGGCTACAACACGGCGGCCGCCCTGACTTCGCACATGCAGAAGCACAAGAAGAACGCGGCAATACTGGCCGCAGGCGGCAACCCTAATGCGCTCAACTACAGTCCACGTAGCACGGGTTCCGCCTCCATCTCGAGCAACGGGAGTCTGCACAAGCGACGCTATGCCTTGGCGCTCGCCTCCGACAGCAGCCCGAGTCGCATGGAGTATCCGAAGCGGGGACGCGGTCAGGTGGCAGCCCAGTCAACGCCCACAGCGACACCCAATCCGACGCCGACGCCCACTCCTCTGCTGCGCTGCAGCTACTGTCCCAAGGTGACGGAGTTCAGCAGCTTGGAGCAGTTGAATGCGCATCTGCAGCAGGCGCACGAGCAGCAGCAGCAGCAGGCGAGGATCAGGACACCCGGCGGAGATCAGGAGACGTTGCAGTCGAATGGCTTCCAGCTGAGCTGCGAGTACTGCACCATGAGATTCAACAACATTGCCGGATTGTTCCAGCACATGCGTTCCACGCACTTGGATCGTCTGAGCAGTCCCAACTCCTACTACGAGCACTTCAATCGTCTGGCCACCGCGGGCACCTTTAGTCCACGCCTGGCACTGGAGCTGCCCAAGATCAAGCAGGATCTGGGCAGTCCGCAGCGGGAACAGGCGATGGAGAAGATGGAGCAGGAGCTGCCCACCGATTTGAGCAGCAACAAGCGACGCACATTGACGCCACCTACGACAATTGTGGCACCTTCAGCTGCAGCGCCACCTGGCGTCTTCTTTTGCAATCAGTGCAACGCAGGGTTGCCGGACTTTGAAAGCTTTCGCAATCATTTGAAAACGCACATTGCCGAGGGAATGCAACTGATCTGTCCACACTGTGGACTCAGTCTGCCGGAGCAGAGTGAATTTGAGCGCCATGTGGTGGCCCATTTCCTGATCAGCGGCTGTGAGTTCAATTGCAGTGCCGCCAACTGTGGCACGTCCTTTGCCAAGTCGGAGGAGCTGCAGCAGCATCTGAGCAGCGAGCATGTGATGCAGTTGCTCAAGTGCATCATCTGCTCGGAGCTGTGCGAGACGCGGATGGCCATGCAGCTCCATTTGGCCTGTGCCCACAGCCAGGAGACGAAGCTGCTGCGCTGCAGCGCCTGCATGGAGATCTTTCGCACGGACACGGACTTCCATGTGCATGTCAAGACCAGGCATCAGGGAGGAGCGGGCGCGGGATCAGGAGTTCTTCCGCCACCTGCGCCTGCGAATCCGCTGCAGTGCATGTTCTGTCGCGCCGTGTGCAACTCGGAGCTGGAGATGCACTTCCACTTGGCGGCACATGCACGACAATTCCGCTGTCCCTCCTGCCCCGAAACCTTCCACGTGGAGTTCCTGCTGGACAGGCACATGCAAAGCCAGCACGGCGGCGTGAAGGAGTGCCAGGCCAAGGAGCCCAGCAGTTCACCCAACATGGGTCTGTATGTGAATGCGTTGTTGCCACCTTTGGCGGCAGCTGCCGCCGCTGCTGCCGCGGCGACGACCAACAACAACAACAACAACAGCAACCTGCACATTGACTACAATGTGGCATTCAAGGGACTCTTTGGAGGAGCAGCAGCTGGTGGAGCAGGCGGAGGAGCTGCTGCCACAGGCGGTGGCAAGTTCTACAGCCCGCTGCAGGTGGACACGAGTGGACTGAAGCCACAGCAGTCGCCGCATCCGGCGCTGATGTACGGACTCAGCCAGCGCTATCTGATGGAGATGTATGCGGCCAAGGCGACATCTCCGGCGGCGGTGGCAAGTGCTCCGGATGTGGCCCAATCATCAACGGGTGGCACTGGAGCAGGAGCAGCTGGAGGCGGAGGTGGAGGCGGCAGCAACAGCTACAGTTGCGGCATGTGCGAGCGCCAGGATCTGCGCAGCGAGGCGGAACTCCACTCGCACCGCAAGCTGGCCCACAATCTCAAGACGGGCGTCAGCTTGAGATGCGCCTACTGCTCGGGCAACTTTAAGTCGCGGGCGGAGCTGGAGCAGCACATGAAGAGCTGCCACAACTCGAGTGGCAAGCACAAGTGTCTCATTTGCGACGAGATCTTCCCCTCGCCCGCCATTCTGGCCGAGCACAAACTGCAGCACTCCAAGGTGGGGCAGTCGGGCAAGTGCGCCCACTGCGGACAGCAGCTGGAGCACGTGGCCGCCTTCCGGGCCCATCTCACGGAGCATGGCGGCGATGGGAATCTGCCCATGGCGTGCATCTGTTGCCGCCAGACGCTGCACTCGGAGTTCGAGCTGAGTCTGCATGCCAAGTTCCACACCAAGTCGCCAGGTGGCGCTGCTGGTGGCAGCCTCCAGGAGCCCGTCTGCGCTCTCTGCCTGGAGCCGTTGCCGGGCGCCGGAGAAACCGCCAAGTTGTGTGAGAAATGTTGTCGCAAGCATAATCTGAATGGCAAGCGGCAGAAGGAGGCCGCTCCAGCTCCAGCTGCGGGTAATGCTGCCTCCTCCAGCTACCTGGAGAATCGCTGCAATCTGTGCAAGATGATACTGCCACATGCCCAGAAACTGCAGGAGCATCTCGTGGAGCACACGTTTGCCGGCACCGAGCAGCGTGGCTTCAATTGCTACATCTGCTCCGCCGTCTTCACCGCACCCGCTGGACTCCTCACCCACATTGCCGAGCACGGTGCCCGGCCCTACGACTGCAATCTGTGCCCCGAGAAGTTCTACTTTCGTGCCGAGCTGGAGCATCATCAGCGTGCCCATGAGCTGAGACCGTCAGCTCCGCCTCCGCCTCCTGCGGCGGTACGTATTCCGCCCAAGCAGGAGCGGCACAGCTCCCCGGTCAGCTCACCCCTTGCCCCGAGTCCGAGCCATGTGAAGCAGGAGCTCTATGAATCCGAGACGGCGCCTTCACCTGCCGCCGACGAGCCCTCCGCCCAGGAGGAGGAGGAATACATTGAAGTGGAGCAGGTACCGCATGAAACACGGTCCGGCGACCTGCTGAATTCCGCACATACCGAACGTTCCAGCAGCAGCGCCTAAAGTATTAATCACAACTCTCTCTAGCGTCCTCTATGTTTACGGTTAGTTCGAATACTAGTATTATATTGAGAATGAATCATGAATACTCGTACTGGTATATTAGGGGTATTCCCCACTATATATTTATCAGACTGTTCCTCCTTTCTTATTGCCAAAATTCTTACTTTTTTGCTTTACCATTGAAATTTCCATCAGACATTTACAGGATTATTTTTTTTAGGAAAACATATAATTTTATTTTTATTTGAGATAAATAATATGAAATAAAGGGTAAACTTGATATAGACAAAATTTAAAGGAAATACCCTGAAATTTGACTAAGATTCAATTCGATTACCGAAATAATCCTTCAATTTTGATGTATTCGAAAACTGCCAGAAATGGAAAAAAATAACGTAAGATTTCCTCTGATAATATCATATTTAAATATATGTATCTTGCCCAAAATTGATTAAGTTAATGGAACAGCTTAGTATTACAGACATACATATATACTCGTATATAACATAAATATGCCTAGCTATAATTATACTATAACATAATACTCATATGTATATCTAGTGTAGTTTTCTTTACAGAAATTTGTGTGTGATAGTTTTCAAAGATAAATGAACAAATGAATTTTTCTATTTCTATGATATGATGTAATTGTTTACTATATACATATATATATTAATTAAAATAAAGCGTAACATGTTCAGTTTAATGCTATAGTTAAAGGCGCAATGCGTTTGCCCATTTCAGTATTTATATTAATTTTTATTTTCATTGTATGGTAACTTTACATTTATGATCTACATATGTCTTACATAAGCACCAAAACATTTTTAATGTGTAGCATATAAAATAATAAATGAAAAACACGACACTACAATGTATTTAGCGTAAATAAAAAACAAACACAAGTTGAAACCAAAACCAGAAAAATATATATACAATATAAAGTATAACGAAAAAAAACCTCGCGTAATTTCTTTTATGGGTTTACTTAGAAGTTTCGCCTGTAAATCTGATAAGATTTTTTATGGAAGCTGACGACATGCGTCTCTGTTACGAGAAGGCTCCAACAATTTTATGGCGAATATTTTGTGTGGCTTTGCAATACCCTGTAATACTGCAGAGTGGGTAGATGAAAGTGTATACTTGGTATAGAAGTTTTATCTACCTGTCTCATTGATCTTGGCGATTGTAAGAGGTAGAGTTTTGAAATTTTTGTCAGAGATGCAGTTTGGTAATATAAAAACACAGGGTAGCTGCTAGTCTAGCTTAAAATGTACACTAGTTATGAAATAAAATTATAAAATAGAATGAAACGAACATTTTAAGCAGAATATCTGCAAGAAAAACGCTAAGATATAATGCTTTTCAGTGTAAAATCGTGTTAAATTACAAAACTGGGTATCTGCTAGTCGAGCACACTCCTCTAAGGTATTCTGCGTTGTATTTTCTGCCGCTTTTCGGCGACCGCGACACGTAACGACCATAAAAAAGGTGCGCGCGAGGGTAACTTGTTGATTTTTTTTCTCGTTTTCTTCAAGAGGTTGAATTTTTTTTTTTTTTTTTTTTTTTTTTTTGGAGAGGCGACACAACAAATTGGCGCTGGCTTGATGACTATCTGCAAGACCAGTGGCAATTATGAGCACAGTGGAGCCACAGAGCGTCGCAGAGCTGAACTTCCTAGAATGAAATGCAGTTGCACAGTTGCTAATCCGCCGGTTAAGGAGGGAACTGATCAGATCAGATCAGAATCAGATCCCATCAAAAAGCGGCCAACAACAGGGAGAGCACCTCCTGCTTCTTAGAAGCAATTGCAAATAAATCGCATTTAATAAATTGTCAGCAACAACTTTAACTTCTGCCTTCAGTTTGCACCTGTCTGCTAGAGCGGACAAATGGACGGCAAACGTCGTCGGCAATCATCACAAATCAATAAAAATTTTTATTATCAGCAATTGGTTCAAGTTAGCGAACGCTAAACACCGGCAGTAGTTAATTAGCGCCATGCCCGGAATGCCAACGCGTCCAAAGCGCTTGGCTGGAAAACCTGACTCTCTGCCTCTCTGACTCTGCTTAAGATCGAAAGCTGAACAACTTCAACTGCAGCTCCAACTCCAATTGCAGCTCCATTGATCGTTTTCGCCGCCCAGACCGCCAGGCGCGTTTGTTGTTGTTGCACTTGTTGCCAATCTGCCAATCCATCTGCCTCTCTCTCCCTCTCTCTTTCTCACTCTTCCACTCTCTGGCGCTGTTTCCGCGAATTGTTTTTCCTCCTTCTCTTTGGCTTTGCTTTTTCTTTTCCTTTTTCTTTATTGTCACCGCCGAGTCATGAAACGTCACCAATATGTCCAAAGCTCTTGGATCTAAATCAAAACTCCAATTCCAACTCCCGAAGTATCACGCATCGATCGCTGGCGATTTATTTTTTGGTATGTGCGGCATTTGACGGGTTTTTACAGCGCTGGCTTTAGACGGCTGATCAGCGCACAGTGGTCGAAAAGCTATTTTAATATTATTTAATGCTGAATGAACTAAAAGGACAAACCATAATTTATAATGAAAACTTGAGATTGAAAATTTTGAATATAAAAAAAAAACATGAAATTCATAAGCAAAAAAATTGCATTCCGGCAAAAAAATTTTTTTTACAAAATTATGAAAACTTGACTGAAAAATTAATTCGATCCGCTTGAAAATTGAATGTGTTTTGGAAAAGTTTGAAGCTAGTCACAGCTTTGATTTAGCAAATATATATGTCAAAAATTTGGTTTGCTTTATTTAAAATGAAGCTTCTTTTTTACGTTTCAACTCAGACAAAATATTACGCTAGATTGCTGGACCATTTCAGCAATCGGGAGCATAAGTTTCCAGTATAACGAGAGCATTTAGTCTTTTTTCATGATAAATATTTAATAAAGCTTCGTATTTTGTTCAACAGGGAATATCTCTAGTTTTGATAATCAGTAACCGATGGACACAATGCATAAGCTCAACATAACGTCGTTCATATTTTAAAACACAACCGAAACTGTCGACACTGTAAAATAAAAATCAATTTTTGGAGCACTTATTTAAAACTTAGTTAAAATATTAGGCCTTTTAATTAATACAAATAATAATGTATTTCATTAAAAACTCGATTACCTGTTTGAATTTACATCATCTATAAATGATATATCTATAAATGATGTGAAAGCTTTTATAAAAGAAAATACTTCATTAAGGATACTCCATTTTTTTTTTTTTAATGACGGAAAGTTTATATTTTTGCTTTTCATTCCGAAGAATTTAAAAACACATGCTTGAATACAATTGACGGGGGGGGAATCGAATCCAGTTTTATTCTAACTGAAAAGTTTTAATTATGTGACAGGTCGACAAAAGATACTTTTTAAAACAAGCAGAGACTCACATAGAAGTTGCTTTTGATCAATTAAAATCTTATGATAAACGCAGATTGCACTGACTTTAAACTGCTCCCACTCTGCCCTATTTTGTGACACTGTGCGCTGGCTTAGAGTCTGACTGACTGACTGACTGACTGCCAAGTGGAGCAACTGCAACTCCAACAGCAACTGCAACAACTCCAACTGGAGGCTCAGCTGCAGATCTTTGTGGTTGTTTGTTATTGTTGTTGCCTAGTTGTCTGTTGTCTGTTTGGCGACGCATTAGCTGGCAGCTCCTCGTCCCAATTGTAGTTAAGTGTTGGCCTTCACATGGCATACTTCAAGTTGCTACATGCCCCATACCCAGCACCACAACCCCTTCTCTCCTCTCCACATTTCCCCACTCGCGTTGGTTGCCACTGTGACATGTGAGCGTCTAAAACATTTGGAAAAGCGCTGCACGCCATAAGAGTTGTTGTTATGGTTGTTGTTGTTTATTGTTATTGTTGTTGTTGTAGCTAAGCGCGCGTAAGTTTGACAAATGAAGAAGAGAGCAGACAAAAGCGAGACAAACTAACAGACAAATTCGTATTTGGCCTGATGATGATTTGGCCAAAAGGCAAAGTGAACACCTAAACCAAAAGCCAGCGCCTCATATAATGGATACAAATGATGATAAAGCTGGCGGGGATCGGCGGCTATGGAGTGGGAATGGAAAATATGGAGAGGGGTGGATGGGAGAGATGGAGAAGACAGAGAAGATGAGAGTGGGACAGTGAGACAGTTGAAGTTGGGAGCTGCAATTTTGTGAAATGTTATCGCATGCCTTATTAAACAACAAAAGTGAAATATGCTCACGGTTTTTATACTTCAATACCCTGCAAAATGGTCAATAAGGGGGTATATTGCAGCTGAGAATGAATTTTGGATGTGAAAAATTGTGTATAATTTTGTAGATGAAGAATAGACAATAAGATTTAGAAGTAAGTCAAAAGTATATTACTATGCAGAGTTTACAAGTGCATAAAAGTAGATTTGAGAAGAGGAATCGTATTTCTATGATTTGGTTGATTCCCTTGACGCTAAAATAAAAGTTGAAATTACGCAGCTCCAAAATATTGGAACGCTAGGCAAAAATTAAATTAATATTAAGAACATTAATATATATTGAATATTTATTTAGGTTCTTAATATTAATATAACTAATTTTAACATATTTTTTTTAAAAAATAATATATTTTCTGATAATAAACATTATAATGGGACTAAAATAAAAGTTACAATTACGTAGCTCTTAAGTATTTAAATAATAGACCCAAATTTACGAAAATAAATGTAAAAAATTTAATATTCAGATTTCTGTTGTATAGTAAATTAATACCTATTAAAAACTAAATTAAAAATTTTTAAAAGAATATTTAACATGTTACCAATTTATTGTTTTCTTACAAATTAAAATATTTTCTAATATTCAGGTATGCCACAGAAATCTCTTCCACTTGAATTCCACGTCAATTTCATTTCTCCGTGCCATAGTCCAATCACCGGCATCCGATGCCATGAGAATGTCACATTTTTTGTCCGAATTTTAGAATTTAGAGTTGTCGAGCAACTTTTATTGTTTGCCGCGCCAATAACTTTAAAATTTTTTTAAGCTATACAATATCAATTATTGTATAAATAAATTGAATTATATAAATTAAATAAGAAATAAAATAAAAATTTTATATTCTGCAATGATAAACTTAAAAAAGTTGCTAAACAAACACTTGGGAAATTTAATCTGAGAAGGGGCCAACCCTAGCAGCCTAGTACGAAAAGGTTGATGAACATGCTAAAAAACCTAAATCACACGAATTTCTGACACGGAGAAATTTTCGAAGTGAAATTGCTTTTCTCTGAATTCGCTTTCACTAGTGATTTCTGTGGCATACCTGATTACGTATTTATTGTCAAATTTTCCAGTGTTTTAAATTATACAGAGGTGCCACAGGAATCGCTTTCGCTTAAACTTGACATTAAATTTCATACAAATTTAAGTCAAATTCAAGCGAAAACGATTTCTGTGGCACCCTTAATAAATAAATGAAATAATGAAATTATAATGAGTAATAATAAATGAAATTAATAAAAACAAGATATTACATTGTCTAAATCAACGAAAGTTACAGGGTGTCTAGTCGTTGATCACTCTCCGCTTTGGTACTCTTATTTTCGCTCGTTTTTTTCGCAAGGGTAGCGACCCACACACAGACACACACACACACACACGCACTCACACACACTCAACCCCCGGTGAAAAGGGCAAAAAATGTTTCCTTCCGGCTAAACGGGAATGGCATACGGAACCAGGGTTGCCAGCCATAGTTGCCACTGCGAATGTGTGCCAAACATGCGAGATATGTATGAGAAAAGTGAATCCGCCACACCACCCCACCCCACCCCTCTCTCTAGCCACTCCCCGCCCACATAATATTCATTACCAGCTTATTAACGTGATTTACCGATTGGGGGAGTGATGTGTGTGTTTGTTGTTCCTTGTTCCTTGGCATACAAAAGGTTGCTCAAGGATGTGCCTGGAGATGTGCTTGGACGAGCTGGGAAAGTGACTTTAAAAGCGCCATGCAGGAGAATTTATGGCATATCCGTTGTCAATAACGGTGACAACCTCAAGTAACTGTTAATGATACCGTGCGAATTTCTTGATGGATGAGTGACAAATCGAAATAAATATGTATATTCTGATCCTGAAAAAGAGAGAGAGATGTCTTGTGTCATATGCAAATTTGAGGCATTGTCCAACACAGGAAACTCATAAGGCCTAATGGATAATGTTGGGGATGGGGCTGGGGGAAGACCCGTCAATTAACTGTCACTTCCTGTGCTCAATTGACACGACTTTTCATCTCATTTATTTAGTTTTTTCTTTCTGTTTTTGCGCCTAGCTGCGCGTAATTAAATGACCCCAGTCATTGTTTCAGTTTCAGTTTCATCTTCAGTTTCAATTCCAATTTCAGTCTCATCTCGGTAGGCGCTAATTCAATTAATGATCTGTTCCCCTGTCCCTAGGCACGCTTCTGATGTTTATCTTCTATCTTTTGATAAGCACTAATTATGCGTATTTAGCAGATCTCTTGATAACTACTGTGCTCACTCATTAAGCACAACATCTCGGTCTCTACTATCAATATGGTAATTTTTGGTAATTTTTAAAATTTAATATGTAAGCCCTTGAAATTAATGTCATATTAATTTATTAAAAAACCGGAAAAATATATTTTCCCTAAAATAATTTGAGAATCTTATTGCTATTATTTAGTTTTTATAAAAAAAAGTAAATAGATTTGAAAATGCCGTAGCTAAATCACTTTTAGCACTTTAGTATTTGAGTTGTTTATTTTTACAAAACAATAACATATGAATAATAAAAGTGCTTTCTCTTATGAATTTCATTTATATTGAAATTTATTTTCAGCACATTACATACTTTTATCCCATGTAACATTATATTATATTCTTACTTCTTTTGACATGTTTATTATTCTTACATCAATATTTATTGCATCATAATAAGTTTTTCCCTGTAACTGAAGTCTTTTAGTGTCTAATTACGAAATAAACTATTAAGTGCAGTCGCTGTTTGCCCACAATGACTAGTTTTGTATGCTCACAGCAAAAGATACATAGTCCAAGCCCAGATACAGATACATTTACAGTTACAGTAACATTTACAGTTGCAGCACTTGCGCCTATTTCATTGGCTGGCTAGGTATATACATGTGTGTGTGCTTGGTGTTTATGTACAAGATTCGTGGCAGCTTTCGGCTACATATGTAAGCACTCGTGTCTCCATCTCTATCTATGTGTATTTGTATCTGTATCAGTCTATGTATCTGCATCTAAGGCGTGGCATGGGTGACTTAGATACATTGCTGTTACAGTCGCTGGGCAGGAAATCAGGTCAACAGTTGAAGCTTTGAAATGCAAAAGAAAAAATAAATATTTACTAGACATATCTTAATGTATTAAACTATAATATTTATTTAGACTTAGTTCCATTATAATTGAATTTAATAAGCTTAAGCAAATTGTAGAATAATATGATAGAATTGAAAAACAAACACAGATTAAATTTAAATTTTGCTTTTGTCAGTCTGAACTGATAATGGAGTAGTAAAAATTGTTAAACTTATAAATAAATTAAGCCCCGAAATTGCTGTTTTAATATAGTATAAAATTATTTTTTAATGTAATTTAAAAAATCAATATTATTGAGGGAAAATAGGGCGATAATTTAAAATGATTCAATAAACTAACAATTTGGACATAAATTTAAATAAAATAAATATAATACCCTAAATATTTTCTAAATTAAAATTTTATTTAAAAGAAATATTACAAATATATTTCTCTTATTCTACATACTTCTATGTATTTCTATTAAATGTGTACATATATAAATTGATTATGCAATGCTTTTCCCCCTTTTTATGCATTGACTTTCCGCCTTGAAAAGCTTCTTCTCAGTGCTTATTCTCAGTTCTCAGTCTCGTTCACAGTTCACAGTTTGGGCTTCTCTTGTTAAACTCACAAGGAGATGCTCGACATCCTTTCCCAGCTCTCCAGAAATTCGATCTTTTTGGTGTGATAAGGAATTGTGGAGGATAAGGCGCAAAGCAGCGCGGAGCACAAGGAAATGGGGTCCTTGCATTGTCTTTAAGGACCTTTTATGTGCCTTCTTAGTCTTATCAAGGCGACCAAAACTTGGGACTCTCTCTCTCTCTCTCTCCTTCTCTCTCTTCATCTCCTTTTCTCTCTCTCTCTCTTTGTGTCTCTTTCTGGTAATACAATACTTTTGCGCTGCAGCTCCTTTATAATTTTTCGCGAGAATTTAAGGCGGAGGTGCCTTGGCATCAGCCATGTCCATGTCCTGGCTTGATCCTTAGACCCGGCTTCTATTATTTGTGTCAGCAACTTTATAAATTGCGCGCACAAAAACAAACCGCCCGCAAAACACAACATCTTTGTGTGCCCCGTCTCCCTTCCCGTCTTCCCTCTCCCCCTCGTCCTTCTACTCTCTCCCGTTCCTTGTCATGGAATCCTGTCGCCATTGTTGTTGCTTTGGTGCTGCTTTGGTCCTGAATAGCAATCAATCAATTGCGCGATCCATATCCATATCGATTTACATAACGCAATTGCGGCACGTTCGAATTAAAGGAATTTTGTTTAATTCAATGTGGTAAGAGCTGAAATGAAAGAGAGCGAGATAGAGAGAGAGAGAGGCAAAATGCGAAGTGAGACTCGTATTTATTATGGATAATTAAGTTGTTGTCAAGGGTACGTGTGGATTTCAATTTGATTCTCAATTCTCCAGCGATATAAATATTAGCACTGCAACCACTTGAATAATCAATCGAATGATTTCTTCTTTTTAATATATATTTTAAAAAATAATAAACTTGATTGATCAAAGCTGCAAATCTTCAATATTTTGGATAAGTTTTAGTTCGAACTTTCAACCATAAAGACTATATTATGATTACATTCGTGAAGCTCTTTAAGAAACCCATCAACCCCAGATTTTGTTTTATAAACTTTGGTTTAATTTTATACAGAAAAATTGTTAATTTTAACAATTGTTTTCTAATTGTTCTTAACCTATCAAGGCCTTCATAATTATTTGATAAAATGCTTACACACTAAATTAGTATAATTTAATGATATTTGCAGTCGTTGAGATGTTTTTCTTATACTCCTATCTAATATTTAAGAATCAAGCTAAAATTATAGATATTCTAAACAGTAAAATGTATAAAATGTATGAAATGTGTGTAATTAATATTTGTTTTTAAACCCTTATTTTAATTCAGTTTAAGACTCGTTAAATACATATGTACATAAATTCTATGATTGACGCTCAACTTTTCAAATCGTCAAGAAATTCTATGAACTTATTGGCGATATTTGTATTGAATGTTGGAAATCGAAGATCAAAATCTGATCTAAAGATCTTTAAGTTTCTTTATTTCGACTCCTAGTGCTACAAGCTAACGCTTATTATTTAAGGCACTAGTCGATATTACAATCATTGATTTTAAAATAATATTGAGATTAAACAATTTACAATAATTAAAAAGATAAAAATAGTAATAAATTATAATAATTTAAGCTTTAGTTTTCAGTTTTAAGATTAATTTCCATTTTATTTAACAATTTTAATTTTCTATAATCTAGTGTGATGCATGAATTATTGCTATTATTATTATTATTTTATATTGTTTTTAATTAAATTAATTTATTTTATTTTATCTTCTCCAAAGTAAGCCGAGTCAATGGACGCTATGTTTATCACTAGCGGATTTTGAGCATTACATAAGTTTTGACTTACAACAAAGATGCCCCAATGTGACTTTTGCTGCTTCTGCTGCTGCTTCTACTTGTGATGGATAAACGTTTTCGCCGAATTCCAGACCTTCATTAAATTTTGAGCAAGAATTTTGTGTTAACTTGTTCTACACTCGCCTTTTATGACCCACAC
Source organism: Drosophila subquinaria (assembly GCA_037043405.1). NCBI lineage: Eukaryota > Metazoa > Arthropoda > Insecta > Diptera > Drosophilidae > Drosophila > Drosophila subquinaria. The sequence continues at coordinate 323,737 of JBAMBL010003007.1, forward strand.
ACACTAAGAAGAGTTTCTTCGGAGCACAACGTACAAGTTTCACAATTTGCCGGGCTCTTCTGTTTCCTAAGCTCTGTCTCTGTTTCTCTCTCTATCCCTGTCCCAGTCTCAATCCCTGGCCCTGGCGCTGACCAGATCCAAGTGCAGAGTGCGTTTTGACCTCTTGGCGTGTACGTGCCTGGCCTCAGAGTGTGACAAACTGGTTGTACTTATTGTTATTGTTGTTGTAGTTGTTTTTTTTTATGACTGAATGTCGCGCACGCCACGCAATTTCAATTACAGGCCAAAACGACAGGCGACCCAACAAAACTAGACCAGTAAAGTTATGGCTGAAAAAGTGAGAAAGAGAGAGAGAGAGGGGGAACTGCTAGTCGACACTTTCATTAGCCTGATGTTCTTGAAGCTGTAAAATTGTTGCACGCGCCCTTAGGTCGATGTTGCCCCCGCGCCAGGTGCCAAAACAAAACTACAACTCATAATTTATGCGGCCTGAAACCAGAAACAGTAGCAAACAGACAAACGGGCAACAGTCAAACTGGCAACTGGTAACTGGCAACTGCTAACTGGACTATGAGGATGGCCTCCAGCCATCTAACCAAACTAGCCTAGGCACGTGTCGGTGTTTATGATTTCTGTATATCTGTATTTCTGTGCCTTGTTTCTGGTTACGTTTAGTTGCATGCATTTTTGATGTTTCGCCGCCAGCCAACTGAGGTCATCTATGAATTTAATCAAGCGCCTTGCCTCGAAAACTTGCCAATTTTGCAGAGCAAAGGAAAAAGAACAAGTGCAAGACTATCAAATGCATTTTTAAAATGTAGCAAACTATGCAAATCGAAATTTAAAGCAAGCTAACATTTAATTTGGCTAAATCAGCCTTCAATTTCAAAAAGGTTAAAATTTCTTGTAAGAATTACTTACATCTTCACATTTTAAAACAACATTTCCTAACATTTGCACAAAATACATAGTAATAACTACACGGAAACATTTAAAATACGCGCCAATCAGCAAATCAGCTGATTACGGCGCTTATCGCATTTCAGTGTGACCGTTAACTTAATACAATATATCGATATATTCTTACCGAGTCTTAGCTGCGTTAACAGACTTTTTAAACTTGTGCTTATGTTGCGTTAACAGTCGCATTCATGCGTCATCCGCCACATTTAAAAGTTATTTCTTTCTTATTGTCATGTTATTGGTTTAAGCTACATTAAAAACTTAATACATTGTTAAGAAAATGTAGTACAATTAGATATTAAAATTAAGAAGTCAAAGAACGACACCTATAGGACTGAAAATGACTTGCAATGTTAATGTTGCAATGTTAATGTGAATTTAGATTTGAACGAAAACAAACGTTTTCATTCATTTTGCTTGAAGGTGCCCACACACGAGAAGCATGTTTAATGAACATGCTCGACACGTTTAAATTTACTGTTGCTCACAGACGGCAAGCGGATTTTCAATAAATATTAATTCTTGATTGTGTCGATAAAAAACTTACGACACATTTGACAAATTCTCCGAAATTAACGAACCGCTCGTCAACTAGCTTACACACATTTAAAATGTTATTGAGCCGAGCATGCTCATCAAACATGATTGTCGTGTGTGGGCTCCGCAATATATTCATGTGCGAACCTGAAGAACTCTACTGAGCAGCTGCGTCAGTCGAAAAATTACCATTAAACGGGACGGACGAAGAATAAAATGCTATACTAAAATAGTTGTAGTGGGTGTCTAAGTGATTTTGTACGCGCCCGCGCCGCTAAGCCAAACGCAAAAGAGGACGAACGAGGAAGTTACGCACAAAATCAAAGAAAACCACACGCAAAATATAAAACATAAACATAAGAAAACGTGCAATTTGAATTTGAAATTGTGAATTAAAAGCAGCAAATTGATACTGATACCGTTAAATACAAAATTAAATTTAATTAAAAACCAATCATGTTGATCTCGTGCCAATGCTTGAATTTTACTGCCACCTCGGCGCAGCTGCAGCGCAGCAGCAGCACTGGTGGCCCAGGAGGGGGTGGCAATAACATTAATAATAATAACAACATTGGCAGCAGCAGCAATAACAGTGCTGCCGACGACGCTGCTCTGCCGGCGATGCTGTCGCAGGTATTTGTGCAAAAGTTTCCAAGGGATTTTCTCTTCTACGCCAATTTTATGGATTTCTTCAAGCATGTAAGTAGATGGAAAAAGTGTTAATGTAATAAATGTACACACACAAATACGAATATATATATGCATTATGTATACATAAATATTTAAGTGCTTTATTTTAATTTTATCGCATTCTACTTTATGCGCAGCGTAACAATTTTCCACGCAGAGCACAGCAACAACATTGCTAGAGCACGCATGCAAACATACATACATACGTATATATATCTGTAAGTGTGTGTGTGTGTATTATCGTTCTTTATGCTTTGTGTGCCGGCCAACCGCTGTTTTGCCGCTGTCGCTGTCGCTGTCGATGCCTTTGCCTCTGCCTATTCTTGATACACACACACACTCACTCATATATACGCATAGATATGTATGCGATAGTGAAGAAGGAGCTGAAAAAAAATAGGGTCATTCATGGGCACACACACAAAGTGCGCCTTTGCTAAGAAAATGCCTTTTCCTTTTGCCTGACAATTGGTGTATTTTACACTCACACAAACGTATATACATATATGCACTGCTTGATTTTGACTACACCTGTTTTGCCCACTCCTTCGCAGGCACCCTGTATTTGGTTCTTTTTCTGTCTCTCTCAATCGTTTTTTTTTCTTCTTTTTTTGTTCTGTTTGTTTCTCTTCTTTAACCGATCGGCGTATTTTTAGTTTTTCCGTTCGCTTTCGTTTGGGATGCGGCATTTTGAATTTATGATTTTACATTTCATTTATGATTTATGCGCTTTTGCTTTTCATTTGCTCCGCCACGCCACGCCCACTTTATGGAATTTGCATATTACTAGGCAATTTCCCATGCAATAATAATGTCAGGGGGTTAAGTGAAGTCATCAAGAACTTTTCGTGTTTTTCTCTGCTCTCTGCTGTTGCTTCTTTGCCGTTCGTAATGTTTTCGATTTCAGATCACACGATAAATTCAACAACATACGATCATTCGATTTTATTTCCTGATATAATTTATGCTTGAAATAATTTAAAGTTGCATTTTTAAAAGGACTGGCTAAACGAATAAAATAAAACAGTATTCCGTAAAACTTTCCAGATCTTGTCAACTTTGTTTTAATTCAACGTTTAATATTATGCTTTAGAGAAAATTCTGTTATATCTCTGCATAATATTAACAATGATTAATATTTGAATATTTTAATGTGATTATTTTTTTTGGCAATGACTTGGCTAAAATGATATTCTCTATACAAGATGGAACACGCGTAAGAGCTGCAAAGTAGCAAAAAACTTTTTCTGTTTGCATGGATTTGTATGTGTCATGTTGTTGTTGTTCTTGTCTTGGCTGCTTGAGTTTTCAAGGTTAAATCAAACAACAACAGCTGTAGCCGCCGCTCAGTTTGTTTCTGTTTTGATCTTCGTCTCGTTCCTCTCGCTCTCTTTTTCCTCCCGGGCCGGCTCGCACGTGTCAGAGAGATATGACAAGCACTGTCACATTGCTTTTTAACAGTGGTGCTCAAACTGTAGCAGAAGCTCAGCTTAATTACACATACACAGACACCCTATATGCATATGTGCATGCTAGCCACACCCATTGCACAAGCCGCAAGTGTCGCTCCCCTCCACCCTCTGCCCTTTCCTCACACTCTGTTGATTCTTGTGGGTGGATTGGTTTGCATTATGCGTCTATTTTGATGGAAATTGAATTGTTATGCATTATTATTGTTTTGCTGTTGCGGTCTGGGGATCGTGCATAAGTTCTTGTTGTTGTTTTTGTTGTTTTTGATACTGCTTTGCACCCACTTGTAAAGCGCTGAGGCGTACAATAACAACAAAAACAATAGCAACAGCAAGCAGCGCTTGGCAAATAGACCAAAAGTGTTATTTTGAATAATTCAAAGCGCAAAAACAAAACAAAAGCAAGTATTCAAATACTTATATATGTATGTATATATGTACATATACAGAAACATGTGTAGATATATAAAGAGTATGTATGTATTGATATAAATATGTATTTTCTCTCTATATAGAGAGCCCAAAACGGAACGCTTTTAGAATAAATTACGAAACTGACGACAAACACAAACACAAGCAAAAGGCAAAGGCAAAGAAGGAAGGCAACCACAGCCGCAACAGCAGCAGCAGCACCAAAATACAAAAAAAACAAAAAAAAAACACAACAGAGAAAAAAAAACTTGTTTATACATTTTGTTGTATAAACAAGTTTTCGAGATTTCCAAATGCGACCGATGGCCAGTTAGGGAGATAGGGGCGCCTCACTCCTCTGTCGGCGAGGGGGAGTTGTATGTAGGGCAGGCAGGCAGGCTGGCAGGGTGTGAGACAGAGACGGCAGGGCAGCAGCAGCAGGCTCCCGTTGGTCCGCACCGCACCAAAAGCAGACAAAGCAGTTGACAAGCAGCTTCTGTTCCCCTTTAACTCGTCAACTGCTTTGCTTTGCTTCACATCTCTGTTCTTTGTGTTGTTGTTGATGCGTAGGCCTCACTTTTGATTGTTTATTTATTTAATTTTTTTAGAGTATGAATTTATGCATAAAATTTCGTGCAAAATGTCGCTTGGCAGCGTTATAAACAAGGCTGTTAACTTTTAATGGGCCATACCAAAAAAGAGAGGCGCGTGTGCAGCATATTTTACATATTTATTTACACTTGAAAAACTAACAAAGTTAACTCTCTCTGTTATTGCCAACAGACTGCTGCTATTTGCAGACTTTAGCAGAGGCAGTTGCTGTCAAATTGTGTTAGCACAGCTGTCAACAATGGTGCGGGTCTTGTTACCGGCAAGCGCAGCTTTTTCTATTGCACATGCACGCATACACACACACATGCACAAACAACACAATAAGCACACCAATACATATTGAGACATGTGCACTACTCTTATCAACACACTTTGGTTTGTCCAGTCCATCATTTAACACTTGAAACGAGCGCCCACATGGAAACACTAAACTCACGCTACAGTCGCTTTTCTAGGTTATCAAACGGTAAAAGCGACAGCAGCAGCAGCTACAAAAACAATGCGACATTATGTATGCGTTGAGAACTGACGTCGACGTCAACGTCACCAACAACAACGTTTTAATTGATTTATTTATGATTAGACTCATAATTAGTTTGTTTTGAGCTCTCTACAAATTTGTGATGCGCCTCCGTCTTGAGTTTTTTGACGTACCTCTTTCCCAATGGTGCAAAACACGTTTGATCAAAATAATAATAATTAATATGTAAATGATATTTGCATATTATATTTTTAGCCCGACTTACGAAACCTACAAATGACGGAATTACTCTCTTCGCTTTGCCTAGTTGACTTGATACTGAATGCAAACAAGCAGTCGCAAGTAATCAATCAAAGAGAGGCAAAAGACGAAGAGAGCAAGAGAGTGAGAGAGAGTATAAGAAATAATTATTACAATAAATGCAATGCTCTATAAATAGATGGGCATTATCAAATCTAAAGTAAGCAGTATGTGAATGCAGCGCAGAACAGAAAATAGTAAACGATAAGTGCAAATAAATGAATAGGGCGCAAGGCAGTCAAGAAGCAGTGGTAAGCAATCAGAGACTGCAAAACTGTTTATCTGATGTTTATCTAAGCGCGATTGTAAAATCGCCTTTGGCAAGCTGTGTATGTAAACTTAAAGTCTCAATTTAATCAGTATTAAAACTTGCACGCTTAATTCATAAACTGTTGTTTATGACATTAGAATGACTTGCGACTTTTAAACTAAGAGATAAAAGTGTGAAATTATGAATAAACAAAAATCGAATAAATAATTGTTGAGTGCAAATTGCTTTAACACTACCCGTCCCAGTTATCGATAACACTTAATATTAATTAGGGTGAGACATTTGGCAAGTTTAAAGGGCAAGGACAAGCACTAGCAACAACAACAACAAACAACCCTAATAATAACAACAACCGCAAGCCACAACTTACAAGGTTACAGTTTGGAAGCAATTGCTAAAAGCTGTTGCTGCTGTGATAAAGCAGCTGTTTCTCTTACTCTTCTTCTCTCCCTCTCTCTCTCTCACTCTCTAACTGGCTGCCCGGCAGTGTTGCCTGAATTTCAAGGGATAAAAAAGCTTCATGGATCCCAAAAACAAATAGCTAGAAATGCCTAAAGAAATATGCTAACAACTAGAAATTAGCCAACTCTAGCTATAAAATGGCTGAAATGGCAACACTGCCGGCCAGCGCGTGTTGCTTAATTGAAAACCAATGTTAATCTTTAACAAATATAACCTTGAAGACAGCAACAGGCGCTGGTTGAGAAGAGAAGAGAAGCCACCTCAAATATCAGGAGATGGGGAGGTACGACGACAACTGTCCAATATTGTTGCTGCCATAACGTTTAATGAGCGTTAAACGTATGCCGTTAAACTTTTAACCTCTTAACAGCAACAACAACGAGTTTATCGGTCAAGGGAGTAGGATAGGCAGGGGAGGGGGACAGCCTCGCTGTCAGCCATTGACCAGAGAGCACACTTGCACCGAGTGGTCGCTGCCAGTGTTGCCAATTTGCATGTAAACAAAACTATAAATTCACAAATGTGCGCGCTTTTTGTCTAAAAATAAATCGCACAAAAGCAGCAACAACAATTGTATAACCAAATAGAAAATGAAAACACCTTTTGGCTAGCGCAGATTTTTCGAATATTTTTACGAGAAATTTTATTTTCGAGCTCGTTAAATTTGCGCGTATGTAAAACGGACAGCGTTGATTTTGGGCAGCGCGCAGAGAATGAGAAGGTGGTATAAGGGGCAGGGGGTTGTTCTTCTTCTCTTCACACACGTAAAGGTTGCGTGATTTAAGGGGGTTGTCAGCCGGCAATTGTTGCGCGCCCCTTCTTCTTCTTCTTCTGTTCACAATTATGGCTGCTCTGCTCTTCGCGCCGCGCATAAATATTTACTTCTAAACAGCAATAACAATGGCGCTGAATTTGTGTCAAATGTGCGGACTGAGATTTGTTTGCAGCAAATAAACATAAATAAAAAACAAAACAACACTGAATAAACACACAAACACAAAACGTACCTTAAAAGAGAGCGAGAAAGAAAATGGCGCACATGTTAAACATGAGTTGGATTAACAGTCGCTTGGCAGTTTAACATAACAGTCTCTTAGCCGCTTAACAGTGTCTTAAAAACACAGCTGTTAATTAAGTGGGCTTGTCATGTAACCAATTTAAATATTTAAATACGTATTTGTATTTGCATTTGCATTTGTTTATTTAAAGACACTCCTTGAACAAATCAAAATCTATTAATAGCCACGCATAAACGACGCTTATCAAGTTTTAAGGTAGCCAACGAATATATGTATAAAGCAAAGGCAAATGTCAAGCGAAAAGACCTCAAAGATGATCTCATATTATAAACTTACAATTAACAGCACACACACAGACAGAAGACAACACAACGACACAATTCGCCGCTGTTTGTATATTAAATTTGAGTTGCACAAATACAGATATAGATTGTACATGTATGTAAAAGATATGGCGGCCATAGAGCCTACAACACATTTAGGCCCGACTCGCTAAACAAACAACGCACGTCAACGAAAATTGTTTGTCAAAGTTTTTAGATAACGCCCGGTACAAACCGCCGTGTGTCTCGCCTCTCTTCTCAACCTCCCCTCGTCACCCTTTGCCATCACAATAAACTGGGCTAGGCGAGACAATAAAAACCGGACCCGGTCACAACACAACCGGGTGAGCAAACATTGTTGCGCTTAATTTACTGTTATGAGCGTCGTCTCCCTCTAGGTGACAGATCTACACACAAACACATCTATACAAATATATATAGTATGTCTAATCAGATGTGACATAGGTGTATATTAGGACTTAAACTCTGTTGTTCTATTGGGAGGGAGATGGGAGACTTGACACGTGTGACACGTTTTGAACTAACTAACTCTCGGCCCTTGTTTGTACTTAATTTGTAAATATACTTACTCATAGATTGACTGGCTGACTAGTCTGGTCTGCTTTATGTTTGGGTTTGTGTCTTATCAGATTTGTAATTTGTTTTCGAACGACATTGAAAGGCTACAGATACAGATAGTCTAGCATGTTGATAAGAAGGCAATAGAAACAGTAACAGTAACACAAACAGTAACAGAAAAGAAAGAGCGAGTGGGCAAGACAAAATTAAAAAAAAAAATACAAAAGTAATAAACATTATCATATAAATATTAAATACATAAACCATACTCCAATCAAAGCAGCTCTAATCTTGTTAGCAATTCTGAAATTCGTTAGCCATCTAGAATGATAAACAAGTTGTGTCATCATCAAGCAGTTTAGTGTCTCTCTCTGTCTCCCTCTGAGTGTGAGTCATCATCATGTAAAGAATAAAACTCCCATTCGTAGAAGAAGAAGACAGGCCAAAAGTCAGAGAGGAGCCAAGGAGCAAAATCCAATGGAAAATTTTTGTAAGCACTCGACACCAAAAAAAACACAACAACAGCAACAGCCAAAAGAGCCGGCAAAAAAGAGAAAAAAAACAATGCGAATTGTCAATTCGTTCGTACGTTCGGTAATCCAAGTGGCAACCCTCGCTCGCCCCCTCTCTGTCTCTGTCTCCCTTTCCGACTCCGTCATCGGTTCTCGAGGGCCCCAGCTGTCTAAAGTTGTTGTTTATGATAATGGGCTCAGCGTCGGGCGACGACGTATCTGGGCGAAATGTGTTTGCGCTTTTTTTTTTGGGTGGAGGGAAGCAAAAACAAAATATGTATGTGGAGAAAAACAGAAAACAGAAAGCAGCAAAAAATGGTATTATTTGAAAAGAAAAAAAAAACAACAACGAGCTAAGTCGCGCCCCGAAGCCAAAACCAAACCGAAAAGAGCGCTCACAAATACAAAGAGTGTGTGAGAGAGAGAGAAAAAACAATAACAAAAAAAAAAGTTAAGCGAATCTATGAAAGATTATTTTCGTAGTTTCTTTTGTGCGTTGATTTGTTTACAACTTATTTTCTTTTTGGCTGATGAAACGAAACGTAACAACAACAAAAAATATAAGAAACGAGCCGAGTTATCACAAAGCTATAAAAAAAAGTAAAATCAAATGGAAATAGAAAGACACAACGAAACAAAACAAAACAAAGGCAAATACGTCAAATGAAACAACGTCAGGCGGCAGTCCACAATTTTCAATGCCGAAAGGTGCGCCAAGAGTTAATAATAATCATGTTGATGTTGACGATGATGAGACACTGTAAGTCGCATTCAACAAGTTGATACCGCCCACACATTGCTCTATATATGCATGTAAATAAACAGCTTTTAAAAGCAATCAATTACTAACGAGCTAAGTTTTTTGATAACAGTTAAGCTGATTATAAGCCGCTGTTAACTTACTGTTACCAGCAAGTTAGCATCTTAAAAGCTACTGCTCTGTTAATAACACTTACAGTGCTCAAGCAATTCCTTCACTGTTAATTACATTCTGTAATGCACAGCTTAAGGAATTACTGCTCTGTTACCTACACTGTCTTAAGCTGTTAACTGCGCTATGTTACCAACAAATCAAGTGCTTATTGGTGCTCTGTTAAGCAAGGCCTAGGTAATTACTACTATGTTACCAGCAAATCAACTGCTGATAAGCTGCTGCTCTGTGCAATTAAACACTGCTTAAACTTATATTAATAAGCCTCTGTAATTAACTAAATGATGGGAGGAGAGGCTGTTGTAACAAATTAGCAGCGCTATGTTACTGTTAGCTGGCTTAGCTTTTGTTACAGTTTGATTTGCTTGTTTTTCTTTCGAGCTGAGCTAATTGAAATGCTGCGCATTTGACATTCTGTCTCCGTTTGAGAACCACTTAGGAAACTAGCGCCATGCATATAATTAATGCCTGGCAATCAATTAAATTTGCAAACTAACCAACCACAATGACAACAACTGCAACAATAAACACAACAGCAACACCAGTCGCATAAACAACCATATAAATTATGCAAAATGTGCAAATTAATATTTGAAGTTATGTATTTTTTTATTCTAGCGACTGCTTAACAGTCCAGTCGTATTGCATTTCGTTGCATAAGCGGGCTGTTAAAATTTTAGCAGACTGGTAAACGGGGTGCGCGGTGCTCTTCATAACAGCAAAAAATAAAGGGAAGTGCGGGTTGCTGTTGGCGGAAACCAGACAGTCTGATATGAATTACAATTGTTTTGGCTGGGTTGGACATTTCAAGTGCGAAACAAATTGATAACTAATTTTTACAACAGTTTGACAAGCAGTGCATACATTTTAAGCTGCTGTAAGCTGTGCATTAACAGCTTGCCCTTAAAGTTTTAAATGCTTGCAAATTGCAGTTGTTCGCAGTTTAAAATGCATTTGTTCAATGTTTATGCAGTTATGTAAACTGCTTGTTATCGTCATTGTTTGCTGTAAGCTTAACATTATCCGGTAAGATTGCATATCTTACAAATTTGCATACATTTTAAACGTTTATTTTTTTTTGTGTGTTTATTGATTTTCAATATTGGGCGTCATCGCAGTTGCCGACGTCGTTGGGTCGGTTTTACGTGCATGTCAGCACGTTTCTTGTGTCTGGTTCTGGCAAGCTCTCATTCTGAAATTGTTGGGCCAACGTCAGAGCCAAAAAAAAAACATGCAATGTTTTATTTATTATATTCTGTGTGGATCGATTAGCTGTTTCTGGCAACAAGCAAATGCAATTAATCAAATGAGCCATAAATATACAATGAGTCCCAATAATCATCGTTCAATATAAATGGCAATTTAATTAGAAGCTATGTATGTATGTATGTGCAGGGCACGGGCGCTAGATGGCGCCACAACATAATTAGCTGGCAGCGATAACATTTAGTTTTAATTAACAGCAAAAAGTCAACATCGTTTGTGTTAATTAAGCAACAGAAGCGACAACAATAACAACTGTTGTGGTTGTTGTTGTTGTTGTTGCTGCTGCTGGGCTTCAATTGTTATTGTTGCCATCGTCGCTTGAAGTCATTGACATTTTGCACATTGCGAGATGCGCGACGTTACAAAATGCAAGCCAAGTTGTGCAAACAAGCAGTGGAAGCAGTGAGTGTGCGGTAAATAGAGAGAGAGAGAGTGAGTGGGTGAGGAGGAGGGGGAGGGGTGTTCTTAACTTTTAGCAAGTGCGATAAAAAAAAACAATAACAATAACAAAGAACAGGCCGTAATCCCACCCACTTCAGACACGTCGGGGCCATAAAAGTCGACAAATATAAGGCTAAAAGGCAAGTGGGCAACAAGCAGTGCGTTGTGCCTTGTCTCTCTAACAAATGACAACAGTTGTCACATAAATGCAATGTAAAATAACCACAACAACAACAACAGCAATATCAAATAGCCACAAGAAAATTAATAGCAATAAGGGAAAGAGAAAGAGAAGAAACAAAAACATAAGCCATAAATATGTAGAATAATGCGTTTGCACTGGGCAACGTCAAAACAAATAATAAAAGAAATACACACATACATATGTACATAAATATATTAAGTATAAAGATATTCCTAAATACCTCGAGACACTTGACATTAATGAATGCATTCACATTGTTTTTTTTTCAGCATTTATTTTGTTTACGTTTTTGCGCAAATGCTGCACATAAATGTATAGTTATAGTCTTGGCTGATTAGATATTACAGCACCGGGAGAAAAACAAGTCGTTAACTTTTTTCAATGCAAAAACAATTATTTTATGTGCAGCATTTTATTACAGCAAAACAGGGTGTGTGCACACTTGTTGCCTTGCTTAACAGACGGCCCACTTGCAGTTAACAGTCTCAGGATATGCAAATATGTTATGGTCACCCTAGCACAAGTTTAGCTCTCTGTTAAGTGGCAGTGCATAATTACAATTAGTCACACTGCTTGGTCGACAGCAGAAAAACAAAAACAAACATGCAAACAAACAGACGGAACGAATAAAAAGAAGGGGGCTAAGGGATCAATTGCAGTTGAAAATGCGGAAGTTGTTCCACACGCGCTTAGATAATACGAATAATAATACGGATCACTCACACTTTATAATAAAAGCTGATGGGAATTTACATATCGCATAAAGAGAGACAGCAACAACAACAACAACAGTAACAAATACATTTGATTGTCTATTTTATTTAAAAGACTGCTTGCATAAAATTTCACCTGATGGAATTGTTGTTGTTGCGCTAGTTGATGTTGCTGTTGTTGTTGTTGTTGTGATGTATGCAATCTAGTGGACAGAACAGAGCACATTAGAAAGAATTGTGCTGAGCTGGGCATAAAAACCAGACACACAACATTGTCATTTGATTTGTGTTGACGTTTGCATTTTCCTACCTTAATTCAATTTAATTTTAACAGACTGACAAACTGACTGACTGACTGGTTACTTAGTTCATTGTCGTATTGCCTGCCGGGAGTATTATGTTTAAGCTAAGTGTCAAATTTAGCAGGGTATCACACACCGAACACGTGCTACAGCGTTTAATCTAAATCGACTATAAAACACCCTGTATAAACAAAGAGTTTAACATGTGAATGTAAATGCTATGCAACTAAAGGATATCAGTATGTAGATTAACATAACATATACACATAACATTAGCATAAGAGGAGTTAACAGATTAACAGAGCTCACATTCGTGAGAGCTTAAAAAAGGAACGAATCTGCCCTATTTGTTGTGCTTGCACGGTATACAGGTTTATTTATACCTACATATATTGTAATCAAAAGACAATTTGGAATGCTTACGTTAATTCTTTCATTCTATTCTGTTGAGTCGTTTTGTTTGTGTAACATTCACGATTAACTTGATGGGAACAGCATTTGCCACAAGGTTTGTTTTTTACACACAAACATGTAATTGTATCTGCTAATGTATATGTGAGTATGTGTGGGTGTATCTGGTTATATCGTCAGCTGATGATGCTGTGCCAAATAATTATGCTGTGTGCTGCAAAAACAAGTAGTGCTGTTTATTTTTCTTTTCTTTTTTTTTCTTCGTTTTTTGTTACTGTGTCTACAACATTTTGCCATTGCACTAATTGTTTGTTGTTTACTTGTTTTGATTTTCTTGCTCTGTTCCTTTTTTGTTGTCTGATAAGCGGGCCACAGACACACAGACATACAGACAGCGTCGCCCACTTGACTTGAACATTCTTTAAAACATAATTGACAAATATGCACTTGAACTACTGTGCGACGGATACGAGGACTGCAAATATAACAGCAACAAGTACAAATATCAAATATAATTGGCATTTAAATATTTGTATTTGTGTTATTTTTTAAATTTGTATAAGCGCCAACACAGTGTTGCCAACTACTCCATAAAAAGAGTTGCAACTTTACATATTTAATGGCAATTCATTATCGGTTATCAGTTTGCTGCTAATCGGTCATTGACCAACGGAAATTAAAGATAATACAAAAAGAGCTACACATAAATTGATTAATCATAATGTTTTTAGATACTTTTGCTAATAAACAGAGTTTTGTAATCAATATCAGTTTTACAACACATGTCAGCAATTGTGTTGAGCAGATTTGTTCGTTCCAGAATAGCTTCAATAAAATGAACGAGTTATGTAGCATATGAACTAAACATTGTTCATCATCGATCTTGTTCAGTTCACAACATGCTCAACACTATTGATGAGTGTGGCGCTGCCACCTGTTAACATTTCTTACACAAAAACAAACCAGGATGACGATTGTTGCCATTGTTATCGTTATCAGACTGTCGCTGTTATCGGCCATTCACTACAAGCAGTTATGATTAAATTTAAATTTAACAAACTTTTGATATTTTTGTACTATTAGATTCTATAAAAATGATTTGTTTGCTTGCAGGCAATTGGTCCCATTCCAGATCTAACCATAATTGCCATCAGCCAGCGTCATCTGATCTACAGCGCCACCCTGGACGTGAATGTCCAGAGCTGGAAGCTGAGCCTCTGCGTCAACTGCAAGACGGTGCTGTGTGCCAAACGTCTGATCGCTGGCGCTGGCGCCACGCCCACCGACTACCTCATCAATAGTAGGCTGCTGTGCAGCAACGAGGAGTTGGCCCACCGACGCACACACAAATCCTACTCGGAGAACTTTGAGCTGCTGATCATTGACGACGACGATGCGGCGACTTCATCGTCGGCGCTTACGCCGCCGGCAACTGGTGTCGTCAACTCGGCATCCAGTCTGAGCATTGGCTCCGTTTTGGGCCAGCCAGCGATGATGACCGGGCAGCAGCAGCGACTGCGCCAGCTGAACACACAGAAGCAGGAGCGCATCCAGGCGGAGATCAATGAGACCAACGAGCGCATCGAACGCTACACGGAGCAGAACTTTGCGCTCCTCAAGAGCTTTCGCGAGAAGTCGGACCAGGAGGGTGCGCTCCTCACGCGTCGCATTAGGGAGATACCCGACCATGTGGTCGAGCTCCTCGACGGTGCCATGCCCGTTGACCTGGACGTCGCTGGCGGCGGCGGCGGCATCAGCTTTGGCCCCATTGGACCAGGCTCGCGTCGTCGCAACACCATCAGCAGCCGACGAGAGTTGGGCGTGGTGCCGACCACGCCCACCACTCCGCTGGTCCATCCGCCCAGTTTCCTCACATTGTCGCAGGACACGCAGCATCCAGTGCAGCCAATGCAGCAGCTTCCAAGCGCTTCCATCTTGACGACGCGCAAAATGTCCAACTTTGATACACCGCCTGCCACACCAGAAGCCACGCCCATGAGCGTGGGCAACAGTCCCACCTTCAGGCAGCAGCAGCAACAACAACAGGCGACAGCCGCGGGCAACAACTCGTTGCTGCTGTCCACGCCGGCTGCAGCCGCGACAGGAGCAGCAGCTGCGGACGATGCCGACGATTGTCTGTTCGATCTGGAGGACGTGGATGGACCAACCCAGACCCAGACACTCGGCCAGGGACAGGGGCAGGGACAGGCCATGCCCAATTTTCCACGCACCTTCTATCAGCAGCTACAGCAACAGCATTACCAGCGACAGCAGTCACAGCCCAATCCCAATCAGCACCACAACCAGCAGCAGCTGTCGGATCATCAGCAGCATCTCGACAACATGAGCGATGCCGACGAGGCCGAGGGTAAGTCTATTTGATAGATACCCTATAATAAAAATAGTCTAATAGAAAATTAGATACATTAGACTAGGAAACTTGTTTCCAGGAAATAATTAATATGATTTGAAAATTATAAAAGACAAAATTAAGAAAAATAGCATATTTAACAGCAATGTTGTTGAATTTAACAGAGTGAATTGGCATCTTAACATCTGATCGATTTAACAGCAATGCTATTGAATTTAATAGAGTGAATTATGTTATTTGACATCTTAACAGCTCAAAGATTTAACAGCAATGCTATTGAATTTAACAGGGTCAATTATGTTATTTGGCACATTATCATAATTCACTCTGTTAAATTTAATAGCATTGCTGTTAAATCGATCAGATGTTAAGATGCCAATTCACTCTGTTAAATTCAATAACTTGCTGTTAAATATGGTACTTTTCTTAATTTTGGCTTTTATATTTTTGATCATACGATCGTACTGACATTCCGCTTTAAAAATATGTTCAGTTTTGGCAAAATTAAGAAAGTTTAAATTTAATTTGATTTTCTTACCTAGTATAAGCTTCCTTTATTGATCCCTTTTTTGGTTTCTTTAAATTTGTTTCTTTGTCTTTCTTTTTGTCATTCCTATAAAAATATTCGCCATTCTCAGTACTTCTTTGAATAATTGAATAATTTATGAACCTTTTCTCGTTTATGTATATGCAGATGCCCTGGACTTGGACAGCTCGTTGTCAATTCCGATGCGGATCGGAGGAGGAACAGCTGGGGCACGTGCCACATCCGCGCAAATGTTGTATGCCAATTTTGCCAGAAGTCTGCCCGTTGAGATTGCCAACTCGCCGCTGGCCGAGCGTGCCAATAACAATAATAACAACAATAACAACCATCATGTTGTGCAGGATGAGGATGAGGTAAGTGATTAGAAGATGAAAATCGAAAGACACTATTTAACTTAACATTTTCCATTTTTATAGGTCATTGACAATACCGTGGACATTGCAGCGAGCATTAAGGCCTTGGCCAAGAGTGTGCATGGCGAGGCTGTTTTTGGTGATCTGCCACGTCCACGTCTGCGCTCCCAGATCTGAGCGAGCAACAGCAACAATCACAACAACCGCAACAACAACAACAATAACAACACCACAACGTACACATATTTCAGCATATAAATTGTTAAACTCTGCTGTTTGTTTAATTCTATAAACTAAATTAGTTTGCTCAACGAACTTGAATCATGGACACTTGGAAGCGCCTTCATCATATATATCCTTATATACATATATAAATATATATACACACACACACACAAACACATAAATATTTAAGCTATAAATTGTGTAACATTTTTTCTTTAATATTTTGCTGTATTTTGTTGTAAGTTTTGCTCCATTTCGGATGATCTTTGATTGAAATATGTATTTTTTTCTTCGTCGTACGATGATAAAGTGATGGCTGCTGTCACATTTGAATTAATTAATAATTAATAATTGATGATGTTGTTAGTTTACACAATGAATTAATTATATAACATTATAATACTTATTATATATGATGCATAAATACATACAAACCAGATACAGATACAAATACAAAATACACACGATTCAAACGTGTTTAAGTAAAAACTTTCAATTGTTTTTCTTTACTTTTCTCGATCGTTAGCTGGATTATAGATTTAGAGTCTATATTTTAGACCAGTGGTGTCCAAAGCGTCAAAAGCCTATCCCGTTGGGGTTCATAATTCTGCTGACGTCGCAGCCAACACACATACAGAGAGAGAGAGAAGACGCGTGCTGTGTACAGTGCTGTCAACGCCTCCACACAAAAAGAAGCCGGTTAATCCCAAAAGACAAAACGGACAGATTTTTTTTAAAAAGACAGAAAATCTTGACAAACAATGTTTTCTTATTAATACATACTTATAATAATAATTTAAAAAAATATATCATAGCTTTAAAAATAACTACAATATTGAAATTATTAGCTCTTTATTAGCCAGTATAATATTTTCCACAGGAAATGCATCAATTGTTTTTTTAAATTTCAAAGATATTCAACGATCTGAAAATGAATATATGAGATGACGCATAGATGTATTTGATTCCGGATAGGGGATGTTCTAAAATTTTTCCGGGAATCGCAGTTTTAAAACGGAGAAATCTGCCTGCAAAAATGACAAATTGGCAACACTGCTCGGCGGCTTGTGCTCTCCATGCTCTCACGATGCCTGTGTTCGGCTTTTATTCTCTCACGAAGCAACTGATCGGCTGATCCTTTTTGGATTTCAGTCGCTGAGCTGCATTCAATGAGGAGAGATCGTACAGTGCTAGACTTTTATCGTACAATGCAACTAATGCTTTGCTCTCTTTACTTTATATTTGTTTATACTTGACTGTCTGAGTTTGGACACCACTGATTTAAACGGATAGAAAAACTAATAAAAAATCTTTAATATTCTCATTTTTATATCAAGTGTTTATATTTATAGAATATTTGACAATCTACAAATCGCGTTACTTAACAAATTAGTTTTGTTGCTACTACGATATTTGGAGTTGAACTAAGATGTAGATGGATGCAACTTAGAAATAGACTTAAGAAGCTACAGCTAGGGATTACTTTACATTAGACAGACGAGGAGGCGTCTAGAAAACGGCGGAGAGACGTTCAATCTCCAACAGATCAGCGAGAATCTCCTCGGTGCGGGTGCCAATCTTTTTGGCCACTTCGCCGCGCTCGGAGTGAGCGAGCAGGCGATAGGACCAGATCAGATCGCCATCGATGACACAGCGCGATGGATTAATGCCCATTTTCTTGACCGACTTGATGGTGCGATATTCCTTGGGATTGAGGCCACACAAATGCTCCTGATACGACAGCAGCACGTTCTGCAGCATGAGGAATCTTCGGTAGACCTTCTCCGGCAGCGGGACACAGTATCCAATGGCGCCATCCAATGTGCCATAGAAGACCAAGTGTTTGTTCTCGTAGAGGAAGGGCTGACGCTGATGCAGACCACGTTGATGGCATTGGACACGGAACATGGTGTTGACCACCTGGCCCAAATGATAGTCCGCCTTGCGCAACAGCTTCTGGCCACCCTGGGATTCGCGTGCCTCCGGCTGGTACATGTAGACAATGAGATTGCGCTCGGCATCGGTCACCAGGAATCCCAGATTCGAGTTGTCCACCATGAACTCAATGCCAAACACTTCCATGGGATTGAAGTCACGCGAGGCGAGCGACAGCGTGCGATATTCCTCCTGGAAGCGGAGCAAACTGATCGATTTGTAGACATCCGCAATGAAGATCAGCGACTTGACGGTGATGATCTGGTGCACATAGATGTTGGTGTCGATGAAGGCCACGCCAATGAGATCCCCATCGCGCAGCTGCCAAATGTAGATCTTCTGGCCCAGGCCCGTCACCAGGAAGCCAACCACATCGGAGATGGCGGACACGGGTCCCTTCTGCTCCTTCTTGAACACCTCCTTGAGCTTGAACTTGGTCATCGGCTTGCCCGGCTCCGGCACCACCTCGATGATGTCATAGATGTGGATGTTGCCGCGGCTGGTGATGTCCTCGCTGTAGTTGAAGTTGGTGCCAATGCACAGATACTCCTTTAATCCGGATCGCGTGCCCTCGTAGGAAAGTTTGACTATTTTGAAGGCCGTCACATGTTCCCAGGGCTCGAACTGTATGGACGCATCCGGAACAACCTCCCAAGTCTCTGGCGAGATGAGGACCATGTCAAATTGTGAGCCAATTGGGTAGATGAAACGCTCGCCGCGACTCTCCTCGGACAGTTCCTTGTCCTCGCCATTGAAGCGATAGTATTTGGTCATGGGCTCCTCCTTCTGCGTGATGAGGCAATAGACGCGATTCTCGCGATGATAGACCAGCTGCCGGGGCGTACAGCGCAGCGGCACCTTGCGCACTGGCCACGCCGCATCGTAGCTGAGATAGCTGGGCAGCACCGAGATCTTCAGCTCGTAGGTGGTGTCGAAGTAGAGGAAGCCATGCGGTATGTTCACATTGTTGAAGGCCGCAAAGCTGCGGACATCGGCGTTGCCCAGCAGACGATGGATGCGCAGTTCGCCGCGGGATGTGAGGAAGACAAAGCACGGATTCACGCCACACACCATGATCCCGGAGAGACCGCCCACGTTGGAGAAGTAGCGCAGCTTCTGCACGTACTTTGGTTGCATGTTGTAGGACTCGGCCTCCTCGTTGTCCTCGTTGCCATCGCCGTCCAGCTCTATGTGCGTGGGCTGCTGGTCCAGCAGATGCAGTTGCTCCAGCTTGCGAAAGCGTATCTTGAGATGTCCCTTGGCATAGCGGAACACCTGATAGACGAGCAGCTCGAGGCGTGTGCGCACCATCAGCAACGGACGCTCGCCGTGCTGTCCCAGTCCCACCAGACTCAGTTCCAGCGGCAGGGGGGAGTTGGCGTGCTGTGGCATGCAGGCGTGTAGGATGCCCGCCTTGGAGTTCTCCTGCGTGAGGGAGATGGGCACAAACTCCATGGCATCGGTTAGGACGAGTGCACCGTTGCCCACATCGTTGACCAGATAGACCAGCTTCATATCCGGCATGGAATAGATCTCCAGGGTGCCGCTTTGTCGTGCCACGACCAGCCAATAGCTGGGCTTCGCCTGCACCAGCTGGCGTCGCCACCAGTCCGAGTTCTTCTGCTTCGACTGCTTGGCGAGATCGGCCATGCTGTTCAGCTTGAAGGCATTGCCCGCATCGCCATACAGCAGATCCTCCTCGTCCTCCACCTTCATGTGCGGCTCGGCCTTCATGTAGCCACCAAAGCTGTTGGCAAATCCACTGCCCGAGTTGCCGGTCAGGTTGAGCACATCGTCCGACTTGCAGGTGAACAGCCCGGACAGATCCTTGTAGGCAGCAATGGCCACAACCGCCGGGGCGCTGCTGATCGTGTGCTTGTTGATCGCCAGCCGAGGAGTTCCGCGTGTCTCGCGCAGCGCCAGCGTTATCACCTGCCCGTTGAGCACACGCAGGCAAACATAGGGATCGGCTATGGACACCTGCACCACGGGCGAGCCCACGTCAATGGGCACGTTCTGGATGAGCCGTGTGCCTTGGAGCAAACGCACATGTCTCGTGGTTATCTATGGAAGGGAAGAGATTGAAACGTTCAGTCACCAGAACACTCTTCTGTTTCTGATTCTGTTACCTGTACTATAAACCGTTGCTGGCCGAGATTACCCACATATATGGTGGGCTGGTTGACGGTGAAGCCCGTGTTCTCGATCTCGTTAATCTCCTGGCCCGTCTGGAGCACCAGTGTCGAGGATCGCTGCGAGAGCAGCATGAAATCGTGCTGTTCCTGTCGAGCCGTTGTCGTCTTGCGCGTGGCGTCGTCAAACACCGTCCACACGTCCAGGCAGCCGTCCAGCTCGAAGCTGGTGATGATTTGCGGATTGATGCAGTTCACAAACACAGAGAGGGCGCCATTCTTGCTGTGTCCCGTGGCGCCGACCAGCTCGATCTTCAGGTCGTTGAGGGACTCGGCGTGTGGACGCAGTGTGGTGCCATCCTCCTCGAACTCGACACGTTCGCCGGCGCACATGTAATTGATGGGCGCCACATTGATGAGGCTGTCACAGACCTCGAAGATGAACTTGCGCAGCTGCAGCACGGAGGCCTTGGCGCCAGAGCCGTAGACCTCGAGTTCCTCGTCTTCGATGCGACGGGATTTGGACTGTGGCGGCGCCTCATGTTGCTCCACATCGTAGACTGCCTCGTCCTCCAGCTGCTGTGGTGACTGCTGCTCATTCGCCTGCTGCTCCACAGCAGCCTCCACTTCGTCCAGAGTTATCACCGTGCTCTGATCCTCCTCGGTAAAGTGCAGGAGCAGCGAGTTGCCCAAACGGGAGCCCAGAAATATATACTCGGTGTGGCAGACACAGATGCAGCTGGTCAGGACACTGGCCGCCGCCTTGTGGAAGTGGAAGTTGCGCACCGTTCGCATCGAGTCCACGCAGAGGGTGAGCACGTAGAGATCGCCCGTGCGCAGCGAGATGACCAGCTTGTCCACGTCGATGAAGGCAAAGTTGGCACAGTCCAAGCTGATGCTGACGCCGTCCTGTGGCTTCAATGGAAAACTGGTGCTATTGTCCGCCGAGCTGTTCAGACTGACGCCATAGGGAGGCACACTCTGGTTCAGATAGATGACTGCATTGACGGTCATCACCAGGCAGCCGCCAATGGGCTTCTGTATGGGAAAGACCTGCAGGCAGTCGTAGGGCAGACTGTTCACCGTCCAGATGATGGGATGCACTCGCTGCTGGATATTCAGCGAGATGGCCACCAGGACACAGGTGTCGGAGCGCACCTTGATGCGACCGGCACAGGTGCGAACCGGTTCGTAAAGGATTAGCAGTGTTGGCTCGTAGTAGCCGTGCAGGAACTGTATGTCGAGCACATTGTCCAGCTTCTCGTCCAGGTCGGCCAGCGCAATCAGATAGGAGGCCATGATGGGCGTGCGTGTGACCAGCGCTGTGGGCGCCTTCTTGATGGGCTTGACATCGGCCAGCTCGATCTCATCGAGGCTGTTGTCCTTGCGAAAGGGCAGCACCACCAGACGCTTGCCATAGACCAACATGACGGCACAACGTGCATCCGGATCTACGCGCACCACGGGCACATGATAGTGTCCCGTCCAGCCGCCGCGGATGTCATCCTCCTCGAAGTAGTGCAGCGATAAGGTTTTCAGGGTCTGCGTATCTCCATCCAGCTGCAGCACCGACAGCTTCGCATCCTTAAAGCTGATCAGCAGCGCATCCCGCATCGCGCCCGCCAACGAAACGCTTTGCAGCGACATCACATTCCCATATAGTGTATAGCTGGCCAGGCACTCGAGACGCATTTTGGGCGCCAGCCGCATTTCGCTGGGATTCAGCTTCTGGCGCTGCACTGCGTCCACGTTGGGCGCAATGCGGTACACCTTGAGCACATTGGCGCCGGCGACAACCAGATTCTCCTCGAGATTGTTGAAAAAGCGGCACGAGATGGCAAACTCAATCGCCGTGGCCGCGTGTGTCTGTTTGCACATTGAGAACATCTTGGCGGGATATTAATCTATTCACAAATCCAATTATTTAAAACATTTTTTCACTCTAAAAATCCACAAACAAGAAGAAGAGCGCTGCCGGCGTTGTTTACATCTGTTTTCACATCTGGCTAAAATTATCGGCGGTGCTATCGAAAGAAAAACAACGTTGCCACCTTGTAAAAATATGTGCCACAGAAATCACTAGTGAAAAATAACTCCGCTGAAAGCATTTCTGCCAGGTGGCATCGCCTAAAACTCTTCATCCGCTGAGAAATGGACGAAAACTTAAAAAACCAAGGGAGAAGCAGAAAACGCGCGTAAAATGTAAGTAAATTTGTTTGTTTTGTTTGCTATTATACATCTTGTGATTTTTTTGAAGGGGAAAACATCGCAATTCTAGGCAGGACGCTATCATTTTAGAGTACATGAGGAAGCACCCGGACATTGCCCGCAACTTGATAAAGAAACAAGAAGGCAGGATGGCTGCGAATGCAGCTTGGAAGGTCTTGGCGCTCCAGCTGAATTTCGTGGGTCCTCCAAACAAAACTGCGGACGAGTGGCGAACTGTAAGTAGCTATTAATTAATAGGAAATATTATTGATCATTGTTAATAACAGGTATGGAAAGACTGGAAGCTGTCAATTAAGAAGAAAATCACTATTAATCAGGTGGCGCTCACTCCCACTGAGGAAAAGATTGCGCACCTATGCCACCTGTTTGAGGCGGTAGTGGCCGGCGAGGAACCAATTGACAGTCCGCTGCCCATAAAAGAGGAGAATTTTGAAGACATACTCGACAATGTTGAAGACATACACGACAATGTTGAGGACATACTCGAAGGTACAAAATGAATTCATTTTCAAAAGCTATCCAATTAAATTGAATTGTACATGTAGAAACTTTCCAGCCAAAACGGCCAAGGATGGACGCTGCAAGTTGTAGCGAGGCAAGTCACCACAGCTTAGAAAAAGCGCCAAGCGAGAACAAGCTGGCTTTAATGGTGGAGGAGGAAAATGTGGTCCTGAGGGAGATAAAAGACGAGCTGGTAGAGCTAAAAAAAACTTCACAAGAGATGCTGGAGGAGCGAAGAAAAACAAATTTAATTTTAGAAAAATTAGTTTTAGCAATTGAGACTAAATTCAAATAACGATCTATAAAATTAACATAGCAATTCACTATTTATAAAAATAAAAACTTACATACTAAAAAAAATGTTAACATTTTTAAAAAATAAACAATTTGGATCAAAACAATTTACATTTGTTTTGTTTTGATCAGCTGATTGCTGCAAGTCACGAAGAGCTGCCAGACTGTTGGCAGACAGCTGCTAGAGCTGTCAAGTAACTTTTGTTTGTCGCGCATGAAATTAAATGTTAAAATTTTTTTTTAGCTATAAAAAGTCAATTATTATATAAATAAATTAAATGATTTAAATGCTTTCTGCGGAATTCTATTTCTCTCAAATTGAGGAAACAATTGAGTTGTGATCATGTAAATGTGACGTTCATAGTCATAATTACAAAAAAAAATAATAAAATTCACATAAATAAACAAAAAAAAGCTGAGCCAATGTACCCTTAAATTAAAATGTACCAGGCCAAAGTAAATTGTACCAAATGTTTCAGCCGTGGTTGTTGTTGCTGATAAAAAAGAAAAATCGGTTTTCGGTATATCGAAACGTTATCGGGAATCTTTCTGCGGCCAGCGCACATTTTATTGGATTATTATTTAACAATTTGCAAATTGTTAATTAAAGTGAAAAATCTACAGCATGAACAGCATAGGCGACGATTGCAATGAGCTAAAGAAACAGTATGATGCATGTTTCAACAACTGGTTCTCTGAGCGTTTTCTCAAGGGTCAAACCGATGATTCCGTGTGTGCGCCCATTTTCAAGGTTTATCAGGAATGTGTAAAGGTGGGAAAATGATAATGATAACCAATGTCCACATGTCTTATACATAATTTACCCTTTAACCCTTAGCGAGCCATGCGAGAGCAGAAAATTGAGTTGCGTGAAATTGAGACGGATTACACCACAGGCGCTGATTACGACAGCAGCACAGGTGGGAGTGGGAGTGGGGGAAGTGCGACTGGAAGTAAAAGCAAAAGTTGACCACAAACACGAATCACAACAACAACAAGCGAGCCTCACATGTGTAGCCAGGTTGAGGCATCTTCTTCAGTTGGGAGCGAGGATTCATTCCATCAACAGCGCCGGCTCAAACGCGCCTCCACAATCTAAAAGTAGAAATGTTACGATGATTAGCAGCTTTTAAAATATGCCCAGAATGTATAATATAAATTAAAGTTATCTTAAGTTGAAACAGAGCTAGAGTTATCAAAATGATTGTTACGGTAAAAGTTTGTAAATATATGTATTTGTTTTAATAAACATTTGACAAATTTGATTGTTGTACAAGTGACTCGAATTGTTACTGTAAAGTAAACAATTAAATGTTTACTTTATGTTCTCTTAATTTCAGCAGCAAACAATCATTGGGAATCCCAAATCTTATCACAGCAGGGACCTTTAGGTCAGGTGCTTCCCGGCAGATGTACTTTTTATTGATACTGGCAGTATAAAAGCAGATGCAGAATCTGCTAAGACAACAAAAGTAAAATCAAGTTTCGATCATCAACATGCAGTTTCTCTCAACGCTTCTGATGCTGCTGCTGGCTGTCTGCGCAACTTGCATGCAACTGATTAATGCGGAACCCTTCAACTCGCGCTCCGGATTGGGCGAGCACCATCGACCACAAACATTGCCGCCAAACAGGCCACAGGCGCCAAATTTTGGACCCACACGTTGGTAATCCAACAGCGGAATAAAGACAACTAGCAGATATATGTACACATATATGTTTATATAAGTAATAAATACAATTTAAATGAACAAAATGTGTTGTATTTTCACTTATTTAAGCATATGCTCTTCTTATAGTCAAAACATAAACATATGTTGCGGGTTTATCAATATTTTGACTTAAAATCTATTTAGACTCGAGAGCAAACGACTAAAAACACCAACGATCAAAAACGTTTCTAGTCCAAATGCCATCAAATGTTGCTGTTGCTGAAGGAAACTTAAAAATCTACACAACTGTTGCCTTAAACTTAAGTAGAAACAAACATTGGACTTTTACTTTGCAGCAGCAGTGAACTTGGAAAGCTTTTCCAGCAAGCCAATGTAAGAGGTGTGCTCGTGAGCGGTGGCCACATCGGAGAGCTTCTCAACGAACTCATTGCTGACACCCTTCTCCTCCAGTAGATTCATCAGGAGATCGTACAAATATCCATCCAGCACATCGCCAGCAACGGCATAGATTTTGTCATTCCATTCGCCTTCATAGATGGACATTTCATCGATAGAAAACACATCGTTATATTCGCCCTCCTGGGCCTCTCCTTGCAAATAGGAGCATGTAAAGGACAGTGTCGAGGTGCCCTTGATGATATCCACTTCAAATTGGGGCTTGCTGCGCATTTCACCCAGTTCTGGCTTGTCCGCATTGGGATTGATCTCGGGCTCCTCTTCGCTGTCCACGGTGTGGTTTACATTGAAGCTGATGACAATCTTCTCCTTGTCTGTCTGCTTAACGAGTTCCACATCGGCGCCAGATAATTGCACACTGAAGCCATCCAATGTGGTGGGGACAGTCTTGCCCTTCTGCACCTTGCGCTCGGCAACGATCTCCTCGGTAAGGAACTCGACCAACTCGCGTTCACCTGTTAATTGTAAAGAATTCATTTAAAGATTTGCATTTTCATATTCCTGGATTTCATCAGCACCACGTTTTTAAGGTTATGTAATAGTGGAGTAACACACACACCACTCCGTTATATCGGTAAAATGAACATTTCCTCAATTAGATACTCACCCTTGGTGTGCACATTGCATCCACAGGTGCAGTTAATGCTGGGCTTGTGCACATTCAGCACAGTAACGTGGTCGCCCACCGTCGCCGGCTTTTTGGTCATGTGCCACAAGCTGCGTGTAAAATCGCGTTTGCCCAATGCACCAGTAGCTGAGCTGGCCAAGCTGGCGAAACGCAAAGTTGCAGTCTTCAAGCTGTTCATGTTGTTATATAATATTCAAATTCTTTTATGAAAATTAATGAAAATGTGCTGCCGCCGCCGTGTTGCAACTTGCAATGGCTTTGTGTCGATGTCGATATTTACCATACTTTTATCGATAACTTAAATCGCCACAATTGGCGCACTTTATTTTTCGTGGCAACCATGGTCCATGGTACAAATGTGCGCAGCCGATCCGGTCGTCAGTTAAATATAAACAAATGAGTGAAAACATCAAAGAAAAACTTCTGCTGCAGGTGGAGGATTACGATGCCGATGTAGCTGATCAGCATCCCAGTTGCCCGCATGGACCCACAGTGCTATTTTATCGGCAAAGTGAAACTCCCAACGATGGTTTCTACGCCTGCTCCGCTTATCGCAATCCGAAATTATGCGCTTTCCGCATGAACCGAGCTCAGTGGAAAGGCAACAAGTTGAAAAGGTCGGCAAGTGTTGTCGATTATCCCAAGGCAACAAACTGCGCCAACGATCCTGATCCCACTAGCCACCTAGTCGCCTTATCGCAGGATGATGTGCATGCTCAGTACTTTTTTGATGAGAACGCCTTGCATTTCTTTGCGGATCAGTGTCAAGCGCTTAAAATTGAGTCAGTATATTTTATATATTTTAATTATTAATCTTTAACGCTTAAACTTCTTAACAGTAAAGTGATCTGCATGGGCGCGCCACGCCTACACTTCCACCTGCGACGTGGGCAGAAGATTAAAAGCTTTTTACTCGACTTTGATGAGAGATTCGGCAATTATCTGAGTGCGCAGGAGTTTTGTCTATACAACATGTGCAATAATCACTTTTTCTATGATCGTCAACCCTTTGAGCTATTTGTCAAGTGCCAAGAGTGAGCTCCTTCATCATTAACACTAATTCTTGAACTAATTCCTGCTATTTTTAGCAATGAACGCGTCTTAATTGTGACGGATCCGCCGTTTGGATGTCGAACTGAGCTCATTGCCCACACGCTGCGTTCTCTCATGCGTCTGCATAATCGCATCAATGGCCTGCCCCTCACTCCACTGCCCATATTCTGGGTGTATCCATACTACATGGCCAACTACATAAAGCAGGATATGCCCGAGCTCCAAGTCTGCGATTATAAGCTTAATTACACCAACCATAGTCGCTATACGAATGTGGGAGCAACTCGTCGATCCTATGGCTCGCCGGTGCGCGTCTTTACCAACGTGCCACTTGGTCTGCTGAAACTGCAGCCAAATGAAGGCTACAAGTATTGCGATAAGTGTCAACGGTATACGGCCATGGAGAACGTGCACTGCGATCGCTGCAACAACTGCTGCTCTCAGAACGGACAAACCTACCGGCACTGCGAGTACTGTGATATGTGCGTGAAACCCAACTATGTTCACTGTTCCAGCTGCCGACGCTGCTGTCAACGGGAGGGTCACGACTGTCAGTTGTATCAGTCCAAACAGCATTGCTGGCTATGTGGCCAGCGTGGGCATGTTGAGACAAATTGCGGTGTTTGGTTACAGCTGAAGCGCACAAATCGAAAGAACAAGCGGACAATTGGCTGCCTTATTTGTGGGCAAAATCACAGTGAGCGCAAGTGCAAACTTCGCAGCAGATACTTCCAGGAGTCGCAGTTCATGGGAGAAACTTTGATAACAATGCGTAAACAGTAACATAAACACGGTGGAAAATACACGATTTACATTTTAAAACACTTTTTTAATACCAAATTCATTTTGTTTCTTAACACTTTTGAACTGCGTCGGCGAGAGACAGACGCGAAATGAATGCACATGAATAAATGAGCATTTGACCACCATAAATTGTGGAATGGATGTGGATTATCTGCCACAAACTCAATATGTTTTGCAGCAAAGAAGTCGATAGATAGTTAGCAAATTTTGACAAATTATTATGTATAAAATGTTTAGTTTATCATTTAACGACGGGTAACTTAAGCTTAGACAATAATTAATTTCAAGTGGAAAACACCAATGCCTCAACTAACGGAATGCAGATACAACAGCGACAATTTCGATTGTTCATTTGTTGTTGATGTTGTTATTGTTGTTGTTGTTTGGGCCACTGTTTGTATGAAATCTGATGACGTTGACAAATTGGGTCGCGCCGCGTTCGTTGAGGTGAAAGTATTTATTTGCTATGATGAAAATGTCTAAGAACGGTTGTATTTGCCCCAAATGTGAAGCATGAAGACAGAGGCGATGAACAGCAGCGACATTACCAAAACTGGAACTGGTCCACTATATAAATCGTAGGGGGAGGGAGAGAGAGAGGGGTGGAAATAATTATAATTAGCCGACACTAGTATTTTAGTTAGTTAGTTAGCTTACACTTTAATGCCGGGGGAATCGTCTGTGTAGAAACGCCACATGCCACCAGTGCCTGCTCCGCCTGGAGCACGACTCCTGGCCGCCGTTGTTGTTGTCGTCTTTCTCTGTTTCAATGTGCTGCCGCCGCCAGCGCCTGCGCTACGTGGCGCCGACAATTTGCTGGGCGAGCGTGAGCCGCTGCCAACGGATGTTGAACTTGCAGGAGCAGGCTATAATAAATTTATTGCATTTAGTTGACGCATTTTTTTGGTAATTAAAGCTTTGAACTTACCATTTTAATTTATATGTTTAATTTTATTTAACAGCAAAATGTGCACTAAGCTCGTGAGTTCTGCCGTGCTGACCTGGAAAGTGTTGAATGCGTTGAAATCAATTTGACGTCTCTTCGTGTTTTCGTGTTCCACGTCACCTGCCATTCGCGTTAAAACGTTACTGTGACAGCGACTATTCGATAACTCTTACCCATTTCGATAATTCCTCTTTAAAACTGAATAGTGCTCAATCGAACTTATTATTATCGATTCCGGTTACAGATCTAACAATGGCCGGCCCGGACTATTTAAATGTGAGCTTGTATTTAGTTCATTTAGCAATCATGTACAATTTTACTAAAGCCCAATAATTAATAATAGAAAAAATAAAGATCGGTAAAGTTGGTATAATTCACTATAAATAAAAACTTAGAAATTCCACAAAAGTATATCAAAATTCAATGTGTAGTTTTCAAAATTTTGACCTTCCCACACTGTTTGTTAGTTGCCGCTTATAAATGAAATTGTTAACCGGAAACATCAACAACATATAAAACAAAACAATTTATTTACAGTCGAACTTCCCTAACTCGAACTTCCCTAACTCGAAGTCTCTCTAACTCGAACAAAATCGTGTGGCAATACTAGGCAAATTTCATACAATTCTACTTTCCTAACTCGAAGTCTCCCTAACTCGAACTTTTTTCGTGGATAATGGTGATTCGAGTTAAGGAAGTTCGACTGTATTTATATTTATTAAATTTTTTCATTTTTATTCACAGTTTGAACGAACATTTGTATGTTCTGCTAACTTTACTTAAAGGCGCCCACACACGACCAGAATGTTCGATAGATATGCTCGGCACGTTAAAATTTATTTTTGTACACAGACGGCGAGAGTACTTTTAAAAATATTTTTACTCTACTCGATGTTTAAAAGAAATTGACTTTTTTGATTTGTTGCTCACTCAATACGCCACACTAGGAAAATCTTTCAAAATCAACGAGCCGCTCTACAACACACTTTTAAAATTTTAGCGAGCCGAGCATATCTATCGAACATTCTGGTCGAGCATGCTCATCAAACATGATTGTCGTGTGAGGGCACCTCCATATATTTTTCATGTGCGAAATATTATTAGTTAATTTTCAATAGTTTGTCCTATATTCGATGTATTTATTATTGTGCGACGGATGTAAGCATTACAGTTGCTTTTGGGTGCATAATTAGCTAGATTGGTGCGCCATTGTTATGGTGGGTTAATTGATATTAAAAGCCGATTAGCAGCTGCGAACAATTATAAACGTCAAAGCTGATGCAAAAGAGCAAAACATAACAATAAAAATACAAATTCAAACAATATGGAGGATATAGAAATAGAATATCTTGATGAGTACAAAGATTTGGTGCTGCCAGGTAAGGACACCAATTTCATAATCTATTGCAATTGAGTAATATTTCTCATCATTTTTGATACACAGGCATCAACAAAACAAGCGGCGAGGGTCGCGCGGCAACGTCGGCGTCATTAGACCAAACGACGAAGCGCCTACCACAACGAAGGCGCACTTCGTCTGACTCGAGTAGTTCGTCAATAGACCCGGACATATTTCAAAAACTATTTGATGGCAAGTTATTTGACGACGAACTGCTCAATGAGAGTAAGTAAACAAAATACAACAAACATTTACAACTATATTAATAATACCATTAAAGCAGGCGGCTCAAGTGCGAAGGGAATACTTCGGCGTAGCTTAAGTTCTTCATCAAGTGATTCTAACGATGCTCTGGATGCCTTGTACAATCGCCAAAGCAGCAGAAAAGTGATGACAAAAAAACGCAATCGCATAGAGTCTTACGATTCTTTAGATGATTTGGGTATGAAGATATGAATATTGCAAATCTCATTGATGACTTATTAATACACAATTTTTCTGATTTGTAGGCGATGCCCTGATGGGTTCAACCCACAAGCTCTCGCTGCCCAAGCCCAACTCTAGCTTTGCTTCAAAAAAGGCACCGAGTTTACAAAGAGTCACAAGCGAAGTTAAATCCAATAGTGCCGACAGGAGGACACCATTTAACAAAGCCAGCTCCTCTTCCGTAATAAATGCAAGAGCTGGTGTCTCCAGAGCTAATGGCGGTAGCAGTAGCAGCAGTTCGTCAAATCATCAACTGCTGGCCAATAGAAAGAAGGCCGTGACCATTATCAAAGCACAAAAACCGGATTTAAAGCCACCCAAACATGAGCCTAGAATGGATCCATTACGTAAGCTCCTTCGCTTGCATTTAAGATGCATTCAATTCAATTGAAGTTTTATTTGATTTAAACAGACTTGCAAGACTTTGCTGATGATTCGGATAGCGATTCATCGTTCGAATACGAATCGGATTCTTATGGCGACTCGGATGAGGATGATGGAACAGGAACAGGTGCAGGGACAAAGCAGATAATTGACATATCAACGGACACAAGCGCAACGCCATCGGTGACGGGTAAGTCATCATTAAACAACTTGTTGATACTGCCAACCCTCTGATTATATTTATAATGTGCGTAACAAACCGTGTAGACACTGTGACACCTGTTGTTTCCGAGGACGAGGGACACCAGCAGCTTCATCAGCAGCTGCAACAACAACAGCCACAACAACCACAACAACTCCAACTCGAACACTCGCCAAACGGCAATAACGATCTTCTGCAATCATATTTAAATAATCTAAGTTGCGCCGAGACGCCACCCTCTAATCATAAATACAAATGTTTAGCTAAAAAATCGCGTTCCAATGTAAAAACAGATCCGACTACAAGTTGCACAGCTCACGAACAGGTTAATGAGTCCACTAACCAAGCGCTGGAGGAGGGTAAGTTTCTCCAAATGACTTTTAAGAATTGACAAATTTCACATTTCACATTTATTATTTTGCTTTGACGCTTGCAGGCAAAAGAAAGCTTGACGAACCCAAAGCAGAACCCGAAGCCGAACCACAACCCTCCAGCAGCACGGATAAATTGTTAGGCGATGATTATGTGGATGTTAATCTAACCTACGAATCCGTGGAGCGCTTAAGCCTTAAACTTGCTAAGCAAATCATTAACATTGATACAGAGCGCTCCATTGAGTTTGAGAAACTTTCTGGGTCCAAGAAGCGCAGCAATTCCTCCTCCAAAGTGATGAGCATGCGAGGTGGCTCTCTGTCCAGCAGTCATGTTCGCAAGCTCACCTACTCCAACGAAGCATTGGACAATAACAAACTGCGCCGAGCCAAAAGCGAATGCGCTCTCTTCAAACAGAAGCGACGTAGACAGTCAGAGAAGAGAATCTCCTTGGCAGAGGAACAGAGCAAATGTCGTTGGATGTCACCGCCAAAGAAGAAGGAACAGAGTCCCGTGTCGCCAAAGAAAATACAGGACACAACAGAGCTTCAATCGTCTACTGAAAGCCAAATGACAACGAAAGAGCCTGAAAATCCAGTGAAGGAAAAAAGAAAACGTGGCAGACCACGAAAAAAACCTCAAATAATACCATCATCAAAGAAATCGGTCTCTAAAAGTCCCGATAACGAACTTGGCCAAACTATCGAAAATGAAAAGTCAAATATTGAATCGAAAGTTGAAATGTCATTGGCAATTGAAGCAGATACTCATTGTGATAGAATAGAGAAGGAAAGCGTGATAGTTGCAGCAGAGGATAACAAATTAATTTCACAGTCAATTGTGCAACCAGACACATCCTGTAAAGCGCCATCTTTGACGGAGATTCCATCTGCAGTGACATTGGGCAGTGAGGTTACTATGGAACACTCTCAGTTGAATGCAGAAAATGAAACGGAAATACCGAGAAATGCAGAAAAAGCTGTGGACAGTGTTGAACAGAGTAATAAGAGCATCAGTGATGGTGCCAGTGTTGGGCAATGCATTGTCGAATGTAGTGAAAAGGTTGAACAAATTGCAACTGTCTCGGCAATTGAAGAGAAACGTGAGATTATAACTGAAAAGACGGAATCGAATGATAAGAAAACAATTAGCGAGAATCCCACCGAAATAACTGAAGGAAAACCCTTGGAGAAAACCTGTGATCTAGTTGCACATGATGTGGAACTGTCAAAAGTAAAAGAAAAATATATTGAGCTTCCTCCAATAAAAAATGCAACTGAACTGTTAGAAGAAAAACCGAAAGTCCGTAGATTACATGCAGACAAATTGGTAATTGGAAGTCAAGAGGCTCTTGATGAAGGTGCCGACTGCTCCGCAATGGAAACACGGAAAACGCTGCGATCAGCAATGGCAAATTCAGAGAAGTGTCCCGCCGAAAACGAAGTCTGTAAAAACTTAAAGGAGACAACAGGCGGGAGAAACAAATTGGAGCAAGAAGACCCTTCAACGGAGAAGCCAAATACGTCTGAAGTAAATGCACAAGATGAATCGGGTACAGCTCCCAGCAAAGCGAAGAATACGTTAAGAAGAACTGCAATAGCGGCCAAATCGTTGACTAAAAGCCAATCACGCAGTCAAATGCAGAAGTCGACAATTTCCAAGCAAAAAGCGACTTCATCAACAGTATTAACAGAATCTAGTTTGGAGAAGGTTTCCAGTGACAATCCAACTCCTCAGAACATCCCAACTCTCGCGGAAGAACAGTCAACCAATAATAATACCATTGACATAAATAATGAGGATGTTGCCAATGATAATCCAATGCCTCAATTTAACCCGTTCCACTCGGAAGAACAGCCAACAAATGATAATATAACTCCATCAATCAATACTCCAGAATCTGATAATGTTAGGAATAACTCATTAAATGAAACGAAAAATCTCATAAGCAAGAAAATAGCAAAAGTCGGAGAGAAGCCAATTCTAACACCATCTGAAGAAGAGTATAATTCTGAAATTAAAACTCTCAGTATAGAAAACCCAGTGTCTGTGGAGTCTGCAGAATCGAATAGCACTAAGGATAATTCTCCAACTAAAAGGAAATCGGCCAGAATCAAACCTAAATCCAAAGTTTACAAGTTGTCTTTGACTAAAGTGTCAGACTCGACACTAAAATCGGAGGGTTCTGAAATGATTGACGATGTCACAACAAACTCAGCAGATCAGGGAGTTGAAGCGAATACTTTGACACAGAATGAAACTACCGTGCCTCCGGAAATTGAATTAGATGTCGTTGATAATATGGAATCATTAAAAGAGATATTGACAACTGATGATAAGTCAAACGAGGAAATATCCCAGTTATCAACAACTGATGATAACATTAAGAAACAGGGTGATGAAGAGCAAAAGGATGCATCCCATCAGGACAACGAGGATCCGATTCAAATAAAGCCACGTAACCTGTTGGCAAAAGAAATGAGAGATCTGATGCAGGAAGCTAATGAGGTGGAAGGTCCAACCACTCGATCCAGATCGGCGACGCCAGCAACGCTCTTTAGATCTCGATTAAAGGAACTGACGATAACCTCTCCAGAATCATTAATGGATGCTCCGAAACAAAAACAACGTTCCAATAAGTTGAAAAAGGAAGCAAATACTGGTGAAGATCAGTCCTCCTCCATCCCAACTGCAGCAGATCCAGAATTTGAGAAAGCAACTACGGATATAGAGGAATCCAACAAGTCTGTAAACAAAGAGAAGCCATCTTGCAAGGATGCAAAGAGGGAGAAGAGCACGGAAGCTGAGACCGAGGTGTCTTCTGATGCACATGTTGTTACGCCAACCAAATCTACGGTTCCAAGCACGCCCAGCACAAGTTCCTCATGTCATTCAACCCGCAAACTACGGGTTTTGATGAAGAAGTCCGCAGCACAAAGTTTCCAGAAGACTTTAAGCCTAGAACAACACGAGCACGCGGAAGAGTCTGAAGTCAGTACAGCTGAAATTAAGGAAGACACCGAAAAACCGAAAGATACTCAAGATGCTTTAACAGAGCCGAAGGAGGATGTAGATGTCGAGTCCGTGCAGATCGCAATTCAAGAAACAGAGGTTCCACATCCAACTGAATCAGAGAACGATTCTGCGATGGCAGCTGCTGGCAAAGATCAGCATCATGCGGAGAAGGACACAGATGGGGATCAGACTAATAATTCAAGTGCTGCAGAAACAACAGGTGTCACAACTAGTTGCGATAAAGATAACGATGATGAGCGAATAGCGGATGACTCTCAGCCAGATGGTTAATAGCTATTACTATAATACTATCCATTTCTAGTTTATCACTAAGCAATGTCAAAAGTGTTACTAATAATTCACTTTCTTTTTAATCTTTCCCTATTTTATAAAAGGAAACAAACACAAGCAAATGATGCAGACGAAGCTATCGATGGCACCACCAGCAACGCCTAATCGGGAGTTGATCACAGGCAAAGCAGGTGAGCTTGACAATAAGTAGAAAGATAAATATATGTAAAATAAGATTACAAAGTAGAAATCAAAAGCAATAAATTAGATATAAATCAGATTAAATTGAGATGAAGCAACATTTAGTAATGAATTCGTATCCTTTGCAGTGTTGCGACGTCCGGGAAACCCAAGTGACAACGATGTGCAGCCGGAGCAGAAGAGGCGCAAGCTTGGAGGACACTTTGTTGAGCTGAAGACTAATGCAAATGACAACAAGCAGTCACCATCCGTGCCGAAAACTGGAACTCGAACTGGAAAAGCCACTGCGGCGAAGAAATCCCTGACAATTGAGTCGCCAAAGAAAGCGGAGTTAACTCAAGGATCGCCCGTGCTGAGTCGGAAGCCAGAGGTTTCGAAGTCGCCGGTTAAGTCCAGTTTATCAGCATTTCTCGATGGCATTTCTCGTCCCACGACGATGGACAATTCTGTGATAATCACGAAAACCGCCGTGGACAAAACAACAGATCAGTTCAAGCGAAGTGAAGTGTCGCCACCGAAGGTCACAGCAGCCAGTGGCATCAACATCTCCGTCTCAGTGGTCGCCGATGCCAATGAGCAACTGAAGACGCCACTTAAAAAGATTCTAACTCAGACTGAGACTGGAAAGAAACTGATGACAATGACGGGGACTACAACAAAAGGAACTACAAGCGGAAGTGGCGACAACAAGTCCCAGCCAGCTGCAGGCACAAGCACACAGACCAAGGCGAAGGCAGAGAAGCGGAGTGCGCAGCCCGCCAAGTTGGCAGTGTCCCAGGGGGAAGCGAAGACGACATCGTCGCCGCCAGCCAAAAAAGCGGAAAAGAGGAAGAAACCCAATAGCAAACAGCCAGCAGTGGATGGTCCTGTGGAGGCAGCAGCAGCTCCAACTAAAGTCGAAGAGGCTGTGACAGCGGCCACGGAAAGTTTGCCAATTGCAAAGCTCGACAAGAAGCTGGTATCGCGAAGAGTACCGAAGAAATCGGTCAGCAAGGCCAAGTCAAAGGAGGAGGTGGCAGTCCAGGCAGCAGAAACAGGAGTGACAACAGTTGAACAGGCTGCAAGTTCGATCTCATCCTCTCGAGAATCATCCAGAGAGCGGGCAAAGCGAGCGAAAGGAGCTGTTAAGTCCGTGTCTACAGGAACAGGAGTGACAACAGTTGAACAGGCTGCAAGATCGATCTCATCCTCTCGAGAACCATCCAGAGAGCGGGCAAAGCGAGCGGCAGCAGCTGCTAAGTCCATGTTTACAGGAACAGGAGTGACAACAGTTGAACAGGCGGCCAGTGCGGTCTCATCCTCTCGGGAATCCTCTAGAGAGCGGGCAAAGCGGGCGACAGCAGCTGTCAAGTCCATGTCCACCATGACGCGGGCCACCAGCGTCGCCCGATTGGCGCCAGCATCGTCAACAGCACCACAACTGTCTCCGCTGCCGCAACGTCAGCCACGCAGGAGTCAAGCTCTGAAACTGGCTGCTGCTGAGGCTCGGACTCGGCCTCGGACGCCGCCTGTGTTGCCAGCTGCAGCTCCTGCTCCGGTGGAGGATCCAACGCCAGCAGCAAGCCATTCCCGTAAGCGTAAGCTGCCTGTCACATCTGCAGCGGAGACAACGGCTGCGTCCAAGCGTGCCAAGGAGTCAGTTGCGTTCCCAGTGCGCATCACAGCTGCCTCCGCTGTGATTACGTCCGCTGCAGCAGCTGAATCCTCTCCAGCAGCAGCTGCGGGCAAGCAGATGGAGCTGCAATTGCCACCGCTGCGCAAGTGTCTCGTTCGCATCAATCGCAGACCCTTCAAGAACTGGCTGGCAAAGCAACAACAACAGCAGGAAGATGATTCTGCTTCAGCTCCTTCTCCTGAGTTGGCAGCAACTCAAAATCAAACAGCTACCAAGTCGTTGCCATTGCCAGAGCCTCTGCTTCCCGTGCCTCTGCCCGTGCTGGAAGTCAAGCGGGAGGAGCAACCGGAAGCGATGGATGTGCAGCAGGAGGCGACGACGATGCCAGCGGAGGACACGAATCGTTTGGAATCGATTGTAGCCACGCCCTCGCCCACGCAAGTTGTGGCGCCCACACCCAGAACCGTCAGCAATCCCGTCACTTCGCTAGAGAACTCCGACAACAACAGCAATACAAGTGGAGTGACCGCCTCGGGAAGCGGCTCAAGTGACGTCCACACATTTGGCACTACAAGAATGTTTTCGTTCTTGTATCCATCGCGCTACCAGCGATCCTTTGGCAACGTGGGACTCGACTTTTGCTGCCCGAATCTGGACGGGCCAATGCAGGCCATTGATCCGACGCGATTGCACTCAAAGGTGGAGGTGCCAGTGCTGGAATTGCCACAGTATATGGTCATATCGACCAAGATCATATCGAAGCAGGACAAGAATATACCACCAAAGGTGCGCGCTAAGCTGGAGCAATTGGCGGCCAAAGATGGCATTCCCTGTGTCACGCAATCCGTGCAAATGTCAACGTCATCAGCGCCATCCTCAATACCGCCAGATCCAGTTCCAGCAACGCCTGCTCCCGCCATTATCCAAACACCTGCCGTTGGCAGTCCAATGGAGCGAGTGACTAAACCGTTGCCACGTGGTCCAATTCAGACCAAGACAGCGGCTGCCACTTCTGCGGCAGTTGCTCCAACGGTGGTCAACACTCCCGCTGTGTCGGACATTTATCCGGGACTGCTGCAGCTGCCGCCCGTTTGTCCAACGGACAAGATGCGCGTGGAGCTGCAGACGCGGGTTCAGCTCTTTGACGCAGTGCTTCAAGGTCTGGCCAGGCGTGCGGTATCACTGAGTGTGGCAGAGCGGCAGCGGGTGATTGAGAATATTGTAAGCACCAGCTCATTGATGCCGATCGATGTGGACGTGGGCACCAAGCTGCTGGAGAACTACATCTGTTATCTTAACGCTGCCACGGATACCATCTCGCTGCCCGTGCCCAGAGTACGTCCCATTGTAACAACGATGTCGACCCAGCCCGCAGTCAGACAGGGAAGTAAATGCAACGTGGTTAAGACGACTCAAGTAAAGCCCGCGACAGGGATCAGCAAGCCACCACCCTTGACAGCCATCAGAACAACAGCAGAAGGAGCAGCTGGACCAGGAGAACCCGGCCGACGACCCATATACGATAAGGACAAAAAGAATATCATTGGGTATCAGTACAAATCCCAACTGCCTTCGGTCTCACCAGCAACACAACATCTCGGCAAGCTCATCAGCACCAGAAGCTCGTCGGAATCTGCAGTTGCGCAGTCAACGCGGATATTGATGATGCCAACTGCCCGAACAGCTTCAGCTCCAGCAGCTTCAAATGCAGCCAGCAACAAGGTGAGTTTCTAACTAATTTATTCCACTTTGACAACATTTTTAGCTTATTCCTCATGCATTTCAGCTCGCTGTGGTCAGCGCCGTTGCATCGCCACGTGCATCCGCATCCCTAAAGACTTATACACGTAACAAAGCACCCGCAGTGTCTGGTTCAAGTAGAAATCCTGCTGCAACCAACGCTGGCGTCTCGAATTTGTTTATTGTCAACCAGATGCTGACTCATCCGGAGGAATGCATCTTGCCGGATGGCGTTGGCACCACAGATCCAGTTGCCTTAGAAACGGAAATTAAGGGCGAAGTTGAAGATGCAGATATTTTAATATAACATAAATGAATACTAGTAATTGACTACATAATTAGTTCTATAATACACACCAGTTAAACTATGAAAAGTATTTTAAGTTACTTTACCATTGAGCTAAGACATTAATTATTAATTTTTATTCGTTTAAATGCCACGAAATTGTAAAACATATTTTGTGAACTTTGAGTACAAGTTTGTTATATTTATTTGCACTCAAATTGACGTCACCTTTTGTAATATTAAAAAATGTATCTCGCTAGCCGATGACCTTATTTTGCTCCTGGTATTTCTGGGTATTTACAGTCCCCGGCATAAGTATTTTGGCACCATTTAAAGTTAGTCCTACTCATAGTTTGAACTTCATTCATGCAAAGTTTGACATCAATGGAAAGGTTATTCGAATACCTTTTGAATGACATACAATCAGTAGATATGAATCATTTGAATATGCGCGCGTGACTGAACAACAGGCTGGCAACGCTTTGAACTTGTGATAAATTCAGATTTGCCAGGGCTGCACTTGACACATTCCAG
Source organism: Drosophila subquinaria (assembly GCA_037043405.1). Classification (NCBI taxonomy): domain Eukaryota; kingdom Metazoa; phylum Arthropoda; class Insecta; order Diptera; family Drosophilidae; genus Drosophila; species Drosophila subquinaria. The sequence continues at coordinate 363,307 of JBAMBL010003007.1, forward strand.
GGCTGTAAAGTAATACTTGATGTTATAAATAAATAAATTCAAAAAGACGCACCACATTTATTACTTTATATTAATAATATTAATTATTTAATTTTAACATAAATATATAAATATGCCTACGCTAAAATAAAATCAACATAAATCACCGCTGCTACGTCACGCTCTCACATTTGCTGCTCTCTGAGAGAGTCAAGTGCGTATAGCGGCACCTTGTATATGTATTGGAACATGATTTCGGCCAAGGCAAGGTATATTTACTATAAGGTAACGTTGTCACCACAGCTGCTCTCTTTCGAGGCTACAAACATTTGACAGTATGCCTCCAAAACGTTGTCGAAAGAGGTTGTGTATCGCATGCATGAAAAAATGATTGTAACCTCACCACATCGGACGACGTCACCTTAATAGTAATCCACCTTGATTTCGGCGTTCTTATAAGCAAGGCAACTTGGGAGAACAACAACAGTTTTCGTTTGCCGGCTGTTTGCAACGCATTCCTTTTGAGAGCTCTCCGCATCGGGTTTATTTTCGCACTTGTCGCTGGTAATTCGTTTTCGATTGTTTTGTTGTCGTGGGCGCGCAATCGAACAAGACGTAAACAAATACATATCAAAGAAATTCAACTACTTGAATTGAGAGCTTCCTTAAAGGACTGCACTTCGGGTAATAACTGTAAACAGTATAAAATTGTATATTAAATATCAGTGAATGTGCGATGGCGGTTGAAATAACAAACTCAATATTATCGCTACAACCAGCGAGTGTTGTGGAATTGGAGCCACAACCATCATTTCATTGGCAGCTCGAGGATTACGCATATTTTCACAAGTGCGGCGAAATAACAACATCGCCGGACGTGCAATCTTTTGGCTTCAACTGCGCCTTCTGTCCGGCAATTTGTTTGCAATTCTCGGTCTTTGTCGATCACATACGCGGTCATCATATGCAGGACATGCGCGGGCGCTACGAGGTGGCCGATGAGAAAATCGAGCAGACAACGCAAACCGATTTCAATCTAATTCTTATGGACAGCAATGGATTCCAAATAGACGCAACAACAGCAACAGCAACGGCCACAACAAATGCGCGCCTTGATAAACGTATGAAAAAATCCAATTGGAATGATACAACGGTGACGGTAACGACAGTGGGGTCGACAGACACACTGTCAGACAGCACTGATACTATGGGACTGTTGGATGTGAGCAATATGGACATGGGCATAGACTTGGCTGGCATTGTGACAAGCAACAACAACAACAACAATGCGACGCTATTACAGCTAAGCAACGCAGCAACAACAACAACATCGGGAGCAACAACAACAACAACACCAGCCGAAATAGACTTCGTTTATGTTATGGAAAATCCAATGCCACCCTCGCCCCCACCGTCTGCTGACATTTCGAGTGACGAGCAGAGTCCACAATTGCTGCACTCGCTAGATCCATTTGAAATGTTGCATGAAACAAGCACAGACACAGACACACACTTCCACTCACACACACACGCACACACACACTCAACGCTGGAGGCGTGCTCCAAAGGCGCCCTTTGCCTCTCTGCCCCGCCACGCTACGAGACGCGACGCGTGGTAAGTTAATCGTTGATTCTTCACCCATGTTATTCCACCTTTGCCATTGTTCACCCACCCACCACCTCCTTCCTTACCTGTGTCATTTTGCTGCCGTTGTTGTTAACGTTGTTTTCCCTTTTCTTTATGCGATTCCGTAATGCAAAAAGGGGTTTCCGTTGTTATTTTGGCCCTTTGCAAATAAGTCCAACAGTGTCCAACCGTCGACACGACCTTCAAAATAACGGCGCATTTGCCAGCACTGGCAACAACAGCAAAAATTCTGAAAAACTGTGTCGCATTTTTTTCAAACACCCTACAATCCATGGACAGTATAGGGTATACCTGAGCTCAATGTTGTTTACTTAAATCCTGACGATAACAATTAACAAACGAAGATTAAACTACAAATAAAGCGAATACTTTTAATTTGAAATTGAAAAACATATTTCTTAAATTTAAAAATATTCTTATCATCTTGTAATCAGATCTAAGCAACCCTGTAATGAAGTTATTGGTCTTCTGATCTTGTACTCCGTGTAGCTAGCACGTTACGTTACGTGTTTCGTTTAAAATATAATTAACTTAAATATTACACATCTCATGTTCTCTTTCGAAATTCGAATACGAATTCTTTCTCTAGAATCTGTAGACTTTAAACAGATTACAGGGTATACACGCAGTCGTGTTGCGCTCGCATTGTGTTCTTTTTTCTTTCATTATTTATGTCTTCGTCCGCTGCCCGCTAATCCCAATATACAGTTCGGGGGAGGCTACTGACCAGATGCACAGTCCAAGCCAAAGCCAAAGGTGGAGACCGGGGCAGGAGACCAGCCGACCAGGAGAGCCACCAGCCAGCCAGACAGTTCATCAGCTCCACGAGAGCCTCGCTATTTTTACTTTTACTTGCTGGCAACGCGACGTTATTTATTTATTTATTTACTTTTTTTTTTTTTTGGTTTTCCACTTGTTTTGGATTCGTCCAATTTTCTTGTTTTTTTCTGTTGTGGAAAATATATATATTTGACACCAACAACAACAAAAACATTTGTTTTTCAAAGCGCACACATAATAATTTATGTGTTCACACCAAAAAAAAAACAAAGAAAAAAATAATTAAGATTTCAGCAAAAGCGTAGAAAAAAAGACCAAACATTTATGACAAAAACATTCGACTTATTTGGGAAATCGGTTTTTATTTTGGAAAAACGAAATGTATATACATTTTTGTGGTTCGTAATAGATGGGTATTTTAATATTTAAGATCAGTAAGCTGAAATATATAGCTTAAACTAGTTAAACATTTTGTAAATTAATTATGAATTCTTGGATGATGTTTTTGAGGGAATAGCTCTCTTTTTATAAATTATGATCCCGAATTTGACTCACTTCTGGTCGAATTTCGAAAGCGCCGTCTTATTGCAAGATTATATTGTCTCAGCTATGTTGTGTATAAATTTCAGCTTTCTAGCTTTAACCGTTTGGCCTTCATGTTGTTTCTCAGTTTAAAAATATAGAAGAACCGCTGTAGTATAGTAGATAAACTTTATACTAAAAGTAGACAAAATTATAATGAAGACAAAAACATTCTTTAAGGTTTGTCAATTAATTTTAAGTCTTTCTAAATATTTAAGACAATAAACGATCTAAAACATGGAAAAGTTCTACCAGATCGTCAAAACAAGAAGAGTATTCAAATATCGACTATTCTCTGTTGCTTCGTTTGTTTGTTGATGTTTGTAGAAACTGTATTTCATTCGGTTGTAATTCATAAACACTTTTCGAGCTAATAATGTGTATATTTAATAGATATTTGAACGGAACACATGCGACCGAAACACTGGACATGGTATTTATACATTGAAACATATATATAACGAAGTGTTTGTATATATTGTAAATATATATGAGAACACTTCTGAAGGCTACAAACAGTTTTACGATTGTTTTATGATATTATTTGTGAAAATGAGTGCGGCAGTATAAATATTTAATTTTATGCGCTCGAAATTTGTATGCCAAAAGTGAATTTTAATGTGACATGGAAAAACTGCAGTCAATTGTTGAGACAGTTTGTAAAATCGACTCATAAGATAAGTGAAACGAATGTAAATTATTATTATATTTTTAGAAATGAAACCATCTTAGTCTTCCTATAATATTATCTGCAGTCAGAATTGCATTTGTGGCCGAAATATTTGATTATATTACGAGTGATTCCAAATTTTATGCATACTCGTACAATCTGGGTCTGTATTATTGCTTAAACCCTCCCAAAACTCAACCCAATCCAATATCGATAACAAAATAACAGAACTCATTGAAATACAAGTGCTGATATTGTCGCAGACAAAGTCAAAACATTTCTACACAATTACGCGTAATAGTAATTTCTGTGTCGAGGCACTTTTATTTCTACACCCTATACAAATTAACAAAAAAAAGGGGTGTATATAAGCTAACTGAAGGAATCATCTTCAAACGTATAATGCAATTAAAATATATATGTTCTTGATCACATCTGTTTGAATATTTGATTGATTGATTAAAATTCAACATGTTTAAATAATAAGTAATAAAAATTACTTGACAAATTGATCATTTATTGGTAGAGGGTATCTCTTAGTCGAGCAGTCGCTGTTGCAGCCTATTTACTTGTTATCAATATGGGTAAGTCTGGTGGTCGCATTCGACTGTTAACGTTGACGTTGTTGCTATTATCTATAAAATGAGAAAGTAAACAAGCAGGCAAATTATCTAAGCATCGATTAGGCTTGCACAGTGGTACGAGAGATGCCCAAAAAGTTAATGAAACTCTTAAATGTTATTTTCCATTATGTCTATCTGATATTAAATCTCATCACTCTTCAGTACTTTTCCACTCGAGGTAAAATTCCGTCCATCTGCTCATGTAGTAGATCACTTCATCAGACAAGGGATTCATTCGATCCATTCCCAATCCCCAATTCCAATCTGTATGGAGCATCTCTATTACTCACACCCACTCAAAGATAGCGATATAAGCGAGTAATAGCTCCAGTTGGTGGCTAATAAAATAATAATTTCGATTTTCGACGATGAAAACAACAACTCGACTGATAAGACGATCGTTGCACAGTTCCGTCATGGGCCTAAGAAGGTTTTAATGTACATTTAAACACCGGTAAATTGGTATTTTTAGAGCACCAGTCATAAAAAAACCTATCGCAACTTGGCTGGCTCGATTGGAATTGGAAAGCATAAATCATTGGCCAACTGAAGTATTTGAAGTGTACAAATATGATAACTCCCATATAATCAAGACTTTAGAAATGTCAACATGATTCGCAATAATCGCATGATACCCTAGATAATATGATATAGTAAAGTTTTTCTTTTATGTAGGTGAGTGGTCTGATTAATGTCGGCCATCGATCTAAGCCTGATGTAAACTTTGAGACGCTAGAACCTGTTGAGAATTATAAGTCGCAAAATTGGCAAAATAGCTGTAAAGCTGATCTAGCCCTCTGTAAATTTTGTTGTTCTTATTTTCTTTTATTTTATAAGTATATTTATTGATTGATTGTTACAATCTAAAGCAACTAATAAATATATTTTTATAGTATTTATTTTCTTTACGAACCAAGTACAGGATATCCTGCGAGTCGATATTTATTGAGTGTTTTTTATGGTTTCCTTCATCGCTTTATTTTCACGTTAATCATTGTCAAGCAAACAAAAAACAGAACAAATAACTCAGTTTTTATCAGCTGCACTTATTAAATAATTAACATGTTTAATTCAAAATGTATTTAGCATGTTTCTCTTTTTTTTTCATTTTGGCCACATTTAGCTTTAAGGCCAACCAGACTGTGTGGTTTCACCCGCTCCTGATCGATCAGCTGATTTATCAGTCTTGTCTTTATAATCAGTCTAATTAAATTACGGCCGCCTTGTGACTGACTGACTGACGAAATTATTTGTTTATAGTTTTAGTTTTGATTCCATAGCAAAAATAAGTTAATAACAGCGCATTAGCGTCGAAATTGATTGCATTGAATACTTAGCGTATTATCTTTGATTTCGATTTTCAACTTGAGTAGTTCCAATTGTTGTTCTTGTTGTTGTGGTGTTGGTGTCTGGATCGATGGGGGACCTCATATTCAAAGCGCTGTGTACACGTGTCTCAAAAGCCTTCGACGCTTTACCTGACTTTACGACCGCTGTGGTTTTTACGAGCATGCGTCTCGTTTTCATACCCTATAAATATGTTGCATGCAATAGGATATTTTAAACGAAGAGGATAAATAATTATACACGTCCGAAACCAATTAGAGACCATTTCATAACATTTTCAATTTTCGCGAAATAAATTTTTTTTAAAAAATAGAAAATAAATGATAATATTAAGTTATAAGTATTTCCTTTAAAATGTTCTACCAATTTTAACAGTCAAATTTAAATGTCAAATAATTTTGTTGTATTAAATTGACTCGAACTTCAAACCATTGAACCAAAACCTCGCCAAAATCTTCAAAAATGTTTTTATCTTTATACAATTTGGCTTAGGGTATATCTTAAGTCTATCATCATGTGCTATCAGTTGCGTAGTTGCATGTTTTGTGGTCTTTTGCTCTTTTCGCTTGCCGATTATCATATGGACACACAAGTTATTATAACTTTTCATGATACATTTTCCCCACTTTCTGACCTTTTTCCGTTTCTGTAGCATACAAATGTGCGCTACGCATGCCGTAAATTCAGGCAGAACCAATACTCCTAAGAGGTCGGATCTGTTGGCAGAAACTGGGTCACAAATCAACTGAAATATAGACAATTAAATGGTTTATGATTATAGTTTATTTTTATAACCTGTAATGACTGGAAATTCCATCGTAACTCAGCATTGAGTGCAATTAAGACAGTCCCAAGAAGTCTGTATAAATTTCCTCATTATTAAACATTAAACAAATTGTAATCAGCATAAACTTTTAACTCACAATTAAACCAGTTAATGCAATGGCCGACAATTTGACACCATTTGGTAGCGCGTTTGAGGGCAAAGCTTTATAATGGTATTAAGCGTGTATTAATGGCATTACCATGAATCTTTTATTTGCACTCGGGCATAGACATGGACATGAACATGGCACACATGTAAACCTATAGAAGAGACTCACACCCTCACCTAGTCACGCATTCCGGATTCCGTTTGCTTAGCGAACGCGTTCTAATTGTCACTCCCCATGGCCAACATCATCAGTTACCCTGGATTTGATGTGGTTTGCTGTGGTCTGTTTTGAGTTACAGTTCGAGTTCGCGTTGGGGTTCCATCTGATAATTACCAATTGGTTTCGCAGCTAAACAAATTTCTTTTGATTAGTTTGTGAGGCACATAGGAAACTTGAAACAGTAGCAGCAACAACAACTCTGGGACTGGACAATGAATCGACGTCGTCATCATCAAAGGAATTGATTACGTTACCCGCATTGTTCTTTCATTTTTTTTTTGTTTTCTGTGTCAGCCTTCTCCTAGTGCCAAATGCAATAAACAATCATTTTTAATTGAACAGCGACATCAACAACTAAACTGAACTGTCCACGTATGTATGTATGTGCAGCCATCATATAAATTTTTGTACTCATTCTCGTACTTACACTCATACTCACACTCATACTCATAACCATTCTCATATGTTAACAATACACCCCGAGGTCGGAGCGATGACACAGCTGCCTCTGGAATCCGAAAGGGTCGCAATGGATTTTCATATTGATATCGCCACATGGCGCGTTGCGAATGCTTCGCATATTTCTTATCAGTTGAGAGAAATTCTTTCTGACAAATTGTTATATAATTGAATGACTTTTGCGATATTTGAATGGGTTCATTTCAGTTTGAAAATTATTTATTTATTTTATTTATTTAATGTCAACTAAATGCAGTTGACTAAATGAATTTATAAAAAATAAAATTAAATTATATAATACGTTATTAAATTAATAGGAATTATATTTATGATTTTTTTAGAAGACTGTTCAGAACAAAGAGTATTATTATATTGTAACACAATCATAATAACTTAAAGCAAACTTTTAATAATAAAAATATTAAATTATTATATTTAACTAAATATACAAATATTTTACGTCAAATTATCTTTCAATTCATTGAGTAAAAACTTAATTGGACACTGAGGAACGGCCCAATTTATTTTTAATAGTTTGTCATATTTTCTATTTCATGTTTTGCATTTATGCAACATTCCCAGCCCTACGCCGTCCTGGACAGTTTGAACAAGTTTCGACCCCTTTCCATTAGGGAACATACAAAAAAGTATAAATAATGAAAAATGTGCCTAACTCGATAAATGGGTCTGCGATCGGGTTTCAATTCGCCAGAGAGACTCTTGTAGTTGTTGTGACTGCTTTTTTATTGAATTTTTATGCAATTTTGTTAACTGGATCAATTATTTCAATTGCGTGCTCAGTAAACACAGACGGCGTTCATGACGCAGAGGCCTCGTCAATAGCGTTCAACGGTCAAGCCCCCGAAACGGCGCCATATTCACATACATACTGTGTATATGTGTGTGTAAGTGTGTACACACCACACCCAAACTAAGTTCAATTTGTAGTGGTGTGGTGTGGCCCTTTTGTGGGGAGAACATGGCGAAGAACTGAAACTCTGAACTGGGAACTTGTTGTGAACGTCATCACCCGAGTATTGCCCCATTGTTTGGCACGCTCCGCAAATTGCAGAAGTCAACAGAAACAGCTGCGAAGCCATTTACTGGAACTACCCACAATGCGATACAATGCGACTCGCATACACACAAGTCAGGCATGCAACAGACCCCAATGCCCGAACCCCCAGCCCCCAAGAGGCCCCACCCTTAACACCTACTAGCTAAACGAGTTCGCTCATATTTTTCTATATTTTTCTTTCCACCTGGTGGACAACATCAAAAATTAAGTGCGGGTAAGCGGCAGAACAGGAAGACAGGCGGAAGTGAAAGGGGAGTTAATATTTTTATTTTTTTTTTTATTTAATTGCTCTACGCAAAATTTGAGGGTCTTTGGTTCAGTTCAGTTCAGTACGCTTGGATTCCTTTTTGGGGTGCAGTCGACTCTTTGGATTTTAGTTAAACATGGAATTAAATACAACATTTTTTTTGCATATACTCGTAGTGCAATGTTTAGAGCTCTTCTTGTTGTTGTTGTTTGAGGTCAAGGTTTGAAATGCTTTAGTTGGCTCAGCTCAATTAGCTAAGGGGTTACTAAATTACCGTTATCCAACATTTGCGTAAGGTCAAGGCCTGACAGTCAGTCAAGTCAACAGGGTCCAACAAAAGAAAGAAATGTTCCGTCATTAATCAGTCGAGTTTTATTGAACCGAACTTGCGAAATTGCGACGAACGCAGCTGCGTTTCTATTTATAATTAAACAAGAATGAAAGGCTTTCTTCAGAACACCGAAGTTTTTACACCCTGTATTTAAATTTGACTAATTGTAATCCGATTTAAAAAATTAGGATATACATATGTATGTATGAGATTTTACCAAATACACAATCTAAAGACTTGACAAATTCGTTCTCTTTTAACGATAACCCATATCTCGTTATTCCCTGCCTCGAAGAGCCTATCAACAAGCCCAACTGTCTAGCAATTGATTAATGTCGTCAACTCCATTTCTTTATCTGCACTCAATCATTTATTTTATTGATTCGCATAAAGGGACGACAATTGTGAAATATCGAACAAAACAAAACTTCAATTGGCGATTATCGTACAAAACAATACGAGTAACGAGAAATATTGTTTATTCATTTTACTCAGCATAACAAGTGAGAACCGGATAATACTGATTTTAAATGATATTGTGTGTCGGAATAATGCAGTTAGTTGAAAATGCCAGACGTTTTATGCTGTTCAATTCCAAGTTACTCCATTTTTACAAATTAAAAAATGTTCCACGACATTAACTTTAAGAGGTTGCCAGACAAATTAAGAATGCGCTTTTAAAGTTTACAAAGTGAAGTTGGCTTCGCTTCAGCAATTGATCTGCCAGTGTTGCCAATCGGAGTTCAATTAAAGGAATCAGGTAGCTCTTTTTCAAAAATAAACGAATTGATTTCCAGTTTATTGCATTGTTGCCAATTTGTTTTTAATTAGCTACATTTTAAGTTAACCTAATCAAAAAAGAACAGTAAATTAAGAAACAAATATTAACACGGCAAGCATTTTTAGCAAGTCCGTATTCTTACCTCCTTACACACTTTTATTTATTTGATCCTTTTCTTATTATTTATATATACATACATACACTGGCGCACATATTTATTGGCACAGCAAACATTTTGAGATTTGGGGGCTTTATTGTTCCCCTATCGTTAACATATTGGTATCAATGGAAAGGTCACTTAAATTCCGTTTGAATGATATAAAACTTTCCTTAACCTATTAAGTACCCTTCGAAAATTTCGAATTTATGTAAAAGTCAATTTTCAAAACTTTTTTCCTCGATTTTTTACCAAAAATATTTTGATGCAAAAAAATTCTTTAAACAATTTAAGGAGTGACTGCAAAAAAAAATTTTCAAAAATATTTTTGCTAGTATTTTTTATAATTTTTTGAAAATCCTAAAAATGACCATTTTAACCCCTTTTTCCTACTTTTTACATAAAAAGTGCCTTTTTAGCAATTTTCAAAAAATTATAAAAAATACTAGCAAAAATATTTTTGAAAATTTTTTTTTGCAGTCACTCCTTAAATTGTTTAAAGAATTTTTTTGCATCAAAATATTTTTGGTAAAAAATCGAGGGAAAAAGTTTCGAAAATTGACTTTTACATAAATTCGAAATTTTCGAAGGGTACTTAATGGGTTAAGGAAAGTTTTATATCATTCAAACGGAATTTAAGTGACCTTTCCTTTGATACCAATATGTTAACGATAGGGGAACAATTAAGCCCCCAAATCTCAAAATGTTTGCTGTGCCAATAAATATGTGCGCCAGTGTACATTTCTTTAAAGCTTTGCTTCACCCTCTATTGTCTTGCAAATGTGATAAAGGGCATTGCGAAACAACTCCCTTCAACAGATCTAACAAAGGCAGGCACAATGTTGTTTAGTGTGTATGACACACGCGATATGCCCTTGAATTATTCATAGATTTCATTCATGCACAATTCAAACAAAACAAACTCGAGTATATAATCACACATACACACATGTACATATGAATATGTACTATACAAGGCTTTATATGTTTATAAGTGCGTTTCAAATACGACAATTTTGCCGGCTACTGAAAGTTCAAGAAAACCAAAACAACAATAGATATGCACGATTACATATGTGTATAGATTTGTATATGTATGTGTGTGTATCTGTGAGAGTAGTTGTAGCGATAAGCCGTGTCGATGACGAGGGCGACGCCGGCGCAGTATTCCAAAGGCCAATAGCCGCTGATATTTGTTCTATGGAGTGCCCTAGTGGGGCAGGGGCGTCAAGGGGCGGGGGGACTTTCCCTTTTTTGTGTAGATACGATCATGTGGCTTTGTTTGTGTCCGCGTAGCTTGAATGCCTTCTACTCGTATCTGTGAGATACAAATTTATTTACTTATGTTCATTATTTGTTCTTTTTGCCAGGCAATGCAACGCAAGTTGGCAAAGACTGCAGAAGATGAGCAGCAACAGCAACAACAACTACACTTACAACTTGAATTACAGCAACGTCAACAACTGGAGGAGCAGAATGTGGAACTGGAACTGACGCCTCCCGCAACGCCGCCAACGCCAGTGCCACCTACATCGCCCACGAGCAGCATCGCCAGCAGCATTGACTTGAAGTTGGTGAGCAAATATGCACAATAGCAATAAATAGCCCACAGAAAGGCTATACGAAGACTTAATACCCTTTTTTCACTGATAAAATCCGAATTCTATAACCCTCTGCAAGGGAATAAAAATCAACAATTAGTGTCAACTATGTAATCGCTATTGATGACCTGTATTTCTTGCACTCCCTATCTCTTTCTTTATCTCTATCTTTGTCTTTATCTCTATCTCCATCCCCATCAGCGCACACGTCGCGAACTTGAGCGTAATCGTGAATTTGTCAGCTCGCTTCTGTTGGCCTACGAGCGCAACGAGAAACTGTGGAATCCCAAACATCCTGGCTACAAATACAATGCTAAGCGTAGTGTCTACGGAGAATTGGCGGCTCCACTGCAGGCCGTCTTCCAAATGCCACTAACGGGCGCCGAAATCTTTGCCGTGCTCAAGGAACTGCGTGGACGCTATCGCCGTGAGCTGAGCAAACTCAATTCCCTGGGTGGCAAGTACAAGTCGCGTCTTTGGTACTTTGAGAAGATGCATTTCTTGCGCGGCGTCATCGAACACAAACGGGCGGAAAGGGAGGCAAAGGTAAGACCCAAACTAAGCCAAGTTATTCCATATACTAATTAGCCCAATCCTCAACAGAGCGAGTCAACGGAGAGCGAAAAGTCGAGTGAGACGGACAATGAATCGACCACAAAGTCGGCGCAGTTCCGTGAGGTGCTCAGCTGCATCATTGATGCATTCCGGCGCCAGGAGAGCCTGTGGAACCCCCAGCACTTTGACTACAACAACTGTTGTAAGAAGGAACTGTATCGGGAGATCTCGGCGGAGCTGCTCGAGGAGCTCAACTACGAGATGAGTGGCGAGGAGTGCTACAAGGAGATTCAAAAGTTGCGCACGCGCTATCGCAAGGAACTGCGCATGGTGATCAAGCACAAGGGTCTCTATCTGCCCAAGCTCTGGTGCTACGATGAGCTGGAGTTTCTGCATAAAATACTGCAGGATCAGATCTTTAACAAGATCAGCAAGGTAAAGATGACCAAAAAGTTCTCTCATCAATCAAAATAATAATCCACTTCATGATCTATTTTCAGAAAAAGGGCGTAGTGGAAACGAATCAAAAGACAAAGTTCATCAATGCCAGCTGTATCAGCTTCAACACGCAGGAGGATCAGCTGCAGTTTGTGGAGATCTATCGCAACTATCCAGCCTTGTGGGACGTGGATCATCCAGACTTTCGCTCCAACGCATATCGCAATCAGGCATTGGGCCAAATGCTGGAGGAGCTTAACACGACGTTTCAATGCGCCTACACTCGGGCACAGCTGGAGAAGACGTTGTTTGAGCTACGCAAAGATTTCTCAGCACAGAAACGGAAAATACTCACAAACGCGGCCGGATCCACGAGCATACCTCTGCTCCATGCCAAGCTGGGCCAGTATCTCGAACAGAATCTGGGCCCCTTTCGCTGCGGAGTGTGTGGCGAGCTGATCAAGACCTGTGATCAGTACAAGGTACATCGATCGGGACACGATGGCACTCAGCCATTCATATGCACGCTCTGTGGCAAGGGATTCCAGATGCCATGCAACCTGACGGTGCACATTCGTCGCCATCGACGCGACTTTCCCTATGCCTGCGAGCAGTGCGACAAGAGATTCGCCACATCCACCGAGGTGGCCATACATATGCGCACGCACACCGGGGAGCGTCCCTACATCTGTGATCTGTGCGGCAAGTCGTTCAAGACGTGGTCATTCTTCGACATCCATCGGCGCACGCACCTCAATCAGTCGACGTTCCATTGCCCCATCTGCGATAAGGGATTCTACGAGAAGAATCGCTTCACCGATCACATGAATGCCCATTTAAACATTCGCAAGCATTTGTGCACCGTCTGTGGCAAGACTTTTACCACTTATGGCAATCTCAAGAAGCACACCGAGCTCCATCTGGCCGTGAAGAAGTACAAGTGCGCGGCTTGTGGCAAGCGTTTTGCCCAGTTCGCCAGTCTGCGATGGCACCGCAAGCGTGAGCACAACTTTGAACAGAGTCAACAACTACAACAACAACACGAGGAACAGCATGAGCAGGGTGACGAGGAGGAGGAGGAGGAGGGAGAAGAAGAGCTGGATGTGGTCATGGAGGAGTCATAAATAAAAGCCAGACACTCGGTCTATAAGGAGCTAGTTCTATTGGCCCTCTAGTACTTAAAGATAATCACTGTAACGCGTGTACTTATCATATCGTCCAAATATCATTAAAGTAATCTAATGTACACTTAATTAAGTTCCAGTTAACAGTACTTTGTAGTTTATAGTTTCGGTTGTTGTTGCTCATCGCTAATCAAACGCTTAATTCATCGTTAATTAATTGATGTTATAAATTAAGTAGTTTTATGACTGAAAGTGCGAGTTCAATTGAATTATTATTGATAAGATTTACAACATACAATATTAAAATAATAATAATCAACAATTTTTAATTAACGATCTCAAAGTGTATTAGATTAAGTAGCAAACATGAAATTTATAATTATTTTATTTTATTGTATTTAAAAGATGCATTTGTTTTACTCTCCAGTGGTGTTAATCATAAATCAGTATTTAGCTGAAAGTTGACAATACTATTGAATACTTAACTTATAATAATAATTGTTATAGTTTTTCATTATTTAAACTCATATGAAGGTCTGTTAATTTCAGAATTATGCACAGAGTTCGATTTCTATAAATTGTTGCCATAAAAACGGCAAATTAATTGCAACAATGACTTATGGGCAAATAAACACAATGCAATGAACTGTAACAAATTTAATGGAAACGAAACAATTGTAAAAGCGTAAAGGAGAAACAAATAAACAAACAGATAAGTAATGGGCGTACAACAATGAGAAACAACAACAAAATGTTTTTGAGTTGGGCATCAAGAGAGGGGGAATAGAGATTGGGGCTTATCTCGCGATGCAGAAATCAAACAGACGCCGACTAATTGACAGTTCTCTCTCAATTTCTAAGTAGATGAATATACATATTTCTCTTTATTAAAATTAATTGATGGCCATTTTCAGAAATATGTAATTAATCTAATGCTTTGTTGTTGGCCTTATCTGCATTTGTACAGACTTTAATGTTTTGAAGCTATACCAACGATCCCAAAAGATGCCTTGTGCATTGTCCGTCAATCCCTTAAAGTACTTTCCATTGAGATTGCTAAAAATACAAGATATATGTATATATGCAATTATATAGAATAGAACTACACCCAGAAAATTTTTATTTTAAATCTAAGAAAATTAACATAAAATTAGACTTTAAATAAAATATAGATAAAATTGTCTAGTAATTGGGAAACAAAAATTTCAATATTTAAGAAAACTGTCAAAAAATTAGAATTTATATAAAATTAAAAAAAAAGGTCTGATAATTAGAAAACAATTTTATAGTTTTAGAAAATCTGCTCTATTTTTGTGAAAATTTATTCTTAATTAGTTAATCAGTTTTAGAAAAGGTTTTCAAAATATAGAGTAATATATTTTAAAGCTGAGGAAAACTGCTTTAAGATTATCATTTATCTAAAATTTAGAAAAAATAATGATCCAAAATCGCCTTTAAAGCTCTAAAAACTTTAGAAAATTGGCTCTTAGTTGCTGAAAAATAAATCCTAGTTAATTAATCCGTTTTCGAAAAAGTTTCTAGTGGTTTTAGTGGTGATTTTAGGGTAAGATTTCTTTAAGTTTAATAAATTTCTTGAATTCCCTTCACCTACCTTCGGGAGCAAAAGTCGTACCACCAGGCACCATGATGATGTTCGGCGCAATTCATGTGGGTAAACTCGTCATGATCCCGGTCATAAGTCGAGAATTTCATTTTGTCGTGTGTGCGCATTGCATCGCTGGCATTGCCATGATAATGACCCAGTAGTTTCATCTCGTAGCCCTCGTCCTCTCCACCGATAACGAATTTGTCGTAGAGGGCGAATCGGTTGCTTCCATTGAACAGACGCAACGAGATGTACAGCTCATGGGGCTGGAATGTGGTTAGTCTGTGCAGCTTCTCCAGTCCAATGAAGAACTCGCCATTGAGTTTGCCAAATCCCTGGCGGTACTCGCTCCAGTTGCGATAGAAATCCACAGATCCGTCCACACGTCGCTGGATGACTGTCCAGCCAGCTCCTGCCTCGGTCAATCCATCGCAGGGCACCAGAAACGGTCGAAAGTCGGGCAGTTGCATCAAATGAATCCCTGAGGTTTTCCCATATGGTAAACAACTGTCGGTTGCCGCCTCCCAATCGGCCAGCAGATCATCTTTCCTCTCCCTGAGCTTTGATTCCAAGTGGTGTACCCTTAACTTTAGTTGTTTCATTGTCTCCACATTGGTGGCATTTAGTTTCTTATATATTCCCAGCAAATGCTGCTTTCTCTTCAGTCTCGTCTCATAGGTGCTGGACTTTATTTGCAGGCTTTTGATTTGTTCATCCTTTTCGCTTAAACTGACGCCCATTGAAATGTTTTGAGCATTGCAGGAGTCCAGCAATTCCTGATACTTTTTCAGATGATCCCCATCGGATTTATTGAGGGATTGCAGCTGATTTATTTCATTCTCCTTTTCGTTGATGGTGACCGCGTTTTCGGCCAATTTGGACATGTAAACGTCCAAGAGATCGTTGAGATCATCTTTGCTAATGCTGATCGTCTTATGGGCATCTATTTGAAATTCCGCTATTTTTGGCTTCGTTGTAACTGTTTGATTCCCAATCGGAACTTGGCTTAGTGTATTGTTTTGGCAAGCAAGAGTTTGATTTTTTGAATCTACTCCACAGTCTTTAATTGGATCCTTTTTCTTAGCAATGGAAACTGTCAATTTGCCTTGTAAAGACCACGGAATAGCTAAAATTAACATAACCACTAAAAAATAGTTTTCTTTTTCCATAATATTAGTAATAGTTTAGTCACTGGCAGTTTACGCGATACTGAATAACAACCGCAAATCAAATTACTGTTTTATAACTAGAATTATTCAGGAAGTTCAGCTTAGAATTTACTTGATAAGAAACTCGCTGCAATATAGGCACGTGCACTTGAATTATTGCATCTGATTCAGTTTCTATTTATCAGTTCCGCAACAGCATATTTTGTAATCATTAGCTAATTTTATATACAGAAACAAATGTATTTTCTCTTGAATTTAGCGCATTTGAATTACGCGCGTTTTGATAACGAGTTGGCAGCACCCTGCACTGCTCTTGAGTGCATGTATTGCCGTCCCTCTCCCACGCAGTGGCTATTGTCCATTTAAGTATACAGAATTTTTCTGACAGAAAGAAGTTGTGCGGAACTTGAGCTCCGTAAAAATATTTAAAAAACGTTATTAAATAAAGGCTTAAAGTGGTTAAATAATTCTTAAAATAATCATGAAGTGCAGCTTAATCGAACTTAGTAAAATTCAGTAAAAGTATTCTACTGGATTACAGCTAAAATCAAGTTAGCTTCTGCCTCAATTAACTCAGACTCAAACCAGTTTTCAGCCAGAAACGACTTTCCCAACTTCGTCGCTTCAAACAAAGCGCATACGTCAGCAAGTGCAGTCGCACTTTGTTATAAACTCAGTAAAATATACAAAATTAATCAACAAAAACAACTTTAAAATACAATTTGTGCATCAGTTAACTAAGTAAAGCTAAAAGTTGTAATCAAAGTTATGGAATACGTGCAATATAATGTACTTAAAAATTCATATGAAAGAGGTCAAAGCAAAGGCCATGACGGGTGCTCCGCTGGCCGAAGCAGCGCAGTTAACGCAGAAAAGACTTGATTGTGTTGGTATGCGTTTGTCTGTGTGTCGCTGATGTAGCAACAGCAGCGCAGTCAGCGTCAAATTTTCTCTACATGGCAACTGCAGTCGCCGTCGCACGACTGCAATTTGAGTGTACAAAGAAAACGAGTCTTTCTTTGTTGGCTGGAAAAGCAGCAATGAAGGGTGTGTATTTGTATTTTTAGACTCTCCCTTCTTCTGTTTATCTCTTGTTTGCGTTTCTGCTTAAGTTCTTTATCTTGATAGTCTGCCATTTCACATGTACATACAAAAATGTGTAACCAATTGATTTTTTACTCTTTCAGTTATGGATATGTCCTTTACCTTGTCTAACAATGGAGCTGTACGAAATTAATGGGAGCTGTGGTAAGTGACCTTTAACCTCTAATTGGGTCACGAAAGTTTTTGCAATCAACTTAATTGTCTATCAATAAAGCACAAAATTAACAGCTTTCACTGAATAGTCGATAAATGCGTTAGGGAAACAAGTAAATTTTGAAATTAAATAGACAATTAAATTAATATTGAAGCATAGAATTTAATATATTTGAGATATTTTGAGCTTTATGTTTACCTTATTAAAATTATTTTGAGTTTTATTTATTCATTTAATAAGTTAATGTGCGTGATATAGTTTCTTATTAAAAAAAAAATTCTAAAAGATAAAATTTTGTACATAGATTTAATCTTAACCTAACAGCTGTGTGGTCTGGTAGCTCAGTGGCTAGAGTCGCCGACCTGTCACATAAGTAGAACTTCCAGTTTGAAAAAGCTGGGTTCGATTCCCCCCGTCAATGTAGCCAAACATGTGTTTTTAAGTTCTTCGGAATGAAACGCAAAAATATATACTTTCCCTCATTTAAAAAAAAAAAAAAAAAAAAAAAAAAACCTAACAGCTGCTTTAATATCAAATCTTAGGTCGTGTATTATTTTTGTTTACAACTTTATACAGCTCTGTTTTTTCTCACGCTATGAAATTAAAAAACGTGCTCATTAATCTCTCTCTCTCTTATCACTTAAGAACCTCAGAGTGACCCAAAATTCTGAAGCAGACAAAGTCGATTAGTTTTTATCATTTTGCCGTTTGTCTGTCAAATACCTTATCAGCAAAAAACCATTAAAAATGTGTTCACTTTAGAAACTAAACAGACAACATTCTTTTTCAGTTCAATAAACTCGGACAGCAAATGATCAGATTTCCCAAAGGAATGATAGCACTAGAGAGCAGGCCAGAAGATGATCTGCTAGTGAGCTGTGCCTGGCAGCATTTGGTATTTATGACTACTATTCTACTTGCTACAAAGCATCGCTAACGATCCACCAAACCACCACACATACTAAGTATATCTCAGGCAGCGTGTATCATGTTATATATATCCACATATCTATATATATATATCTATGTCCCCAATTATAGAGAGTAAGTGTCTTTGCAGATAATCCACATCAACCAAAACCAAACCAAACTACAACAAATCATCGCAGCGCTAATTCTAATTCTACTTAAACCCCTCCTACAATCATGATTATTATATAAACAATTATTGATATTTATAAATGAACTCAACTTATGGCGTAATTGAAACCTTTGCAGCACCCAAATACCAAACAGCCTATGCTTGCGAAGGTAAGAAACTGACCATCGAGTGTGAGCCGGGCGACCTAATCAATCTGATACGAGCCAACTATGGACGCTTTTCAATCACCATTTGCAATGATCATGGCAATGTGGAGTGGAGCGTTAATTGCATGTTTCCTAAAAGCCTCACCGTACTAAATTCAAGGTAAACAAGGTTATTTCAATATAAGAATATATATTTAAATTTGCATTTTAAAGATTTATTATAGCACTATTAAAATATCAACTCTATTTTAATTCAATATCCTTTTCTTTACACAGATGTGCTCATAAACAGAGCTGCAGTGTCCTGGCGGCCACCAGCATGTTCGGTGATCCCTGTCCCGGCACGCACAAGTATCTGGAGGCACATTACCAATGCATCTCGGCGGCGCAGACGTCGACTACCACCAACAGGCCAAGTCCACCGCCCTGGGTGCTCAGCAATGGGCCGCCCATCTTTGGCAATGGCAGTGGTCTGATACAGCCGCCAGCACCACCGCCTCGCCTGCCCACACTGCCGGGTGTGGTGGGCATACATGGCATCAATGCAGTGCCGCCCACGCTTGCCACGCCCAGCAGCAGCAGCACGGCAACATTGCCGGGCGGCAGGCTCAAGGGGGTAACTAGTGGCAGTACAACGACCAAGCATCCAGTTGGTCGACATGATGGGCTGCCTCCGCCGCCACAACTGCATCATCATCATCATCATACGGACGAGACGACGCCCACCAAACCCAGCAGCAGCAGCGGAAACGCTAGCAATGTCACAGCTCCATCGAATACACGCATTCTAACTGGAGTTGGTGGATCAGGCAGCGATGATGGCACATTGCTGACCACCAAGAGCTCTTCCAATCGCACGCCGGGAACAGCAGCCAGTGCTGCCAATAGCAGTCTGAGTTTGGGTGCGGGCGGAGCGAATAGCGTTGTGCGCACCATAAACAACATCAACCTGAATGCAGCTGGCATGGCGGGTACTGATGACGAGTCCAAGTTGTTCTGTGGTCCGACACATGCGCGCAATCTCTTCTGGAACGTTACGCGCGTTGGCGATGTCAATGTACAGCCGTGTCCTGGAGGTGCTGCCGGCATTGCCAAGTGGCGCTGTGTTCTGATGAAGCGTCTGCCCGACGCCGGCTACGATGAGTACGACGATGATGTGCCGGCTGCGAGCAGCACAACACCTCTGCCCCCAAGTTCAGGAGTCGATTGCATGCACAACAGCAGCAACTGTGAACCGCCCGTGAGCATGGCACACAAGGTGAACCAGAGACTACGCAACTTCGAGCCCACGTGGCATCCGATGACACCGGATTTGACACAATGCCGCAGTCTTTGGCTGAACAGTCTCGAGATGCGTGTGAATCAGCGCGACTCCTCGTTGATTTCCATTGCCAACGATCTGTCCGAGGTAACCAGCAGCAAGACACTCTACGGCGGAGACATGCTGGTCACCACAAAGATCATACAGACCATGTCGGAGAAGATGTTTCACGACAAGGAAACGTTTCCCGATCAGCGACAGCGCGAGGCCATCATCATGGAGCTGCTGCATGGCGTTGTCAAAACGGGCTCTAATTTACTCGACGAATCCCAGCTGTCCTCTTGGCTGGATCTCAATCAGGAGGATCAGATGCGTGTTGCCACCTCACTGTTGACGGGTCTGGAATACAATGCTTTCCTCTTGGCCGACACGATCATCCGGGAGCGTAATGTCGTGCAAAAAGTCAAGAATATACGTAAGTTGACAGACTTGTTAAGTTTTAATTGGTACTTACTTGAATATCGTTTATCTTTTAAGTGCTCTCTGTGCGTGTCTTGGAAACAAAGACTATACAAAGCAGCGTTGTTTTCCCGGACTCGGATCAGTGGCCGCTCAGCTCCGATCGCATTGAACTGCCTCGGACTGCGCTGATTGAGAACAGCGAAGGCGGCCTGGTGCGCATTGTGTTTGCCGCCTTCGATCGCCTCGAGTCAATTCTAAAGCCCAGCTACGATCATTTCGATTTGAAGAGTGCACGCAGTTACGGTAAGAACTTGAGACTATTAAATATCCTGTAATTTAAGTAAGGTTACACACCAGAGTTTATTAACTCTGTGTCACTAACGGTATGAGCTAGAAGGCTGAAAGTTTCACAGTAGTTCAAGTTCGTTAAATACGACAACTAAGAGTCCTATCAGTAAGATCTACAATATTCAACCTGCAAGTGTGCTAAAATTGTAATCTCATTCAAAATTCGAATATAAATTTTATCTGATCAGAATCTACTGGGACCCGCACACTAAGTTTGGTGTCTCTAGCTATACTATATAGCTAGCTATATACTATAATTACTATATTAGTATTTTAATTACAAACTCCAATGAATATCATATTTAATGCTTCTGCTTTCTTTCTTTAATGCAGTGCGCAACACAGCTATTTTGTCCAACGATAGCGATGCAGCCACAGGGGAGTTGCAGCAGCGCATACGCATACTGAACAGCAAGGTAATCTCGGCCAGCTTGGGCAAGGGTCGCCACATCCAGTTGTCGCAGCCAATCACGCTCGTGTTGAAGCATTTGAAGACGGAGAACGTGAGCAATCCCACCTGCGTGTTTTGGAACTACATTGACCAGTAATTATACAGATTAAACTTAGTAATTAGGTGCATATTTATTTGACAACATTTACTTTAATCTTACAGCGCTTGGTCCGCCAATGGCTGCAGCTTGGAGTCAACCAATCGCACGCACAGCATCTGCAGTTGCAATCATTTGACCAACTTTGCCATACTCATGGATGTTGTGGATGAGCATCAGCACTCGCTGTTCTACATGTTCGATGGCAACATGCGCATCTTTATCTACATTAGTGTGGCGATTTGTGTGATCTTTATCGTCATTGCGCTGCTCACGCTGAAGCTCTTCAACGGCGTCTTCGTTAAGGTAAGAAACGCAAACGCGACACAGCTGCCGCATCAACGTGCGGGCAGCAGCAGACGCCAGCAGAATAATATACGCGATCAGACTCACGAATCATTGACACTGACCACGCCCACTGGTCCCAATAATAGTCACAGTAACAGCAACAACAACAACATCAATATGCAGCAGCAGCACACGAATTTTATACAACACAATTCCATACGCAACTCGCATCGCAACAATTTGAATTATAATCTGCAGCAGCAGCAGCAGCAACAACAACAGCAACAGGTAGTTGCTGCTGCCGCTGCTGCTGTTGTTCTCTCGCACAGTAACCACAACAATAATCACAACAACAACATGAATCAGCCGCAACGTGGCATGCAAATGAACAATTTGAATTTGAATTTACATTCGCATGGCTCGCAAGCGACAGCAACAGCAGCCACCAATACAACAACAGCAGCTGCTGCTGCAGCGGCAGCATCGATAGCAGCTGCCTTGCAACAACATGCGGCACATGTGGGCGTGGCTGCTGCCAATGCTGCGGCTAGCAACAATTTAAACATTAGCCACAATTATCTGCAAGCGCGACAACAGTCACAACAACAACAGTTACAACAGCAGCAGCAACAACAACAGCAGCAGCAGCAACAACAACATCATAATCTAAATGTAAACGATGGCAACAACGCGTTGGATGCGAACAACATCATAATGCAGGCCAATATGGATGATTTGCAGTATAAATGGTGGTGGTGGTGAAAAAACAAACAAACAAAAAAACAAATTAAAATAAAATTATAGAGTTGTAGGCTAGGCTAGGATATATAGAAATACACAATATCTATGTTAGTTTATAGGCCAGACTTTATTGCTGTCTGATGGCTAGTTAGTTAGTTATTAAATTGGAGGATCGCCTCATGTGATATAAACCTTAAGTAACTCAAATTGTAAATTGTAACTTGACTAACAACAAAACTCTGCTCTCTCTCCAGTTTTAGTTACTTAATTAGTTATTTGTCGTAGTTATATAAGTTTAGCGCATTTTCCTTTATTTAGGGGTACTCACTAATCTAATCACAATATTTTTTTGGCATGCAGTGAGTACCCCTACTATCATACCTTAACCATTTTATTTATTATTTGTATGTGCATTTCATTGTCTAACAAAACTAACTTTAAATCAAACAACAACAAATGAAAAGTTCATGTAATTTATGCATTTTGTGTTCTCTTGTCATTTTGTTTGGTAATTTCCTTTGTGCGTATTGTAATTAATAATAATAAACAAAAAAACAAATGTTTCTAATTTTTCCCTGTAAATGTTTTGCATTTTGTGTTTATTCATTTCGTAGTATTTATAATTTTAGTTGCTTGTTTCGTGTCTTGTTCCTACATATTCATATTCATAGATGTTCTATTGCTCTATTCTAAATATGCGCTAAATTTTGTATATTAGTCAATGTTGTAATTATCTTTGGACATTTTCACCACCATAAAAGAAACCACCAAAATTATTGTTAATTATCTAAATTAAGTTGAAGCTCAAAACAATTAATTAACAATTATTATCCCGTCTATTCTGCTCGCGTCATTGAAGCTTTTCTCACTTTCCAACTCTCAACTTTAATGTGATTTCTGTCTCTTCCCTGTTCTGTATCTTTCCGTCTTTCTGCAGTCTGCACGCACCTCGATCTATAGCAGCATTTACATTTGCCTGCTGGCCATTGAGCTGCTCTTTCTGCTGGGAATCGAACAGACCGAAACAAGCATATTTTGTGGTTTCATTACCGTCTTTCTCCACTGTGCCATACTCTCGGGCACCGCCTGGTTTTGTTACGAAGGTAAGCTCAATTAGGCACTGACTGCAGCCCAGGGAGCAGCTTTTAACTTATATTGTCTTGAATGTAGCCTTCCATTCGTACTCCACGCTCACATCCGATGAGCTGCTGCTGGAGGTGGACCAAACGCCCAAGGTGAACTGCTACTATCTGTTGTCCTATGGCCTCTCACTCAGTGTGGTGGCCATTTCGCTGGTGATCAATCCCAGCACGTATACGCAAAACGATTACTGTGTCCTCATGGAAGCCAACGCACTCTTTTATGCCACCTTTGTGGCGCCCATTTTGATCTTCTTTGCGGTAGGTCTTTCTATTTCTCCAACCATCAATAGCATTGCCTAATCCTTGCCCAATCGTCTTCAAAACAGGCGGCCATTGGCTACACCTTTCTGTCGTGGATCATCATGCGTCGCAAGAGTCGCACAGCTCTGAAGACCAAGGAGCACACACGTCTGGCCAATGTGCGGTAGGTCTTAGCATGTGAAACTCCTTTTATGATCTCTATTCATTTAATTTGTATTGCTTCTGCAGCTTTGACATACGCTGCTCCTTTGTGTTCCTCCTGCTGCTGAGCGCCGTCTGGTGTTGTGCCTATTTTTACTTGCGCGGCGCCAAACTGGACGAGGATGTTGCCGCCATCTATGGCTACTGCTTTGTCTGCTTCAACACGCTCCTGGGCATCTACATATTCGTGTTCCACTGCATTCAGAACGAGAAGATCCGTCGCGAGTACCGCAAGTATGTGCGCCAACACGCCTGGCTGCCCAAATGCCTGCGCTGCTCGAAGACATCCATTTCCTCGGGCATTGTGGCGGGCAACGGTGGCCCAGGCGTCGGCGGCAACGCGGCCAACTCGGCTGGCACATTGTCCAAGTCAAAGTCCAAGCTGCCGCTGGGCACAAGCGACGAGGGACGCGACGAGCAGGAACAGCAGCAGCACGAGCTGCCCGCCTCTGAGGATGCTATCATCATGGGCGCCAGCTCCGACTGTGAGTTGAGCGAGGCTCAGCAACGGCGCACGCTCAAGAGTGGACTCCTGACGGGCAGCTTGCAAGCAGCGCCAGTTGGATCCGTGGTGCTGGAGCGAGGCACTTTGCGTTCTGCCGGCATTGCCAGCGTTGGACATGCCTCGCCCACCAGCTCCGCTGGCTCCACGCATCTCATCTTTGCACACAAGCAACAACAGCAGCCGCCACTTCAGCAGCCTGGAGAGGCCTACTATCATCAGCCAGATTACTACAGCTGGAAGCAGCCTGGACAAGGACAACGCGAGTATTACAACAATGCTGGAGGAGGAGAAGGAAGAGTTGGAGCGGGCGTAGCTGGTGTTGGTGCCGCCTCGCCACAGCAGGCACATGAGGTGTTCTACTGGACGCAAAAGCACAACAACCAGCACGGCAAGAAGAAGCGTGGAGCAGGTGCTGGCGCTGTGCCCGCCTCACCAAGCGGCTCATTGCACAGTCGCGTCACAGCCGCCTCGCAGGTGCTGTTCTATCCATCGTACAAGAAGACGAGTGGCCTGAAGCAGCCGCCGGGAACACAGCAAGCGTATCCACATTATGCCGAGGCATTGGATCCACCCAACGCCGCCTACTATCAGCAGCAGTTGCAGCAGCAGCAACAGCTGCGCCAACAGCGTCAGCAACAACAGCAGCAGCAACAGCTGTCCTCGGATGAGGAGCAGGCGGAACAGCATGCGCATCTCCTCCACCTGCAGCGACGCGCGGGCGGACAACAACTGCCGGCGCCACCGCCGCACATGGCGCAGTATCAGCAGGAGTTGTTGGCGCAACAGCAGCGCCAGCAGTATAGAAATAAGCATTCCAACTGTGATCTTAGCCAGAACATGGGCTTGGGCATGACCATGGGCATGGGCCTGGGCCTGGGCGATGCCTATTACAATCAAGGCAGCAATGGTGGCGGCGGCGTCGGTGGCGATGGTGGGCCCGTTTACGAGGAGATCTTGAGCAACCGCAACTCGGATGCGCAGAACTACGAAGTGGGTGACTTCGATGTGGATGAGGTGTACAACAACAGTGTCGGCACTGGTGTCTTCAACAATATGCGCGCTGCAGTTGCCGCCGGAGGCAGTCGCTATGGTGGCAGTCTCAGTGGAGGCAGCGTCTCCTCTAGAAATAAACATCATCAGCAGCAGCAGCCACCACAGCAGCTGCAGAAACAACCACCACGTCGCTGTGCTGCTGATGATGATGACGACGACGACGATGATGATGATGAGTATGATGACGAGGTGACGGCAGCGGAGCAACTGCACGACAGCGTCTGTGATGATGAGGATAATGAGAGCGATATTGATGATGATACGCATGGACTGCCGCCTCAAAGTGATGAGCGCATGCGTCGCCTGATGGCGCTCCAAGATGAGGACTTTAAGCGGCGGTTTCAGTGAGTATCTCGGATTATAGATGTATTTTAACATATTACTAACATGTTTGCTTTGCAGACGCCAACAGCGCAAAAATGGTATGCCTCTGGAATATGGAACGTCAACCCAAGCCGTAGGAGCAGCTCATCAGGAGCACAATAATGCGGTTTTTGGGGTTAGCGGCGGCGTTGGTGAGGGCTCCATGCGTGGCGCATACCGGCAACAACAGCAGCAACTACAGCAACAACAACAGCTGAATGCCAAGTCACCGAGCGCACGCTTGGCGGTAAATGAGCTATTTGGTCATGGTAATGCCGGACCGCCGCTGCCACCGGCCAACCAGACGCCAGCACAAAAGCGTCAGCAGCTACAGAAATTATCACCGCAGTCCACAACATCATCGTCGTCGCACACATCGCACAGCAATCCGCAACACGCTCCTACACATCATCTCCAGAACCAGCCACATCTTCATCAGCAGCAGCCGCCGCCACAGCAGCAGCCGGCGCGTCATTTATCGGCCATGTTGGATGAGAACAATACGGTGCGCTGTTACCTGGAACCACTGGCCAAGTAAGACAAAAGAGGAGGAGAGGAATAGAAACCTACAGGAACTGGAGAGAACAGTAGCAGTAGACAGCAGACAGCAGCCCTCCACACATTGCATGGCCGTCGTCTTAGGCAAAAATTGTAGCTTAGGCTTAGCTATAACCTCTAGTATTAGTCATTAGTCGAAATATGGAGCATTGTGTGAAACAACATGCTGTCATGTCATGCTATACGTGCAGTGATTCGAGAATCCCAAAACTTTATATATGTATGTATATGTAACTCAATTAGACGATAGGCTAAAAAGAAACCAACCAACCAACCAAGAAACCAAGCAACCAATGCGGAGCAAGCTTATTACAATATGCAAATGGAATGGATATTCATATTGATATTGATATTGTCGATGCTCTCAATTTATACCAACTCGATATAATATAAATGTATGTACTGTATGTATATGTATAATGTAATACTAATACCATGTAATGTATAACGTATGTGAAGCGCATACATGTCACCCACATGCCATTTTTAAGTAGTTTACCAATTACTATGCATATTATATACCATATATATATATGTATGTATAATAAGATAAGATCTGAGAACTGTATGTAAATGATATATATTATATTTAGAGCGAGCATATTATATATATATATATATATTTTATGTAATTTATAAGGAGTCTATTGTTTATTTAATTCTTTCTTTACGCTGACTAAGAACTTGAACTAGATTTAAGCTTGAGATTTGTTTCCAATTTAATACTGCGATCTTAAAAAGATGTCTTCGCAACGTCTGCTGTAAATGAAGCTAAGATGAAGAAACGTTTTTGTTTTCCAGCCTGGTCCCAAATTGCGAAACAAATCTTACGCACATTGTTTTTATAATTTTTTGATTTTCTGATTCTATCTGTATGCCATTTGTTACTGCATTTCTTTTGAGCGTATTTTAAGAGAACCGGCAAAGCATTTCAAGTGTACATTTTCATCAATATGCTTTAAGCACAGATATCGTATATAGGACATTTATTTTGTACTTTATTTTTTTGAAATAAAGAGCATTTAAAGATCGCTTTATTATATGTACGAGACAAGAGAAATGTTATTGCTAAAAATTTGAATGTCTTTAGAAATAGCAACACGGACATGCTAATGCTAAAATAAAACCGAAACAGTAACATATACCTACTTATATAGCAAAGAAAGATTTCAACCAAACCTCACTTGTTAACTAGGAACTAACTGTAAAACTCTTTAAACTAGCTAACACGAAAAACAAAACAAAAAAGCCGAAATTGAACTATCCAAGAGACACCTTCATTTTCCCTAAATGACCCTAGAGAATTTTCACGCAAGTGTACAAAACCAAATAAAGACAAGAAGTAAAGTGCAAAAAACATAATAATACTAATTGTTTCGTATTTACCATGCGAAAGTAATCATTACCTATATATAAACTGCCTGCACAGCTCTTCCCCAGTCCCAGCAAAAGTATAAATAAAAATAATAAATCAAGCCTAATACAAATGCCAGTTAGAACACAGCAATTGAGAAACCTACTAATTATTAGCACAACAAATACACCGAAAATTACTTCTAATTCACCAGCTGCTCCTAATTTTTATAAAACTAAACCAAATTAAAAGAAAAAGACAAATTTACTAACAGCATTACATTTAAATAGGTGTAAATGGATTGCAAAATAGAAAAAAGGGCTGAAATTAAGGCAAATCAGATGATGGTTAAGCAAAATGAAGAGAAACTAAATAAATCTATATTAAAAACTGAAATATTGAATGTATAGTGTTGCGCCTCCTAGTACTTTACACACAAATATATATATATTGAACATGAATATATAGCTGATATAAGTATATATGTAAATGTATATTTATAATTATGATGATGCAAATGCCGATATCTACAAACTTCTTTTTTGTCTCTACATGTTTACTTTTGGATGAAACTGTAACAATTACAAGAAATAGCAAAGATGAGATCAACTCAAACCAGTATGGAATAAAAATGTTAATGTACACAATTTTTCTAATTAAGACAAAATAAAATTAAAAAAAAAAAAATTGGTTTTTTAGTACAAGCGTATTTGAAATCGATAAAATTTAGGTTTGACTCGCGGGCGAATTTAAATAACAAGTTTGTTTAGCTATCGTTATCAAACAGTCTGGTAGCTCCGTGCTCAGCTAAGTGGCAACTCTAACATCTGTGACTAGCCTTGGACGTGACTTCATTTGCAATTTGCAACAAAACAATGGCCGAATTCCAATGGCCCTGGGAGTATACATTTCCACCTTTCTTCACGTAAATAACAAATTGTAATTGTATAATTGTTTTCCGACTTACATTGACAATTTCCCACAGCTTGCAGCCACATGAAGAAACACGCCAACAGCAGTTAAAGGTCTGGTCGAATCTCTTTCTCAAATACCTCAAACACACAAATCAATTTACGATTGGAGTCAACGATCAAAACTTGCCATTATTTTGTAATGAATCGATTAAACGTCGCTTGTCGCCAGAGCTAATACTGCTAATACTGGAGCATCTGCAGGGCAGTGGACATGCGGCGCCACTAGACAAAAGACGCCAGGAGTGGCAAGTGTATTGGTATACTTTGGAAGAGTACGGAAACATGGTGTACGACTGGATTCAGGAGACGGGTCAAACAAATAGTGTGTGTACGCTTTATGAGATAGCTTCTGGAGAGAGTACCACCCAGCTGGATTTTCATGGCGTGGATGAAGCTGTATTGCTCAAAGCCTTGCGCGTATTGGAGGAAAAGGGCAAGTGCGAGCTGATTGAAATGGATGGCAGTCATGGAGTAAAATTTTTCTAAGTGTGTATTTGTTCATTAAATTTGGATAGCTTTAAATAAAATCTATCTCGTATTCCTGTGTATATACAAAGCATTATGTTTATAATTTTGGTAAATTTTATTTAATAAATAAATAAATGTAAATGATTTTTATTGAAACGTGTGGCAGCTTTGGCTACCAAAACAATATTTTTATCGAACCGCTAATTGTTCGATAGCTTATTCCGATTGTTCAGTTTAGTGAGCTACTCTTAGCTCATATAAGGTTCATATGAACTATATTCTCGGCAGACGACAATTTATTGTTTTGTTGTCTTTTTCGACCGCCAATTTTCTTTAAATAACAAATACACATAGTTTAGAAACATAATGGTAAGCCGTTGTTAATATGTAATAGTTTGATTTACCAGTTTGTAATTGATTTCAGAGCGTTGAGGACTTGGTGAGGGATAGTGCGCATTTCTTGAACGTGCAGTCGGTGCTGCAGCACGCAGCAGTGGCTTCCTTGGCCTGCACAGGACCACGCACACTTGGGCCCGATCGAACGCCACAACGGCTGGAGATTAAGCAAGACATGTCAGCCATTTTGCCAGCTGTCGAAGTAACCCGCACCGCGGTTCAGACAGTGAATATACAGCCGGCAATGGAGCTTATCGATGCATGCATATTTCCCGACATAGACGCCATTAATGCGAGCATTGTGAAGCGTGAACTTGCCGAGGAGTGTAAGCGCAGTGTGCGAATGCAGCTGAAGGAGATTAAGGAACGGCAGCAAAGTGCAGTCAATGGACGACATGCTTCTCAGCGTGAAACAGAACAACATCAGTTGCTTATTAATAGCCATGTGATGAGAAAGGAGAACGACAAACTGTTGCAGCAACAGGCCGAGCAGTTGGCCAAAAAGGAACTGGAACTGCAACAGCGGGATCAACTGGCGCTGCTTAAACAGAACAACCAAAAGCTTCTATTGCTAACAATTGAGGCCGTTTCACGGTGCCACAACAGATTTTGCAGTAAATATGAGGCAGTTACCAAATTGCTGCTAACCCTGGACAAGGAGAGTGTGCAGGCATGTGCAGCTATCAATGTTGAATTGCGGGATCTAGGCCAGATGTTCGATCAGTTAGTTGGCAAAATCAAGAATGGTAACAGCGAACAGCCAGAGTTGAGCTGTGTATTCACAGCGGAACAATACTGCCAGAGTCTGGACAGGCTGGAAGACAGTCTGCATCAACAGCTGACGGAACAGGAACAGGAGCTGCTTAAGAAAGCCAAGCAACAAGCTGAGGAAGAGAAGCAACGCATCTTGGAAGCTGAACAGCTGCGTCAACAGAGACAAGAGGAGCAGAAGCAACAGGAGCAGAAGCAACAGGAGCTAGAGGCTCAGCAAAGGGCAACAGCAGACGCCGCAGCGGCAGCAGCAGCTCAGGAAGTGCGACCTGTGGAAACACCAATTGCGCCTGCAGCTGCAGTTGCGTCTGGTGGTATCTCCACCAGCTATGTGCATCCCACACGCTTGGTGTTCTACAATGAGATTATTGCGCTGTACCAGAGTAAAGTGGATGCAGTGAAGCCGCTGCAAACGGACGAGGCATGGAAGAAATATCGTACGAATTGTCAGCGAACTATCAATGTTCCACTTAATGCCATCACGGCGTCCAGTCCCCAGCATCTGACGAATAACTTTGATAAGCTATACAATTTCTTTGCGGGACAGCCGGTAAGAACCACAGACGGAAGTACCATAACCATCAATGATCATCCACTGGCGCGCGACTATTGCATTCTCCTGATGGCAAAGAAGTTTGTCAGTCAGACGGACACCGCAATTTCAAGCAATCCGCAAGCAGCGTTTCCCTTTGCCTCTGTGATCAATAGCTTCTGGAAATTGCTGCCCGAGTTTGGCAACATCTTTTTGGCCTACATGTACAAGGAGTCGCCATATCTGGTTCCATATGTGATACCCCAACAACCGGATCAGACACCCGAGCAATACCTAAAGACAATGGGCTATCGGCTGTCGGACACGAATGAGTTGGAGAAGCCAGACATGTTCCTGAAACGCCAAACGGGCATTGCTCGTCTCTACGCGGCGGTTATCATCACTCCGGGCCGCAAGGCGGATGGACCGACGCATACGTTTGGCCTGGAGGAAGCCTGGCGGTGGCTGACCCACATAATGCTGGTCAAGCCGCTGCCCGACATTTGTGCCACCATGATCATGGAGATGCTCCAGACCCTGGGCTTTGAACTTTGGCGCGCATATGGACAGAACTTTTTAAAGCTTCTGGTTTACATACAGACGGTCTACATTCCGCAGCTGGCGGCTTACGACGAAGGTGGACCCAAGACACGGCTGGAGATGCTGCTATCTAAATTTCTACGTGAACGTCAAATCCCACAGGCTGTGGGTGTGCTTCCTCCTGGATTTTGGTAGCTGCACTAGTGCTAGTTAACATTTAAGTGTCCAATGTATTAGTGTGTAGGCTAAATTTAATACTTAGTTAAAGTTCTTTGCATTCTTTGTTAATTCTCATCCGTAATCCCATTTCGATTTAGAAATTTCCTTTTTTATGGCCGGATTATATTAATAAGCAAACTTATAAGCCCATTTTTAGTTATCAAATTGTTTGTTAAATCAATATCCATTAAAAAACTGTCAAGAAATGGTTCGTGTTAATCAAAAGAAATCGAAATCAAGCTGTCAATCAATACAGTCTGGATCGAAAAGAGGCGCAAGCTACAAAAGGCCAAGTACACCTAACTGTCGCAATCCGTTTCTCATATTCCTGCAGCAATTCCGAGACAATGACAAGACGCAAAAGTATAACATGTCCGCTTTCGAGAGTTCTGCGGTGGCGGGACATTTGTGGCAGCGCATGACGGAAGCGGAGAGGAATCCCTATATCCGTCTAGCGCACAAATTCAACTACGTCTTCAAGTCGAGAAATCGAAAAGTTAATTGGGTTCTTCGGAAACTGCGTCAGGTCGTGGCTGATGGCAAGCTTCAGCTGCATTGCATGTGTGCGCTGGCCTCCAAAATGGTAGCATGGAATGAACGGATTATGTCTAAAGTATGCGACCTGGACGACAATACAAGCGACGACTTTGAGGACGATTAAAAAACCGAACTTTACTTTTAAAACTTTGTTATCTTGATATTCTAAATTGAAATGTGTTTAAAGAAAAGACTTGTCTTGTTTCTGTGGGTTATCTGGCAAGGATTAAGTCTTGGATCAGTGGGGCATCTTAACAAATCTTACAAAAGTTGGACATTTGAAAGCCACAATTTTATTGATCGAAAGTAGCTGAAGGCAGAAATCATTATATGAACGTTATGCAATTGAACATCAAACTATAACACAAAGTGTTTGCTTTCGCTGCCTTTTGCATCCACCTAATCCTCCTCCTCATCATCATCGTCGTCGTCGTCGTCGTCAAGATCCAAATCATCCAGTTCGCCCGCCAAATCCAAATCGGTGAACAAATCTTTGTTGATTGCGGGCGCACTGTCAGCACTGGAAGCGGCGGCCGCTGCATCTTCGGCTGCTGCGGTTTTGGCTGCCTCCTCTGCTTGATCAAGTAATCTTGTGCTGGATGCAATGGTGCCGGAATCATCGACCTCTTTGGCAGCCAACGAAAGTGCTGCCAGGTCGAGTTCCTTAAATTCAACAATATTCTCATCGTCATCGTCGTCGCGCTTGTAGACATCGAAGGCAGCATCGCCATCCTCCATGGGTCCATCGTCGACCAGATCGGGATTGAAGCTGAACATTTCGCGACCTGAGATACCAAACTGTTTGCCTTTGCTGAAGTCGCTCTTCTTGCGCTCCTCTTCTGCAACCAGTTTCGCCTTCTTCTCCTGCAGTTTGCGCTTCTTCCAGGCCAGGAAAGACTCTAACGTGACGCGAGTTTGATTGGGACCCAGAGCGGCACGTTCTTTCTCAATGAGATCTTCAAGCGAAATCTCCGAGACTTTCTCCTCCTTCTTTTTATCCCGCTTGAGAACATAGCCAGCGGGTAGAGCGTGACGATAAATGCATTTCTCACCATTGGGACACTCCCAGAACCAGCCGTATTTGGACTTCTCCACGGCTTCCAGGAAGAATTTGCAAATCTGTAAATAATTGATTGATTAATGAATAAATTTCGCCAATTCGCTGAGAATTTTCATTACAATTTCCGTGGTGGGTCGTCGCTTCTCGCCCGAATGCTTCTTGTCGATCACCTCCTTCAGCTTGGCATCGTCCCAGTTGGTCATGGGGTCGTCTTCACTATCACGCATATCCACATACATCGAACGCTTCTCCACCTTGTTCTCGATGGACAGATCGTGAGAGAACTTGCACTTGTCGCCCTTGGTGCAGGTGCCCTGTTTGAAGAACGCACACACCACCGACTTGGGATCCGTGCCCTTCTCCACCTTCTGTGCTTGCACGGGCTTGAAGATCAGGGCCATCTCACGCTGCTCGGCCAATTTCTTCTCCTTCTCCTCCTTGCGCTTGTCGCCATCCTGTCGCGGATGAAGACCGCCGGACTGCACCTGTTTCTGTACTTGCTGTATAAACTTCTGCTGCTTGGTGCCCTTCTTGTTCTTCAGGCCAAAGGTTTTATCCTGTCAAACAAAGAAATGTGAGCAATTTGTTGACGTTGTAATTAATTCGTCGACTGTCGTGGTCCCTGCATTGAGGTTATGTCTGCCAGAGTTGGGGCGACAGACGTGCAACTTCTGTGTTTACCTCAATTACTTTCTCCTTCTTCTTTTGCTCCGTCTTCTTGCTCGGGCCTGCCGCCGCCTTTTTTGGTGGCATTTTGGTGCAACAACAAATTTAACAATCTGAAAATAAAACCGAGACTGCAAATTATAGTTGAATATGCTGACTCTGAAGCCGTCCAAAAACAGCAACGCCGGCAAATAAACGTATGGATATTACAGCACAGGGTGTCATATGTCATTGTTTTCTAATACATCTGGCAACGTTTGAAACTGAATTCAGCTGAAAATTTGAATTTACATTTATACATTTTCTGCGAAATTTAATTTTGAAAATTAGTTCGTTGCCTTAAATTTAGAGAATATACCAATAAAGTTTCGTTCGTTGGCGGCTTGACCTACTATGTATTGTGTTCTCGCAACAATTACTGCCACTTGATTTGAAAGAGTGGCGCCATCTGATGTCTAATTTGCATAACTTATGTATAAACGCCATCTATGGCTTTATTTTATTATTAGATTGTGATGTCACAATCAAGGTTTTTAAAATCACTTGCCGTTTTTAGTTTACAAATAATAAATAACTATAAAATATGACTGCTTGACATGATCAGACTAAATATATCACATTTATTAACTCTTTGGCAAGCTTTCGACATGTGCATGTTTGTACAACATAGTTGCACACATGTTTAATTTATTTTTATTTATTTGTTACGGTTGTTTTTGTCCACTTTTTATTATTTTGTAATTTGTATGCCCACTTCAGCCGCACATGTTCAAGTTGTACATATTTCAATTATCTTCTCAACATATCTCCCCTTCATAGCCAACGCTGAATTTGTTTTCAAAGATCTTTCACTCACACACGCACATGTGCTCGCTCTTCGTGGGTGGCCCTTAATTCGTCGTTTCGTCATGGGTGGTCTTACTCTTGGCTGTGTGTGTGTCTGTCTATCTCTGTCTCTGTCTGACTCTACCTTTGACGGAGGGAGCTGTCTGTGTGTGTGTGAGAGTGCCCCCATTGATCATTTTCTCGTTTGATAATGCCATGATGCAATAAGTATAAGGTGGTCTCGTCGGCTGCCAAATCGTTCGTTTTTTAGGTCTTTAACGTTCGGTTCACGTTTAGTGCGTGCTTGCTATCCCTTTCCCTCGCACTGATTATTAGTATAGTTAAAGACCTACTTTTTGCCGACGAGACCTCCTTATGTTATTGCTTCATGGATAATGCATGACGTTTTCATATTGCCATTTCGCTTGCACTAATTTATGCTCCGGGGTACACATTTTGATCCTTCTGCGTCTTTTATTCGAGCATAAAATTAGCAATTATTTGTGTTTTTTTATTGGCTTTTTAAGTGTATGCCGGCTTCTGGGCGCCCTCAGCACGCTGTCTGTGTGGTCTAAAATTACGAGTTTAGCTTTTATACGAAAAACATTTTTTATTTGCCATTTGGATTTCGGTTTTTTCTAGGAAGAATTGTGTGCAAAAAACGTTAAACAGGCTTTTTATGAGGCGCTTAATAGGTTTTCATTTTGTTCTCTTTATTTTTAAATAAAAAAAAAAGGCAAGCATAGCAAAAGGGTTCCAGAGAAATGAACTGGAAGTATGAGAACTAAAACAATTTTCGATTGTGGCAGCACATAGGCAAATTTTACTGTAGCGTCAACAGATTAAAATTAAAATATGCCCGGCAGCATTTCATAAAATTATGACAAGCATCAGCAACAGCGGCCAATGTTGTTGGCAACACAAGAAAACCGTTTCACATGCAATGTTGCCAACAATTATTTGTGTTGTTGACAGCAAGACAGATAGCAGCAGCAACAACAATTTGCATCACAGCGAAGACAAAAGTAGCAGCAACAACAACAACAGCAACACGGTATTATTGTTGTGTGTGTTGTTGCGGTTGCTGCTGCTGTATAATTTACAGCGTGAAAGATCAAAAAACAAGGCGCAACAAAGATGAGCAGCCGATGCGGCAACATGTTGCCAGTGCGCTGCACTTCTGACAAGGTAGCCGAGGCCTTGCACTGCAGTCAGCAACTTGGATCTCTTGGTGGTCCTCGCTGCCAATAACAACAACAACAACAACAACAACCGCTGTCTGTCTGTCTGTCTGTTTTGCAGCTATCTTCAAGTGTATTTGCTGCTGCTGCTGCTGTCAATCTTTGGCGAAGGCAAATGTTGCTACTGTTTGTTATTGTTGTTGCTGCAAGCACACACACACACATACACTCAGAAAGCAAGAGAGGCAGCTTATAATTGCATATAGCGCCAGTTGCAGTTCCGGTCGGTTGAGTTTTTCCCCACTCAACTTCATGTTGCAGTTGTTGCTGCTGTTGTTGTTCTTCTTGTTGCTGTTGCACGCGCTTTCTTTTTTACGGCGCCGCCGCCACCGCCGACACAGACAAGCGCTGTCTGTGTGTGTGTGTGTATGTGATTGGTGAATGGCATGTTGCCACCCAAGTTGCCAACTGTGCCTTGGTTGGCTGCTCAGACTTAATAGCCGCTTTCATTGGCCAAAGCTTGAACATTCAATCAGAAGACCACACACAGCGAGACATTGCCGACGAAGCCAACGTTGACGACGACAGCGACAGCGACGTCAACAGCGAAGTCGACAGCAACTTTAACTTCGTTTATGCAACATGTTGACTAGGCTACTCAGCAAAAGCCCCAAACGGTAGCCATTCTTAATTACAACAACGACAACAACAACTACAGCAAAAACAACAACAACATTAAGAAGAAGACAAGCATTCAATGCTGAGCCCATTAAGATAAATCGGAAACGGATATCGCTAATGAAAAATTTCCATATTTATGTGGCGATAAAAACGCTACAACAACAACACTTAAATAAATTGTGTGTTGCTCACTGCCAAAAGCAGCGCAGTCGACAGACAGACCACCAGCAACGACAACTTGGGCGGTCAAAGTTGCGCATGTTTTTTTTTCATTTGTATTTTTATAATTATTATATGCTGTTATTTGCTTATTTATAGTTTGAAATGTGGGCTGTTCCATTTATTTTATGAAATGCAATAAGCTTTAGGTTTTAAAATCAATTGATTGAGTTTATTTATAATTAATACAGGGTATAAGTTGTGGCAATTATTTTTTTTACTTTTTGAAATTTTATAAAATTGCCTAAACTCGATTTCCATGAAGAATATAAATTTTAAATATTCTTAGCATCTAAATAAATTTATCTTTTTAATTTAGCTCATTTTTTTAATTTAAATTTTTAGAGATAATGATGAAAACTTCCTGAGCACATTTTCGATTACTTTAAAGATCCATAGCTTTGGGAAAACTGAACCTATTCCATGTAGAATGTTAATTTGATGAATGTCAGGCATATACTTTTTGAACTTTTCGACTTTTCAAATTTCAATTTCTTTAAAATATTTTTAATGTTATGCCCAATTATTGTATAAATAAATATAAATAGATATAAATAAATATAAATAAATATAAATTACTATAAATATTGTATATATAAATAAATATAAAAAAATATAAAAAAATAAAATAAATATAAATGTATATATTTATTCATGATTTAAAGTTAGTATGTAGCTAACAACTTACAAATTTTGGAATCGTAAAAACTTTTAAAATTAAGATAAGCCCCTGAAGTTTTCTACTGTTTATACACAGGAAACATTTCACACATTATACAGAGTATCTCCCAGTCGTATACTTGTACATTGCACTTATGTAGATTAATTGTCTGCGATCTACTGAGGCACTGAGAGTGTTGGGAATTGAAACGGACATGTTTATGGCAATGTAGACCCGTTTTGGGATCGAACAGCAATACGATACAATTGTTATGGGGCATGAAATTGGCTGGACGCCCAAAAATGAAATCAATAATGTTGAAAAGAATTTCAAATCAAACAGAATACAGAAAACTACTCAGAATATGGACCCCATAGAAAATTAGCTATTGCTCGTAGATACGAAAATGATTTTCTTTATGGGAGCCCGACTATGGACTATGGATCACGGGGCCACCAACGACGACGACGACGACGACGACGATGATCCGAGATGGGGCCGCCATCAGCGACGCCATAATAAATGATTGATCGAACACAGTTGTGTGTGTGTGTGTGTTAGTGTGTGTGTGTCTATCTGTGTGGGGATTGCTTTGCGGCGTTGGCGGTGCCGTTTGATTGATGCGCTTTTGGTGCTGCGTCTGTGACGGCGGTTCAGATTTATATTTTTTCACGCACTTGGCTTGGATGTTGTCAGTGTTCTTTTTCATGCTGTTGTTGTTGTTGTTTTTGGCATCTTTATGCTTCAACACAACTGTCAAAAGATTTGCCCACAGCAACAACAACAACAACAACAGCAACATCGCTGTTTTGTGCTGTTTGCAACATGCTGTGATTTTTATCGCCGTCACACACGTCGTGTGTGGTCCCGTCCCGTTCCGTCCCCTACCCTCCCCTCGCATCCCATCTCATCCCAATCCCAATTCAATCCATGTCCATGTCCAAGTCCAGTTCCAACATTGCCTGCCTGCCTGCCAGGCACTTCAAGTTCCAAGTCAAGTTGTCGTTTCTTTCAGTTTCGGTTTCTGTCTCTGAGTTTGTGATTCTCTCTGCAAGTGTGTGTGTGTGTGTGTGTTTGGGATTTGGATTAAGATTGGGTTTGTGCATAAAAATCAATCGCCTCGTGTCTCATGGCTATCGCTATCGCTATAGTATTCCAATGTTCAGTGAGCATAATTAATTGGTCTGTTAACTTTATGTGAGCATTTAAGCAGCGAATATGTTAAGACTTTTCATGGATTGTCCATCAATTTAAGGCCTAAAGGGATAACGAATGTTTTTTTAATTCTAAATATGATTAAAAGGCAGCGGGATGTATATTCTGAGTCAGTATAAATAACCGAGTCGATTTTAAAAATAAAAATCTTTTCCAATTTGACTAATTTAATTTTTCTATTAATTTAATAATTTTTGCTTACTAAAATAAGTATTCATTATAATTATTTAATGTAAGGAGAAAAATATGAATTACTTTTTATTTATAAATATATTTTAAAACTATTTTATATCACTACTGACTTTTAATGTCAATGAAATAACTAAAGCATTAAATAATAATTTTGTAGGTTTCCAAACTGATAAAGTTTATTTAAGAATCGAGAGTAGTTTTCGTAATACTTAAGGATCGTTGCTTTAATTCTCAACTAGTATTTACTCAGGATATTAAACGATGTCTTAAATTTGATTTGCAGTCGTTTGTCATTTGAATTTCACAGTTCTATTGACCTTGCCATAAATCTCAGGAGCTCAAGGAACGCCAAAAAAACACTAGTACATACTTACAACAAATACTCGTTTGCACATGCAAACGGTCATCTTGTTAATGGCCAGCGTCAACAACGGCTATAAAAGGCCAACAAATGCCAAACAAGGTCACAACACAACGACGACCATTAAAAGCGAGTCCAATGCTTTTCCCTGAAATCATTGCACATTGGAATACGAGCACATACAAAGGTCACGGTATGAGTACTCACAACACACACACACACACCACTTGAGTAAATACACAACACGTGCTATTTATAGGGAAAACAGGCAGTCAACTTTACGTTTACTTCGAGTAAGTACGAGTACTACTAGCATTTAGCTATATAGTAAGTATAATGATATATGAGCCAGTGGTCGGTCAGTTTACACGGCTCGTTGCCATTTGCATGTCAACAACAATATGGTAAAGTTACCATGACGGCATCTGTGGGTAAACAAAAACCATATGGGGGGTACACTGGGAATCTATATGTAAGTAGAGTGCAAAAGGGAATTTAGCAGGGAGAGTTCTTTTACAAATTGGAACATTAGTTAAAGAGTTTAACTTGTCTAAATGAAAAGCAATAATAAAATTTTAAAATATCAAGACAACACTACCATTAATTTCAAATAAATAAATACAAAATTAAACGATAAAGTTTTCTTATTAAATTTGTAGTTTGGCTAGTTTTGTCATATGTTCTGTGTTCATAATTCAAATTAAACTACAAATGATTCGTTTTTAAGAGAGTATTTCAAAGAGTATTTAAATTTTCGCTTTAATATTCCCTTCAGGGCAACTAGGAACTTCGCTCCTTTATCTTTGCTTACATGCACTACTGACTACGCTTTACATAATCGATTTCGCATACTATGCTCGGATTATAATGAATTTTATAATTTAATATCGCTCAATCTCTCTCTCGATCAAATTAAAGCATCTCTTTTTAATCACCTCCGGTAAATTTCTGATCTCAATGGGCTGAATTGAACTTCGTATTCATATCTCCCCCATTGGATCAGTGATCTTCCAAGAGGTTTCTAACATTCTTTATTGATCTGATTGGGTTTTTCTGGGTTTTCCCCAATCCTTGCAACAAATGTTAAATCACTTATCATTTTTTTCATATCCCAGACTTAACTTTTTTAGTTTCAGTTTATAATTTAAATTTTACATACATTTATTTTATTATTTTGTAATTTAATTTTAATTTTTAAAAATTATTTTAGTTCTTGCCGACTGGTTTTAGTCGTGCTATATTAATAAATAAATTAAATAAAATAAAAAAAAAGAGGTTACCATCTAAATATTTATTTTAGATATTTTTTCATCAGTTACAATTTCATTTAGTTAAAGCATGTTTGCTCTATTTTCATTCTGAAATTTTTAATATTTATGTTGTGTACTCCCGATGAACATTTTCCAACTTAAGGAATTGTCAAAGAATATCATAATATTCAGATTATAGAAGCATCAATCAAATTGTTGACAATTTTTCTAATATACAATTTTTATTTCTAAATTTCTGAACACAATTAATGGAATATTTTTTTGTGTTTGCAGCCCTGCCTGATATTTGGTTGCCTATTTGAATTTTCCACAATCATATTGACTGCCTGTTTTCCTCAGCCTGTTAAAATTTCGCTTTTCTTCATGCTCAATTCGCATTATTGATGATTGCTCAATCGCATTGCACAGTTGCTCACAGCAGTTGGGGGGGAAGAGGGAATAAGGGGGCAGCTCGGAGCACAGAGTCGACGGCTTGGCTTGGTTTTGGGCTGGGGCTTGGACTCGGAGTCGGACTCGTAGCTGGCCCGTCTGGCTGCCAAATTGCCTGGCCGCAGACCACCATGATCATTATTTCAAATTTAACGCAGCGAGTTGGACGCCGCACGGTGGCAGTTTGGCCAACTGACAGTTGTACTCGAAGAGGAGAGGAGGAAGGGGAGTGTTGAGGGGAGTAGGGGAAGCGGGGAGGGGCAGACAGCGCCGCACGCGGTCCGCGGCTTAAGATCAAAGCAAGCGCCAAAATGAAAATTATTACAAAGTGATGTAGCATGACTAAATACAATTTTATGTAGGCACTTTTTTGTTGTTAGTTATATTTCTACACTCCATCAGCCGAGCATGTGAGGCGAAGAGGGAGAGAGAGAGAGGGAGAAGGGAGACGGAGACGGAGACAGAGTTGGGGTTGCAGAACGGAGCACACACAGGAGCCATAAAATGGAATTACACGCATTTACACAACCACAGAACAATCAGCTCTATGTGTGTGTGTGTGTGTGTGCATCGGTGTTAATGTCTAAATTTGGCCTAAATGGAGAGTTGCCTTTAAAACACACACACATTTCGGTCACGATCGATCGAAGGTGGCCCCTGCTAAGTGCCCATCCCCTGCCCATTATGACTTAAGTGTCATACATGAGTCATCTTTTTACCATTGCCACTTTCAGACTTAGTCTCAGTCCCATTCCCATTCCCATTCCCTATTCCATACCCAGTCAGAGTCAGGCG
The DNA here is from genome assembly GCA_037043405.1 of Drosophila subquinaria. Lineage (NCBI taxonomy): Eukaryota > Metazoa > Arthropoda > Insecta > Diptera > Drosophilidae > Drosophila > Drosophila subquinaria. The sequence continues at coordinate 405,220 of JBAMBL010003007.1, forward strand.
TTGTTAATTGCCAGGCTGGAAACAAAACAACTCAGCTGAGATCGGTGACAACGACATCGACATCTCTTATGCGGGTGATGATCCATAACCGATGTGATAACAGTCTGCGTCTGAGCTGTCGTAATGCCTCGTTTCCTGTTGTCCTCCTCCGATTGGATTAACTGTGTTGAGCAACCCAAAGGAGGATCTCTGTGCGTGGGAATGTCTCAAGCTGTACAGAGGAAAGACAAAATCTGGAGATTTGTACAGGCTTTGAAATCAATTATGAAACCATCTGGAACTTACTTACATTGCCTGTAAGACTTTGCTGACTGAATAGAGTTTAACTTCAAGTTTCACTACATATTTGAAAATGGAAAATTGACGTTGAATTTTCGATTTAAAACCAAATAATCTTTTTAAAAAACTTGAAACTGTCCAAACTTTGTCAAAATTCAAGCGATATTCTTGAGGAATGCCAATTTTTTATTGTTTGTCCTATAATTTTAGTCTGCATAAAAATTTAATTTATTAGATAAAGTTAATTTTTAACTAAAAATATCCACATTTTTCATTAAACTATTTTAAAAGTTTAAAACTGTCATAACTTTGTCAAAACTTGACGGATTTCCTTGAGGGATGTCAGTTAAATCATTGTTTGGCCTCTAATTTGATCATGCAACAAAATTTGATTCATATGAAAAATTTAATTTTTTTACATTTACTTTTTTTATTTATTATTTAATGGATCTCCCAATGCGAAGATCTTCGATCACCAAAAGGAACAACCATTTTCAAACACACACACAGATTTACATTCCCTATTTCTGTAAAATGAAGTTCACTTAAGCCGCTTACAAAATTGAGACTCGATTTCTGTTGCAGTCTCCCAACTGAAGCGTAGCCAAAGTTCGTACGCGTACACCGCAAACGTCTCAATACCTGGCTACTGATTTACACAAAGACCCCAACCACAACCACAACACGCACACATAACCACAGTCAACACACAGATACATACACACTTAGTAAAGGAGCCAAGTTCAAGTTGAAGTCTGATTTCAAGCTGCAGTCAGCGACAGAGACAGCGACAGAGACAGAGACAGCGACATGAATTCACGTATAGTGGAACAAATTCATTGCATACGCGGCATCCCAGGCAGCACCTTCGGCAATCAGCAAGGAAGTCAGCGTAGTCCGATTGGGTAACTACGACTGTTAATATGATCTACAAGGATGCAAGGTCTGTACTTTATAAAACATATATTTTGTGTGTCCTATAATCATATGAATATAAGTAGATATTACAAAATATACTCTGTTAACATGACAAATCAGCCCAAGTTTAATTTATAAACATTATGAATAAACGACAAAAAATATATTAATAATACTTCATTTAGATTTTTAGATAATTGAATATTAATAATAAATAATACTGAATAAATATCTATAAACTTATATTAATACTGTCGTTGCTTAAATAAAAATAACCATTTAAAATGGTATTTAATTTTTATTAAAATTAAATAAAAATGTTTACAAATCTTTTTCCAAATATTAAACTCTTTAAACAGTTTGTCAAATAATTGCTTTGACATAAAAAAACATCACATAACTTTTTCAAAATCTTTTCTTATTTGTTGATTTATTTATATAATTTTTTCATTTAAGAAGCATTAAGGTTTAACTATTTAATAAAATAAAAATATCATTTTTTAATTTTTTTAATCAAATCCATTTTTCGACGCATCCAAGTCATGTATACCCGTTGCGGTTAGGGTATTCGGCTGAGCAGAAGGCGACTCGAAAAGGAATTAAGTTGAAATGTTGATGGGTGTGGGGTAAATCGCTCTGGGCTCTGCGGCTGCCACTGTTCTACGCTTAATGCGATGCTGCCTCTGCCGCTTCTGCTCCAGCTCCAACTCCAACTCAGGCGACCAGTTGTGATCGAGGCTCAGTGTTCATCCCGTTTCCCCCCCGTTCCCTTCGCTTGCTTCCTTTGTCAGTTTGCAGGTTTGAGTCTTCCACGTCGTTGCGATCAAATCAATATATGTACATATGTATGTAAGCAACGACCGCACAGTAGTTTTTGGGGCCATTCAAAGCTTCCAGCATATGTTGTGATCACACACACAACACAACACACACAACACAACACACACACATATTTGTACATAAACAATAAGTATCTATACGATCTACAGCGATCCGGATGTTTGCATGTATGTCACTTGGCCCTGACTGTCCAGCTTCTATCTATTCGTACGTAATATGTAGGTAGGTTAATTTTCAATTCACGGTGGTCGCTCATCGGACCCAGGTCCAATCTAAGTCTCAGTCGCCAGTCTCAGTCGCAGTCTCAGTCCCGGTTTCGGCTTCTGTCTTTGCCTGTTGGTGGCCCCAAAAAGTTTCCGCTTTCAAATTGCCTGATCACTTTTTATACCTGTAACTCGTAAAGTGTAGAGAGTATATTGTATTCGTTGCAATGTATGTAACAAGGAGAAAGATGGAAGATTTCGTTAAGTTTCGAGATTTTTGAACAATTGTGTCTTAAATTTATGTCACGCCCCTGCAAATCAGATATCATCTATTATTCGACTTAATCTCATCAATAGCGGATGAATATAAAGCTAGTTATGACTGTTTTAAATTTATAGGCAATGTGAACGTCTAAATGTATGCAGTAATTTTTTAAACTTTGCATTTTAAATCAGATATACAATTAAAAAATGTTAAAGGCAAGTAACGGGTATCTTTTAGTCGGGAACTTGACAATAGTTTGATTACTTGCTTGAATCTCGTTCTTTCTCTTTTTCAGCCACTGTCTCTGTCTCTGTCGTTTCCTGGCTTTTTGCACAAAGTTTAAGTGGCCGTAATGTGTAAAGTGGGATTAACATTCGTCGACGGCTACCGTTGAAGCCTTGGAATTACGACTGGAAATCTGGAAAGCTGGCAACGCCACCTTGCCTGACTCTGTTGACTCTGTTGCAGTTGTTGCTCTTAGTTTAATTACGCGCATAATCATAATAAATATTTACAGTAGCTGCAGGCGAATTGTGATTTATTTCGCGATGACTCGACACAAATTTTCAAATTTGTTGTATTTACTTTACTTTTTATTTTATTCGCCTTTTTTGATTGCCTGTATTATTTGGCCAAAAAAAAGTATTTGCCCAGGTAATTTGCGCTGACGTATTTGTGTTTTATTCAACGAAAGCTTCCAAAGCAATTACGCACTTAATGATTCTAAAGAAATTTAATTATAAGCAAACCAAGAAAGAGTAATTCTTCTAAAATCAAATACATACATATTGATAGATTTGTCGAAACAACATTTAATTAAAACTAAAAATAGTATATAAAACAAATCATTGTTATCAAAGTACTATAGTCAACAAAATTGGTTGAGTTATTTTATTATTTAATGCAGTTGCATTTCTGAGGTGAATCCCCTGTTATCAATTTTACTCTGTTACACAATTTGCTCATTATTATTTTGTATTTATTATTTTGTATATTATAAAGAGTACATGTAGTTTTTATTGAATTTATAATGTAAACACCGTTATCTCATCACACTTTCAATTACTCATTATAATTTACAATATTTACAATTACATTATTTAATTACAAATATTAAAGATTTTAAGCATTTTGTGCTTACAATTTCACGATGTTTATTTAACTTTAATTTTAATCAAAATCTGTTTGAGAGCTTGAAATTGAGTCAAATTCATAGTTGTCCATTCAAATTTCTCTGTACTGTTCTTGTTAATCATATAATCCAAAGCTATCCTCATTTTCTTTCTGTGACTCCACGGCATCTGTTTTCTTCTGTGGCTCAACGTCACCTTCATTCTCCAACTCCAAGTGATGAGGCGTCTCCAAGTCACCCATTCCACCAAATAGTTTCCTCATAAGCTCCGTCTTATCCTTATCCTCATGATTATTTTGATCCCTAATCCTGGCCAAATCTTTCTCCACGTCCGCCATCGTAAGAACAAAGCGCTTCTGAAGCTCCGACTCATCCTCATCCGTAATATGATCGAATCCTTCATCTACAGGTGAGTCATTCTCAGACTCGGAATTCTCCGCATACTGATACAATTGCATATCCACCTTCATCTGCAAAATATCCTCAGCCTCCAACACGAGGGCAACTTCATTCCCACCCTCACCATCACTCTGAAACACGAGGACACTTCCATCTGGATATGTAGCCCATCCACTGACATCCTTCATGTCCTTCAAGACATCCGTATCCTCCTGCAAGGCATCGGCATCTGTTTTAGATACGAGTTTTTCCACTTGGCTCTTCAGATCCTCGATAGCTGCCCTGCCGGATACTATTTCATTTTGTAAATTTTCGGTTCTCAGCTTAATCAGCTCATCGATTTCAGTTTCCTTTGATAACACGAGATTTTTGGTCGTTCGGTCAACAATTTTCTTCAAGAAATCATTCGTATCTTGTAATTCGGCATTCTGACTTTTCAGTTGTTGGATTCGAATATCGTGGTTTGTTCCAAATTGGGAATCCATATCACTAAACGTATACATTAATTTAGGATCGTGAGCCATTAATTCCCCGGAACTGTCGTAGGTTTGTAAACGATTTCCTTGCTAATTAATGGAAAAAACGATAGTTACAACACCTTTCCGCACTCACTGTATTTTGCATTTACCTCATTATGGGGAATGTAAAGAGCTGAACTAAATCCCCATGACATCAGCATTAGGGATACATATAGGGATAATTCCGAACCGCTTTTAAATATCATGTTGACGACCGAATAAACTGAATATTGAAATCAAACTGAAGCCTAGAATCAGATTTGTAAGACATTTATAATGCAAATTTTCAATATGTAACTTGGTTTACAGATTTAGAATGACGCATATAATACTGATTACAACTGATTCGTAGAGCCTATAGTATGGAGTAGTAGTATTGTACAGGGTATATGAGATTAAAAAATCCCCTCATCAAGAAATTAATAGTATTATTTAAATGAAAATAAGTAAAATCGGTCTTATTACCTCTGATTAAGACTGAGTATTTTACAGGGTATATGAGATAGAAATGCGCTTCAAAGAAAATTAATGTTATTATTAAAAGTAAATTTAATTAAATCGGTCTTATTAAATCTTTCCGGGGAAAACCACAAAATATTTAGATATTGTAATCTAATTTAAAAAAAATAAACACGCAATGAATCTCAATATTTATTTGAATTAATTTTTCTAAGAACAGTTATTTATTTCTGGTTGATTCCCTAAACAAATTAAGAAAGAAAATATAAACCAAAAAAATTTATGTTTCGTTGCAAAATAAATTAAGAACTTTTTTTCATTTAAAATACAACAGACATTTAAGTTTGTTTTTTTTTTAAATGTTATAAAAGAAAAGGTTAAGAATCAAAAGTTGTGAGCATGTTTAATGATATTAACTTGGTCCATAGGGGGGAACATTCAAAAAACTGACTTACCACTGAGCTGTGGCATTATCTGTATAATCGCCATCATCGGCGAGCCACAAAATGTTTGCTGGCAATCAAGAGTTTCGCTTGATGAACAGAAATAGCCATTAAAGCCAACAAATTAATTCGTAGAAAAAGGTGTGAGAAAATTGACTTGTCTTCCGTTGCCGACAGCAAGAAGATCGGTTTGGGCCAGGCCAAAAATAATCAATTTGTTTCGCAGAATTGTTTTGGAAAACACAAATCGCTTTTACGAAATTACGGAAACTGTTGTAAGAAAACAAGACAAGACGTTTACACATGAAGAGAAAGGAAATTGAGGTAGAGATAGGGATAGAGAAAGAGATACAGATACAGATATAGATGGAGAGCAGTTTAACGACGTCTTCTGTCAGCGTCTGTTCTGTGACAAGACAAACAACAACAGGTAGCTATATAGTAGGTAGTTCTATAAGCCACAGACTTTGATCTCTGCGATTCCGTTCGAATAAAGTGACTTTTGCACATGTAAAGCCTGCAAAATTCAACAAAGAAAGAGACTCCCAAAATGAGATTAACGTTGGGTAAGGGTCAGAGAATTTTAATTGTGACTTGTTGTTGTAGAAAGTGTGAGTCGATGAACAATAAACGAAATAAGACCGACAACAACAACAACAACAGAAGCCTCTTTTGATGTCTTTCTTTTTGGCATTCACTGTACAAGTCAATTTGATGTGAAAGATCGTCCTTTGCCTTAGTGCCGCCAACATGTGCAACACCTGAGGTACGGCATTTATTATCTACGGACGGTTGTTGTATAATTCCAAGACGGTCTTCGCTTCAGTTCTGTTCAGTTCGGTACGGTTGTGATGTCTGTTACACACAGCTGGAATTCAATTTGGTGCACAACAATAAAATGTCTTATTTAGGTTCGGTTATTAATGATGAGTTATGAGTTCAGACCTCCTTCGGCGTCCTGATCATCATCATCATCATCAGTGGCAGCATCATTATCATTGTGAACATCAGAAGGCAGCAACATTGTGACCACTCAATGTCTTCCTGGAAGGTAAAACGAATTGTCTTTAATGTACCAGTATGGATTTTTTAAGCCCTCTATTAGTGATGTAAAAATACATCGAAAAAACGACAACTCAATTTGGGCGGAAGCCGTTCAAAAATTATCAGAAAAAATCAAAAATAATTCAAAATAATCAGAAAGATTATTTTTGATTTTTTCTGATAATTTTTGAATAATTGTTCAAATTATTTTAAATTTTCACAATCAAAGAAGTCAAAATAATCAGAAAAAATAAAAAATAATCCAAAATAATCAGAAATATTATTTATGATTTTTTCTGATTATTTTGACTACTTTGATTGTGAAAATTTAAAATAATTTGATTTTTATTAAATATTCATAAATAATCAGAAATAATCAAAAATAATTAGAAATAATCAAGAAAACATCAAAAGAAAAATTTTAATTTTAGGCAAAAATTGTTAACATTGAAATGTATTATACTATTCGATTGAGAATTTATTTAGTTTTGGCAAACTTATGAAAGTTTGCAGTTAAATTTTACGAAAAAATTAAGCGTCTCTGAATCAAGTTAAAAATGTTGATTTATTCTATACAATTTTCTTTAAATTTTTTGTTTTTGGGATAATAATAATAATAATAATATTCGTAGATTTTTAAAAAATTTTAATCAGCTTGTTTTACCTGGGTAAAGAAGAGAAACTCTGATATCTTATCACCTACATATGTGTGTACCTAAATGGGTTAGGCTTTTTATAGATTATGCACTCCCTTTATGACAGTATGCCCCATGCTTGCAATTCTGAAAATTTAATCAAATTGCTTTGAAAAATTGAAAAGTGAAAAAGAATCGTTAAGCATTTGTCACTTCCTGTGAGTTCTGAGTAAAAGTTACTTGAATTCTGTGAGGCAAGATGGGAGTTCATGGGAACTCGACGCCCACGCAATGTGTGCGTAGTCAAATAGTCAAAGACAGTTTGTTTGTTTGTCTGTCAGTTGTTGCCTTGTGACAAACTCGGATCATTACACGAGTGCGACCAACTGATAAGACAACAAATAGTCAACTAGCGAATGACTCGAAGAGTCGAAGAGTCAAACAAACAAATAGATTCTCAAGATGAGAAGAGGGGCAGGGACTGGAAAACTCATGACAATGGAGTTTCGAGTTTTTTCTTTTCTTAGTCTTTTTTTTTTGTATAGATGCGCAGCCACAATATATTAAGAAAACTGTCAAAGCTGAATAGAACTTAAGAGGTTTAGCGCACTCTTAACGTTTCTTTCTTTCTTTTTTTTTTCTATTTTCCTTACCAGTTCTTTTCTTTTTTCCAGTCACTTTTCTTTTATTTTGTGATGCGAATAGAAAATGAGCACCTACCGCAGTGTCAGTGTTTTGTATAGTACTAAAGCCCGCATCGTCAGTTCGATAAAGTTATTAACTGGCAACTTTGATAAATGGCCCGAATGGAGAAACTTCCGGTCTAAGGTTAAGCTCATAAATAAGCACTGGCAAAAATGCATAGAATTTTCAATGGGTTAACAATAAATAATCGTGCTGCCCACGCAGAGTTGACTTTGACCCCGACAACGAAACCCCATGACCCCTGAGCCGGAACGAGGCTTATCAAACGCTGCGACGCCGTGCGACGTGTGCGGCCTCCTCGGCGAGCACCAATTAAAATGTAACAACGGGCGGCGAGCTAACAACTCAATACAATGTAAACAAATGATATATAGGGGCACAGAGGACCAGGTCTACATATATCTACGTTTGGGCCAGGCTGAAATTGAAATGTTTTCGTTGCGTTTACCTTTTGGACCAACAACCAACGACAGCGACAGGCCGCACAGCTGGACATTGGACATTGGACATGGACTCTCAGGCCTCAATCCAAGTCTCAGTTTCAGTTCAAGTCATCGTTTCAGACTCAATCTAAAACAACTAATGGCAAAGGATAGGTAGATTCGAATGAGCTCGACTGTGATAGACCCTGTTCTTATTCTGTAAAATAAGCGGAGCTAAAATTAAATAAAATTAGGCAAATACTTAAAAAAAACAACTTTTGAAATGTTTATGTATAGCAAAGTAAACAGTTGAGCGACCTCGACTAAGAAAGTCCCTGTATTTAAAACAATAATGTTTGAAAAAATTAGTACAAATAATACTAAGAATAAATTTCCTAAAAACAAATAGAAAGAAATATATTCGAGTAAGCTAGACTGCAAAAGACCCTGTATTTATTCTGTAAAATAAGCATAAGGTCGACAGAGCTCTACTGTGAAAGACCGTGTATATATTTTGTAAATAACGTTATCCTCTACCCTAAGGAAAATATCAGGTTCAATGTAGTTGGTGTTTTTTATCCGATCGCAATTTATTTTTTAAAAACATGTTAATATATTAAGCTTTTTTTTATGAAATTTTTATCTTTAAAATTGTCTATATTACTTGGGCAAAATTCCAAATTATAATCTTTTGACAAGACTTAATAATCCCCTTTGTGTTTTATAAGTACAGGGTCTAGGAACTGGCCCTGGTTAACGTACATGCAACGCAGTCGCCGTCGCCGTCGCTGTCGCCGTTGCAGTCGCTGCAAATCAATTTCAAAGAGATTCTCATTTGATTTGAGTTTGTCGAAAACGTAATAAAACTGGCCTAGACCTGCGGTTGGCCGGAATGAGAGACAGTCATTGGTTTGCCATTGGTGTGGTCTCCACACCAGATGCTATCCGATAGATACGACGGGCCAAACAAGTTGAGTTGTCAACGCAACTCCACGGGCAAGTGAAGTGTCGAATGAGTTATGGCCAAGTTGCTTTGCTCGATTGAAAACTGAAGCATTTGCCTAATTGATCGTATTAAGCAAATCATGAACTTACTTGCATTTAGTTATAGTATTACGGTTGTATCTCTGATTGGCAATAAAAGAGATGCAGCTAGAAAGAACACGTACATTTAAAATAAATAAATACAAAAGTACGAATATTATTTGAATTACGAGACTAAGTTTTCTGAACTCCACAAAATCGTGTTGACTTACAAAATTAATATTACAGCTCGCAGAATTTTATCCCACCACTTAAAGCGACACGAAGTGAAAAATAACAATAGCTTAAGGAATCGAGTTTTGCTAAATTAATTTTAGTATTTTTATTACATTAATTTTTTAAATTATAAAATAATGAAGTACATTTAATAAACACTACATATTATATTTTTTCATTTTCTTTTAGTTTAAATGCGGAATAGACTTATGAAAGCTTTAAAGATAACTAATTATTTTCATTTAAAAAACCATTTATTAAATTTAGTTTAGATACCAACAGAAAATAGAAAAATTGAATAAAAAAATCTGATGAAATGTGAAGTAGCAACAGCGATTTTAGTTAGCTCGTGCTTAAGTTGGCTAAATTGGCTGCAAGGCCAGAACAATCTTAGCCCATTGTATCCAGTGCTTGGCCAAGGTAAAGTCACCGTACACACACACACACACACACATATACACCGACACTCGAAGCCCTGACAAACAATTGCTACTCTTATTACTTCACTTCAAACCAATAAAAAAAAAAAAACCACAAAATGAAGAGTGTTCTGGGGAGCAGAAGAGAGAGGTGCCTAAGGTAAAAGTAGGGAGGAGGGAAGGGGAGTTGGTAACAGGCAACAGGCCACACCGAATACCTTCAAGCCGTAAATAAGCAACTCAATGAGTTGCACAGCCATAAGCCGAACGCCAGCGCACGTGCCTCATAAACCACGAGGCGAGTCAAGAGTGGATTCGATTCAAGCCGAGTCGAGTTGAGTGGAGTCGACTTTAGACCACCCAGGCGACGATTTGTGCAGTCATTCCACGAATTCTTGCCAAGCTCTGAAAAGGCAACAGACTGAGACGGAGACTCAGACTGAGAGTCAGGCTCTGTGACTTTAACTGTGATTGCGGCTTAGTGAGTTTTGGCGAATTCTGCACAGAAAAAAAAAGAGCCATTCTAAAATCAAGCCTAAAATACTTAATTTAAGCCTGCATTTTTTAAGTATGTTTTCAGGATTAAGCTGAACAATCAAGTCTATATCGGGATTAAAATGTAAAAATAAGCCCAAATTACTTGATTATCTCTCGGCCTATCTCATTTCAACTGGTCCGGTGGCTCAGTGGTTAGAGTTGCCGACCTGTTTGAGAAAAATCTGGGCTCGATTCCCCCAGTCAATTGCAGTCAAAAATGTATTTCATACTTGGCAATCCGAGACTACCCCACTTCTGACATCGTTTCGGATTGAATTCAGGCTAAATATCCCGGATTTTTTTTCTGTGTACAACAGCAGGTAAAGAGAGGGAGAAAAAGAGAGAGGGTAGAGGCCAAAAAGACCATTTCACATTTCACCAGCTTATGAGTAAGGCAACTTTTAGTATGCTGAGGATGTCGCTGCAATCGTTAGCTGCGTCATATGTTGACTTTAACTTGGCTCTGAGTCTGTGGCCCGCCTGGTTATTGTCAAAGTCCAAATTATGCATGCGTCTCTCTAAAGATATGTTAATGTCTGTTTGGTTATAGCTGACACAGCGCCCACGCAGTCATGCCATTGTCATGGTCGTTACTTGTAATCGCAGTCACAGCCACAACAACAGCAACAACAACAACCACGACGACGACGTCGTCACAAAACGAAATTAATTTGACAACCAACGCAAAACGCATGCGCCTTTAAAAATTCTTCTTATTTTTTTTTTTTTTTTTTACTCTTTTTTTTATTTTTGCCCCACAGTGACGTTACGTTACGAGCTTATCGCCTTACATTTTTTTGTATCTATCTTAAGCTTGTTGTCGTCTTTTTTTTTTTGGGCTCTGATTTGTTATTTTTTTATTGTTGTTGTTATTGTTGTTATCGTCCTCGCAGTCACATTAACACATGCGACTTGGAAATGGGTTATGTTAATGCTTATGCGATGAGCTTAACTGATGGCCGCTTTAGATTGCAGGTTGCAGATTGAAGATTGAAGGAAGGCCGTTAAAACTATATTTCAACATCTGATCGCACGTATCGGAAGCGGTTTTATCGAGAGCAAACCCAAGTTGAAATGGATTACGTTTATCAAGAGTACACTACAAATTTGACTTTTAACTTGTTGTGATAGTTATGATGATAGTTTTAATTTAATTAAGGGTTTTAAGGGAAATAAAATAGTAATTTAATGTAATTATCGCTTATTTGCATATCGCTGTTATATGTAAACAGTTCGATGCAAATATATAACATACACTGTAAATAACATAACCTATTTTTTCAAAAATCTCTTCGTTAGTATTTTTTATAATTTTTTGAAAACTGCAAAAAAGGCACTTTTTGTTTGAAAAGTAGAAAAAATGAGTTAAAATAGTAATTTTTTGCAGTTTTCAAAAAATTATAAAAAATACTAGCAAAAAGATTTTTGAATAAAAAAGTTTGCATTCACTATTAGAATTGTTTGAAGATTTTTTTTGCATCAACACATTTTTTTTAAAAATCGAAAAAAAAGTTTTTAATAGACCTTTACAAGAGCTCAAATTTTTCAATGGATACTTAATGGGCTAACGAAAGTTTTGTATCATTCAAACGAAATTAAATGAACTTTCCATTGATGCCAAAATGTAAATGAAGTTGGTTCAAATAATGAGTAGAATTAGCTTTAAGTGTTGTCAAAATAAATATGCCGACTAGTGTAATATTAAAATAAATTTCGTATGTTCTTAACAATATTTTAAATCGCAAGAAACGTACATTAGTTTCCAGTGTAAGAAAACTATCTATCTATCTATCTTTCAGATAGCACAGACCACAGTCCATAGATATCTATTTGGTATAGATACCTTTTTTTCCATAGACTGCTGCTGGTTTTCAGCTGCTGCTTTCGGCCACCGTTCCACCAATCCAAGATCTGCTATTGCCCCAGAAACCTGACCAAGCATATCTATGTACAAATGCCCACCCACAGCAAGATTGCGACTCTTGGTCGACAACAGACGGACCACGGGCCACCCACGAGATTCAGTCAAAAGCCTCAATTAGCCGAACGAAGGCCACCCACAAAGCACTTTCCATTTGAGCAAACATAAGCCTAGTGGTTGGTTGGTTGGTTAGTTGGTTGGTTGTTGGTGTTGTCGCCACGCGTAGGTTGCCAAATGATAACCAAAAAGCCATCGATCCGTCGACCCGTCGGATTGGCTCAACAACCGCAACAACAACAAGCAAGAGCACCAGCAGCCAAAACAATAACAACAACAAGCAGAAGAGAAGAGAGCGCATGACAGGACCACACAAGACGAAGACGCTGGAAAAGCCACACACAGGCAAAAGAGACAACCACTGAGCGGCGACTGGACGGTTGATTACATGAACAAACGAAGCGAAGCAGCCGACGAACGATGAAACGACGAACGACTGGGACTTCGAATTCGACTTTGACTTCGACTGCGACGGCGACTGCGACGGCAACTGGAATCAGGCGATTGTTGGACGCAGTCGCTTCGCGTAACCGCAAAAGTCGACGCCAAGATAACGAGTAAAAAAAAATAAGAGCCAACCACAAACAAATTTACCACACACGCCATCGCCAGGTAAGGGTAAGATTGTGGGCAAAGAGCAAGCGGTGGGGCGAGGCAACATCAGCGACTTGGGCGAGCCAGAGCCACACGTATTACCGGTGGCAAATAGTAATTATTACATTAAATGCACCGCAATAATACGGCAACAACAAAACAGCAGCATCGCCAACGACTAGCCATAAAAATTGCAACGATGCACGACCCCAGCCCCGACCCCGCTCCCGATTCCACCATCGCCATCTCCTCCTCCTTCTAAGCGAATGCAGTTAAACTTTAAGTGGTGTAGCGAGTGGTTCACTACTCACTGGACGTCGCGACGCCAACCTCTCCATGCCTCTCTCGCTCTCCGCTCTCCTCTCTCTCTCATGTCTCGGCAATGTTAATGGCGTTATAGGCCAATGACAAATGCAATTGCCTAGCGATGTGGATTGCAATGCAGAGACTGGAAATGGAACGTGGAATGGGCATCGGCTTCGCTGCACTATAAATTAAGACATTATACGATTAAAAACAAACAGACTGTCGTTAAAGAGAAGGAGTGAGCGGCAGAGAGAGATGAGTGGGAGCAAGGGGAGCATGAGTAAAAAATTTTGGCTAGCTGAATGTGGACTGGGCAGCCTCCGTTGTTTAGATCATTCACACGAACAAACAGATAACAGCCTTTTTTCCTTACAGTTCCCCCATGAACTTAAAAAAGTATGCAAGGAAGTTGTTCAATGCTGCATAATATCACCATCTATCTTGATCTCCCCTTCGTGGCAACCCCAGCTACAGTGCTGCCAGAATTCATTGTGATCCTTCACAGATTTGAACGACAGCTGCGCTGCCATCCCCAACGAAAACTAGAGCAGTTGCCAGCATGTGAATGATATCTGAAAACAAGGCGACGTTGAAAAAGTTGCCGCGCTCTAGGCAGAGGCAGGCAGGCAACAACAGCAAAACAACAGCAGCAACAACAACAACAACAACCCGATGCTGCCGCAACTGAAACGGCAAATGAAGCTCTCAACCGCATCGTTGGTGGTCCAATGGCAGCTGCGTCGCTGCCGCCACACAGGCGCAGCATTTGAATGCCCTATACATACATACATATGTATGTAAGTATATGAGAGTGTCTCTCTCTCTCTGGCTGCCTGAGTCTGTATGTGTTGGTTCGGTTTGGGGAGCATTGGAGCTGCGCTGCGCTGCAGGCGAATTGAGCAAAACAAAGTGCAAGTCATTGAGAGCAAAAACATGAGAGTCATGCGGTGCGCTGTTAGTGGTGCACACGACAACACGCTGAAATCGTGCACCAAAATGTAGTTTGGATTGAAAGCTCAAAGAAAGTATTGTAAAAATGTGTGATTATCTAACTAATTACATCGACATTTGAATGGATTTTTATTAGCAACCTTGAATAACATTAAAGACAAAAAAAATATATTTAATAATATAAAATCTATCCAGGGTGCCACAGAAATCGCTTTCGCCTGAATTTCACTTAAATTTGTATGAAATTTAAGTGAAATTCCAGCGAAAGCGATTTCTGTGGCACCCCCGTATATCTGTATTTATAAATTTTAAAAGACATTTTTATGCATCTTGCTCTTAGTTTTTAACACTTATTTACAGACTGTATTTAAATTCAAAAATCGTGTAACGCTGAGAAAAAAACCCAAAAACTTAAGTCACGATTCGTTGTCATCTCTAATTTCCAATGTGTTGAGCAAAAAATGGCGCAATCTGTAGAGAGCGCAACGTAAATGGATAAAGCTAAAATATGCGACCCGCGAGACGGCGGCAAAAATGCCGCCCATGTCGCCAAAATGCGCCACACGCAATCCACAAACAGAAACGTGCAGAAACAACAACAACTTGGGGACTTGTCTCCCCTTTGACTCGTTGCCGCATTGCCAAATGAGAGAGAATAACAGAGAGAGGAGCAAGAGAGAGATATAAAGAGAGAGCATACGTGTGTTGGTGGAGTGCAGGCGCATTTAGCTTTAGCAAAAACAAAAGCGCAGCCATTCACATTGATGTAACGTTAGCCAGGTGAGAGAGAGCGATATTGTGGTACGCTGTTGGGGGCATAAGGCAGCTAGCTACATACGTATGCCTCTCTTCATCAAGAGTTGTTTGTTGTTGTTGTTTTTGTGCTGCTGTGCTGTTGCTGTTGTTGTTGTCAGTTTGATTATAATAGTGACTTGCGGTGGGTCGGGCAATGACGTTGCATTTGAATGTGACTTCGAGTTCGACTGCAATTCGAACGCTAATTTTGTGATCTCCCCTTATTTATCTTCTCTTTTGCTTATACAGACATATTTACACACACACTTGTACGTATGAGCATATCATCTATTTCAATTCGTTTTAGTAATTGTTTGTGCCCATTCAAAAAATTTAAAAATTAACATAGTTAGACGATTCATTTATTAGCTGTCTTAATATTTTGTATTGGCCTGCATCCTGGCCAATTTCAAACAATTAACTTCTTAGCACCCCATGCACACAGTGTCTTAAATAATTATTTTGAAAAGAAACAAAATTCACAAAATAACCTTTTCACCTTATTAAATGTTTTAATTATAATTTCTTATCGCTCCTAAAATAATGAAAAATAATGAGATCCATTGGGTATTTTTTAATATTTTTAAAAAATAAACAAAATTGGGGAATTTTTTCTTTGTCAAAACAATTAATTATATTGTTTTAATTAAATCTGCTTATCATTCTTAGAAAAAATAATAAGATCCATTGTTTTTTATGGCAATTTTGTTCTTTGTCAAAACAATTACTTGACATACTGTACACATAAAATTTGCTCGCGAAAACAACAACTTGTGTGGTCCACCAACATTCACACACACACACACACATACAGACACATGCAGACATATTTATGTGTTTATAAGGATGGGCGATAAGGTAAAGGGGCAAAAAACATCCTGCTCATAATTTAGTTTTAAAAACATGCAAAAACAGACATCAAGCACATGTGGCAGACAACAGCAACAGCAGCAGCAGCAACAACAACAACAAGGGCAATAAGAACAACCACATGGAGCTAACAAATTTGCCAACAATTCACAGCCTGCGCAAAACACACACACACACACACACATGCATATAAAGCCTGCCACGCACGCGCTCCACAGGCACAAATACACGCACACACATAAACACAATAATAATAACAACAACAAGAATAAAAGCTCCACTGGCGTCGACGTCTCGTCGATGATCGCACAGTTGAAGGCCGGCGTCAGGCAGAAGAGCGGCCATAAGAGAAGCAGTGGCGAGGGAGCCTCGGGGCCAGAGAGAGAGAGAGGACCACCCACAATGCCGGCAGCCGCTTTTAATGAAGCAACAACAACAACAACAATTTTATTTGGGTGGTCGCTGCAATAAAAATAACAGCAACAACAACAACCGCAGCAATAACAATAATAGGAATAATGCCAGCGGGCGCACGTCTTGCACATCGTGTGTGGCCAAAGCTAAAACAACAGCAACAACAAGAAACAAAAAATTATTAGCCAACGCTGCCCATATCTTGTTTAAACAATTTGCTGTTACGGCTGTCAAGTTTAACATGAGTCTTGAAAGCGTAACAGTAACGGCTTATGAATAACAGTATCTATGTTATATAAAAAATGCTAAGTTTTATAAGAGCTGAACTTTAGCATTCCCTCTAAATATTTAATAGAATCAATATTTTATAATACGGCAAAATATTATACAAATATTTTTCTAACTAACTACTATTCTTTTATAAACATTTCTGGATGATATCATAATATTAAGTTAAAATAATAAAAAATTTAATAATAAAAAATATTAATTTACAAAAAGGAGTTTCTTGATTTATTATTATTATTATTTCAATTTATAAACTTAGATGTTAGAAAATGTAATACAAATGAGTACAGGGTATAAAACTACTAAAAAAAAATGTCAAACTGTTAACTGCGAGTTCGATGTAGCCCTAGTTGCGAGCAGCGCGCTGTGCTCAAATCAAAATGGCCGCAGCAGAGCGGATAGAGGGCCAGAGCGAGAGCATAGGAATGAGAATAAGAGAGTCTTAGCGTCACACACAGATACGGCGGCACGTTAATGAAGTTGTACGCGGCCTGGCGGAGCTGCGTCTGCGAGATGTATCTCTCGTTCTCTCTCAATCTATCTGTCTCCCGACTGCACATAACATGCTCATTTTGAGCTTAACAGTGCCATTTTGAGTAAAAACAATGTGCAGCAACAACACAAGACGTTTCTGTATCTCTCAGACTGCGTGCGATCCTCGAACGAAACGGTTTAGCTCACTGCGTGAGCGGCACTAACGAAAACGCGTTGAATGTGAATTTTTGTATAAGCCGAGCTGCGCTTAAAGTGTTTTTGTATCTTGTATATACAGTAAAACGGAGTTTAAATATATACATTCTGTATGTATATATATTTATCAAAATCCAAACAAAATTAACAAGTCCAAAAATATATTAAATTAAATATCAAACCAAAACGAAACGTCTACGTGCGCAGTGTGTAAAAAAAATAAAAAAGCAAGCGAGTGTAAAGAGAGCGCAAAAGAAAAAACGTGATGCAGCATTGTGTAGAAAATTGTATCTGAGACGTTCGCGTCGCGTCCAAACGGAAAATATGTGAACTATGTGTGAAAATTGTCAAAAATTATTGTGGAAAATGTGCACCGATGCTGGGCCTAAGTGAATCAATCTTAAACACGAGTCTAGATCGAGTTGAAGCTGAAGCGAAGCCAGCAATCACAACAAAACGAAACAGAGCGAACGCAAGAGGCAAAGAGAGCGATAACGACGAGAGCATAGTGCGGAAATGTGGTTTGCATTGCAACAAAAGTGCAGCAAACAATTGAATACAAAAATTAATTTGAAAGAATCAATTGTTTTTTTTATGTTGAACATCAGTAACAAAAATAAACAATAAACAAACACACACACACTCACACAGAACATCTGAAAAGAGCAAACGTGAACTTCAAGCAGATTGGTAGCACTTTTCTGTCGCTGTTAGTTAACAGAATTGCTTGATAGAGCCACCGAAGCAGATACTTTAACAGCTGCGAGAGAACGCAGCTCGCAACTCGCGTTGTGTGTCGCCCAGTCGCCCACACTCCCTTCGTAACAAGCAAGAAGAGCTGATATTGATATTCAATACACATACAAACACATATAAACATGGATAGGGATAGCCTTCCGCGCGTACCGGACACACACGGCGATGTTGTCGATGAGAAATTATTCTCGGATCTTTACATACGCACCAGCTGGGTGGACGCTCAAGTGGCGCTCGATCAAATTGATAAGGTAAGTGACAAAAAGATTCACTAATGGTCCCGACCATTTTTCGCTCTCTGTCTCTCTCTCTCTCTCTCTTTCGAACTAGACAGGCCTAGCTTTGTTTAATGAAGTCATTAAGCCGTTCCGACAGTTTTCAATACAATTTATTGCTGATATCTCTCTCTTGCGTTTTTTGTCGCTTCTTTTCGTTTCGTTTTCATTTCGTTTTCGGGTTTGCTCAATTTATTTTAATAGAGCTGTTTGGGGCTTGACAGCGGGAGGGGGAAACAGTTGACAACGGCTTCGATCGTTGGATTTAAGCACATTCGATTTCTTCGTGGTTATTTTTGGTTTATTATTAATTACAGTGCTTAAGCGAATTAAGTTGAAAAAGTCACCGATTTTTAATGCAAATTGTCTACGAAGAGTGCTCAATTGAATCAAAGTCTTTATAATTGATAGTTACATTTTAAAATAGATAACTTAAGCCTTAAAGATGATCATAATTTCTTTTTCCTCTTTACTAACTTTGTCGCTGTTAATTAACATCAAAATGTTACGTAGCATTTGCCCACTTTGTATGCTCAGCATAGTTTGAACTTCGAAGACAAAAATAGATCAACAACACATGCACATACATTAAGAGGCATACATATGGTATGTACTGTGTAACATAGTTTGTAGGGTTTTTCACATACTTTTCAAGCGACAGCAAGCAACAACAACAACAACAAAACCCACAATGCAAGTCAACTGTTGCACAAATCAAAGCTTAAGCTATTTTCACTTGGCGCACAACACAGCAGGGCCCAGGCCCCCAAGACCTCGGACTCTAAACTTGATCTCTGTTTCCAGACCCACAGACAAAAACAACTTCATTATTGTGTGTGCTACTGTGCAAGCGACGATGTTGCTGGCTGGCCGCAAAAAATCAACAACAGCAGCAAAAAGCAACAGCAACAACAGCAACAAAAATAACAATCAACTGCACAAAAGAGCAACAACAAAAACAACAACATTGACGACTACGAGTGCCAAAAACAGTGAAGCTTTGACTGCGGCGGCTGCAGCAGCTCTCTCAATGTAAATGTGTGGAGAAGGCAGCAGCAGCAGCAACAGCAACAACAACAGCAACATTTTTGATTTGCTCTTTGATAAATTGAGATTTGCAGCTTTGTGATGCTCCGAGACAAAGAGTTCACTTTGACAATTGGCAAATGGATGTAACTGTTAATTAAAAACTTGACGAAGTGAGAAGAGTAACTTCAACTTGACGAAGTTTATCTCAATTAGTTTTATTTGCGATTTAAATGCTAAAATCAGTTGAATATAATAGATTTATCAAAGTAGTAGAGCATGCAGCTTTCGTCGTACATTATTCTCAATTTTTTATCGTTCGTTTTCATGTGCTGCCGTTGTTTTGTGTACTGTTCATTTTTTTTCTCCATCGTCGTCGTTGCCAAAAGCGTTCTGTTTGTTTTGTTGTTGTTGCTGCTGCTGTTGTTTTTGTTGTTGTAGAGGCCGCCACCGCACACAGCGCGTCACGTCAGCTAGAAGAAACACGAACACACACACATACATATCATTATGTACATGTGTTTGTATATTCTGTGAGTGCGGGTGGCCCACGACGGAACAGACACACAAAAAAAAGAGAAATAAAAATGAAGCATTTCACTGTCGCACGCGCTTTTAACTGCGCGGCTCAGTAGTCGTCAAACTGTAGCCTGAACTTTTCTCGCTGGTTCTCTCCTCATCCTCGTCCATTGCCTTTTGCGGTGCTTTTTACAACTTGATGTCTTCATTACTGCGCTGCGTCTCTTGCTGTGTGTGCTGTGTGCTGCCTTCTCTTTCGTCTCGCTCTTTTTCTCTGTGTGTGCATCTCAATTATTTCTGGTAACGTCTTTGCGCTGTTGCTGTTGTAACGTTACAAAGTTTCCTTGCATTGAACTTCTCGAAAGTTGTGGCCAGCGATCGTCGATCGATCGATCGCAGCAGCATCTCAGCAGCGCAGCGCAGTTGGCGGCAACTGAGGCAGAGACTGCGACTGCGATTGCAGCTGAGGTGTGGTCGTGCATTGTTTTTGTTGTATTCCTTTTTGTGGCTTTTGTTGTCTTTTTCTTTTATTTTTGTTGTGTTTGTGGTTGCTTGTGCTTTGGCCTGTTGTTACTCGTGACGGCGCCGTCGTCATCGACGATGGGCGATTTATTTTAATGACTCAATTTAACGAAATATATTAAGACATTAATATCGTCTAACGAAGCAAAGAGCAAAAAGCGAGAAAAGTAAAAAAAAAATGCATTTGTTACCTTTTTGGCTCGTTTCGTCATGCTATGCAAATGTTTATTATATTTTGTATGCCATAAAAAACGAAAAAAACAAGAGAGAACAAAAACAACAATTCATTGGGAGCTACTGGGAGGTCTGAGGGTGACGTTTTCATGAATGAGGTGAATGCCAAATTGAGCATTCAATATGTGATCAATATGTGCTGATGTTATTGTTGCTGTTGTATTAAATTAATCATAATTTTCACTTTGTCAATTATTTTACCCTGCAGCAATTGCTCAGAAAGGGTATGTCAAAAGATAAACATTTATCAATTTCAGTTGATTGCAAGTTACAGGGTATCTGGCAGTCGAACTACTTTATTTTTGTGTTGAATCTTATTCTGCTGGTGGCGCACATTTATTTATGGCAATGCCACACTATGGATGCAGACCATGTACGCTTGTGCGGCGGATCATTGTATTTGTATCTATAAGATACATTTCTATATATGTGAATGTATGCACATACATATAAATTCATGAATGAAATCGTCGGGGCCACGTCTCCCCCTCCTCTCCACTCCCCTCCTGACTCTGTGCCAATTGTAAAGCACACAAAACCACTCAACACAGGAAGTTGAGAAACATTGGCGGCATTTTGAAGAAGTTTTCGTTGTTGTTGTTGTTGTTTGGGTTGTTGTTGCTGTTGTTGTTGTTGTTGTTGTTCATCTGGCGGTGGGTAACAAATTTGTTTAGTCATGCCGCCCCGATCTTTTCACAACAGCATATGAAAAACAAATATTTATCTCTCTCCCTCTTTCTCTTGGCCCCTGTGTCTGTTGACATGGCCAAAATCGAAAACCAGTAGCACAAACCCTTAAATCATAAATAAGCAGCTGCATCGTAATCACTCTGGTAAACATAGCAAGCGAAAAATGTTTTGCATAGTAAATAAATGAAAATGTTTACACTGTGAAGATACACGATATTCGATTTGCGTTATTCAAATTCAAAGGAATTGTTTTTTTAGAAAACTATCTTTAATAAGATGATAACAAGTACTAGTATTCAGTATGGTAAAACTTGGGATCGGAATAAGTTAGTTTTATTTCAAAACTAACTCAAGATACTTAAGGGTACTACCTTTAAATACGTCATTCCACATATGGTTTTAAAAATTTGTAGGCGTAGATCAGTTCACTTTCTAGACTTAACTCCAGTATTATATTCATCCTTTGGAAACACTTGAGCGAGAGTCAATGCAAATGGTATCTAAAGGTTTTACTCCCCTTCTTGGTAGTGCAGAGCCAGTGCACTACGAGTATTTTTACCTACAACACGGCCAGCATGCTAAATTACAGTTAACTTGTTAAGATGCCGAGCACTTCCTTTCGTTGCCACCCTCGAAATTCAGAGTTCGCCACAACTCTGAACATTCGACCCTCTGTCAACTGTAAGCCGGAAATGCTTGTAGGCGTGAGATATCTTCATCGGTCCACGATTGTTGAGCAACAACAAATTTTCTTTAGCCTTCTCGGAAGCCACATTCGGTTCGACTTCAGCCCTTGGAGATGGATCAATTTATGCAGGTACATATCTCCAGTTCTACTCCTGGAATGGGACGTGTGTTTGCTTAAGGATTAGTTCGCACACAAGTGTCTCCTCTCCTTCTCCATCTCCTGTCTCTCGCTCTTTCTCCACTTGAGACTCGCCCTCTCGGTTCCCTTTGATCTTTCGCTTTATCTGGTCGTTTCTTCCCTTGCTCTGCTTTCCTCTTGCCACTCATAAAATTATTATTTTGATTATGATTCTTCGCTCTCTCTAAATTTATGATTCTCCTTTGCTACGTTTTTATCTCGAAAATAACAAATATTGACCCAAAGTGTGACAATGATGTATGTTGGTTACACCTGCTCCACGTGAGATCTTATCAGATCTTATCTTATTATAATATTTGTTTTTGTGAGGGCAACTCTGATTTGTATTCTCTTAGCTGCTTTTCAGTCTTCTTTCGTTTCAAGCTAAAATTCTTTATTTTATACACATTTTAAATTAGTTGATCGTGAACTTGAAATTCCCGAATCGGAAGAACTTTTCATGTATCCACAACTTCCACCAGCCCAAAATGATCTTACAAAGTCTAAAAAGATCTTATAAATCAATTTAGGATCAGTAAGACGGGAACTTGAAATTCCTGTATTGTAAAAGTATCTTATTATTTGGAAGTATCTATAGCTTTACCCAACCCATCTAAGATCATAAATTAGCGCCTAGATCTCTTTGATCCTTTGGCCTATAATCTTCTTAGCAGTTGAGAGATCATTTCTGAGTGTATCTTGCCCTCCAATTAAACTAAAAATACCCACACCGAAAATGCTTTCGAGTTAGTGCCCCAAATACAACACCCACACGTTGCCCCAACAATTGACAGCTCAATTTTGAGACCTCACACCAAACACACACACACACACACACAAACACCGAGAGAGACAACTTTATTGGGGGAACTGGAAGTCGACATGTATTTCTTTTTTTTTTTATTTTTATTTTACTCAGCTTCATTAGGCCCGGGTACGAATTGAGTTGAGTTGAGTTGACTCAAGACCCGAGAGTCGGGACTCGGACTCGGGCCCTACCTCTGTTTCTGGCCGCACATAAAACTGTTATTGTCTTCATCAGCGTGCCCCAGCAACGGGGCACAACAACAACAACAACAACAACGAACGAACGTAAGACGTAAAAAAAAATCAAAAGAATTATGAAGACATTAACTTGACCACACAGCAAGCAAGCGGACGACGGGCCCGGCCGGCCGACAAACTGAGAGAAGCAGATAAAAGCAGCAACAAGAAGAAGAAGAAGAAGAGCAACAACAATAAGAACAACAACAACAGCAAGAGCAGCAGCAACAGCCGTCGCAGTAACGAAAAAGGTACCAAAGGAAAAGAAGACGACGCAGTGACATTGGGCAGAAAATGAGACAGCAACAGAAACTGAAACGGAGGCTTGAGACTGCGACTGCTACTGAGGCAGAGATTGAGACAGAGGCAGAGAGCGAAGCGAGTACCGGAAAGAAACATTCAAGCAATAATCACGGAATTCACTGAAAAAGCAGTTAACGGACAGTCTGGACAAGCAACGGACACAAACACAAAAACACACACACACACATAACTCTCGTAGGGCTCAGAGGCCCAAGTTTGACTTTGAGCTGAGACGCTCGAAATGACGCCCTTGCCCGCTCTCTCACTCTCTTGCCCTGTCGCTCTCTCTCTGCGTTTCGATTTCGATGCGTGTGTACCTGTGTCTCAATGAGACTGAGACTGAGCGACGTGGCCGCCTTGGCTACCTGACCGACCGACAGTCTACATATGTATGTATGTATGTATATGTGTGTCGGACTGTTTCGTATGAAAATAATAAAGAAATTAAATTGCTTAAAAGCAAAGCAACACACAGCGTTCCTCTTGTTATTGTTGTTGTTGTTGCTTGCGGGGCAGGTGAAGTTGAATTTAAAGTTATTGCTGCATTTTTATGACAGCCGCCAGTTGAAGTTTACTTTATTTTGTATTTTTTTTTCGGCTGCAACGCCTACGCCATAGCAGCAGCGACAAAAATTAGTCAAAAGGAAAAGAGAAGCGCAGCTTAGCAACAAAGTGAAGTTCGAAATGGAACAGATGGCTCTCTGCTACGCTCTCTTAGTCGCAGGCATCCCCTCTCTCTTGTCCGCCTCACTCGCTCTCACGCTGGCGGCTGTCAGCAATGTTTGTGTTTCGCTCTGTCACCTGTGAAATGGAGAGGGTTGCAGTGCTGCCTAACGGTATCCACTGAACGAAAGCCGTCTGGCGATCTCACGAGTTGTCGAACAGTTTCAGCTGCTCTGCTCCAATGACCTTCAAACCTTTTTCTTCATCGCTTCGTTCCTTTTTTGTTTTTGCCGATTCCGTTGAATGGAGAGCGACGCAATGCCAAAAATAAAATAAAAATAAAAAGATACATGCGTGAACGCTTGCTGGTCACGTTTAAGAGGCGCCATAAATTGCCGGCAAATGTCGATTTGCATGCGTCGTCGTCGTCCCATTTACTTTATTTTAATTGCTTGCCTAGCAGCCAAACGTGTCGCGTTTAAACAGCGTGCGTAACTAAATGTAACCGTTGTGTGTGGTCCCAGATCTGTATCACAGACGCACACACAACACACAGAACACAGAACAATACATATACGTGCATAGAATTGCTCTCTTCTTGCTTTTAATGCGGGCCATACGCAACATTGCGAGAGAGTGAGTAAGAGGTTATGTTTGTGTGCACAGTGGAACTAGGCTGATCGGTAATGCAGTCAAAGTTCACCAAAGGCTTAATTAATTATATATTCAAATTAAGCAATTCGAACATTTCAAAAATCAAAATTCTTACAATGCCTTGACATTAATTTGTCTCTACATTTTTTTTATATTTTTGGGAAATTAAATTCGCTTTTATAGCTGTGTGGCGCTTTTTCATTAATGAAATTCCGAAATTTAACGAAAAATCTCATGCATAAATGCCAGCGACATGCTCTCAATTGTGTATTCAACAATGCCTTTGCACGGGATATAACTTTTATGGGATCTACACATTTTATGTCCCAGCGTTACGTGAACACAATGGGGAAACAACCGTGAGTTTTTTGGTTAATGCAAATAATGTTTGCACAAAGTGTTTTGCGAAAAGTGTTGCCAAAGAGTTGGTTGATGGATTTGCTTTTTATCAATTCAAGATTATGTTCTACTGTAGGAGAAATTGATTTATCTCTAAGCTGTGTTCCCTCAATAGGAAGAAAACTGATGTCCAGGCTCACAGTCATCTGGAACATGCATGCCTCATAGATTATGACCAGAAGTTAACTTTCAAGCGCCTCACAGGTATTATCTGTACAATTGGACCTGCCACACGAAGTGTTGAAATGATTGTGAAACTGCTCGGGGCTGGCATGAACATTGCGCGTTTAAATTTCTCCCACGGCACTCATGAGCAGCACGGGGAAACGGTTTGCATTATACGTGAAGCCATTAAGGCTTATTCAAAAAATTTGGGCTACAAACACCATACGGCAATTGCACTGGATACCAAGGGACCCGAAATACGAACTGGGCTCATTGCAGGGAGCGACACTGCTGATGTCGAACTGAAGAAGGGTGCAACATTCAAATTGAGCACCAACCAGGAGTTGCTAGAAAAAGGCACAGTGGAAAGGGTGTATGTCGACTATAAGAATATAACAAAGGTGCTGAAGCCTAATGATCGTGTCTTCTTGGACGATGGTTTGATCTCGTTGCTGGTGAAGGATGTCAGTGGAGATGACTTGGTTTGCGAAGTGGAAAATGGCGGAATGTTGGGCTCACGCAAAGGTATCAATTTACCCGGCATTGATGTTGATCTTCCTTCCATTTCGGAAAAAGACAAGGCTGATATACGGTTTGCTGTAGACTACAAACTGGACATTATATTTGCCTCGTTTATTAGGGATGCGGCTGCCATTGAGGAGATACGATGCGTGCTGGGCGAGGATGGTAAATATATTAAGATCATAGCCAAAATCGAGAACCATCAGGGTATGAAGAACATTGCGAATATTATCGAGGCTTCCGATGGAATAATGGTTGCCCGCGGAGATTTGGGCATTGAAATACCTGCTGAGAAAGTTTTCCTAGCCCAAAAGTCAATTTTTGCCCAATGTAATAGGGCCGGAAAACCGGGAATCTGCGCTACGCAAATGTTGGAGTCCATGATTAAAAAGCCTCGTGCAACTCGTGCCGAACTTTCCGATGTGGCAAATGCGGTGCTGGATGGTGCCGATTGTGTCATGTTGTCTGGGGAAACAGCAAAGGGTGACTATCCGCTGGAATGTGTCGACACCATGGTCCGGGTATGTCGTGAGGCAGAAGCTGCCATCTGGAGCGATAATCTCTTTACTGATCTGGTAAATGCCAATAATGACGACTTCGACCTAGAGAAAGCCTTGATATTATCTGCCGTCAGTGCAGCCATCAATGGAGAAGTCCGAGCCATTATAGTGCTTACCTCCTCGGGATATACGACATTTGTGTTAAGCCGATATCGTCCGCCATGTCCCATAATAAGTCTCAATGCGGGAAATGATGTAATTGCGCGTCAGTCGAATCTTTATCGCGGCATTTTCACGATTAGCTACGAATACGAAACCAATAAAGATGGCACTTCGAAAACCAAAACAGTTGAAGAACGTCTGGCACTTGGCATTAAGGTGGCCAAGGATGCTGGTGTTATCAAGGACAATGATCCAGTTGTCATTGTCACAAGCTTGCAATCTGGGAGCGGTCTTAGCAATTCCATGCGTATGATCTATGTGTAATTGATTTAAAATTTAAAATATATATTGGAAAAAAACAATGGAAATTTTATACTTTTTGTAAGGGTTTTCAAGCACTTCTTAAATTATTTAAGATTGTAATCTCAAAAACATATGAAAATATTAGTGATAAATTTATGTTTAAATTTTTAATAATGAATCTAAAACATAATAGATAAATTTATTTGCAAATAAACAAGGCTTTTTTGACATTCCCATTCAATAAGTGGAACAAAATATCGCATTTACGGATTATACAGACCAAAGAAGCAAATCTTCGATTCAAAAGAGTAATATGATAATTACGAATTGAGAACTGGGTGGTCCCGCATGTCGAGACATAGATTGAGTTTCGTTTTATGCTAAAAATGCTTTTGCATTCGTTTTTTATGGCGGCATAACTATAACTGGCCTCTCATATTCAAATTATGGATCGCGCCTTAATCGTAGGCTAAATTTTATTCTGTTATTTTTGTTTTTATTGTTAATCTTTCCTTCATGGAAATGTTTTAATTTTTAGATACCTCAACTTATAATGTGCCGTGTAATTAAGTAGTCAAAGCCCGTGGGGGGTGTCTGGCTCTTCGGTAAATTATTCATATGTCAGACTGGCCACGAACTCTTTGATTGATTAGTGCGTCATGGAACTAAGTCTAGCTTCAAGTTGTCTAAGAGTATAGATACATAAATAAAAGCGTAAATGCAACTCTACAGATCCATTGTCTTCAAATTAAGTTGAAACTAATTGAGCATCTCATACATATCGAAAGTATTCTTTGTGTTTCATTTTATTTTGTTGTTTTTGGCTTGCTACACAATGCACCTGTCACACTGTCAAGCAGCAGTGTTGCCGTCTCGTTTGCGCGCATTCGACACGCAGTGCATGTCAAACTGTGCGCTGCTGTTGCCGTGGGATTAGACATGCGCAGCGGATTAGGACCAAAATGCGCATTTCTAATGAAGTTGTTCCCAGTTGTGCAGACCTTACAAAGAAAATGCAGCACATACAATTTAATGCTTTAGTAAAAGCAACAACAACTACGACAGCAGAAACAACAACAGCAACATGAAAGCAAACTCAACAGGGGCCATAAATCAATTTGTGACATTTCCTCACGACGTTGGCAGCGACGTTGACGTTGGCAGCGACAGCGACAGCAGCTGCGGGTGTGCGAGCAAGCAGCAAAAAAGGAACAACAACAACAACAGCAGCAGACTAAAGATTGATGATATGTCACATGGGCAGGCAACATTTGGCGCAGCTTGTTTAGCAGACTGCGTGAGAGAGAGCAGGATGAAAGATAAAAAAGGCAGTGGGAGTGGGGGGTAAGCTGGCTGACAAGCGTTAACAGCAGCAGCCACAGCCGCTGTGATGGCTCAATCAAGAAGCGTTGCCCACACAGTTTGAGCTGCACTGCACTGCACCGTGTGGCTGCCGAATCTAGATTAAGTTTATTTTTAGTTAGTTGTTGCTGTTTTTGCTGCTGCTGCTGCGACCTGCGGCATTACTACATTGTTGCGCCCCGCACAGTGATTCCAAGAATTTTGTGCATCTTCTTCTCTTTTTTTTTTTGTGTTTTGTTTAGGTTTTGTGTTTGTGCCTTGCTCAGGGAAAAACATTCTTTTAGGCTACACAAATTATGGAAAAATTCCACGAACATTGCAATCGTCGCAGTCGCAGTCGCCACATGCGGCGCGGCAGCAGCAGCAGCTTGAAAGAGACGCCGCCGCCGCCGCCGCCGTCGGAGTTGAATTTGAAGTTGCTGCTGCTGCTGCTGTTGTCGGTGTCGGTGTCGGTGTTGCCGTCAATGACTTAATTAATAGCGACAAAGTCAAAGCAGCTTTTAGAGTTTGAATTTGTGCGGAAATGACACAAAGTCGCGACGTCGACTGCATAAATAAGCAGCGGCAGCAGGAAGTGTGGCACTCTCTCTCTCTCTCACACTCTACTCCCTCCCCAACTCTCTCTCTCTTTCTCCGTCTGCTTCTCTGGGCACACCTAGAAATGCCAGGCATAACTTGAAAAAGCAAACACAGACATTAAGCGCAGGTAACCTTTTGGCATGCCTTATTTATGGCCGACTCCCGCAATGCTTGCCACAAAACTCTAAACTCAGCTTGCCACAGCTTGTGTGCGCTCTACGCTTTAACGGTAGTCATAAACTGCCTGCCCAACAACAACAGCAACAACAACAACAACAACAAAGCCGTCTTCCTTGCAGTCAATGCCACTTAAGTCATTTTTCAGCTTTGCGCTTTTTACAAAATCAACAAAAATCAACAACAACAACAACAATAACAGCAACAACAACAACAACAATTGCTGCGTGCGCACGAAACTAAAAACCTAAAACTTGACTTGCACCTCTAATGGCCGGGCAATTTCACTGTACCGGAAAATCTGTGAAAAGCGATAAAAGCAAAAGGAACTTTGTAGAAAACTACAACAGCAACAAGAACAAAGTAGAGCCCAAGATTGAGACGCTTCGAGCTCGAGCTTGGAATATGTTGTGTTTTGTGTGGCTGAAACTGAGGCTAAAACTGAGGCTGAGACTGAAACTGAGGCTGGGTGCGGCGATAGCTGCACGTTGCACAGTGGAATGCAGCTGAAGAGAAATTTAATAAACGCACGAGATAAGAAGTTTTTTTGCAGAATAATATCAAGCTTAAATATATTACAAAATAAAATATATTATTAAATAAAATATATTAAAATTACATACATACAATTTTAGTATGCATTTTAATAAAAAGAAAATACTAATTGCATACGAACCAAAATAAAATTATTGTTAAACTTGTATGTAAAATTAAATATTTTGCAAAAAAAAAAATATTTAAATAGGCAAAGAATCTTGGACTTCGTAATTGTCTAAAAATTTATTTTTTTTTAGTTAAAACTGTATTCAAAATTTTTTTTTATATATTGATTTTGAAGTAAAAAAAATCTTATGTTTATGAAAATTATAAAATAAAAAATATGAAGCAATATTTAAAAATTAAAACAACTTTTGACTTAATTAACTTCCAACAATCATTTTTTAATGTTAAATTATTACTTTTGCAGAAATTACAAATCTGAAAAACACTTAAATGAAATCTTTTATATTTATAAACGAAAAAGTTCATAATTTAATACTTCAAGAAATATTTTATCCTTTATTACAACAAAATATTTTCTAGCATACTAAAATAGATAATTATTTTTGATTTTGGGGAAGTTAGCTTTAAAGTTTAGCTTTCTTTAGCTATATCTTTTAAAGTACTTTTTTATATTAACTGATTGATCGATTTAATTTTACACACATTTTATGCAGTTGCGACCCAGTGTGCAGTGACTGGGACTGTTCGATTAAAGGTTCCATTCGATTGAGACGTTAGCGCGCTCCTCATTATTTGGGGCTCAATTTCCGTGGCACGCCGATCAGCGGGGGGAAGACACAGATCAGGCAAGGAGCAGGAGAGGGGATAAAGGCAGCTTGGTGGGTCTCTCCAATTGCCAAACAGACGATTATAGGTTGAGGCTCTCAGTCCGCGTCGGCGTCAGCATCGACGTCAGCGTCGGCGTCGGCGTCTTGTGTTGTTTTGTTTTTGTATGGAATGGGTTAGCATGGAATGGGATGATGATGGTGATGATGATGATGATGACTTGGTCGCAGATGCTACGAAAGAAAACATATAATAAATTATATGGCTGCGGTTTTTGGGCCACACGCTGTTTCGTTATAATTTTAATGCGTTATTTATGGCAGATGAGCAAGATACTAACTCTCTCTCTCTCTCTCTCTCCCGTTCTCTCTCCCGCTCTCTCTTTCTGCAGGGTAAGGCGCGTGGCAACCGCACGGCAATCTATCTGCGTTCAGTATTCCAATCCCACCTCGAAACATTGGGCAGCTCGGTGCAGAAGCACGCGGGCAAGGTGCTCTTTGTGGCCATCCTGGTGCTGAGCACCTTCTGTGTGGGCCTCAAGAGCGCCCAGATCCACTCGAAGGTGCACCAGCTGTGGATACAGGAGGGCGGCCGTTTAGAATCCGAATTGGCCTACACACAAAAGACGATTGGTGAGGATGAATCCTCGACACATCAGCTGCTCATCCAGACGGCCCACGATCCGAATGCATCTGTGCTGCATCCGCAGGCACTGCAATCCCATCTGGAGGTGCTGATGAAGGCGACGGCGGTGAAGGTGCACATGTACGACACGGAATGGGGATTGCGGGATATGTGCAACTCACCGACATCGCCCAGCTTCGAGGGACACTATTACATAGAGCAGATCCTCAAGCATTTGATACCATGCTCCATCATCACGCCCCTGGATTGCTTCTGGGAGGGCAGCCAGCTGCTGGGACCCGAAACTCCAGTCTATATACCGTAAGTGGAGAACTAATCCTCTCCAGAAATGTCTCATTAACTTTTTATTTCTTCCCACAGTGGCCTGAATCAACGTCTGATGTGGAGCACTCTGAATCCCTCGGAGGTGATGCAGTTCATGAAGCAACAAATGTCCGACCAGAAGATTAGCTTTGACTTTGACACAGTGGAGCAGTACATGAAGCGGGCGGCGATCAGCAGTGGCTACATGGAGAAGCCCTGCCTCAATCCCCGGCATCCCATGTGCCCGGACACGGCGCCCAACAAGAACAGCTCCCAGCCGCCGGATGTGGGTGCAATCCTCTCCGGGGGCTGCTATGGCTATGCGGCCAAGTACATGCACTGGCCGGAACAGCTGATCGTGGGCGGAGCGCAGAGGAATCGCAGCGGGCATCTGAAGAAGGCCAAAGCGCTGCAGACGGTGGTGCAGCTGATGACCGAAAAGGAGATGTACGACCAGTGGCAGGACAACTACAAGGTCCATCACATTGGCTGGACGCAGCAGAAGGCGGCGGAGGTGCTGAACGCCTGGCAGCGCAACTTCTCCCGCGAGGTGGAGCAACTGCTGCGCAAGCAATCCCGTATAGCCGCCAACTACGACATCTATGTGTTCAGCTCGGCCAGCTTGGACGACATCCTGGCCAAGTTCTCGCATCCCAGTGCGGTGAGCATTGTCATTGGTGTGGCGGCCACCGTTCTCTATGCCTTTTGTACGCTCCTCCGTTGGCGGGATCCGGTGCGTGGCCAGAGCAGCGTCGGAGTCGCTGGCGTGTTGCTCATGTGCTTCAGCACAGCGGCGGGATTGGGACTGTGTGCCCTGCTGGGCATTGTCTTCAATGCGGCCAGCACTCAGGTGGTGCCCTTTCTGGCCCTGGGTCTCGGCGTGGATCACATCTTTATGCTGACGGCGGCGTATGCGGAGAGCAATCGCAAGGAGCAAACCAAGCTGATCCTGAAGAAGGTTGGACCCAGCATACTGTTCAGTGCCTGCAGCACGGCGGGCTCCTTCTTTGCCGCCGTCTTCATTCCGGTGCCGGCCCTGAAAGTCTTTTGCCTGCAGGCGGCAATTGTCATGTGCTTCAATCTGGCGGCAGCTCTCCTGGTCTTTCCCGCCATGATCTCGCTGGATTTGCGTCGTCGCACCGCGGGACGTGCGGACATCTTTTGCTGCTGCTTTCCCGTGTGGAAGGAGCAGCCAAAGTCGCCGGGTTTGACCATGAATAACAACAATATACGAGGATCGAGACATGTTAAGAACTGCAACAATATGCGGATGGCGGGTCAACTGCAGCAGCAGTCGCAGAATCCCGCACCTGCACAGAATCCACTGCTGGAACCACTTGCCGTTAGCAGCGTCACAAGCTCCCTGGTTCCCTCCTTCTCCCTGGCCAGCTTTGCGTTCAAGTATTACACGCCCTTCCTCATGCGCAGCTGGGTCAAGTTTCTGGCCGTGATGGGATTCCTGTGTGCGATCATCTTTAGCCTGTATGAGGCGACGGCGCTGCAGGATGGACTGGACATCATTGACCTGGTGCCGAAGCACAGCAATGAGCACAAGTTTCTGGACGCGCAGTCGCGACTCTTTGGATTCTACAGCATGTATGCGGTGACCCAGGGCAACTTTGAGTATCCGACGCAGCAGCAGCTGCTCTGCGATTACCACGAAGCCTTCGTGCGTGTCCCGCACGTGATCAAGAACGACAATGGCGGACTGCCGGACTTTTGGTTGATTCTCTTCCGCGACTGGCTGTCGAATCTGCAGAGGATCTTCGACGATGCCGTCACCGAAAAGAGTCTGACCACGGAGGGTTGGCATCCGAATGCCAGCAGCGATGCTATACTCGCCTACAAGCTGATTGTCCAGACGGGACATGTCGATAATCCGGTGGACAAGAACCTGGTGGTCACCAATCGTCTGGTGTCCAGCGATGGCATCATCAATCCAAAGGCCTTCTACAACTATCTCTCCGCCTGGGCCACAAACGATGTGTTCGCCTATGGAGCCTCTCAGGTAGGGTTTGCCCTATAAGAATATTTCAAAAACAAAACTAAAAATATACAATTTTGATAAAATTTCGTGTAGAATACCCGTTACTTATTTAAATATACATCTGAAAAAAAAATATTGCATACTTTTAGGCCTTTACATTGCTTTAAAACTTAAATCAGCCATTACCACCTTTCAAATTGTCCGCTCTTGTTGCGATTTAGTAGATTGATAGCTTATAATAGTAGTTAATGATAATTACCAAAGAAAAAGTAATACTAGAAAGTTTTATTTATAAATTACTTAAATTTTGTACCGGGAATGTTTATTTTAGTTCAGTTTCCCAATTTATCCCTACTTTAATTTTGAATAGTTTGGAAACAAAAACTAATCAGCCAAAATTAGTAATAAAAATATTAAGATAATAATATTTTAATTGGGAAAATTAAAATTAGAAAATCGCCAAATCAAAAATATTGTATTTTTTTTTTATATTTCTTACTTAATTTTTCCCATTTTTGTGCATATTTCTTAATACAGTTTCAGAATTTATTGATTCTTTTAGTTCCATTTTGATTTTTTTATTCTTAAAATTGTATTTTTAGTTTATTTTTACAATTCTTACAAAAATATTAAAAACTCTGAGTTAATCATTATCTTTTCATTTGAATTGCAGGGCAAACTGTATCCGGAACCGCGTCAGTATTATCATGCGCCCACCGAGTACGATCTGAAGATACCCAAGAGTCTGCCCCTGGTCTATGCCCAGATGCCCTTCTATCTGCACGGATTGACGGACACCTCGGAAATCAAGACACTGATTGGCCACATTCGCGATCTGAGCGTTAAATATGAGGGCTTTGGATTGCCCAACTATCCATCAGGTAGGTGTTAACACCTTGGATACTCTTAGATAGTCTTACTCATTGCATTCTCTCTTCTTCCCAGGCATTCCCTTCATCTTCTGGGAACAGTACATGACTTTGCGCTCCTCGTTGGCTTTGATTCTGGTCTGTGCTTTGCTAGCTGCCTTGGTTTTGGTGTCCCTTTTACTGCTCTCGGTCTGGGCTGCTGTTCTGGTCATCATCACGGTGTTGGCCTCGCTGGTGCAGATCTTTGGAGCGATGACTCTTTTGGGCATCAAGTTATCGGCCATTCCGGCTGTCATACTCATCCTGGGCGTGGGCATGATGCTCTGCTTCAATGTGCACATCTCACTGGTAAGTCGACAGAATAGAGAATAGAGTTAAAGATATTACTATCTTTAAGTGAGAGTATAAAGTAATATTTTAACAAAATTAATATTCACATATTTTAATTTGCAAAAATCTAAATACCTTCTTGATTTTTGAATTTTGTGGTTCTTAAAACAAGCTAAAAAAAAGAAATATAAATTTCCTTTGTATTTCAATATTTTTTAAAATTAAATATCAAATATTTGATTTTTTGCTGTTTATAATAATAATTATTGTCTTAAACCTATAGCATTTAGAACATGTTGAAAAAATCAATATATAGTAGAGTTCCTTATATTTAACCAATTTTAAAAATAAAAACAGATAAATATATATTGTGTTTTATCAAAATAAATACTTGATCAACTTTAAATATTGAACATATATTAGTTTCTTATAAAACCCTTCTTAATCGATATGAAGATCACAAAATATAAATAGATTCTTGATTTTTAAATAGATTTTGATCGTTCTAAGAGCAAGTTAATAAATGAAGTATAGTATAAGGATTCTTTGAATTTAACTAATTTTAAAAATAAAAAACCAATTTGCTAATTTTTATGTGAATCAAAAAAATTAATTCGCCAGCTTATATTTTGTATATAAATTACTTTCTTAAAAAAATACAATTTTTAATAGACATTAGAATTATTATATTCAATTATAAATTATACTAAAATTTTAACTTATTCCATAATATAATCTTCTTTCTGCAGGGTTTCATGACATCCGTGGGCAATCGACAGCGAAGGATTCACCTGGCGATGCAGCTGTCCTTGGGTCCCCTGGTGCACGGCATGCTCACCTCCGGCATGGCAGTGTTCATGCTCTCAACATCGCCCTTTGAGTTTGTCATTCGTCACTTTTGTTGGCTGCTGCTCGTCGTGCTCTGTGTGGGCGCCTGCAACAGTCTGGTGGTGTTTCCCATCATACTGAGCATGCTGGGACCGGAGGCGGAGCTGGTGCCCCTGGAGCATCCCGATCGCATCTCGACTCCATCGCCCGTGCCCATGCGCAGCAGCAAGCGTTCCAACAAGTCGTTCATTGTGAACGGCTCACGGGGATCATCGCGTAACTCCGGTTCGAACAATTGCCACAAGGCACATCATTATCACAAGGACATGAACATCAATGATCCATCGCTGACAACGATTACGGAGGAGCCGCAGTCCTGGAA
Organism: Drosophila subquinaria; assembly: GCA_037043405.1. Lineage (NCBI taxonomy): Eukaryota > Metazoa > Arthropoda > Insecta > Diptera > Drosophilidae > Drosophila > Drosophila subquinaria. The sequence continues at coordinate 440,977 of JBAMBL010003007.1, forward strand.
GTCCAGCAATTCATCGATACAAATGCACAACGATTGGAGTGCGCCGACGCCAACACCGACGCATCATCAACATAATCATCTAAACAATCATTACATGAACAATATCAACTACCAGCATCGTGAGCGGGAACGTGAAAGGGAGCGGGAGCGGGATCCAATGCATCCCTCGTCATCAAATTGTTCGTATGCGGGCGGACCGCCGCCCTCGTATCACAAGGTATCCGGCAATTATGCGCCGCCGGAGCTGCAGAGCATTGTGGTGCAGCCGGAGGTGACCGTCGAGACGACGCACTCGGATAGCAATACCACCAAGGTGACGGCCACGGCCAACATTAAAGTGGAGCTGGTCACACCGGGACGGGCGGTGCGCAGCTATAACTTTACGAGTTAGCCCCTGATTAGTTCCTGTAGCCATTAACTAACTAACTACCATCTAAACTATCTATATCTATCTATAAATTAAAAAAACAACAAACAAAACAAAACAAAACAAAATGTATCTGTAAAACTCTATTTGTATCTTAATCTTAATCCTGTATATGTATATGTGTATGCATGTTAGTTAATTTCCATATATATACATATGTATCTGTCTGTGTATATATATATATGTATGTATGTGTTATATATTATATATAGCAGCTGCTAAGCTCCCCTTGTATGTATGTATTTTAGTACTTAAGGCATTTTTATACATAGAGTTATTTATTGTAACACACACACAACACACACAAACACAGCTATGTACTTATATATACATATGTATGATTTCAAACGCGAGATTCAAATATCAAACCAATCCACACTAGTAATTTATAGCATTTAATTTAGTTTAAATATGTACATAAAACACAAGGACTTGAACCAAAATAGTATCGCTTAAAAAACACATAAAACAAAAACAAAAAACATATAAAAAATCAATATAAGAATAAAAACAAAAACACAACGAACGAAAAGTAATTTACTGAATAATAAAGATGAAATGAAATGAAAAATCCCTTCTGTATGCATTTAAAACCAAAATTACTATTGATCAAAGGACAATGCGATGCACATGGGACAAGAACTGTATGTCCTGTTTTCTGTATAATTAACACACATTACACAGTTCTAAAAAAAAAGCGAAAGCATTTAAAATAAAACGAAACAAATCGTAAAGCGAATACTCATCATTTGTTTTATTTATTTATCTATTTTTCAGTTCGAAATTGTAACGTTTAAAATACGTTGGTTAAATTATCAAATGAGGATCCTGAATCTGAACCTAATAATGAAAATATATACTAATGACAATGGAAAGTCGTGATGTAAAAATACATCAAAAATTCAACAACTTAATTTGTTTTTCGCGGAAGTTATTTGCAAATACCTTAACTAGATAATTTTTTGACTATTAGTTAATGGAGTTAAATAAATAAACATTTTGAATGAATATTAAATTTTGAGGCTAAACCATAATCAAAATAATATTCCACTTAAAAATCTATACAATTTTGACAAAGTTGTGAAGGTTTGAAGATGGTCTGATTTTTACCTAGCAATTTTTCGAATTCTTTAAAATTAATTTTGATATATCCACAACTCAATTAATTTTTATGTCGATTTAAAGTTAAAATATTTTGATATGAAACTCGATGCACTGTTTAGATTTACATCACTAGTAAAAAGCTTTGAGCTAAACTTCAGAAATGACTGACTTGACATTAATCGATTGTCAATGTATATTTTGAAATTGATTCGATTCAGACAATAAATTTGGAAGGTCAGTCAATATGACAAGCATCGATGATGAGTTCAAACATTTTCTGTCTAACGTATGTAATTAAGAGATAATTATGATAATGAAGAGATAATCATTATCGATTCCACAGATGAGTTGCCAAAGTGTGTTGCGATTGCCGTATGAGACGCGTTGCATGATGAGCAAAAGGACAAAGGATTGCCAGGACATCATTAGTTACTTTAATTACTTTGAGATGATGTACTGTTTCTTCAACATTCACGACCACACAACCGAGATCTTTGTGATGTTGCTGTTTGTTCTAATTGCCATCAGCTACTTGATTCTCATGTCCATTGTGGTGGATTCATAGTGAGTGAATGAATTTCGAAAAGTGAAGTAGCTTCTTTTATGGGAAACCAATCCTAGCTTCATGCCCGTCTTGAAGATACTCTCAGTGAAGTTGCAGATGAATGAGTCTGTGGCAGCTGCAACTTTATTGGCCTTTGGCAGTTCCATTTCCGATTTGGTCGCCAATCTGATGCCCATTCGTGCCGATTCGGCGTATTTCGATGGAACCATTTCAGATTCCGTGGTCATAGTTTTGTTATGTGGAGGCCTCATCTGTTATATGAAGCCCTTCAAGATGGATGAATACATTGTTGTGCGGGAGCTGTTGTTCCTTTTGTTGTCCGTGGAGCTGCTGCGTTTCCTCATCTTCGATGGTGAAAGTATCAGCCATACAGATGGACTAAGTATGAATTGACTTCATGTAATAATTGGATGATATGTCATCTTCAATTCCCATAGTCCTGCTCTCCGTTTATCTGATTTACTTGATCATCATCATAGCCGATCTCCTTCTGCTGCGGTTTACCATAAGGCGTAAGATCAATTCATCCAAAGATTTCTGGTATAACTTATAATTTATAGCTTATAAATTATAGCTTATAACTTATAGCTTATAGCTTACATCTTATAGCTTATATCTCATATCTTATATCTTATAACTTATATCTTATAAATTATAGCTTATAACTTATAGCTTATAGCTTACATTTAATAGCTTATATCTCATATCTTATAACTTATATCTTATGTCGCATATCCGAAAACGATGTCTTCTTCTTCCAGAGCTGCGCACACAAATCGCATCCTTGGAGAAGCAACCGAGCTCAGCGGAACGCGACAGGAAGCTGATAAAAAAGATGGGCAATTTAAAAAAACTCCTTCAACACGAATTTATGAACATACGCGCACAATCTTTGCGTGGCACAGGACGATCTGTGAGTAGTACTCAGATGATTGGATCAAACTGGGCCAAGTCCAAGCCGGAATCCATAGACTACGAGGCGACTCGCACCATTCTGCACAGCAAGAAGAATTCCAAGAATCTGTTCCTCTGGGGTGACTTCCTAGAGGCCCTAAATCCCATTGATGCCACAGACTGGAAGTTGGCGGGTTCCTTCCAGCGTGTGTTTATCATCATCCGATCCCCGATGCTCCTGATTGTCACCATTTTAGTGCCTGTGGTTGATTATGAGAGATACAAACATGGCTGGAGCAAGTTGCTCAATTGCACGCAGATCATCACGAATCCCTTCATCCTGATTACCGCCATACATTGTATGTCTCTTTCCCACACACACAAATGTCTTATAATGCAGTCCTCCTTCTCTTTCTAACTCTGTTTCTTAATGCAGCCAAGTTTGACTTTGTTTACAGTTCGTGGTACATTGACTTTAATGTCAACTATGCCAAGTGGTCTCTTTGCCTCTCCATTCCTCTCTCCGTATTCGTGTTCTTTCATGCTCGCACTGATGTGCCACCGCCATACCATATCGTAAGTGTCTCCCCCGTTTAATCAACATCACTAAAATTACAATAACAATTACAATTACAGCTTTTCATTGTGTTGAGTGGAACTAGTTCGTTGGTCATCATCGTACTTTGCACTGGGGAAATCGAGGTGCTCATCTCCATTGTGGGCATCGTTTTCAATTTGAGCGAACACTTTTTGAGCATCACCTTCGGATCGGTGGGCAATGCGGTCATTAATTTAATGGCTTCCTTTGCATTGACAATGCAGGGCAACGAAAAAATGGCCTTTACGGCCATCTTTGCTGGACCGTTTTTCAGTAAGTCATCAACTAACTTTGAATGAATCTTTCGCTCTGCACATTTTTTAATTTTTGTAACTGTCAGCTCAGTGATGCCATCTTGTTAAATATTGCACAGCAAGTTTGGGTGATGCCATCATATTAAATAAGTGCATTTCTAATTTGTGTGATGCCACACTGTTAAAAAAAAGTGAATTTGTCGATTAAGCGTTGCCAACTTGAAATAATTTAAATACATTTAAAATAATTCCGTTTTTTATTTTTTCTTTTCAGATATTGTTGTTAGCGTCGGCATTGCCTTCCTATTCAATAAAAAAGTTCGTTCAAAGGGCTCATCGTTGTGGTTAAATGGAGAGCACGGCGACAACTGCTATATATTTATGTTGATAACCATTTTTAGCACATTTTGGTGGTGTTTGACATTTAATTTCATTGCGCGACGCTCGTCTGCCATATTTTATTGGATAATATTTGTACTCTTTATTGTTTATGCGATTGCTGTTGAGTGGGATATGGTGCATGAGATGACGAACGATGAAATGTTTCAGCCCATTTAATTGTATTCGCTTTTACGAAGTGTTCTGATATATTCAATAAATTCATTTAAATCCGAAATGAGTTTTCTTAGCTGTGCCAAGAACCCACATTCACTCCGAACAAATTGCAGCAGTTCTAATAAAGGGGGTGTGTGTCTTGACTGTGTTTCCAGTTTAGGTGGATGTCTAATCTAAAAATACTTTTTAAGGTTTGTCGATTCGTTAAGTAAGGAATTTTGTTCTGGAAGTAATTTCGTTAAATACGAAGTGTGGCAACGCCAAAAACATGCGATTTTCGCTCTGCCAGTGAGCGTCACATTTGAGGATGGGAGTACAAACATTAATGGCACGCCAAACAGAGTGTGTTTATATCGATAAGTATAAAATTTTATAAAAATATTATTTATGAATTAAATAACTGTGCTTACACTTATCTTGTGGTGCTAGCCAGTTATATTCTTTCAAATTCATCCACATTATGGCCCCACATTATTAGGATAGCCCCTTTAAGCGAAATTGATAATTGGATAAAGCTATCGTAATTGTAATTTTAAGCTATCGATATGTTTAAACGATAAAAACATCAACAAGAATAAAAAAACAATTGAAAAGTTGCACCGCGTGACAGAGAAGAATAACTTAAAAAACCGCTGCAGATTTTAAATGTGACTACGAAAACTGTGCATTCTAATACTTTTTAAATTGGTCATTGACTTATCCAACTGCAACTGCAACTGCATGCGGTGCAGCAGAACAACGTAACCGTAATAAGACGAATGAGACCGCAAGAGCGAGAGAGCTTAAAGTACTTTTGCGTGTGTGAGTGTGAGTGAGTGGTCCAAAACAGTCGGTGAAAATAATCGTGGCAAAAGCGACAGCGACATTTTATACACGTATCAGAAACAAACTCAACGTGTTTTGAGAACGTTGTGGACGCGTTCGGGTCCTAGTAAATATATACAAAACACATACAAAAAACAACATTTTGAATTATTATATATGCGGGCGCGAAATTAATACGTATATTAAAATCTTAAAACGCAATTGAAAGCAAAAAACGTTAACTTGAAAGCTTTGTGTAAGTAAGAAATTGGTTTTCGTTGTTGTCGTTCCCCGGTTGTGCTTGAATGTGTTTGTGTGTGCTGGCATGTGTGTATGTGTGAGTGGGTCATAAAATTGGCAAAAGCGCAACTACAAAAAAAGTAAAGTAAAAGTAAATGCATTAGTGTGTAAATTGGTGAAAGTTGAATTTGAAAAAAAAAAAGAAAAACAAATGAAATGCGTACAAATATACATAAATACATAAAACCCTTGGAGAGTCGCTGAGATTCTTGTGGAAAGAACGCGTAACAACAACGTGCTGAAATCCGTTGCGCCAACGACGACGCCACATTTGATTTCTGTGGGTGTGCGTGTGCGTGTGTTTTGTTCATAATCAAATGTTTTATTTGCCAAAAACCAAAAACCGAGAAACGTCAATTTGTATTATGTTTGTATGTTGTTTCTTAACATGAATTAATGTTAGATGTTTATTACATGTGCCCGCGTTTGTTCAACCGTTGCCATTGTTGCTGCCCATTCTTTGCAAATAACGGAACTCAAAAATGCTGTAAATTACTGTCGCATTTCGCAAGTAAAGCAGGTAAGCATTTCAATTTGAATTGCGTTTTGTATTGTGTATGACGTACTTAGGTATTTTTTTCTCCTGATTGTCGCTCAGCTGACACGGGTCACACTCACACCCACACTCAACTATATGCGTACATACCCTGCCAGCATTTGGAAGATCGTTTTTACAAAAATCACATTGAGGAGTCTTTTTCGAGTCCCCTTGATGATTAAAAAGAGATTAATCACATTGGCGATCAAAAGAAGACTCAAAAATTACTCGTGCATATGCTTGAAATGTGATTCATTATTTATTGCATTAATGCATAGTTTCACTCAACTATGTAATTAAATAGTATTCTTCTCGTGAGCTCAGTGGCGTACCGGGCTAAGCTGCTGCTATAAAGTCAGTGTGCAAGCGACCCGGGTTCGATTCCCGAAAGTGTTGCTTTTTTTTAATGATAAAAAAAATGACTCGAATTTTAATCAGAAAGGCGAGTCATAAATGACTCCTTAAGAGGAGTCGCGGTTAACCTACCGATTTCTCCCGACAACAGTAACATTTATGATCAGAAAAAGAGCGCAATTATGCTCATTTTGATCACAAAGGGGACTCGAAAAAGACTCAAATTTGATTAGAAATTTCATAAAATGCTGGCAGGGTAGACACACACAGACACGCAGACACTTGTGCATTCTCTCTTTTGCGTTGCTCTTCTCTGCTCTGCTCTTATCCGCCTCTCACTTCGCCTTTGCCGGTAAATAGCTCAAATGTCACGCCACCTTATCAGTGGCCATGTCGGATATACGAAATGCAGTCACTTCTTGGCATTACCACATTTTAGATTATGATTATGTTGAATTGTGATAAACATTTTATAATCATGACCCAGTTTCTATTTTCAATGAAAAGCACGCAACAAATTCTTTGGTTCTCTGCATTATGCAATGTTGTAGCCAATGGCAACAAAGCATATGAAACAGTTTATGTTTATTTGTATATTGATTTTTGTTTGATTGTAAATTGCAAATTGAAAACAGTTGTCGGCTCTTCCCCTCCCAACTTCAGCAATGTGCAGGGAATGGTAACGACCTTCACATCCCGCCAGCCTCTCCAATGAGAGCCAGAGAGAGAGAGAGAGAGAATGTCATCAGCAGACTATGACGTGTACATTGTAACGTTATTTTCTATTTTAAATTGCAGATCTCGTTATCTGGGAATTCTAATTAGATAAAATGTGTAATTTCATTTTGATACAGCACTCATAAACATTGAAGAGCGCTCACACTATCTTTTTTTTTTTGATTGCCTTGAAGTGTGCTCTCTGGTGCTCCCTCTCTCTTTTTGTCTCTCTCTTCTGTCTGGTCATTTCCCCTGCTAGTCATTCGCTGCACGTGTACTTTCTTGTAATAAATATACACAGACATACATACTTACGTACATTTACATTTGCACGCATACATTTGCGCACGCTCTCTCGGTCAAGCTGACTCAGTCCCTCTCCTACTCCCACTCATTGGTCTGCCCAGTTTATTATACCAACAGAAAATCATGCGAGTTCTGCTGCGATTGCTTTGCCTTTATTGGATGGCATGTCTGGGCTGTGGGCTGTTAGAAGGGGGGAGCCGCTACTCGACTTCGGGGTCATGTGTATGCATGTGTGTGTGTATGTTGTGATGTGTCATATGTTTATGTTCTTGTTGTGACTGCGACGGCGCTCACTGACCAGCTGAGCCCATGGAAAATGTTGTTGCATTTGAAATGATGAGGCGGTGAGCTGATTTCTGTTTTTTGTTTTCTGGGGTGCGGTTTTGTTTTGGCCCGGAAGCGGTTGTTTATCATTGTTGGTAGTAGTAGAACTTGGTCGTGGGCACGTTCAGCTGTGCAGAATTTGTTTACAGCTGATTAACTGGAAGGTAACTTAACTTTATTTAGGTAATCATTTCTTAATTTTATAACTATGCAGTTCCGTAGTCTGGCCCATTCAAATTGTGGCTTATAACAGTTGTGCTTTCTGATAACATTTAAAACGAATGCGATTAACAACCACATTTTACCTTGTAAATTACAGGATATCTACAAGTCTTCCATTGGAAATCTCTCTGTCTACATATAGCATTTTCAAGTAAATATAGAAACATACACATGTTTTTTTTTTTTTGCCGGTTACAGTTTTCATTCATGGCCAAACCCAAACGGCAAATGCAGAGCGAAGTAAACAAGACACTCTTTGACCTTTTAGCCTCCCCTCAACTGGTGAGAGCGCGTGCTCTCTTCGACTTCGACTTGCCTTCGATTCATTCTCCTTCACCCTGCGCTCTCTTTTGTACAGTTGACGTCGCGTCAGACCCGTTGCATTCGTATGTATGTTATTCGCCTGTGTTTCAATTCGCCGCACTTTTGTTTTACTGTTGCTGCGCAACAATTTCCCCTTAAACTCGTACGATTTTCAGCTGGTATAACCAAATGCCAACGAAGAAGAAAGAAAAACGTGTTGCCGCCTCATCCAACCCTCATCCGATTTTCCCTGCTGCCTGCCCAGTGACTTTTTGTCTGCTGCTTTTCTTTTTTTGCTGCTGCTGCAGATGTTGTTGTTGCGATTTCTATGTGCATCTGTACATGTAATGGGCGCCCAACCCCTTTTTTTTTGGCATACATACACACACACATACATGCATACAATGTAAAGTCGTATGCCAGAAGTTTCTACAGTTTGTAAATAAAAGTTCAACAGTCGCCTTTACTCTTTCTCTTTCTCGCTCTGTCATGTTGTGTGTGTTGCTTAAATCTTAATTTTACTCTCTTAATCTTTTGTTAAAAAGTTAACCTTGAAAGATTTAACTTAACATGCAAATGTATCAAATTGTGCATCGGCTTGTAACGGTTAAACACGCATGTGTGTCGTTTGAATTTGCCATTGAGCTTAGCCTCACTTTTCCGATAGGTGGCGTTTGTCAATCCAATTAGAATGAATTCGATTCGTCTTTGATTACAGTAGCGAACATGGATTTACAACCACTACGACTATTTTTAAGTAGCTCTCTCATTGGCATTCAACATGTTTTCCTTTTTTAATTCGTTAGGTCGTCGCATACTGATAAACAATTAAACACACCTACATACAAATACTACAAAGCATTGTTTGCCTTAGTCACGAAGTTGAAATGTCTGGTAAAAGATTTTCTAACCGGTTTTGCAAACGGAGCATCAACTTATCCGTATTGTATAGTTGTTAAAAGCATTAATGTGGCCTTTTGCGACGTGCAATCCATGATCATGATCATTGCCAATAGATGTTGTGGAAAATTTTCACTCAACTTGGCACGTGCTTCCAAAGGGGACTGTGATGGTCACTCTAAAGATAACTACACGCATGCTTGTCTAGGTCATTTATTTGATCAGAGCGTCGACGTCGAAGTCGACGTCAGCAGCGCTTGGCGCCTGTCTCTCTTGCTGTGTTACTTTCACACACACACACTGATAATCATCTGTCAGCATCAAAGCGAAATGAGCGAGTGCAAAAGAGCGAACACTTTTCTGCTTCTGTGTGTGTGTGCTCTCTCTCAATATCACACTCTCTGTCCCACACTCTTGCCTTGCACTTGCCAATAATCAAATTTATTTAAATTCACCCACACAATCTTCGGTTTGTTTGTTTCGCATGTTTGTTACTCTTTCTCTTTTCATTCATTGAAATATTTAACGTTCAACGTGTCGTGCAAATTGGCGCAGCATTTTTTTAAATTTACGCTCCTTCTTGTTGTTGTTTTACATTATTTTTATTTTTTCAATTTTACCGTGTATCTTTTCTCATTTTATGTGCGCTCTCAACTGACTGCAAACACAGCGAAAAAAAAATACACAACAGAAAATTATTTTTATTTTGGACTTTGACACAGTCATACGATGATTTTTGTTACCCCATTTGTGAAAGAGAGAGGCAGACAAGGCAGAGGCAGGGACAGGGACAAAGAACAGGCGCTCGCTCGCTCTCGTTAGCTCAACCGTCGCGTCGATTGTTTTGTCTCAGGTCATATGGAAATGAAAATATAGTAAATTCGCATATATAATTTAATTGCACATACATTTATGCATGTCTTGATAGGTGCGTATATGGAAATTGTCTGTTCCCGCCTCACTGCACCTTCCTGACAATGTCAAGGTGACTCACGTGTCATCGATGAATGTGTATATATGTTTGTAGATATGTGTATATGTGTAAAAAGCACCGTTTAAAGACCTTGGTTAATTATTTACGGCCTCCTCTCGGTTGTCAAAGTTCAAGTAACAGTTTAATTGTGTTTGTCTGAACTCGTGTGAATTTCTATCACTGTATAAACAACAGCTACATAGACAATTAATGCATACATAATTTTCATCAATATCTATCAATATCAATATTTAAATACTCATTTCCCTACACATGTATTACATTGTAAGTTTCTATATTCGTAGAAAAAACAGCTTACAATCTAGTAGACTTTTTAATTTGCAACAAACACATCAGGCTTAAAAATTAAAATAAAAATGTTAATGAGCTCAACACGTGTAGTAAATTGGTTTGTGTTGATTTTGCCCTTTGCAATTTTACTAAACAGAAGCTTTTTTTAAATTAACTCATTTTATTTTCATTTAAAATTAAATTACATATTTTTCTATTTATTTTTTAATTTTCTGAATAATCAAATTCATCACTTTAGCTAAAAATCTTGTCAAGTAGTTTAGATTCAAAATCTATTTGATTTACGAACACCTTTGTCTATTGTTGGACATAAATATGTATGCGGGAATATATATGTATATATGTTTGTATATGTTCTTGTTGGACTTTAAAAAGTTCACACAACAATGGAACTGAATGTTTATCGTTCTACGATTTCAAGCTCAATTACGCGGGACTTTGTACCGCAACTTGGACTTTGTTTTAGCCGTTTAGCCGCACAATTGTCTTACGTGACAATCGATCGATATAAAAAGAAGTCTTGAAAGTTTGTCGAATGTTTGGCAAATGATATTGAATTTGGCTGATGTCAGTGAAATCCATATCCAAATGCCATTAAATGCCATGTGTACAGAAATGCACTTTCAAGTTCGAGGTTGTCAATCCAGTATCTCTCAGATACAGATACATTTCCAGTTAGTCAGGCATGACGTTGGAGCGCACGTTTATTTCAATGATTTCCACAAAACGTTGTTGTTGTTATTGCTGTGCAATGTATGCAAAATAAAATTAAAAAAAAAGGCAGCAATAAACTTGCGAGAAAAACAAAACAAAAAACAGTAAAATAAAAACAATAAACGCGGCTATAACGGTTGCATATGTGAACTGTCTGTAATTGAGGCGAGGTTTGCAATTGTGCTTAAATCAAAGCAATTAAAACAGTTTCACCTAACAAGCTTGTAGTAAATTAAATAGCGAACTTTGTTATTTCGATAAAACAATTGAAAACTAATATTTAAAAACAATTATATTACTTACAACTATCTAATTTGCGTCTCACATGCGATTGAACTCGATATATTACACATACGACACGTGTGCAATGCAGTAGTATCAACATTTCTAGGAGATTGAGTTTGTTGTCTGATGTATTCAAATTTTTGGTCACTTTGCCGTTTATTTAATCACACTTTTTCACTTGTCGGAGAGAAGTAAGAGTAAAGAGAGAAAGAGAGGGGAGAGTACAAAGTACAAAGTGTGCAATATTCTCAGTAATCACACACATTTCCTGATTGTCTTAATCCAGACCAGACATACATAAGTGTATGTTTATATACAAATATAGTATTGTAGTTGCTTAGCCAGCTGTTTGCTTGCTCATGAGATTCTTATGCTTTTGATTCCATTTTCATTGCAGTTTAACTTTGATCAGGGTCACGATCGTTGCCTCGTCGTAACTCGCAACAAACGTATAACGCTCAAAGTTCAAGCTTTGCCCGATTCAAAAGTGAACTCTGCCCTCTCTCCAGCGTAGTCAATTTTCTTTGATTAACCTGCAATTTGGCTATTGCAAATACAGTTGTTGTTTCGACTACGAAGCATGACAAATTGTGCCACTTGACAGTGGCAACAACTTTCACTCAAATCAACTCTTTTTTTTATTTTGATTATGTTGTTTACTTTTGCACACACGCTTTTGCACATTGGTTGCAATTCAATTTGTAATTGGAGAGCTTTAAATTATGTATTACGATTTAATGAATACTGTTTTAAAATGCACTTAATTACATTTAAATTATTAACTTTCATGGCAAGTAGCATTTCTTGGCATCAAGTTAAAGTCTAAGCACATATTCACATTTTAATTGCTTACTTTTGCACCACAGTGCAGAGTGTTAAAGTTACAGTCGATATTTTGACATTCTTCCACTTTATAAACAAAACATGTAGACTTTATTATTATTATTTTTTATATTGTTTTGGTTTTTTGTTGTGTGGAGAGGTCAATGGCCACAGTCGGTAAACAAAAAAGAAGAAAGAAGTTAAATATAGCAGGTAAAAATGAAGATATTTTGACGATACAACCCAAAGGTCAATTTTTATTTTGTCATAAAGTGTCAAATATTTATTTGGAAATCTAGTTTGAGCAGAAGTTTAATTAAAATTTTTCTGTCATTTAAGTTTTTGTTTTAAGCTTATATTATTTTACTTTTTCAATGAAGAAAACAATTCACATTGAGGCATATGACTTATTTTGATTCAATACTTCACATACGTAGAGTAAATTTTTGATATTAAAGGTTAAACCATAAAAACATGTATAGATGAGGTCATCAAATATTGCTTCAAATTTAACCTCAGCAAATTGTTTAAAAGATTCTTAAAATTTACGGATTAAATATTGTGTTCTGTATCAAATTTGCTAAGATAATGAGAATAAGAATAAAAAGTAATAATATGCCAACAAATAAAAAAGATTCACACGTGTTTTGTAATGAAATGTTTTGTCTTTCACATCTATTGATTAGGCGCGACCTAGGCCAATTTTGTTCCATATTGAAAGAAGCAGATATCCCACATGCAAATACACATCTGTGAGATACACTCCCTTCTCTTTCTATTGTTGGCATTTTTCTCGCAAATTATGCAATACAAAATTGGTTGTCTAATTTTAATTTTTATTCTAAAGATATTTATATTCCTAGTATATTCAAATGAGGTGGATCTCTAGCTAAAGATGTATCTGTGTTTGCTTATATGTATGTGTATCTGTATCTGTCGCTGGTTTTGTTGTTATTCTTATTATCAACTTTTGGCTAAACACCAAAAGCCGCAAGGCGAAACCAAAGAACTTGTTTTAGAATAAACAAACAAGAATTTAAATCGAATATTTCTTTTTTTTGTTTTTTTTTTCTTTGCTTTCGATTTTTAATTTCATTTTAATGTTGTTTAGTTTTCTTATAATTCGTTTATTTTTGGATAACATTTGAATATATCTTGCAGATGGAATGTTTATCATGTATACTTGTGTCTTATTTATCCATCAATTGACACGATATAAACTGGAGATACATTCTCTAATTTAAGGCTTTCTTCCTTTGGTGACAGCTGTTTTTACACTTAATTTTTTATTTATCACACACACATTTTATGATCATCATAATTGTCATTGTCACGATTGTCACAACATGTATGCGTATTTGTATCTGTATCGTTTCTCTTCCTCTCTTTCTTACTTATTTTCTGAGTGTAGGTAAATAAAACAAGCAGAAGAAGAAGAAGTGTAAAGAGTATGACATCATCGTTTAAATGTTGCATCCATTTTGTTTGTCTCTCCTCGTTTACAGCTAACAACAACGTAGACGTCGCATCACGCATACGCAGCGTTATCATTATCAACTGTACCATTTACCGTTTGGAGTGACTAGAAGAGATTGATAGAAACAGAAGAAGAAGAAGGACATTAGAGATACTGCTAGCTATCCATTTCTCTCTGTCTCATTCACCCGTTTGTGCGTTTGTGAAGCGCATCTTTTAACCGTTTTACCCGTTTGTCTGTGTCGCTTACTCTCATCCAATTGTCCAACTGTCACAGTAAAAGCTCGCAAGATGTTCATCGAAGATGATGCGCAGTAAGTACACTACATACATATATACATACATTGTCTACATTCAAGTACGTATTTGTTTATCTTTTATCAGCCGCATCCATATTCATATCCATTTATTGAAGTCATTTTTATTTGTGTGCTCTTTTTTTTGGTGTTGGAAGATGTGTTTTTTAATTAAGAATAGCTTAAGATTTGACAATATAAAAAAAAAGGAGGAAATTTAGCATATTTCAAAGATTTAATAAATGAAATCAATTACGCACATTTTAAATAATTGCGCATGATTTTGATTATTTAACCCCCTGGGGTGGCAAATGCGCAGTTCAAGGTTATTTTGGGTTAATGTTTAGTGTATTTAATACATTCGTTTTCAAAACTTTTATATGGCAAGTTTATCTATCGTTTGTTTGTTCAACTTGGCAAATTCTTTAAGTTTTAACTATTTATAATACTAAAATTTTAAATGAAATCATAAAATAAATTAAACGAAATCAATCATTTATAAATATTTATAAGTCAGGTTTAATGATGCATATAATGAAAGCGATTATAATTCACTTTGCATATGAAATGCGATTAGCTCTGCATTTTTTGTTCTTTCTTTTGTTGCGTAAAATGATTGAGGTTTTATCGCTTGATGTGATATTGATGTCCATGTGGAATCAAATCAAATCAGTCAGCGTGAAATGACCAAGAATCTCTGCAATCAGTGCCAGACCAACGCCCACAATGTACTTTGTTAATATACATGTATTTATATTTATATAAATATAAATATACAACCATAATGATTATATTATGTGCAAAAATTCAAGTTCAGGGACATGACGTCGCTTTAGTTTTGTTTGCTTATCACAACACTTTTTGCTGCTTATCACAACAATTTATAGTACGAACATAAATACGTGTTTCAGTTCAGCATTGATTGCGATTCTATAATGCACTGATCTCATCATATGATATTTTTAACTGATCTATCTATCTATAAGCCATGAGGAAAACATGTCAAGCACCTGAACTTTAATATATTTGAAATTGATAAGACTTTAAACTTTAATTATTTGATACGTTCGTTCTATTCTATTGATTTGATAACATGCTTGGAATGTCAGTGCAAAGGTTGATAATTGACGACTTCACATGCAGTCGTTGATTAGCATACACACACATACACACACACAAACACACTCCTTGCACACGCCTTAAAAAGCAACCGACGTCACACACACACATTATGAAATGAAATGAAATGAAGGTGCTATCAATGGAACTGCAGGTGGACTGTAAATCGGTCACTGAAACAAAACTGTTTGCACTTAATTTTAATTAGCATAGAAATGACCTTGAGTTTCAGTATTCACAGGCAGGTGCTAGATTTTGTTGTTGCTTTAAATTTAATTTAAAATTTTAAAGATCTATGTACACTTGAACAGAACAACTGAAGACAGATTAGTTATTTGTTTTGACAAATTTAAAAATATTCTCTTTTCACTGTAAAATATGATATATTTTCTGTGTTTTTTTTACATTTTTCTGAATTGTTAAAAATTAATTTTCATAAGACTTTATTTAAAGTTAATTTGTCCATATGTTTTCTCTATTTTTGTTTTTTAATGCGCGATGTTTTATTAATCACTTGAAGCAATCGTCACAAATGTAAGAAAATGCGCGCAAATTTAAATTAAAATTAAATTCAAAAGTATTTTTTTAATTAAAGAATTTCACAACTACATACATATTCCCCAGGGAAATAAGTATATGTGGGTAAAGTTATTAAAAAAAAATATACTTTAAACACAAAATATTTGATGCAAATTTCTTAAAATAATTTTATCATTTAGTTTCCGTTTGAATGACACAAAAATTTTCTTAACCCATTAAGCACCCATGGAAAACTTAGAACTTTTGTAAAAGTGTTTTTTTTTTCACTTTTTTCCTCGATTTTTTACAAAAAATATTTTGATGCAAAAACAATTCTAAGAGTGACTGCAAAAAAAAATTTTAAAAAATATTTTTGCTAGTATTTTTTAAAATTTTTTGAAAATTCTAAATATGACTATTTTAACCCCTTTTTCCTACTTTTTCCTCCTTTTCATACAAAAAGTGCCATTTTAGCAATCATATAGTTATTTCCCTGGGTATATGTTATATCTAAAAGATGTAACAATAGGTTTTCAGAAAATTGAGCATTTAAAATCAGTTTAATTAATTAGAAAATACTTGAAATTAAGTTATCTGCATCATAAATCAATTTGAGCTTAACGCTTTACGAGTGCGTCTGACAAATGAGTTTGCTCTTGGGCTGTTTATGACACACTTATGGCTGTTGATATCAACCTACAGTCAGGGACATGCCACTATGACTACTTGCAGGTCGAGTAAAAAGTCAGCTGCTCAGACTTACGAATCGACTGATTGACTTAGTGAGAAATTGACTGACTGACTGACCGACTGACTGACTGACTTACAGTTACAGTACAGTAATTAGTAACGGAATCAGTACTACTTTCAGTACTTATTTCTCGACTCAGTTGGCAGACGGGCAATCTACACACGACGCCGTCACGGTGCTGATAAGAGGCTGCAAATGCTTTCCAATGTTTCTTATCGCCTTGTGAGCAGGCCTCTAAACTAACGCTAAGCAAAGGGTGAGGGGGAGGGGAAGGGGGACAACCCTTTTTCAGTTATTAGACTTGAAAGATTTGCCAACTGAATTCAGTTGACTTTCGGTTTGCAACGGCAACAGAAGAAACGGAACGATTCCAAGTAAAATTTATTCATGCTCATAAACCTTTTTAGTGCAATTAATTTTAATTAATTTTAAACTAACGCAGCTGCAACTAATTACGCAATTTCCATTTCCACTCTTTCAATTCAGAATGGACAGCTTCTGGGTGCAGAGTGCACTGGGCGCCATCAAGGCAATTGCATTTGTCTATGATATTATCACGCTCCCGGTTTATTTGGTGCTACAGGCGCCATGGAAACGTCGACAGGAATCGCGGCGAGTCAAGGTGAGTTCAACTCTCAAATCTTTTAGATTGATGGTGAGATAAGCATTCTCAATCTTAATGTGATCAGCAGAGTATACATTAATATAATTAAAAGCATGTAATTAGTTTAATTGATACTTTGCCTTGTCACGCAATGCTTTTCACCTTCTTTTTGCGTCATATTAGCCATATCTCATTTTCTCTCTCTATGCGTCTCAGTTATCATTTGCCTCTCTTTTCATTGAATTTTTGTTTCTTAATCTGTTGGTTTTATTTTAAACTTTGTACCCATAATATTGTTATTTTTCTAAAGTTAAAACTACCTAAACAACATATGGGGTATTGAATTTTGAATTTTATTAGAGCTAAAGTTATTAGATTCTGTTAAAACTTAATCAATTATAAAACTTCACAATACTTTTATTGATAACATTTTGAGAAATGTATATTTTTATAGGGTATTAAGATCGATCATGCCATATTTATTTTTTACTTCTAATACAGAGAAATTCATTCATTATTTGGGCAATAAGCTGAATGGCTGATATAAGCTTATACCCTGTATTTTCTTTTTTGATTGTGTTTTAGTAACAATTCTCAGCGGTGCTAGATATTTTAGTGAGTTACATGTTATTAGAGAGTAATTAATAATTATATACTACTGTGGGCAAAAAGTATCGGGAATTTTAAATTTAAAAAATTTTGGGATTCCAATTGGAACAAATGTTTGTACTTTTAGGTTGGCACTACTATCATTAACATCTGTGCAAAATTATACGTTAAAATATTCATTAGTGTTTAAGCTACGATTAGTTTGGTACGACGCCAAATGTGCATTTGGCGATTTTGGTGCCAAAAAACGGTCAATTTCATCGAAAAAAGCCCCGCGTAGAAGTGAGTGAAACAATGTTTTCTGACTACCAGGACAAGATAAAACGCATTATTACGGGCGATGAGACTTGGATCTACGCTTACGACATGGAAATTACCGATCAATCGAGCGAATATCGGCTAAAGGTGAGCCGAGACCGAAAAAATCGCGTCAAATTTGCTCAAAAATCAAGGTCATGTTGACAGTTTATTTGGATTATCGTGTTGTAGTTCATTATAAATTCCTTCCGACCGACCAAACTGTCAACAAGGAATATTGTTTGAGAGATTTGCGTCGTTTGCGCGAAGCTATGCGTAAAAAGACGCCAGAACTATGGGCTGACAACTCATGGTTCTTGCAACACGATAATGCGCCCTCTCATACTGCCCCTGTTCTTCGTGACCATTTTGCCAAAAACTCGACCAAAATTTTCCCACAGCTACCTTTTTCGCCTGATTTATCTTCGTGTGACCTCTGGCTATTTTCTAAGCTCAAAAGACCACTCCGAGGACACCGTTTCGAGTCGATTGAGGAG
Organism: Drosophila subquinaria; assembly: GCA_037043405.1. Classification (NCBI taxonomy): domain Eukaryota; kingdom Metazoa; phylum Arthropoda; class Insecta; order Diptera; family Drosophilidae; genus Drosophila; species Drosophila subquinaria. The sequence continues at coordinate 459,416 of JBAMBL010003007.1, forward strand.
ATTCAACCAAAATCGCCAATTGCACTTTTGGCGTCGTACAAAACTAATCGTAGCTTAAACACTAATGAATATTTTAACGTATAATTTTGCACAGATGTTAGTGATAGTAGTGCCAACCTAAAAGTACAAACATTTGTTCCAATTGGAATCCCAAAATTTTTTAAATTTAAAATTCCCGATACTTTTTGCCCACAGTAGTATATACATTTGTATATTGTTTATTTTAAACTCACTTTAAATTGCAATGCACTTATCTTTTCTGAAGTGTGATTCATTGAGTTTTTTGTTAAAAGCGGAAAAGCTCATTGATTGATAAGTTTTTTTTGCCACATACGCAGAGTTCACTTCCCCCCTGTGCCGTTATCGACACTTGTGGCCATTTGATAAGAGATCCGCAATAACCTGTTATAAACTAGAGAATAAAAGTGCGACATGCTATAAATTTTATATGAGAAATTAAATGCGTCCGTAAATAACAAACGATATCGACAAACGATATCTATATACATAGATATATAATTGGTATTCTTTTTTTGTGTTTTTTTCTGCTTTGCCCCTCACCTCCTTTCACAGGCCACGCCCATAAGCAAGAAATTGCTGGTCGAAGAGTCTCGCAAATATTCGCCGGATGATATTGAGGTTTCAATTTGCATTTGTGTTTTATTTTATTTATTTAAAAATTGATTTTAATTATAATTTTTAAATTTTTGGGTGTTTGTTTTCTATGGAACACCTTTATATTATAATGGGGAAAAACACTCCCTATATACACAAGTTAACACATACACTGGCACATTCCACTGAACCTTCACCTGGTGATGACTTTCAGTCAAAAAAAATCCAAATTTGAGCAATTTCCAGTGCACATTTCACCTTTTCCTAGGAATTCCTATAATTTTTATAATATTTTTAAAAATATATAAAAGTTATTTATACATTTTTATAAAAAAATTATGAAAATGTAAATACACATCTTTTAAATTGAGAATATTTGCCAACTCCTGATGTACATTTCTAAATATAAATTAAAATTACATTTATATCTCAATACTTTTTTAATTTTTAAATTAAAGATAATAATTATTTATCAATTAATTGATTAATACAAATAAATAAGTATATTTATTATGGTCGCTGGTTTAAAGTCTACTGTGGTCTTCCCTTCCAATTCCCAACCGAAACATAATTTCTTCAACTCATTTTCCTTATTGAAATTAATTTAAATGTAATAACTATATTTCTAATTATAATACGTTCCCATTTTGCAGGCAAAAATCATAAAGAACGATGAGACTGAGGTGACCTTTCGAACCACGGAACCGCCGCGAGATGTGCACGTGAAGATGCTGCAGGAGAACATTGACACGCTTGAGAAGGTCTTCAACTATGTGGCCAAGACGCATTCGACCAAACGCTGCCTGGGCACACGGCAGATACTGAGCGAAGAGGACGAAACGCAGCCGAATGGACGTGTCTTTAAGAAGTACAACATGGGCGACTACAAGTGGAAGAACTTCATCGAGGCGGAGCGCATGGCTGCCAGCTTTGGACGTGGACTGCGTGAACTTGGCCAGGCGCCGCGCGAGAACATTGTGATCTTTGCCGAGACGCGTGCCGAGTGGATGATTGCCGCCCATGGTTGCTTCAAGCAGGCCATGCCCATTGTCACCGTCTATGCCACGCTGGGCGATGATGGCGTCGCCCACTGTAAGTACAATGGGTGTAATTATAAAGTAAATAATTGTCTAATTTGAATGTATATCATATTAAAGGTATCAGCGAAACGGAAGTCACCACGGTAATCACCTCACACGATCTGTTGCCCAAGTTCAAGACGCTGTTGGCCCAATGCCCCAACGTGAACACCATTATCTATATGGAGGACCAGTTACACAAGACGGAAACAACGGGATTCAAGGAAGGCGTCAAAGTCTTGCCCTTTGCTCAAGTTGTGAAAATTGGCAACGAGAGTAAATTTGGTATGTGAAAGATTGAGATTGAGTTAGATTGAAAGATAGATGTGTAACCTGTTTTGTATTTACAGAGAATGTGCCGCCAAAGGGTGAAGATATTGCCATCATCATGTACACTTCCGGTTCGACGGGCACACCCAAGGGTGTACTTCTATCCCATAAGAATTGCATTGCCACAATGAAGGGATTCTGTGACATGGTGACCATTTATCCCGAAGATGTCCTCATTGGTTTTCTGCCACTTGCGCATGTTTTCGAGCTGGTGGCCGAGAGTGTTTGCCTGATGACAGGCGTGTCCATTGGCTACTCCACCCCGCTGACTCTGATCGATACGAGTAGCAAGATTAAGCGGGGCTGCAAGGGCGACGCATCCGTGTTGAAGCCCACATGCATGACATCGGTGCCATTGATACTCGATCGCATCTCCAAGGGCATTAACGACAAGGTCAACTCGGGCTCTGCGTTCAGAAAGGCGCTCTTCAAATTCCTCTACCAGTACAAGGTCAAGTGGATACAACGTGGCTATCAGACGCCATTGATTGACAAGTAAGAAATGTCCGAAATGGGAGAGAATTTTATATTCAATTAGCTCTTTTAATTCGTAGACTGGTCTTCAAGAAGGTGGCCAAACTGATGGGCGGCAAGGTGCGCATCATAATGTCCGGCGGAGCGCCGCTTTCGGCCGATACACACGAGCAGATCAAGACGTGTCTGTGCGTCGATCTGATCCAGGGCTATGGACTGACTGAGACCACCTCTGGGGCAACTGTCATGGACAGTCGGGATATGTCCTATGGACGCACTGGCGGACCGTTGACCGTTTGTGACATTCGGCTGGTGAATTGGGAGGAGGGTCGTTATCGCGTCACCAACAAACCCTATCCACAGGGTGAGGTTCTCATTGGCGGCGAATCCGTTGCCAAGGGATACTACAAACTGCCTGGCAAGACAAGCGAAGATTTCTTCGACGAAGACGGACGCCGTTGGTTCAAAACCGGCGACATTGGCGAAATGCAAACCGATGGCGTACTTAAGATTATTGGTACTGATTATTATCAATACTCAAAGAACTCCATTAATATTCAGTTGTTTTACAGATCGTAAGAAGGATCTGGTCAAACTGCAGGCTGGTGAATACGTTTCCCTAGGCAAGGTTGAATCGGAACTCAAGACATGTGGCATTATTGAGAACATTTGCGTTTATGGCGATCCGACAAAGCAATTCACTGTCGCGCTGGTCGTGCCAAATCAAAAGGGTCTCGAGGAGCTGGCCGAACGACATGGTGTGAAGAACAAATCTTTCGAAGAGCTGTGCTCATCGCCCATCATGGAGAAGGCTATACTCAAGGAAATTGCCGAACATTCAAGGAAATGTAAGCACATAAATGATTTACTCTTTATTTTGATGTATGTAATGTTGAACATCTTTATTTCATTTTAGGCAAATTACAAAAGCACGAGGTGCCAGCGGCCATAACGCTATGCAAGGAGGTTTGGTCGCCGGATATGGGACTGGTGACGGCTGCATTCAAGCTGAAGCGCAAGGATATACAGGACAAATATCAGCATGACATTAATCGCATGTACGCGTCATGAAAACCGATGTACTAAACAACAGTAATCGACAACGATGAAGATGAAGATGCAGATGCAGAAGCAGAAGAAGAAGATGCAGCAGCAGTGAAGCTAATTATGTACTAAATATGGCAATTGTTTTTAGTATAGCTCAGACACTAAACGATGCGTTATTTAAAACCAAACTAGCTTAAGTACTAAAAGATCTAAAAACCAAATAGACAGACAACACATACACATCAACAGCTTGGCCTGTAAAATGAGAAACTCGTCGTTTTTTGCAATAATAATTAAATGAAATGTATTAAGTTTTTAGATATGTACAAATTGTGGTTTGGTTATTGTATTTTCTAAACATGCTGTTGATGATAATGATAATGATTAGTTGACAATGATAATGATTGATAATGATGCGGATGAAGATGTTGATAAGAACGATAACAATCGATGTACAGTTTTCGGTTTTTAGTACATTTTTGAGGCGATTGAACTAAGCTTAAGTGGTTGCCTATTAATTATGTAAATACTATACACACACACGCGTAACATACATACATACATATATATACATACATATATATAGTGTACTTCTTTAAACTAAGTTTAATCTATATGGCAAATATTGAAGTAATGAATTGTAGCAAAAAAACAACAATAATTAATAATAATAACTAAGAAACGACATGTTCTGAATTAAAATGCGAAATGCAAAAAGCTAGTAAAATAAAATCTTTACTTGGGACACAACAAAACCAACAAACAAAAATTAGGAAATATTAAGTCAAAGCAAAATAATAAGAACCCTCCATAAATAAATGAAACGCATGAGAAAAGCTTATTGTAAAATATATTTTATATTTTAGGGCAATTTAGTTAACTTTACAAATCAATTACAAGTCAAAATTCAAAAATGCTGCAAATAAAAGACTTAGTACTAAAGGAATAATATATATAATATTTAAAAAGATATAAAAAACCATCTAATAGGCCAAAAGTGAAGCCTGAACATTAAAGATCCGATCATTTTTATAAATGTGCAAATAATTTTTGATTAAATTTTAGTCATATTTTTAGTTAACGTTATCTTTTAGGAATGTTTAGCAATTTACTATGAAACGATGCGTTTCTAAATATACATATAAACAAAAAACAAAAATTTAATGGTATATGTATGTTATATAAAATCTAGTGAATGAGAGGCAACATTTTTAAAATATCGAAATTCATTTTGTGTACTATATAAACACTATATTATATATGATGCATATTTTACAAAACTATTCGTAATTATTATAGATTGAGAATGAGTTGCGAGCAAAGCCTATATAAAAAAACACAAAAAATGTAAGATCCATTGCATTATTGTACAATTTGGGTGTATAAATAATGAAGATAAACCAATAAATATCTAAATTTTTTGAATACTTTTCCCACTTTTAATTGTGTTTTTGTCGACCAAAATAACTGAATTTTTTCGTATGTAAGCTTCTTGGCCCAACGAAATTAACATGTCAGGATGGCCGAGTGGTCTAAGGCGCTGCGTTCAGGTCGCAGTCTACTCTGTAGGCGTGGGTTCGAATCCCACTTCTGACAAATTATTTTTCTTTTTATTTTTGAATTCAGTTTCTTGGTTTTTTTTTGGATCTTAAGATAAATTTATATAATATATTTTAATGTTGACTCTTTGAATGATAATTCACATGCTTGACTGCAGTCTCTTTGCATAGCATTTCCTGTACTTACAGCTCCTGCGTTGACGCTGTCTCTCAGAGGGTATCTGAGTTCATTTGTCTCCATTTTTGTGGCATTCAAAATTGTTAATGCTTCGCTCAACGGTCACTTGGGAACTCTAAGCGCAGGGTGTCCATTTATTATGGTGGCCTGACAGTGGCAGCGACGACACGTTGCATACCTTCGGGCACTCGCATACTCACCTGAGCCTGAAGTGGCCAAACGGGCAACTGGCCACGACGTTCACTAACGCTCGCTAATGCAACAAATAAATCATACAAAATGTGCGACTGGACGTTGCTTACACTGGGGCAAAAAAGGCATCTTCTGGCAGCATACATTTTTGGGTGTTATTATGCCTGCAGCTGAATTGAATCGGAGTCCATTGGTTGGGTGGCTAGGTATGTTTCGAGTGCTGTTAGTTAACATAAAAGATATTCACACTTAGAATACAATGTTTATTTGAGCGAGCAACACTTTTCTTTATAGAGTTAATTAACATTAAATAAGACACCTGTTAACAAAAATTGCTGCTTAAAAACCAGCGCTTTAAATTAACATAGAACCAAAGAGCTGCCCTCTATTACCAGACAGGACATTATCTCCTCAGCGCTGTTTTTTAACAGCATTCAAATTTGGAAAGCCTACACCATGGTGTTATTATTATACTCTTAAGCGCTGCTAACTAATTAACATTTAAGAGTAACGAGTTTTTTCAGCAGAGATCTTTCAACAGACTGTTAAACTGCAATGCCGTAGAAAGGGCCGTTAAATTTGAATTCATAATAATATCTTTAATTAGTTCATGCTAACGTTATATTAGTGAACTATATTTGCAGTGCATTCCATGGTCAACGCTTCTCAATTGTTGCATTTCACTTTGTGGTGCTGGGACCGTGCATTTTACGAGCAGCCAATTATCTTTTGCTCCTTGCCTCGTCTCTTTCATGCTGCTGTCGCTGGCAGGACATTGCATAGTGCATAGTCGAGTGCTCAATTAGAATTTGCCAAGATAAAAATTACTATATTCAGGCTGATGCCAGACATAATAGATAACTTTAATGCGACAACGGCTGACTGCAAATGCCACCAATAAAATAAATAGACTATGAAAGTCAAACACACACGCACACGCACATACGAAAACTCGAGAATGTTTTATATGAAATTCTAAGAATTCTCAGCTTATACGTTACGCTCAATGGATTTTCGATGATAGACGCTTGATAGAGTCCATTGTAGTTGCAGAAAGGGAAAGGGGAAAGTCATGTGTATATTGAATGGCATTTGATGGTAATAAATAAATGCCAGCAATTTATTATTATATGATGTTATTATTGCAGGCACAGCAAAGCAAATAAAATCTAAAAATATCGAATTTGAGTATCTGAATAAAAATAAAAATATATACAAAATGTTAACTATTATTTTTTTATTAAGATCTATTTTAATTTTAAATTATTTTAATAAGATCTACAATAAATATTCTAAAATCATTTATTTTTCTTATAATTGCTCTGTTTCTTCTAGAGAATTTACACAACTGCGATCACCCTCTCAATGGCATAGGAATGTATGATCTCCTTTTCGCATAGTACACAATATATAATATACAGAATGTAGATCATAAAGTTATAGATACCAACGGAGCGACGTCCGTAAAAGTTAAACAAAAGCGACCAGATCAGGGAGCTTGATAACGAGATCACCAAAAAGACATAGGCGGTCAGATAGTAGCTACAATGCGAAGTAGCATAGGTATGCATAATATGACGATACAAAGGTAGTGCACCAATTGACATAATGAAACCTAAATATTTCCATAGAGTCGTTAGTGAATGTGAATTATTATGATTGAGTATTTTTGAATGCACTCACTGAAAAAGGGACCCGCATAGCTGGCGGCGATGGCCATGGCTGCATAGCCATGTTGGGCCAGGATCACGTTGATGACGATCGTGCAGATCGAGGCGCCCCAACAGCTGATGGTCGCGGCAATAAAGTCATTGGACAGACCGATAATCATGCCAACCACCTGTAATATCTCCTCCATTTCCATGGTGCAGGCGTAGAGCATTGTAATGCAGCCAACAGTGCTTAAAATAACGAAGCCCTGTTGACATAAGTTATTAGTTTTTTATATAGTTTTTTTAATTCATAACTGTTAAATTTCGATTTGAAATACTAATCAATAAGATTATTTTTGGAAACAATCACTGTTAAAAAATGTTTGATTACATAATTGTTACGATTACAAAAAACCAGAAATAATATAAAACTATTAAAATTATTCAAAAATAGCCAGAAAAAATCAAAAATTATCTTTCTGTTTATTTCGGTTTATTTTTTATTTTTTCGGATTATTTTGGCTTCTTTGATTGTGAAAATTAAAAATAAATTGATTTTTACTAAATAGTCATAAGTAATCAGAAATAATCAAAAATAATCAGAAATAATCAGAAAAAAAAAATATAATCCGAATACTCAAAAATATTATTTTTGATTATTTCTGATTTGTTCTGATTATTTTTGAATAATTGTTATCGTAATCATTAAATAATTGGGCAAAACCGAAAATAATCGTAAGTTAATCATTGGCCGTGTTCACCAGAACAAATCGACAACAGAAAATCGATGAAATTTGCATGATTATTCTGGTGAAATGCAGTGAATAGCAATCATGATTTCAAATTTTGTGATTATGATGACTGAAAACTCATCACCAAAATAGTGCGCTGAAATTTTCTGATTGTGATGCTTTGTTATCGAACAAACAAAATACATGATTACTGATTGATTAGTTCTGGAGAACGCGGCCATTAGTTCGACTTTAAACAAAAATAATCGAATTACCAGTGATTATGATTACTAATCATTATTTAACAGGTGTGGTTTAATTTAATTATATTATCTTTCAACCTAGCGCTACAAGGATTTTCTTATAAATTTATGCACTAGTCACAATTTAATTTTAAAACAATTTTTTTCATTTTTCGTTAATTTATCAAGCCAATAAAATTGTTTGTTTAAAGGATTGCAAGTATTTTAATTTAAGTGTTAAATATTAAATGATCGTTTCTATAGACTGACTAGATTTAATTAATTTTGGGTTATTTAGTTGTCATAGAAACGATCGGTTGAAAATCAATGAAATTTTGACTTATGACGAAATTTGCTATCATAGAAATGTTTATTATTGCTTTAAAAATACTTTATCAAATCGAATTTTCCTTATTTATTTCCTTATGTGGTTGTTTATATACTATGTAAAGGGTATTAGCTTAGTTGAGTAAAGTTCACTTACAAAGTGGAAAGGAGGCGGAATATCTGTGCGAGATTTTTTGAAGACAAACACGGCAAGAGGCACTGTGATGCATAGCTGGTAAACAATTCTCAGATCTTTAATGTCCAGAAACACTGCCAGACAGAAAGAACAAATAATTCAAATAATTATGATTATGACGAGAAGAGATACTCACTGCAGGTGACATAAAAGGGTGTGATTACGACTTGGGCGCTGTTCAAAAGCTTCGACCAGCCGTGGCGTCTGCGCTCCAAGTTCACCATGGGAATGAGTAACAGGAACATTAGCATCAGCGGGGAAAGCATAATGAGAGCTATTCGAACGGCCAATCCGGAATTGCGCCAATAATCCGGATCGATGGGTTGCATGGTCTCCACGAAGCCCTCAAGGAGAAATTCATTCTTTGGATTGGCAACCCTGTAGTCCACGAGTCGTGTGGCATTCGTGTTGACCGTGTTGCGTTCGGCGCGCTCCTTGGAGCCTATCGATGTTATGGTCACTCGACGAAACACGGTCTCTCTTGTGAGGGTTGAGCGGGTCCTCGTTTCCACAATGACAAGAGCCTTATGGGCAGCACTTTTTTCTAAATATCCCTCGATAATTTCAATGGTCAAATAGACCATATATATGGCGATCATGCCTGAAAGTCCCAAAAGTTCAATTAGTATCTCTGACCAATGCATATATTAAAATTAGTTTATTTTTTTTATTCTATTTTATGAATTTGTATCATATGTAGGCCGAAATCTACCTGGAATTCATATGCCCGGGTAGCTCAGTCGGTAGAGCATTGGACTTTTAATCCAAGGGTCCAGGGTTCAAGTCCCTGCTCGGGCGAACAGTTTTTTTTCTTTTTTAATTTTTACACATTTAAAATTTAATTCTTTTTTGTATGAATAAAAAAAGAATATATTTTAATTACGAGTGATTGAAGTATTATAAAAATAATAAAATAAATATTTAACCTAGTAATTTTCTACACATTCCACCAAATTTTACTCTAACATAAGTGAGAAACCTACCTGGAATTAATATGTATGACTGTTAAATGACTGTTAAATGACTGTTAAATGACTGTTAAATGACTGTTAAATGACTGTTAAATGACTGTTAAATGACTGCCAACTCTTTTGTATTTTTACTAATTGATAGTTACCCGCACACTCCCCCAGCGAGAAGTAATCTTCGGTTAGGAAAAAATACTCGGCAGTCATCACGCCCAGCAGAAAGAAGAGCAGAGTGCGCACAGTCTCATACTTGGGCAATTGAGTGGGCCACAGCAGGCAGACGAGTCCGCCGGAGATGAGTGTGATGAGGATGGCATTGGACATCATGTACGTAAATAGGATGCCTATTGGCGAGCTCTGAATGTGACCCAAAATGTCCGATGTGCTGTTGCCAAACGCCAGCAACGTCACTCCCGCCAGATGCTCGCTCATGTGCATTTTCTTGGCCATGGCCTTTAAGGCAGGGCTGTAACTGCAACAAATGAACATTGAGTTTAAAACAGGGACTGTAAAATATAAATTATTAAATAAAAGTTATTTGTTAATTTTTATCAAAAAAATTAAAATTAAATTAAATTAAAATTAAATCTCTTTATTTTCGATCTAAATAAAAAAATTATAATATTATAATTAAATTATAATTTGTATTTAAAAATTATAATTTAACTCTTATTTTCAATTTTATTTTACCAATTGAAAATAAAAGTTTTTTTATCATAAAAATTGAAAATAAAATTTTTTTTTTTAATTTTTATTATAAAAATTGAAAATAAGAATTATTCTTAAATTTTTTTTATAAAAGTTGAAAAATATAAATTGACTGTAAATGTGTTTTGAATTTTTTTTATTATAAAATTTTGAAAATAACTTTTATTTTCAATTGCTAAAATAGAAATTGGAAAATAACTTTTATTTTTAATGTTTAATGCTTATAATAAAAATTTAAAAATAACTTTTATTCTTTAATTTTTAAATAAAAATGAAAAATAAAAGTTTATCCAGTTTCTCATAACTCTTTTTTGCGGTCTCTGGTTTAAAAAATTAAATAACTAAATACATATGTGTACAAATGAAACATATGGGCTAATCCGGAAATTTGTAAACCAAGGGCAAAAAAAAATCCATCTAATAAATCGATTTAATTTCCAAATAAACAAATAAATCTATTTAAACGAATTAGTTAAAATCAAATACAGATTTACATTTGACTTCCAATTTTATGATATAGCTTAAGCAAAGTAATAAATTAATTGTTAATGGGAACTATAAGAATTTCATAAAAACATAAAAAATATACGAATAGACAATCGCTTGTTTTGACTTACAATTGATCTGCCACGATCGCTACGCAGAGCAGATAATAGATGAAGATAACAGCTAATCCGATACAGGCCATGACCTCCTCGAAACGAGAGTCTCGCCTCGGTCCACACTCGAGGAACATTATATAATTCGCGTAACCATATTGCTGACAATCTTTCGTTGATTTCACGAAATCGCAGCGCATTTTATAAGGCACCTTCATAGCATTTGAACAGCTCAGCTAAATTTCAATTTAAATTTTGCAATTAATTTACAATAATCATTAAAGTTGAAAGCTGATCACTTACCTTGTCAGGGTGGTCCTTAAAGGACCTCTCCAGTTCGTTGCCTTCAGCCATTTTTTATTGTTTATGTTTTATCCCCAAACGATACCAAATTAGTCAATTATGATATTCGAGTAGAATTTCATAGGTCTACTGTGATATATGAAATTATTTGAAAGATTAAAAAATCTGAAATCTGAAATTCGCTTAAAAGTCGCATTATAGCAAAAAAATTAAAAAAAAATTAAAAAAATATACAGGGTGTTACAGAAATCGCTTTCGCTTGAATTTCACTTAAATTTCATACAAAGACCCGATAATATTTGAATGCAGATTGAATTTAAAGGTCAAATTGTGATCAAAATGACTTTCTGCCTGAAAATCTGTTAAATTTTGGCAAAGTTATAAAAAATTTAAGTTGTTTTGATTTTCGTATAGCATCTTTACAAGTCAAAATTTATTTTAAAATCTATTCATCGTTTGAATTTACACCACTACTATTAGGTTATATTTATCCTAGAATATCAGATCAATTGGATAAATATTTATTAAATAAAATTACACTTAAATATTTATTATTATTATTATTATTATTTGGGGGGGAGCCTGCACCGCGACCCTTTTGGATCTATTGTGCCCCCTTCTGAGCTTATAGCTCATCCATCAATCCGATCTCTCGCACGAAGTCGAGGATTTTGGTCGGATTGAGGTATACAATGTCCCCAATAGGTATGACATATTTCCCTAGAAGACTACATCTGCGTCTAGATAGAGCAGTGTGCATTCTGCTAGTATATGCGATGAGGATTCCTCCTCACAGTTGCAGAAACGGCAGGTTCTACTCCTTACAATGCCCAATTTGGATAGGTGACTTCTCAGTCTACAGTGCCCTGTCAGCAGACCGGTTAATATTCTGAGTCTGTTCTTTCCTAGTGAAATTGCCTGCTTGAACCGCTTAGGGTTGTAGCTGCCTAGGAGGTGTTTAGCTTGTCTGAGACCTGTGGTCTCAGACCAGTGCGACTGCTGAAGTCGTCTCTCTTCATTACGTAAGTACTCTCGAATTGTGTGACTTCCAATTCCACAAAACGGTTCAGGACCTATTAGGGGTCTGCTAGCCCCCATTCTGGCTAGTTTGTCAGCCATTTCATTCCCTGCTATATCCATGTGACCTGGGATCCATCTTAGGGTTAGCCTATTATGCAATCCCAGTTGGTTCAGCTTGATTCGTACCTCGTACACTACTTTAGACGTTATTTTCGCCTTATCGAGTGCATGAAGGGCTGCTTGGCTATCGGATAGAATGGCTATATCCCTATTCCGATAGTTCCTATTGAGATTAAAATCAGCACACCTCCCTATTGCACATACTTCAGCTTGGAAGATACTGGTATATGTTCCTAGGGATTCATGGTATGATATCCGAGGGCCCACAACTCCAAGTCCTGTGTCTTGGTCTGTGAGAGATCCATCGGTGTACCATTTTATGGTGTGCTGTCTCATAGGATGGACCTCATCAAGTGTTGTCCATTCTCTCTTGCTACTCAGGTTCACTTCGAAATTCTGCTCGAACGTATGTACGGCTGTCATCTCGTCCCTTGGTTGCATAAGCAAGGGGAGATCACCTGATAGCAGTTCTGCGTCTCTTAGACTAAGGATGTGACTACTTCCAACTCCATCCCGTGCCATCCTTAGAAGAGTCGCTCTTTGGTGTAGTCTGATGACCACATGGAGTGGCGTGAGCTCCATTAGAACTTCAATGGCTGCTGTCGGACAGGTGCTCATAGCCCCTGTCATACATACGCAGGCCATTCGTTGCAGTCTTTGCAACTTGTTTCTTGACGGTGATGAGTTGTGCTCTATCACCCCAGGCTATTGCTCCGTATGTGAGCATTGGCCTGACTACCATTAAGTATAGCCATCTGATTATCTTCGGTGATGTGCCCCATGATTTCCCGGCTATACTGCGACATGTGTAAAGTGCTCTAGAGCACTTTGATATCGCGTTCTTTACATGGGAGCCGAAGTTTAATTTGCTGTCAAAAGTGACTCCTAGGTACTTAACCTCCTTACTTGTTTCTATTATGCTGTTTGACAGCCTTATTTGCCTCATTCTCTGCAGCTTGTACCTTTTGGTGAAGGGAACGATGACCGTCTTGGCTGGGTTGAGGTTGAGGCCTACCTCTCCACACCAGTCACTCGTTATCCGCAAACCTGATTGTACAATGTCACAGAGTGTTTCTTCGAATTTGCCTCGTGCTATGATGACAATGTCATCAGCGTAGCCCTGACATTGAATTCCATAGCCGGCAAGTTTCTGGAGTAGTTCATCTACTAGCAGACTCCAAAGTAAAGGAGAGACAAAACACCCCCTTGAGGACAACCTTTTGTGGTTGTGACAGTAACAGTGTTATCTTGAACTGTTGCCGTGGCTTGTCTAGACGCCAGCAGTGAGGAAATCCATCTGCTAGTGGTTGTGTCTAGGCCCCTCCTGGTCAGGGCAGCCTGGACAGCACCGTGAGATGTGTTGTCGAAAGCACCCTCTATGTCCAGAAAGGCGCAAATGGCCACCTCCTTATTATCAACCACTGTGCTTAAGGTGCGGTGTAGCTGATATAGTGCCGTATCCGTGGATCGGCCTGCTCTGTATGCATGCTGCATTGGTTGCAGCGGAGTTTGCATCAGAAGAGTACTTCTTATCTTGTAGTCCACCAGCTTCTCCATCGTTTTCAGCAAAAACGATGTTAAACTGATGGGTCTGAAGGACTTGGGGCTGGTGATATCTTTCTTCCCTGCCTTGGGGATGAAGACCACCCTAGCTCTACGCCATGCTCTTGGTATATATCCGAGTGCAAGGCTACTAATCATAATCCTTCTAAGAATGGTGGAGGAGTATGCCCTGCCCTTGCTGTAGAAAGGATGGTGATATCATGTCAAGGCCTGGCGATTTATAGGGCTGGAATGTACCAATTGCCCATTGTAACCGTTCTGTTGTGACTGTCGACTTGGCGATTTTCCAGTCGGCAGACACTGGCCTAGACATGTTTCTTGCATCGACTGTATCTTCTTGTACCGGGGTACTTCCCGGGAAGTGTGTCTCAAACAAGAGCTCTAGTCTCGCTACACTACTGTTAGTGAAGGTGCCATCCCTTCGTTTCAGAGCTAAATTTGCCTCAGGCGTACGTTTTGAAAGTGCCCTGTGGAAACGGGCACCTTCGGTTGTACTCTCTATACTTTCGCAGAACTCGCGATAGTTCTTCCGTTTGGCCTTTCTTATCTCCTTATTGTAGGAGGTCAGGCTTTCACGGTAAGAGTCCCAAGTCCCGTCTCTTTTCGCCCCATTGAAGAGGCGACGGGTGATGATTCGTAGTCTCTCAAGGCTATCGTTCCACCAAGGTGCGTCCGTTTCTCTATGCGCTTCCTTCCAAAAGGACAGCTTTCTTCAAATGCATTTGTTATGCTGCTGTTTATATTGCCTACAACTCTTTCTAATTCCAATCGTGTACGGGGTATACCCATCTCTTCATTGGAGAGATTGAGTTGTAGGGTCGTTTTAAATTTGTCCCAGTTTGTTTTCCTAGGGTTACGGGCTGGTGCGCTACTGTCTGTGTTGACCTGCAGCTCAAAGAGGATGATTCTATGGTCAGACATAGATTCCTCCATGGAGACATGCCAGTTGCTTAGGTGTGGCTTAAGGCACCTACTTATCAGGGTGATGTCTAATACTTCTTCCCTGATTCTAGTTACGAATGTCGGTGTGGCACCGACATTTCCAATTTCTAAATTATATCTAAATATAAAGTCAAGAAGGTACTCACCTCTTGTGTTTGTGTCTGTGCTTCCCCAGACCACATGATGAGCGTTGGCATCACACCCGATGATCAGGGGGAGCTTCTCCCTGGCGCAATGTTCTGCCAGTCCAATGATCTCCTGTGGTGGCGGACAGGCTTCATCGCCGGCGAAATACGCCGAGGCCACCACGGTGGTACGGGTGCTTCCAGCCGTCTGCACTGCTATTGGCACGCAGTCCCTGCTTAGGAATTCTGAAAGGATGGTATAATTAATACAATTCCTCACCATTATACATGTTCTAGGTACCGGGTCTCTTTGGTCCCAGATTACCTTTGCGTCCGCTGTGTACAGGCCTTTGATGCCATTGTTAACCCATGGCTCCTGTACTAGAGCTAGCCCGAGGTGTTGGGTGGTGAACATCCTGGCTAGGACGGCAGAGGCCGCCTTCGCACGGTGGATGTTCACCTGGGCTAGCTTAGTGCTGATGACTTGCGTCATCGCACTACAACAGCGGCTCCATATCACATGACGAGGGGGGCCGGGAGTTCCCCTCGTCATCGCGTGACGTCAGAGTGACGTCCGCTTCTTCCAGTTCGTCATTCAACTCCTGGGACGACATGGCCGGCTGCTGGTCCATCTCCTCAACTGCGGCGGGATCCAGTGTAAGATCCGTCCGCCAGATCTTCGTCCTCGGCAAGATCCTCCACCAATTTGGATGGACCTGCCGAACAGACGCTGGATCCGCTCGCAGCCGGGGACGGCTCCGAATTCAGTCCCGCTGGAGGGAGATCCTCGCTCGCGGGTGCGGTCTTTTCCGCCGTCTTTTTCAATCCGCTAACGGGGATTTTCCCGAAGCGGAAGAAAAGCTGGTGACCTCTGGTCACTATGTCTTCCCTGGCCAACTCGTCGATGCCAAGTACCAGCAGGGCTCCTCCTCCTTCCTCCTTTCTTGAGATGACCCTCCATGCGTCAGTCTCGATCTTGTTTTGGTTACTCAGCATAACCAGCAAGTCGTCAGTTTCCCTGTCCGCACTTCTCGGCAGGTAGAGCGTGATGGTATGGGGTGACGGGATGTCATCCCCCATCCTGCAGTCAAGGGGTACGCCCTTCCACGTGTGTAGCTTTGTTGCTACCGTCGACAGCCAGTCTGCGGAGTCCTGGTCTGTGCACTCAATGACCAGGTGGCCTACCCGGAAATATGAATTCCAAGGAAGGAAACGGCAGTGTCCCACCCTGTCAGTATGACCTGATCCAGGATGGCCTCCTCAAGCGCGGAAAGATCCCCGCGACTGAGAATTACCTGGGGATACTCCGCAGGCAACACGGCCACTTTCACCTTACTCGCGACAGCCGCGTAGGATGCGCGAGGCTCAGTGGGCGCCGAGGAGGTGGACTTCCTGGCTGTTGGTCCAGCTGCTGCTGCTGCTGCTGCTGCTGCTGCTGCTGCTGCTGACGTGCTGGGGCGCTCATCCAGAGCTTCCTGCCGTCCTGATTGTGGAGCTTTGTGCTCTGCTCTAACAGGTGTCCCTGCCTTGGGTCTTTGAGCAGTTGGCTCCGCCGCGCACACCCTTTTAGGGGTGTCGGTTGGCGGTGTAAGCGCACTACTCGACCTTTTGGCAGGTGTCCTGTCTTCGGGTGTCGGCGGACTTCGCTCTTTGGCCTTGGCCAACGCATCCTCCTGCGACATCCCCTGCTGGAGATACCGGATGTACCATTTGATCCGGGGATCCACAGGGGAGTTCACGCCTGTGGGGATCATCTAGTCCACCCGGCTCTCCCAAACCTGGCAGGTTCTTCTTCTTTGACAGCAGGGGTCGCTTTCCCTGCCGTCCGTCAGCGGTTCGCGCTGGTTGCAGCGGTCGGGAATTTCCTACCGTGCTCCTTTCAGCGGCTAGCGCAGGACGCATCGGTCGGGCTGGTCCTACCGTGGTCCTATGCGCGTGTTGCCGCGATTGCTGTAGACTTGGTCGTCTATGCTGTGCCGGCGGCACTCTCCTATTTGAGCCCGGAGCTTGGCTACGTGGAGGATGATCTACCACGTTGGAGGGCCGCTCCCTATCAAGGTTGCGGTCCTCAAAGTGTCTGGCAACACTTTCCGCAGGGAGATCCTGCGGGAGTTTAAATTTGTTATTCTTTTTATCCATAAAAAGTTTCGTTTAGCGCGACAAGGGTGAGGTCCATCCGAGCAGAGGTCCGCATGCCCGGATAAGGCTGGTTAGAACAGGCGGTCGCCACTTGCCTGAGCCCAACCGTTAGCGACTGAGCTAGTTTTTGACCCGGGCCCCCAGCCAGGCTGACTCTCAGCACGGTACGAGTAACACTCTTAGTCCGGCCCGGAGTGAGATAAGGGGAGAGGATGAGGTAGGTACTTGTGAGGGAGTTTGGGGGTGTGTGAGGCTATGCTTTAAAGGCGGCAACACAAACGCCTTGTCGGTACGATGATCGGTATCGTACCCGCTGTTTGTCCGGGACTGCTTATTACGGAGTAGACCCGCTATTCGCAGCTAACCACCCCGAGGGGTGGCCGTTCGCTATCCGCAACCCGCGACCCGCCTGGTGGCCTCAGCTGAGCCCCCTCCGAACCATCTCACAAGCTCTTCGGAACAGGCACTTAAATATTTAATTCTATTTAATTTGCTGGATTATCACGCCAAAAGCAGTTACAAGTAATGCAGCACACACACACACATACACACATATCAATGCACACACTAAGAGTCAAAGATACTCATCTACACACAAAGTGCTTTCAATGTCAACCAGAAGCAGATAAAAAGGGAGAAGAGAGGAGAGAAGAGAAAATGGTCAACTTTGCTGGCGAAGTGGAAAGCGAAACTTTCACTTTGAAGGTCACGAAGATGCCGCACTAAGCAGATATATACACACAGACACGGATTGTCTGATGGACAGTTGGACAGACAGAGAGAGAGAGAGAGAGTTGGGCAGAACAGGACAGAAGCTGTCAATCTCAGCCGCCATTCGCAGCTCGTTGAAGCGCAAAGCGGAAATCAGGCGCCATATCAGGCGGAAATGCTTGACAAGACCGGACGGAAATGAAACGTAAGTGAACATTGCAAAAACAACAACAACAACAGCATATAGAATTAAATGCCTGCAACATGCGACATTAACAACGCTGCGGATGACATTGAAGCTGATGCTGGCGGATAGAGATACAGCTATATACAGATACAGATATTAAATAGAAATAGTAGGTAAATATTTCGCATACGCCATTTTGTGTAATGTGTAATTCTATCAGCGTAAATGGAACGAGAATGTCAATAGTATGTAGTAGCAATAACAATGTTGAGCACCAATAAAACGCATCAGAGCCATTTCATTGGCCCAGTTCATGTTCAGTTCTAACATTGACTGACTGCTCCAAATGCTTCTCTTCATATTGTAGTGGAGTTTTTGTAAACCGACAGAACATGAAATCGATTTTGAATTTGCACTAAAAATGCAAATACGTGAACAAACTGGAAATTATAACAACAACAAAAACAACAACAACAACAAGGACAACAACAAGGCGGGCTAAGTTGCCATTTGACTACGTTTTGCTTGTCAATTGCATCAAAATACATACAGATACAATTGCTGCAACTAGATGCAGATACAGATACAGATACATTTGTGATGCAGATTTCTGCTTAATCGTATGTTTCTGCCAATTTACATTCTTATGATTGACTGAAACTGATTGATAGTCAATGTGCATACGTTTTAAATCTGCACAAGAAAGAAATTGGACTTTTATGCAAGTGCCTTGCTTCAAATGCATTTTTAAAGATACATATTTGTCAAAATTAAATGGGCACGTGTCGTACAAATTTTGGAAATTCAATTCTCTGCAGGGCAAATTTAAGTGCAAGTACATAAGTAAAGTACACGTTATTTATCTCTATAAAGTCAAGGGCATTTCTAACAAAACTACAAGCTTTTAACTTTAAATATACGTTATTCAATTTTCTTTAATTTTTATTAAATCATTTATTTAAGCTTTTGTTAAAAACTGCTTCTGTGTTTTTAATTGAAAACATAACCATAAACTAAAACTTCAGCAAAGTTTCAAGTTAAAGTTGTATAATAAACTAAAGGATTGGATGAGGTAAGTTTTTAATATAAATTTAAAAAGCTTTCAACTTTCATAAAATTGTCTAATTATTTTAATCAGATAATGCACTTACCGAACTCGAATTTGAGATTTACATCATTATCATCAGCTGAACGAATGCAACTCAATTCTCTAGTGCATGTATATAGTATCTATATTTTCGATATATGTACAGATTGAAGCTTTTCTGTCGGCTGCCACTTAATGCGATTTCCTTTCGCCATGTTGCACATTTTGCAACTGTTGCCAAAGTTCAAATGACTGTGAAAATGCACACTAGCCGAAAAATAAAATGATAGGTGAGGCGTTGGAAAAGCAACAACTATTTGATAAGCACCAGCACTATCGAAATTTCCAACAGCAACAAAATGAGGCACGTGTTGCAAGTGGACACTCGAAACTATTGCATTTTATAAACAACACAACATTTTTGATACATAAAAGCATTAGTTAGATGACAACAACAAATAAATATACTCACATGTACATATATCCTCCTCTTTACATATAAATTGGAGCACATGTCAAGGTAACTGGGTCATAAGATACATTTATCGATTCACTTTCAATATTGGTTAAATTAACTGTCCTTAAATGCGGGACATGAAAAATATCATTATTTGACTTTTAATTTGATTCTGAATCAAAATAATGATGAATCTTTTGAAAATTTTTATTTTTTACCAATAATTTCCCCTTTTTCCAAACTTATCCTTTCAAAATATTCAAATGGTTATAGCTTTGACAAATCTTAACCGATTTCCTTGCGGAATGTCTTTTTTATCATTGCATGGCTTCTAAATGAATTCTGCATTAACAGTAAAATCTTTTGGAAAATTTAATTTATAGCCAAAATTTCTACTTTTTTCATACCAGCCCCTTGACACTTTATCCAATATTTTGATGTATGTCATAACTTTGTCAAAACTTTATCGACTTTCTTGCGGAATATCAGTTTTTTTGTTGTTTGACTTTAATTTGATTCTGCATCAAAATGTTTATAATTTGAAAAAATTAATTTGTTCTCAAAATTTGTTATCACAAATTTTACAAATTTAAAAAAAAGAAAAGCTTGACATGTCCTTATTATTTTACAGTTTGGATTCACATCACTAGCGTAATCACATCTCCCTTTCTGTAGTTCTTGGCACAAAACATCGCAAAATTCCCCACATGGAGCAATTTCATCTCACAGATAACAGAGATAAGTAACGGTTTATTTGGGACAGTTCTACTGCGCACTCGCCAAGAGAGGCAGAGAGAGTGATGTGGAATTTCTCTCTCTCTCTCTGTTTTTCTCTCTCTTCTATTTTTCTCTCTCTCTGAAAGCTTTTTCGTAACATTTGCGACAAATGCTCATTTAAATCAAAACATTTGGCTCCGAGTCTCGTAATGTTTTGAAGTTGCCCGCCTTCCTGCCCCTCCCCATGTTACACCTCCTTCTCCTCCTCTTTCTTCTACTTATTCTGGTTTGTTTTTGTTGTTATTTGTTGGCATTCGTGAATTTCCATAGAGAAACACGCGCTCAATTTGATTGAATTGTTATTGTTATTTGACTTTATCTGCCGTTGTATTATTCGTAGTTTGCTTTTCCTTTTTCTTTTTCGTCTTCATTCCAAGTTGTTGCGGTGGCCACCGCGTTGGCCATTTAGCCAAGTGCACATTTAGGCCAAATATTGTAGTGGCTTGTATGTGCTATGTATGTGTGTGTGTGTGTGCCTGTTTTGTGGGCTATGTCAGTTCCATTGACTTGAATAAATAACGAGCTGTACGTGATTTGATTTTCGAGTCTTGGACTTGTTTGTCTTCTGCACGTGTCTGCCTAAAAGATTTCCAAGTGTGTGTGTGGCCATATTTATATTATGTATGCCTATGTGTGTGTGTGTGTGTGTGTGTTGTTTCCATAGGTCACTAAAATGGCCGCTCTGTGGTTAGATAGAGTCAGGTATTTAAGGACTGACTAGCTGCAGTTACAGTTGTAACAAATTTGTAGCCTGCTTTTAGGCTGACCCTGACCTACTACACCAAGTCCTGTGCCTATTGAGAGGTGTATATGTGTGTGTGTGAGAGTGTGTTAGTGTGTGCATCAGTAGGCATCAATTCTCAGTGGCATTGTCAAACAAGCACGTCACAGTTATATCCTAATTGAATGTATTTGCATTTTATGCACAACTCGCGTGGCCTTCAAACACACACAGATGCAGATACACACACGGCTACGGACACACACATATGACTGACATGTGTCATTCTTTGTGCTTGTCTCCGTTTTCATTGTTGCAGCTCGTCAAACATTTGTGTTGGTAGAGCTTCTCTCATTATCATTAACTGGCAACAGGCAACAGGCAACAGGCGACACTCTCCTTGGACCACTTGAGAGTTGTTGTTGTCGTTGTCGTTGTAGTTGTTGTTTCTCTTGTTGCTTTTTTGCAGCTCTTTGACATGCAGTGAACTATGCGAAGTGTGCGCATTCCACACACATATTCCACACACATACATAAAAAGTCCTCCGTTCCTGCCTCTATATGTGGCATGGTGTGAAACTTTAAGTGTGGCAATTGCAGGCAAGTGTCAGGCCGAGCTTTGCAATTGACATAATTAGTTGACTTGTCTGTGTGTGTGTGTGTGTGTGAGTATCTGTGTAAGTACGTTATTCAGTGAAGCATTTCAAGTACTTTGTTTTGCCCCATGTCTTACGGCTAATTGGCAACGTGATGCTATCAAATGGAAACGAGCAATTATCAGGTATACGAGAAGAAGCATAGACATATTATCTGACTTAATATTTTACGAAAATCATCGACAAAAAAATACAGATAGATAATTCCTGATGAGGGAGATTAACAGATCTTCTCAGAATCTCTCTCTATTTCATTTTGTTTATTTTATATTATTATGATTTGATATTTAGTTTTATTATTGAATTATTTTATAGGGAATTATATTATTTGTTATTATTTATTTGTTTATTTATTGTCAAATATTAAGTTACAATTAAAATTAAAGTTAAAAATAATATAATATTTGTATGTGTATTTACATGTTACTGGAACAAGTAATCGAATCAAACTGAAATCAATTTTAGATTGTACATATGTATAAATTATATTTAACATATATTTAGTAACAAAATTGACATTAATTTCTATACATTTGATGTCAAATTTTCTGTTCAATAGTTACCATATACATACCTTATTTAGACATTGAAAAAACTGACCTTTTTAGATTATAATTACTTATTATAAATGAGATAAATATACTGATATACCGTATTTAAGGGATTTTTATGATCTATTTTGATTTCCTCAAAATGGTTGCCAATTTGTCCGGGGTCATGGGTTGCCCGCAACTGCAATTGGCAACAACAAATGTTGGCTTTATCAGCGGCTGCACTCGAATCAACTCTTGATTCAGGCTGAACTCCTGCAGCATTTACATGCATATGCATGTGTGTTGACTATACATACACACACACAAATACACACCCTCTCACGCACACTTGCAAAAGTTGCTGAGTAATTTGCATATAGATTAAAGGAGCGTAAAGCCGTAGAAGACAAACAACCGAAGCGACGTCAGTCGGCCATAGAATCTTGTGAGAGCCCCTTATTCTCCCTCTCTCTTCCCCCTACCCACGTCAACCCTTTGTGGAGCGGAGATTTTCTTGCACTCCTGCCCACTGCTGTTATTGCTTTGTTGCTTCCGTTCTCTGTTTTTGTGCTCCATTTTAGTTTTATTTCATTTTTACTTTTAATAATGCACTGTGCAAAGGGGGCGTGGCTGCTGATGTGCATCGAGGGCGGCTGGGCGTGGTCGAGTTGTGTGTACTTTTGAATATGTTGTTGCATAATTTGCGCCGCTAAATGTGCATTGTTTAAGTCTTAATTGCAGTCCGCTTGCAGTTTTTATGCCCTGGTTTATGTTAAGGCTGCTCTTTCTTGCCTGGTCTTCACTAAGCTGTGTCCGTTAAATAAGAGATCTATTCTATTACTTTTAAGGCAGTCTGCTCTTGAAGCATACTCCCTTTCTGTAAGTAAAGCTGCGAGGCAAAGCGAGACAGCTACTATGTTTGATCAACTGAAGCGAAGGAAAAAGGAGATAGTTTATACCCAGAGCAGTTACGCATTCTCTAAGCAGGAGCCGAACGCACACACAGACTCGCAGCCGAACGCATGCCGAAGTAACAGGCGACAAGAGAGCAGTCGCATCGGCTGATCAAACAGACGCGTTGCTTGTGGTCTCTCAGCTGCTGAGAGAGTAAAAATGAGAGCAGTCACAAGTGTGCGTTCAATTAAATATGTATGTTGCTGTTGTTGCTGTTGCTGATTTGTATGTTGTACAGTAAGCGTAAAAGTTATGTGCATTCGATTGACAAGACAAAGCTCTTAAGGTGCCCTGCAGTTTCTCTTAGCTTTTCTTTCCTACATCAATTGAGTGATTGGAATGGATGGGAAACTAAAGAGAAATCAAGACAAGACTTTTGTATTTAAAGGTATTTAAAGGTATATATATGTATATGTCTGCTTTAACTTTGCTGCAAATGGAGCTCTTAATGTTGAGACGCATCAGTATGCAACACAACAGCAACAATATTTCCTGTTAATATGTGGTTCATGTCCTTGCTTTCCCTTTGTTGTTGTTGTTGGTTGGCTGCCGCCGTCGCTGCCGCTGTCGCCGTCGCTGTTGTTGCCGCTTTCGCATTCGTGTCTCGGACATGAATTACGTTTACCGACAATTAATTTCAAGTGAAAATGTGCTAAAACTTTTAATTGGGCAACCAAGTGGCTGGCAGTGTCTGCCAGTCTGCAGAGCGCAGAATTTCGGAGCGTTACGAAGAACGGCAGCCATAAAAATGTCGACAACATGCCAGCAAAAATTTCGAAGCCATTTCGCAGCAGGTGCACCGTACAACTTGGGCCAAAAAGGGACGTCGTGTCGTCCCATCCTCCCCCCTCTTCTGGTCCTCACAAACTTAAAGCCAAGAACTGTGCAGCCGATTAGCAGGTAAAACTAAAGCAGCGGCCGTTGCGTATACGACACGTTGCACGTTCCACATTTAATGAAAGTAAAACACGCGAATATCAAAAAGAATTAAAATAATATAGCCGCTGTGTGTTTTTCAACGGTAGCAGCGAATGCAAATTGACAATGTGATTGGCCCGCTGGCATTGCAGCTTCTGTTTGTGTTGCAACTTGTGTTGCAACGCTTTGTTAAATGCTCCTCCGCTACTTTAAAATATTTGCTTATCAAATAACGCACTCACTAACTGTCGAATCGCAGTGGCTGCCACGCCCACGTCAAAGTCAAACAAAACCAAAGGTTAGTCGAATTATGCAAGCGTGTAAAACGCTGCAGACCAACCGACAAACATAACTCCACACTTGAAATTGCCGCCTCGACGCACAGTTTATACTCAGCACGCAGTACGCAGCATTTATATTAGCATTTGCAGCTTTTATGCTTCAGTTGGACGACTACTTTGTACCGCTATCTACGACTGCTTCTGTTTTCAGTTCTCAGTTAAAGCGAGTTACGAGTTAAAGCAGTTGAATAAGCAGAACTTTACCCTGACCAGTCTAATTGTGATAAAAAACAGTGAGTGTAAAAGCACGAAAATGCTTTTAGCAGACATCAGAATACTTTATTGGCAGAGCACATATTTGGATAATTAGTCTATGTGCATATTTAGCTCAAACTCCATTAATGTAACTATTAGTGTTAATTAAGTACACCGGATTTTGTTAAACTGTGTTATGCTGAGTTTCTATAAAAGAAGTTATTTATAATTAATTAAATTTATCATTTTTTTAATAGAAAGCTTCATGCTTATATAATAATTAATTAATAATATGAAAGACATAAAAGAAACGACAATCATTTTGACATTTCAAACAAGTAGTTAATAATATGATAAAAAGCTGAATCCCTTTGCTGTGTGCAATTTTGAAACATTGCTAAATAATGATTAAGTTATTATTTACTCCTAATTTAAAAATTACAAAAAAATAATATAGTTTCTATTAAATTTTTTTTCAATATTGTTATGCTTTTTTGTAAGTAAAATATAATAAAAATTGATTTTAAAATAAATATCTTTAGTTTAATAAAATCTATTTTAATAAATATTTTCAACAAAATTTAATTTTTCGTTGTATCAAGTACGCAAAGTTAATATAGACAAAACTTCAACGCTTTAAATAATTTAAGTAAAATTTAAACGACCGACGTTGAATGCAGCAACAGCAACAACAACAGCAACAACGCCAACGGCAACAAGAACTATTCAGGCTGTGGCAACTGGCAAAAGGCATCATAAATTACAGAGCTGCCATTAGCTAACACAAAACGAAATTTTTCAATTAAACTAAAGGCCATTGCTGATAGTGGCAATGTCATTAGCAGGCCAGCGAAGCCCCCAAAGGATCCCCACAGGACCAAGGACCGATGGCACAGGTAGCTGGTGTCACATAAATTAAAATCGAAGCCAGCCAATTTTATGTGCATTTAATGGCAGTTATATAAGCTCGGAAACGGAATTGGACTGGGGTGAAATGTTTAAATGACGTTCGTTGGTTCGATTTTATGGGATATGCGAGGCGACTTTGTTGTTTATGGGCTGCACCTAATTGACATTTTGAAAATGTCGACAATTGAACGGCGGGGCCCGTCATAAAGTTAATAAGCAATTTGCATAACAAATTTTCTAAAAACGTTGACAACATGTCGCCAATGAACAAACGGTACACGGTACACGGGTCGCATGCTTAATGCGAGCTGCGTATGCCGCATTGCGTATACGCCATGCTGGGCATGCATTTAATTGTTTTTGAAAACAGAAACAGAACCAGAACCAGAGTGTCCAAAAGAAATGTATGCCAGCCATGTTTTGCACTCTAATCCCCTCTTCCTTCATTTAAGCCTCTCCATCCTGTTACATTTTTCAACCAAATGCTCGTAATTTATTCGCGAGTTGTTAATTAGCATGGCAACACAGCATGCAACATGCGTGTGCATTAAAAGCCAGATATATTTTCGGCTAACATCTAAAAAATGTTAGTGTGGGCAGTGCACTGTTAAATGAACATAAAGTTTGAAATTTTTCCGATTTTCTTAATTATCATTAAGATATTTTAACTGCAACTTTATATTGCATTCAATAAGAACGCATTGTTGGTCATTTGCAACATATACCATATGCGTGGCATGCCCCAATTGGTTGCAGTGTATACAAATGCGAGAACAATGGTTATGGTTGCATTTAGCGGATTTTCCACTGCAATTAGCCAGTGTCAATTGTTCATATGTAAGTACGTATGGCATTGTGCAACATTAGTGGCATGTTTTGTTTTTTATGTTGCCACACGAATACTCATACACACACACACACACACACTCACACACATACTCAAATGCATACTTCCAACTGCCATTTGCAGCTGTTTCTATTTCCGTTGGCAGGCCACAAAGCATGGGGCACTCTGTCAAGCGACTCCCCTGAGTGCCACGCCCCCTTCCTTCCCTTTCCACTGTGCACAACATCATTTGTAATTTGATGCCATGTGCACACACTGGCTGCCTTTGCTGTTGCTGTTGCAGTTGCAGTTACAGCTGCCGTTTGCCGGCTAGGAAATATGCCTCAAAGTATGCAACACAAATGTGGCCAGGGCCATTATAATTGCAAGCACACATACACACACACACACACGCACACTCAAACACACTCTCACACACACCATGGCAATTGCAGTTGCATTTGACATGAGGCCTTATTATAATTAAATGATAATCAATTTAGCAAATATTTGATTTTGCGAAACCGAGATATGAAAACTAATCAGCCGTGAATTCTAAGTAAAACAAGCAACTACAAGGACTTACAAGACTTTACAAGGATATACAAGAATAAACAAATATACATACAGATGTTGCAAATGCAAATAAGCAAAAATATAGGCGAATATATGTACATATAATAAAATATATACAAAATATACATACACATACATAAAAGTAAGGGGCAAGCTGCAAGCTGCATGTTGCATGAAAAACGCCAATAAATAAAATTCTCCAACAATTTACTTGAGAAATGGGTTTTTAGCGAAGACGTCGCCAGCAGCAATCAGTGCTGAGCAAGTTTTAAAGGGCTAAAATGGCTATTTAAAGTTAAGTAGCAAAAAATAGCTAACAAATTTTAAATATGCTAAGAATATGAAGACCGAATTTTGCGGTATCTGCAATATTTTAATACCCGTTACTTAAAAAATATGAAAAAGTTAAGATTTGAAATACAGCGAATTTTTTGCTAAATAACATGATCTATTATTATAAGCTATTATCCTACATAATCGCAACAAGGTCAGCCAAAGCAGAACGTTAGAAATGGCTGGTTTAAGTTTCAAACAATAGAATTCCTAAGAGTATGCAATAGTTTTTGTATGTATATTTAAATATGTGTATTTAAATATGTAAGTATAGAACTTCCCGCTTGTTTCAGCTCATTTTCTTAATATTTCGTGCATTCGAATAATCGAAATTCAACAGAAAATTTATTAACATTTTTAAAAATATTGAAATAATCAGGCAATCAGTTAAAGAAGTCAAATCCTTTTTGTAAATAACCAGATTTCTAGCTTTTAAAACTATAAAACTTTCAAGTTAAGTTATATGGTTACTTGACTGAAATGGCAACACTGACTGCAAAAGAAGCAACACTAACACCCTAACCACCATCCTTTTCCCATCCTTCTCCGGTGGGCCAAAATCAATTCCCCAGCTATTTCACAGCGTGTAATTTCTCAATTTTTGGTAGCAAGCAAGTTTCTCTGTCCCTGGCAGACTCAGTTCAGTTTAGTTTAGTTTAGCTCAGTTTAGTTCAGTTCAGTGCAGTTGTTATATTGTTTCGTCGGTTTTCTCATGCTTCGCGCTGCAAAACCTACTTAATTTCAAGTCATGGCCAAGATGAGAGGGCGACTGCAAGGGGAGGCAAGGGAATGAGGCCAAAATATGCTACGAGTCGGCTATTTCCAGAGGCAAGAAGGGACTCGCTCTTTGTGTCTTTGCCTCTGCTTAAAAGTGGCAATAAATCTGTTTGTTTTTTATTACAAAAAAATTAGAAAAGATATGCAGTTTATGGAAGCGATTGCTTTGGCAGAATAAACAATAAAATTTAAATTTAAGCAATATAATAAGACTTTATTATTATTTAATTTCGCTAAATCAAAATAAATAAACTTAAGCAAAAGACTGCAAAATAGTTAACTTAAATGTTTTTGAAGAACTGAATTTTTCAAACCGAAAAAAGAGATTGATAAAATTAACGTATGCCAGGGTTCAGCATAAAGTTCAAAGTGGTTTCAGTGTTTAACTTTTACCAAACTCCAAACATAGTTTGTGTCCTAGTTCCTATTTTTTATTATTATTATATATAATCTGAAGAGATTCATTGACAGACGAGCTAATTTATAAAAGTCATCTTCATCCCTGTTTAGAAAATTTCAAATATTTCTAGCTGAAAACTTAAAAAATTTTTCCTAGGATTTATAATATTAATTATTTTGAAAACAATTATAATATGTATGACCAACAAAATTTCCACCTTATCCTTTTTTTAATATTTTTGAAATATCAAATATTTAAAAATAATCTAAATAAACATCATGCAATCAAATCTAAAATATGACTAAAATTGTTTATTACAGATCTGAAGATGTACAAATTTCGTTTACACAGATTCATTCATTCACGGCCCATCGAGTTTGAGGCCCAGAGACTTGACCTTCTCGTCGATCCAGGGGCGCAGGAAGGGAACATTGGCGTAGACCGCGGGCACATCCTCCTTGGCGCACTCGATGCCCCAGGAGACGATGCCCGCCAGCTGGTAGCGATGCAGTTGTCCGGGCAGAGTGCAGAATAGAGGGGAGCCTCCGTCGCCCTTGCACGTGTCCTTGCCCTCGATGCCGCCGGCACAAAGGAAGCTGGGCCGGAGACGGAATCTCCTGCCCAGACGGGTGACCCTCAGCTGGGCCTGGCACTCGGCTGGACTGACCACGGGCAGATCGATGCGTTTGAGGAGTCGCTCGTTGCGATCGCTGCCCGGCAAGCGTCCGCCCCAGCCCGTGGCATAGCACTGACCATCCCGCAGATCCTTCGCCACCGTCGACGTCTCCGTCGGGGGCAGACAAAGGGGTTGAATGTGCGGCTGAATCTCCACAGGTTCATCCAGCACGATCAGGGCCATGTCATTGAAGTAGGCCTCCGGATCGAAGTCCTCGTGCGGGATTATCTGCTTAAGGCGACGCGCCTGATGCTCGTGCGGCTCATCGAGGCTGTTGAGATCCCATTCCCCGGCACGGGCCACCAACGTGTCCACCGTGTGGTTCTGTATGTTGTGGGCACTCGTCAGCACCAGCTGCGGATGGATCAAGGTGCCGCCGCAGACATACTGATTGCGCCCCGTGATCAGAGCTACCATCCAGGGGAACTCGGCAAAAAGGGAGACATCCTTGGCGTACTCGTAGTTGTCCTGGTCGGGAATGAGACCGTTGGAGTTGCTCCAGCCGCAGCCCTGGTACTTGAAGCTGCTCAGCTTGGACAGGTACGAGCTCTCATTGGCTGACACCTGCACATGTACACAGAGAGAAAAAGGGGGTAATAAATTAAAGACTTAAATTTAAAGACTTGCACAAATGAAAAAACTACTAATAACTGAAAAGAATACATCCTTACTTATATTTATTTAAGTGAAAATATTCTTTAAATAGGGTTAAAACCTAGTAAGTTTGGAAACTTTTTCCTTAACGATTTGAGCTCACTTTTAAGATTGAAAATACTTAATTACTTAAATTTTCAGAGTTATAAAATCGCACTTAAATAAAGATCAAGATGTTTCAAGTTTTAAATGTGAGGATTTTAGTTCGATTGACATTGAAACAAGTATTTAATATTCAAAAATCCATAGATGATATTAGTCAAAATGACTGTATAGAAATAAACCTTAACAATAATCTTCATATAGGAGAAAAGATGCTTTTAACAAGATTGAAAATACTAAATTACTCAATTAATTAAATTTTAGACATAAGAAATCATCTACAGTGGCTCACAGCTTAAAGTATGCACCCTTATTTTTGCTTTAACTGCTATGTAAGTCAAGTTATCACAGTAAAAAAATACTAAAAATTACAATTTTAACCCAATATTCCTCATTTTCATGCATAAAGTGCCTTGTTTGCAGTTTTCAAAAAATTATGAAAAATACTAGCAAAAATATTTTTGAAAATTTTCTTTTGCAGTTACTCTTAGAATTGTTTCAAGAATTTTTTTGCATCAAAATATTTTGTGCAAAAAAATCGAGGAAAAAAGTTTTGAAAAGTTACTTTTACATAAATTCGAAATTTTCCAAGGGTAAGGAAAGCTTTAAGTCATTCAAACGAAATTTAAACGACCTATCCAAATATATTTATTTTACTTTGATAACTTGACTTACATAGCAGTTAAAGCAAAAATAAGAGTGCATACTTTAAGCTGTGAGCCACTGTATGTATAAGTTAGGGTCGAGTTTCTTCAATTTTAATATGAAGTACTACATATTTTCGCTCTGTGCATTTACTTTCCCTTCAATTTACATTCACTTGCTTTAGATTACCTTCATATCGATGGCACAGCAGCGATCCAAGGCGCGGCGACAGGGAACATCGCCAATGCGGGGATTGAGCAGGAAGCGTCCGTCGTCGTTGATGACATCGTCCTGGCAGAGTCTCCGCGGCACACACTCCATGTTGAGGCCACAGCTCTCATAGCCAGTGGACTTCTCCTCAGTGATCACAGTGGTCACAGGTGGCGAACTCCGCTGAGAGGTGTCAGCCGACTTGGACTTGGACTTGGCCAGCGTGGCATTCCAGCTGTCGAGCTGCTCTCGCTCACAGCAGATCAGTCCGTCGCCACAGATGCGTGCGATGCGCGGTCCAATCAAACCACGTCCCGAGTCATCCGCCTCGGTGCACAGCTGCTCCGTGACGCACAACTCCTTGCTGCCGCACATGGAGATCTCAGCTTGTCCATTTGTTAAACTCCTTTGGATGATCACCAGAAGTGTGAAGAGCAGGGGCTGAATCATCTGTTGGGAGACAACAGAGTGATAACAGAAATTAGTTGCGGGTCCAGCTGATAAGCTGATAAGAGCGCGGGTTATCAGTTTACCCTCATTTCAATCATTCACATATATAAAACTGGATTTATTACAACTGTCTTTTGTTTCAATATGAAGATCATTAACTAATTTAACTATGTTTTCACTTGAGTTCATAATAAATCATATTTTCATATTATATTCATTACTTTTGAGTTTATAAAATGTATATATAAATCAATATATAAATAAATCAATTAGGCAGTTGATGATGCAACTGCTAGAACTTATATTTAATATGTTGTGTATTTAATATTGCACTATGATTCCAACATATTTGAAGCAAATGCAAACAACAACAGATTGCTCACTTTTTTCCCCATAATTATGTAGTTTTATTTAGTATATTTCAGAACATATATAAACGAGTATTTGAATACACTTAGTTTTTATTTCGAGCTCTCAAGTTCGATTTGTTTTTACGACGATTCGCGCACTGAATCTCAACTGAATTGTTGGGTATTGATTTGACGCGTCTTATAGATAGAACCGGCTTGAAACTACAACTATTTACTTACACAGAGAGAGAGAGAGAGAGAGAAAGATCAGAGATGTTAAGAGAGCCACTAATTAACTACTAAGTAAGTAAGTTCTCTATTTACAATATTTAATTGCAACTGAGAGAGATCTCAGCTAATTAAAGATTGCTGATCTAATAAAAGCAAAGAGTTTCAGTTTGAGAAACTCAGTTGAAATCGCTGCTTGTTAGAGAACATAGCTTCTTAAATTCGTGGTGTGTTATTTAGTGTTGCTAATTAGCTAAAAAAACGTGAGTGGCGTTGTTAAGATAGTTAATTATATTAAATTAAACGCGCATATAATATAGCATTGTTAAATTACGCATACGTCACGTGTAACCAAGTTGATGCTGGGATTTGACTGAAAGTGTTGTGACTAAGTCACTAATAACTAATTAGTTTTCTCTGTCAATTTCTCTCTCTCTCTCTCTCAGTGTCTGGCAGTGACTATGTGGGAGTATTTAAAGCTACTTCCCTTGTTGATTCTCTGTCTCGACTGTTCAGCTCGACGCGCTTGCACCCAACATGAGTTGTGTGTCACAGAGCAGCGTTGCAATGAAACGGATGACTCGGGACGTGGTTTGCTTGGACCACGAATCTTGGATCGCAGCTGTGGCATTGGACTCGTCTGCTGTGACAAAGAGCAGCTGGAGAGCTATGAGGCGACCATGGCCCAAAGGGAGCAGCAATTGAAGCGACTTGCCGAGCAGGAAACACGCATTGAAACCCCTTCGACTTCGATGCCATCTCTAGCGCTGGACTTCAAGTTCGATTACAATACGTGTGAGGTGAACAAGCTGTGTGTGCCCAGGCATCTGTGTCGATCCGGCCAGGTCAATGAAGATGGTCGCTATATAATTAAGCCGCGCATCGATGCGACCAGCAATTTTGGCTGCTCGACATTCGAAAGCTGTTGTCCCATCGCCGATCAGGTGAGAGTCTTCTTAAGCATATTTATATACATATACAGGCATGCCACAGAAATCTCTTTCACTTGACTTTCACGTCAATTTCAT
The DNA here is from genome assembly GCA_037043405.1 of Drosophila subquinaria. Classification (NCBI taxonomy): domain Eukaryota; kingdom Metazoa; phylum Arthropoda; class Insecta; order Diptera; family Drosophilidae; genus Drosophila; species Drosophila subquinaria. The sequence goes on from JBAMBL010003007.1 coordinate 492,226, forward strand.
TTCTCCGTGCCACAGTCCAATCACCTGAACAATTTTGAGTGAGATGAAATCAACGCTCAATTCACTGGCGTCCGATGCCATGAGAATAATGTCACATTTTTTGTCCGAATTTTTGAATTTAGAGTTGTCGAGAAACTTTTATTGTTTGCCGCGCCAATAACTTTTAAATTTTTTTAAGCTATACAATATCAATTATTATATAAATAAATTGAATTATATAAATTAAATAATAATTAAAATGAAAATTTGATATTCTGCAATGATAAACTTTAAAAAGTTGCTAAACAAACCCTTGGGAAATATAATCTGAGAAGGGGCCAACCCTAGCAGCCTAGTACGAAAAGGTTGATGAACATGCTAAAAACTATAAATTACTCGAAGTTCTGTGGCACGGAGAAATTTTCGACGTGGAATTGCTTTTTTCTGAAATCGCTTTCACTAGTGATTTCTGTGGCATGCCCTGATATTTTATAAAATGTATTGTACGTACATTTATTTATTTATTTAAATTAAATTAACAATAAAAATTAGAAATACAATTAATTAGAAAAAGTTATAAAATACTTTTAACTTAAAACTTAATGAGTATTATTTTGAAAATTTTGCAAATATGAGGAACAAGTGTAATTTTTTTACAATTTAATAATACTGAAAAACGTAGAAAAGTGTATTTTAATTGATTGAATATCTTTTATTTAAATTTAAAATGATAATACATAAACTTATAAATATTAAAAATGTAATAATAAATTTTGAACAAATTAATTTAATCTTTTACATAAATTTACAAATTTACAAACTAAAGAAGTAATTAAAGATGTGAATACAGAAATTAGTGTTAAACATATATTTTATAAAATGTATTGTATGTTTATTTATTTATTTATTTAAATTAAATTAATCAATTAAATTAAAAATAAAAATTAGAAATACAATTATTTAGAAAAAATTATAAAATACTTTTAACTTAAAACTTAATGAGTATTATAGTAATATATGAAAATATTAGGAACAAGTGTAATTTTTTTACAATTTAATAATACTGAAAAACGTAGAAAAGTGTATTTTAGTTGATTGAATATCTTTTATTTTTTCCATCAATTTAAAATGATAATAAAAGTAAATATTAAAAATGTAGAGATAAATTGTGAACAAATGAATTTAATTCTTCACATAAGGTTATAAATTTACAAATTAAATTGGCGCCACCTATATATATATATCTAAGATAGTAGAATGATTTTAGAATTTATCTCGTACTTATTATTCAACTTTCTCCCCTCTGTTCTTGTTCCCTTTTCAGCTGAACGAAAGTGAGAGTCCCATGCTGCGATATCTGCAGAATTTCAAGTACAAAGGTTGCGGTTACAGCAATCCCAAAGGACTCTACTACGATCTTGTGGGCTATGAGAACCACGAGGCGAGCTATGCCGAGTTTCCCTGGATGGTGGCCCTGACGGACATGCAGGCGAACTACGTGTGTGGCGGCACGCTGATTCACCCCCAGGTGGTGCTGACCAGCGCCCACAACGTGGCCAACCACAGCTCGGACTCGCTGCTGGCCCGTGCCGGGGAATTCGACTTGAACAGCCAGCGGGAGCCGCATGCCTATCAGACTCGTCGCCTGCGCAATCTGTGGCGACACGAGCTCTACAACAAGCTGAACTTTCACAATGACATCGCGCTGCTGGTGCTGGAGCAACCCTTCCAGCTGGCGCCGCACATCCAGCCGTTGTGTCTGCCGCCCGTGGAGACTTCGATGGTGCAGGGAGCTCTTCGAGAGGCTCAATGCCTGGCCATTGGTTGGGGGCAACTTAAGGCCAGCGACAAGTCCGTGGACCGCATTCTGAAGCGCATTGATCTGCCCATTCTGGAGCATCAGCAGTGCGAGCGACTCCTGCGTCGCACGATCCTGGGAAGACGCTTCAAGCTGCACACGAGCTTCATTTGCGCCGGCGGTGTCCAGGGCAAGGACACGTGCCAAGGCGACGGAGGATCGCCCCTGTTCTGCAGCATCGCTGGACAGCCGAATCGCTACCAGTTGGCGGGCATCGTCTCCTGGGGCATTGAGTGTGCCGAGAAGGACATTCCAGCTGCCTACACGAATGTGCCGCACTTGCGCAGCTGGATTGATGATCAGCTGACGAGGATCGGCATTAAGCTGGACGAGTCCCAGCCAGGAATTTGATTTGCTCTTGAAATGTTGTTTAACTAAATAAACTCGTGATTGGGTTCTTTAATTACAGGGTCTTTCTTTCTCCTTCACTTATTCTTTTATTTAAAAATAAATTATGTTGTGAAAATAATTATAATGTCTTATTGACAATGCATTACTTATAATCTATATATTAAATATATGTTTTCTTATGTTATGGAAATAAAAATTATATTTTTGTTATACCCACCTAATTGTGCAATACATTTAATGTGTTACCGAGTCCAAAATATTAGGCTGTTGATTGTTAAAAAATTCCAGCTGAATTCAAAGAATTTGTAGCCTGTTATCATGATTAGAAATCAAAAATTATCTGATAAGTATTCCCTCTTTTTGCATGCACTTTATTCATTTTTTAAATATATCAACCAAAGCAAATAAATATTTATTATTTTTAAATAATATAATTTAATTAGTTTTTTTTATTGTATTTTTAATTTATTTGTTTCGCAAAAAATAATGTGAAATTATCTCTTCTTTTTTGTTATATTTTTTTTGAGATACTTTCTTTGTGGATTGTTCTGACAGTGTTACATCAATTTGTTCCACAAATGCTAAGTAAGCTATGGAATCATCTGTCCATGTCAATATACGAGTATTTATTTAAATTCCTATTGAATGCACTTCTCATTCACATACATTTATCTACTATTACATGCCTGGAGCATCATCATCATCGCAGCTTAATCTCTCTCTTTCTCTTTCTCTTGCAGCTCAGCCTACTGTACTACATGTCGTATACGCAATAAGCCCATTCGATGGGCAACGCTGCGGCTGTTGTGTGGAACGTAATGATGTCACGGCTTCTTGACTTTATGCCACAGTTAAGCCATAATGCCTGATGTCCCGTTGAACGCTGCTGAACTTTAAATTGAATTCTTAAATATTAATTTTAATGCTGCGCATGTTAGACGATAAATTTGTTTCATTTTTTTGTTTGTTAGTAGAAATTGCCAAATGCTCGATTATTTCCAATGCAGTGCCGGAAAATTTATGTTTTGGCCACTTTGATTTATGTGACTTTGGCATACGATTTTGATTTGTGTTGCCATAAAATGTTTGTTGGCCTAAAAAGTGCTTTGCCGCTGGCCATGGATATTGAATTGCGACAATTGCAGCCAACGGTGCGTATGAGCAATCAGTCAACCAGTCAGTGACTCAGTTAGCTTGTGACTGCGATTACATATCTGCATTTATGCTTCAACTAGTTCTCCATATTATTTTTTTGAAGAGAGTAACAGCTGAAAAAGGGTTTTAAATGCATTTAAAGAAAAGTTATAAAAGTTAAAACTTAAATTAAATATCCTCAACAATGTAAGAGAAAAAGCAGAGATAAAAGTGGAAATCAAATGGGATACTACAGTATAAAAACGGAGACAGTCATTAAGTTTTTGCATTGCAAATGAACATTTGGAATCCACAATAAACAGCGCAATGTTTGCCTTCTACTGAGTCGACAAATTGTTGATTATTTCGAGTGGTTTTTCTGGAAAAACAGACTCCAATTAGCAGTGTCACTGCATTTTGAATTTCAAGTTAAACTCAGTGAGTGCAAAAAAGCATAAGAGTAAGTAAATAATTCATTTGGTTCGTTCCTAAAATCTGAATCATTCACAAGAAGCTCAAGCATTGCAGCTTCCCATAAATAATGCCTTGAATTGTTACTTTCCACTCGCTTAAGGGTGCAATAAGGCAGGAAGGGGAAGGGGAAGAGAGGAGAAAGGCACAACTTTCACCTGGGACGCCATAAATTTTCATTGCTTCCATCGTTGCATCCAACGCAGTCAATAGCGCTTAAATGTTCGACATTCACGACGATTCATTGATATCGCTGGATTGCGAGACTCTGCAACTGTGCAACTGTGGGCGGTGGGCGTGGCATGTCGGCGTTGAAGTCAAATTCTCATTTGTTTCAACTCTCCTTACAGCATTGACACAGTGTCTTCCTTCGCTTAAGTCAATTTTTAAAGCGACTTGTGAATTGTGATTTGTTTCAATTGTAAAACTTTGATGAGACTTTGAACTAAAATTGACAAAGTGCCAAGGGAAACTATTAAGTTTTATTAGAGCGTGTATTTTAGAACTGGATTTAAATGCTAAAATATACACTATGTCTAAATAAGGTGATTAGTAACTATTGAAAACAGAATTTGGTCCAATATCAATTTTGATAGTTAGTTACCTCGATTTTCATATCAAAATACATAAATATAATTTATTCAATTTAAAAAAATGGGTCATTCATCACAAATATTTAAAAATGTGGAATTAAAAGCATACTAATAAAATGTCATCTAAATAAATTCAAGGATGAATTCATTATGGTAATTGTCAAAACACAAAGCAATTAATTAGTGTGTCATAAAATTATTATTGGCTACGTAATGTTAGTGACACTTTTAATAAAATAAGACATAATCATGAATGAATAATAAAAACGCACAAAAACATTTTGGTGGAAATTGCTCAGTCCTTAGATACCCTAAAATTTGTTGGAAAATTGTGCAAAAAAATCGAAAACAGACTTTTCAAGAATTTAAATACTTTTCCAAAGACTACAGAGCTGGCCTAAAATACAACTAGGAGTTCGATAATAAGTAGAATATATTCGAGAATTAGAAATAAGATTAAATTCTAAGAGCAGTGGTGTCCAAAATGCCAAAAGCTTATTCCATGAGATATGGCACACGTATAAAGAGAGATAGAGAATACGTGTGTTCTATAAATAGTAAGTTCGGCTTTTTATTCCGACCCGAGGGTCGGAAGAAGACTTTTATTGATTGGGATAGGACTGTAACAATGTGGCTTACAAATTACTCGGAGGGGTTGAATACATTTACATGCTCACACGTCGGCCGAGGATGCTGCGAACATCCTTTGTGAATCGCAGAGCGTCGAGGAAGGGCAGCAGATTCAGCAGTTCCTGGTCATCGGGATCGTAGATGTAGCTCTTGATGGGTATGGCATTCTGTGGGAAATCGCGATAGGCACTCGGCGAGTTGTCGATGATGAAGACGCGGGTCAAGTCCCTTTCGACCATGTAGAGATTCTTGGTCACGAAGTTGGTCGCCGAGGTGCAATGCTGTCGATAGTAACGACGCTGGAAGATGCCACGTCCCGCGTCCAGTTTGTCGACCACATTCGAGGCATAGGCCTCCAAGCTGGCGGTGTAGATAACCAGGTCATACCATTTGCCAACATGTTCAAGAAACTGATCAACGTGTGGTCGCTTGTAGACCAGAAAGTCAATCGGGCCGAGATTGTTCATAATCGGAATGCTCATCGCATAGTCGGGCACAGCGGCGGGGGGCACAAAGTTGCACCCAATGATCTCGTTGGTCTCTGGATCATGGTAACACGAGTGCACCAGCGTCTCGTCCAGATCTAGGACGAGGATCTTTCGCTGCACGAGCTGCAACTGGCGTGTGGATTCCGTCGATAGAGGCGCCTCCTTGTAGACGAATGCGTCAGACTTGAATAGGGGCCGCAGCTTGGACGCCAAAAAGGCGATGAGCTGCCTCACGTATTCGCCCAGTTCGTTGGTCCGACTCAAGATAATGGCAACCAAGTTGGCCCAAAGCTGTGAACTCGAACTGGGTGTCCTGGTTAACTCCGCGTTGGATCTTGTGCTGGAACTGGAGCTGGTGCTGGAGCTGGCGACAATGAAGCAGCTTTTGCTGATCTCTTGACTGACTGTCGCCGATTCGAAGTCCGGTTTCTTGGAGACGCTGGGCTCATCTGACGATGACGATGTATCTGGCAACGATGTTGTGGGCTGTTCCGACAGCAGCACGATCATCTTTCCAAATCAAACAGTTCGGGAAATGAAGGCCGCTTCTAGGATGTCTGGTATCTTATTTGTATATTACATAACGCATTAATTTTCTGTACAATTTGTGTCCAACAGCTAAGATTTCTCAATGTACTAACTATTTGAATTCAACCGAAAACTATTACTTGAAATTGTTACTTGTTTGACATTGTTTTCAATATGTTGTGTTCTTCTTTTCTGGTTTTTTCAAGCCCCTATGTACTTAGATACATGTCAAGGAATTCGAGTTGAAAGATTAACAAAATGCAAACAGAGCGACAACCGGAAGCTTGCATCCGCTCTTAAAACATAACGGATGTCGATATTTCCACTGCACTTTTCCCCTTCTACTATTTGTGTTTAATTTTGCAGTTTAATGCTCCAACGGAATGACTATTAAATTAGCAAAATAAACGATTTTTATACTGATGTCAAAATGGATATTGTTCACAGGGAAAATGAGTTCAAAGGATGTTTAGCTGAACATTTAAATAAAGAGTATACTTTATATCAGCGGTGGTCACGAAATCTGAATTCGGAAGCAGCCGCTTGCTCCCGGAGCCACTGCGTGCCCACCGCTGCTATTTATTATACACTTTTAAATGTACAACTTATCAGTTAGCAACATTTCTTTGCAACAATTTTAAATATTGTCAAAATTTAGGAGTTATGTATTAAATTAAATTAAAAATTCTTTATATAAAATAAAACACATATTGCCGTGAATTTTCACCAATTATTTCAATCTTTTGATAATTTTACAAAAAAGAAGAATAAAATCTTAAATTTTTCAATTTCACTATTTTAGATGAAGTATTTTTTTTTTAAATACATATTTTTATAAGCTTTAAAAAAGTTTCCCAAATGCATTTCTATTATATTTTCTGTTTTGGTCTATAAATTAAAAGTTGGCTTGGACTGATTTACTTTGTTGTAGTATATAATAATTTTTAAATATTTCTATGCACATATTTATTTCCCTAAGCTATTTTTAAGAATATTTTTATCAATAGGAAATTTTTACTCACTCACTGGAAATTTCATTGCAGATTTTCAAAAAACAGTGTGCAGTTTTTACAAATAACTTAATTTCCACAGTTTTCCCCTTTAATTCATATAAATATTTATTTATACTTTCATTAGCTCTTGGCTTTCAAATGACCCTAAAATCGTGGTCGAAGCGTACGATGAACTGAATGATTTTATTTCACACCTTGCCCGCATTCCTCCACGTTGGTAATGAGGGGATGTAGATGGCCTAAAGTGGAGATGATGCCAAGTCAAGTTAAGTCAAGTGGAGTCAGCGCTAATTGCAGTCAAGCCACAGACGGTACTCGTGTTCCCAATGCACCAACAGCAGATTCATTAGCCAACTGAATGAAATACAGATACAGTTACAGATACACACCGACTGGGAGGTGTTTTCTGTCTGCCAAATGAAATGCAAATCGGATGAGGAGGAGGATGAGGCATGATGAGGTGAGGCATTGCAATGCAAAACAGCAACAACAACAACAACAACAAGAGGAGAACTCACATCCCCGCGTTGTGTTCGCATTAATTAAGGTGTGCATAATTTATATGTAGTTGTTGCCAGCCAATGTATAGCTGTTGCTTTTGTTGCAATTGTTGCAGTTGTTGCAACTGTTGTGGCAACTGGTGGCTCTTGCTTCCGGTGGGCAACATGGCGTATACGCAAAGTGCTATCTGCTAATTGAGTTATAATGCTAAGCGCCTATTTATTGGCCAGCAAGCGGAGCGTTAAGTCCCAACTCACCTCCCCTCCCCCCTCTCTGGCCTTACAGTATCTGCTGTAAGTATATTCGATAGACTCGTTACTTACTCGTAGTTGGCGCCTGAGAAATGGCCACAATTCTTATTAGCCGCATCCTTGTCGGAAATATTTTCGCCTTTCCGACAACACCGCAAAACGAAATACTGCAAAGTTTGTTGCACAAAACTCTGGCAGTCTGAAATGTTTGCAACTTTATTTATAATGCAGCAAATGAGAAAAGAAATAAAATACACTGTCATCTATTTTTTAACTCGTGTAAAATTATATTAACATTATTCAATTGCAACAGTTGAATTATTTATGTCGTAATCAATTCATTTTTAGCATTTAAATTTATGCAGTGCGAGCAAAAAACCCCCCGATTGATAAGGGAATTCGAATCACAATGTCTTTTGAATAAACATCATAAATTAATTGATAATTGAGTAAAAAAACGATAGTGAAAATAGCTCAGAAATATTGATTATCCGATCCGTGTGCAATTTTAAAGTATGATAATGGAACAGGATAGATACGAGCTTAAGTAATGATAGCTGAAGAGTCCTATCAAATTTTGTGTTATGTTTAAACATATACTGGCCAATAGTTGCAGATCTAAGCATTGAATATTTGATGAGTTTCACACGGAAATCAAGTTGCGATTTTAGCGCCAATTTGGAGCGGAAAATGCATTCAATTTGAAGCACAACGAACGGAGCGATATGCAAAATGTCAAAATAAACGAAAATAAAAAGCAAACGAGGAAAAATATAAAACAATTTGGTAACAAGCAAAATGCATCAAAACTCATGGAAGGGATTCCGTTTGCCTTTTTATTATTCTTGGCAATGTGAAGCTGGAAGCAGGAAAAGGAGAAGGAGCAGGAAGAGAAGCCAGAGATGTACTATAGATAGTAAAAAACCGAAACTGTAGCAAAAACATGTCACATTAAGTGCACAGACAGACGGACAGACAGACGGACAGACAGGCGGACAGACAGTAACCGGAAGTCTATGGGACTTGAGTGCTTTTATTGCAGCCGGATTTCTGCGGGCATTCGCTTTCAAGTTGACGCTTGCATTTGGCTTCCTCCATTTCTCCATCCATTTCACTATTCTCTGTTTTCTCTGCACATTTTCCTATTTTTCGTTGTTCTCCATTCTCTGGAGGAGTCGTGGGAGGATTCTCCTACTTGTTTATTTATGCAATTGCACTTAAATGTAATGGTTATGTTTCAGATTTCAGATTTCAGCTGGCATTTCGCATTTCGATGCTAGTTAAATGCCAAGCTCTGTGCAATTTGCATTCGTCGACAACAGATTCACAACAGTTTTTGGCCATAAACTGCATTCGGTTAAAGCCAATGACGTCGTTAAGGTTTCTTCGAAACTGCCAGTAATTGTCTTAATTGACCTTCTTTCCACACTTTTCTCAATTACACTTTATTACTATATATTGATGAATTCGATAGATTTTCACATTTGTAGTTAAAAGGAATTTTCATTCCTTTTTTTTCTATTTCTAAAATAATATGTCTTACAATTCTCCAATCCAATTCCAACTCCATTATTTAATAAAAATTATCTCGTAATTGTGTCCACTCGCACTGTGACCCAATTACGAGTCCATCAGTCGGAGCACAAAGCTGAACCCAATCCCGAACCACTTTAACCCTAATTAACGACAAGCTTTCGCTGTCACTCTGAGCTTTTCTTCATGATACTCAACGCTTCTCACATTGCCATGGAGTCGGTCCGAAGCAGAAGGAGGATGAGTCCAGAGTCCGTCAAGGACTTCGTCAGGTCGATGCTTAAGCTGCACATTTCACTTCACTTTGCAGTGATGCTTGGCTGCACTTTAATTATGATACTTCATTAACGTAATTTACCCTGGCCACCTCAGGTGATTTAAATAACCACGGTGTCGGAGCATTATTGTTCAGGCTCGACTGATTTAAGGAAGAAGAGAGTTTCAGACCAGGAAGTCATCTGATCCTTATAACATCCCAATATCAAATAAACACCCGTTGATTGCTTTGAACATAACTATGTAACGTGTATTGTATTTTCATGAATATTTATTTAGCAGCAGTTTAAAATTGTATATTGAATTTCAACAAACAGTGGTTGCTTAGGCCCTCCAGTTGGACCAGGTGCGGATCTCGTTCCACAGGTTGGTGCCGGGGCACTCGGTGGCGCTCACCTGGCGATGGCCGTACAGGATGTAGCCGGACACGATTTGGCCACGGGCAACGGCATCGGCGAGGATTCCCTTGGCAGCGCTGATCATGGCGGCGGTGGCACGGCTGTTGTTGTAGTTGCCCAGGAAGGAGATGCCCAGGGACTTGGAGTTCCAGTTGGTGGCATGGGCACCGACCACGTTCCAGCCACGACCCTCGTAGACGGCGCCATCACCTCCGATGAGGAAGTTGTAGCCAATGTCGGGCCAGCCCAGGCTGTCCATGTGGTAGGCCTGGATGTTGCGCAGTTCCTGGGCACAGGCAGCCCGGGTGCTGCAGTAGTTGCCGGCGGTGTGGTGCACCACGGCATAGCTCAGGTAGTTGCCCAGCGTCACCTTGCTCCTGGGAGCGCGTCCTCCCCACGACGCCTTCGAGACGACGGCCACTCCGAAGACGGCCTGGGCGCACATCAGTACGGCCAGGAGGATGATTGCCTTGTTTGCCATGTTTGCAGATCGTTGTTCTATGCCAACTTCAACTTGCTCTGGTGCTTTTATACCCTCAGGAGATTGCTTTGCTTACGTTTCATTCGCCCGATAGGAGACAATCTCCTGATACTCTTATCAGCATCACATATTTTCAAATGATGATAACAAAGTGATAATTTATGGCAGAAGAATCATAAAGTTTTTTATCAATGAGATGTTGTTAGTACTTGACTAGGGAATAGTACTGGCTTCTGACTTCTACATTCATTGATAGAACTTTACGCTGACCTTTGATCATCGTTCACTTCGCAGTAGTTGCCTTGTTGCCCAGTTAAAAAGTGTTGCCTGACTTTAGGCTGATCTAAAAAATGACCCAGTAAAAAAGTGTTGACTGCTTTTAGGCTGATCTTAGAAATTCAATTACCTTTAAAAATAGAAGTAACAAACCGAGGGAAGTTGCTGGAAAAATATATATATTTTATTTGTGTACTTAATCTTTTACTTAATTATATAAAAAATTATTTATCTACTTATTTATTTATCCATTTTTGACCCGCTGGCTTCTTGTTTCCTTCATCAAATCGTTGTTCATCTCTACCAAGTTTTAATGGCATTGCAATATCGACTTAAATAACATTTGAAGATTAAATTGGTTCAAATGTCTTATCTTTGGCCATTTCATGGATCAGATCCCACTCAGCAAATGCGGTAAACAGGAGAAATAACGTGAATAAAATATATGAAAATATACCCACCGATCGTCGAGCAGAGAAATTAAGTGTCAGGGTCCAGCCCAATAATGAAAAAATAGCCAAGATGAAGAAAATATATGAATTTTCACCATATATTCCATATATCCAACGCGTAGACTCCGGTTTCTGAACATCAGCATTGAAATAACACGGAACGCCAATGCAAATCGTGATGACTTCAATCGTAGAAGAACAATAGATTAATCGACTGATTGATTGATTGACTGACTGATAGACAACTTACGGAAAAGGGGAGCGGCCAGGCTGGCAGCAAAGGCCATTTTCTCATAGCCATGCAAAGCCAGGTGGATGTTAAATATGACATCGGCCAGTGCTCCGCCCATGGATCGAATGCAGCTGGCCACAAAGTCCTCGGTCATATGAAAAACCAATCCAATGATGCAGAACAGTACCTCCAGTTCCGTGGCACAGATGGCCAAAAAGAGCATCGAGGCGCAAACTGTGAGTGACAAAAAGAACTGCAAGATGTATCGAATTAAATGGGTGCAACTCGATTCGTTCATGCCACCTGTTGCATGCCTTACTATGTGGTACGATGGTGGCCTGTCGGTGCGGGACTGAACGAACACGAGAATGGCCAGGGGAACGGTCACACACAAGGTCCATTTGGCATTGGCGAAGCTCAAAACCGGATATCGTTTGGTGTATGAATTATTATACATTGCTGTAACCAAAGATAAATAAACCAAAAAAATATAAAAAAAATTATTATAAAATACATTTTAAAGTTATAATATCTAAAACAATAATTTTTAAACAATTCCTTTTATCGTTAAAAATAATGATTAATAGACAAACCTTCAATCAGAACGAAGCATAACAGGGGATTCGTAATGATCTGTGTGCAGTTGAGCAGCTTGCTCCAGCCGTGCTTGTCCTGTCGATAGTCCACGATGGGAATGAAGACGACACAGAAGAAGGCAATGGGAGAGAGTATGATGAGAAAGGTGCGATGAAACCAACCGCTGAACTTCCAATCCACAAGATTAATGGGAATCAAAGCCCTTAAGAACTCGTCAAACAGAAACATATTCTTTGGATTGTTGAAATTATACAAGATATTTCGAGTTATGTTCTCGTCAAGTTTCTGAATATTTCGTATCTCCCAATTGAACATTTCTTTTCGGTAATCACGCCAATACTGTTCCAGATTTGAGGAGTTATAGCGATAGATGATCGAATTGTTGTGCACAACAACTCGCGTTTCCTGCTCGAATTCGTGCAGTTTCTTCAGTTTCGCCCTGATTAAATCCTTTCGGCGGGGAGTATAAGGCTCATTTTGCAGCCCATCAATTTGTTTATAGAGAGCTGAGAAGTAAGATAGTAAGATAGATATTGCCGAGCGAATATTATCTACTTACTTGTTATGGCTTCATGCAACAAATTGTGATCCACGAAGATGATGATCAAATAAATGGGATACAATAAAGCAAGGCCTGTAAAGATGTTGTGAAGATAATTGAAGTATAGGAGAGAATTCTTATGACTTACCAATCGCTTCCAGCTTCGTTGTCCTCTTTTCAGTGACGATCATATAGATGGTGACCTCACCAGCAAGCATCAGGAAGAGAAGATCCCTGATGACCGAGTGTCCATTCATTTTGAAGGGTCGCAGGAAACAGACAATGCCACCACTCAGTAGGATCACAGCCAATGCATTGCTGAGACTTATCGTGAGGATGGGAGAATGGCCTCGAATGGGCATCATGTTGACGATCAGATCCGCAAACGAGTTGCCCAGACTCAATAGAGTAACCCCGGACAGGTATTCACTCATGTACAGCTTCATCGAGAGTATCTTTAAGGCGGGTTCGATACTGATTTACAATTATATTAAATTAAAAATATAAAAAAGTTATTTAATATCTTACTATTTGTCTACCAAATGTGCTATCATGATCATCAGAAATACCACAATAATACCGAACAAGCACGTGATAAATCTCTCCTCCAGCTTGCTCTGAATATCGATTTCACAAAACATAATCTCGAAATAGTTGAAGAAGTTCATAATGAAATTGCAGTTCTTGACCTTCATTGTCAACTGACAACGATGCTCAAAGTCCACCTCCATCACACTGAAACAGCTCATCTTTAAGTTGGTTATTAAATAATTGTATTATGTATTTTATGCCACTAACAAACTCACCTCCTTGTGACAACTCCCCGCCAATTTAATTGTATCGATTGAATCATTCATATTGACAAAGAGTTGACAACGGCTAAGTGGGTACAAAAATGTGTGTTGCCTGTTTTCTGAGCTTCTGAGTTTTGGAATTATAAAAACGAAGCCAACTAAGCAAATTAAAACTACTTAATAACCCTTTAAGCAAATAATTTTTTAGTTATTTAAAAAAATAAATATCAAGTTAGTTACTTATTTTATATTAAATTAGTCTGCTCTTAGTCAACGGTTATTAGATAAATAAATATATAGCATTAAATGTATAACCATTAAATAAATAAATAATTTAGAATAAATAAATATTTTTATGCAAAAAGGTATTTATTTTAATCCTTAGGTGAAAACATGTCAATGTCAATTATTAGAGAACTCCGAAGTCAGCGGCTTCGAAGGGACGACGGATTGAAGATTTGTTAAATGATTGATTGAAGCACTTAGAAATTCCCTATAAATAGAAGAGATTTGGAAGATAGTATACAATTTATACAAGAGTCTTGACATAAGCTAATTTGCTAATCAGGTAACTACTCAAGTTAAGATTCGTATTTGGAATTAAGTGAATGAAAGCCAAAAGCTGATATAAATAATAAAATTGACTTGGCAAAGGTACTTCCCCCAAGAGGAAAACATTTCCATAAATCACCAACGTTGTAAAAATTCAATAGCAGCTTCCCATGATTCTGGCCACAACATGACTTTTCCATTCTGAAGAGTGCGATAAGGTTAGAGATTAGGGGCATATTTAAAAGCGCAGTTGCTGAAGAGAACTTTAAACAAATAAAATTCAATAACCATGGTGTCCACAGCAAGTGTTGCTCTTACTCTGGTTGTGATCGTGTGGCGTTAAGTTTCACATTGCAGATTAAATGCTTAAAAAGTTGAAGTTGCATTTTATTTTATCAGTTCGCATATCAAATATCTGGTGAGGTTTTTCCCAGTCACTTTAAAAATTAGCCAAAATCGTCAAGGCAAATATTTGTATATCAATTGAGATAGTTATCTTAAGGTCGATGAACGGCGTATCTCTTCAGTTTTTGGTTGAAGCTCTTGCACGAAAAATGGAAATTGTAATCTTTTAATTTATTACCTTTTATAATACGTTCTCATATCTACTTACCATCTCATAACCCCTATTAAAAGTGCAAAGGTTACGTACATTGTTTCGTCTTTCAGTGTTTTCTTTTGTTGAAACAATGAATTTCTTTGGAATAACACAGGTAACGTTATCTGATATTATTATGTATCACTCTACTTAATATTCTAAAATCTGGATAAATATAACGCTCTTTATGGCTGTTTTTAGTTTTTAAGCGACTTACGCGCCTAAAAGCAAGCAATAATTTTTGTAAAGTGAGACCTTAAAAAATAAAATAAGTTGTAAAATGGGTATCATGGTTGGTGTCTCGACTATAGCCTTTTCCTCTTGTTTAATAATAGATTATCAAAAATGTACTTTATATGTATTTATTTACTTAATCTCGACTAACTTAAAATAAAATAAAAAAATTTAATATCAAATTAAAGAAAAAATATCTTATTGTTAAGATAAGTTATAAGTAGAAAGAGGGTTTTTTCATCTATCTCAAAACATTGCCTAAGTAAGAAACTGAAATCATATTTAGATGTATGTACATTACATATGTATTTCAAATTTTCTTAGAGAGCCCTCGTTACACTGCAAGAAACAAAGAACAAATTTAAGAGAATTAAAAGTATATTTATAACACCTGTTTAGTGAGAAGACCTCTTGAGGAATTCGAAACAAATTAATTAAATGGCACACTCGCTGATTAAAAACTCATTTGACCAAGGCTGGGAAGAGACACCGTGTGATAGGAGCCCGAGTATCAGACCCTGCTTCAGATTGTCTTCCCTATCAGATCGAAAGTCCCCTCAATAAATATACAACACTTATTTATACGCATCGAGTGTCGTGTGACTCGTGCTCCATTCGGCACAGATAAGACAATCCCAGGGTCTATATAAGTGCCAGCACATAGGGCGAACATCACACAAGTCTTGAAACCAATCGCAAATCATGGCAAACAAAGCTATCATCCTTCTGACCGTCGTGCTCTGCGCCCAGGCCGCCCTCGGAGTCACCGTCATCTCCAAGTCCCAATGGGGAGCTCGTGCCCCCAACGGCAAGTCCACCCTGGCCAATGGCCTGGCCTATGCCGTGATCCATCACACCGCCGGCAACTACTGCAGCACCAGGGCCGCCTGCGAGACGGAGCTGCGCAGCATCCAGAACTACCACATGAACAGCCTGGGCTGGGCTGATATCGGCTACAACTTCCTCATCGGCGGTGATGGCAATGTCTACGAGGGTCGCGGCTGGAACGTCATGGGTGCCCATGCCACCAACTGGAACTCCAAATCCCTGGGCATCTCCTTCCTCGGCAACTACAACAACAACAAGATCACCTCGGCCCAGATCTCCGCTGCCAAGGGTCTCCTCGCCGATGCCGTGTCCCGCGGACAGATCAAGGCCGGCTACATCCTGTACGGCCATCGTCAGGTCGGTTCCACCGAGTGCCCCGGCACCAACATCTGGAACGAGATCCGCACCTGGGCCAACTGGAAGGCCTAAGCAATGGGCTCACACACTTCCAATTTCAATTGCTGCAAAATAAAAATACTTAAAAATACATAATACTCACACATATGCATACAAACAACTCAAATCAATTCGATTCGATTCTTCGGGTATTTTTCCTGGGGGGCTTTTCTGTGGAATCACAGATTTTATTTCTGATGATGATCTTTTGAGCACATTTTGAAATTGTGGCTGCGTGATTCCTAGCCGAATATCAGTTGTGTGATACCCAGTGAAAAACGATGAAAACTACTGCCAGAAATTGAAACCGTAATCATAACCGTAACCGTTAGCCGGTATTAACCGATTGAAATTGTTAGCTCTAATTGAAACAGTATCCGAAACAAATCTTTATTATTATACCAAATCCTAAAATCCGAAATTATTCCAACCGAAATAACCGTTAAGAAACCGATTCATGCATAACGGTTAATATCGGTTTGGTCAAGCATAAAATATAATCATGTTGTTAAGGTGCAATCATCGATTTTTAAAACAAAATTAAATTTTTACTTCTTCCTCCATTTTAATTTTTATATTGATCTCAATAAGATATAAATTTTCGAATATTTGTTTCTAAATTTACAGATTTTTAACATTTTTTAAAATTGTTTTGTAAACCGAAATCATACCGGTGTTTCGAAACCGAAACATAGAAAAAATCGAAACCGTTACGTAACAAATATATATAAGTTTTGCGTAACTGGTAACCAAAAACTTAAATGAGAATATAACCGAAACCATAACTGAAACCGATACTCGATTCGGCTTAAAACTGCTTCTGTATTACTATTGGAATATATTTATTTTAGTCGAATATCAAAATATTCCCCTCTATTCTCCGATAATTTCACATTTTATAAAAGTCTTTTTTGAAATTGAGCTGTCATAGGGTATCTGCTTGTCGACACTTTGCTTTAAATTTAAAAATTTTCAATAACATCAACAATAGGTTTATTGGTACTAGTTATATGTACTATATGTACAAAGTATAAATTAGATTTACGAGTGAATCATTTGTTAATTGACACGCCGCATTGAGTTACTCGACAAATAGCGAAGAACAGTAAACAGTTAAACTATTCCTATAGAATTAGATATTTTTTAGCCCTTAATAATAAATACTTATAATACTTATAAGTGATCTGAGGGACATTAGTTTCCATTAAAAATTATGTCTCTTAAGAGTATTTTTTTTTTGTCAGCATCTGTTATCATCAAACCGTTTCAGGAATCCCCAGGAGTGCTTTTTCTTTTCAAAAAATTTCACATATTGTGTTTTCGAAAACACTTTTATGATTTCTACCTTGCTCTATAACCCTGCCCAATAAGTAAATACTACACTTGTCGGATCATTCCTCAAGGAAACACCCAATGATTGCTTTGAACATAACTATGTACCGTGTATTGTATTTTCATGAATATTTATTTAGCAGCAGTTTAAAATTGTATATTGAATTTCAACAAACAGTGGTTGCTTAGGCCCTCCAGTTGGACCACGTGCGGATCTCGTTCCACAGGTTGGTGCCGGGGCACTCGGTGGCGCTCACCTGGCGATGGCCGTACAGGATGTAGCCGGACACGATTTGGCCACGGGCAACGGCATCGGCGAGGATTCCCTTGGCAGCGCTGATCATGGCGGCGGTGGCACGGCTGTTGTTGTAGTTGCCCAGGAAGGAGATGCCCAGGGACTTGGAGTTCCAGTTGGTGGCATGGGCACCGACCACGTTCCAGCCACGACCCTCGTAGACGGCGCCATCACCTCCGATGAGGAAGTTGTAGCCAATGTCGGGCCAGCCCAGGCTGTCCATGTGGTAGGCCTGGATGTTGCGCAGTTCCTGGGCACAGGCGGCCCGGGTGCTGCAGTAGTTGCCGGCGGTGTGGTGCACCACGGCATAGCTCAGGTAGTTGCCCAGCGTCACCTTGCTCCTGGGAGCGCGTCCTCCCCACGACGCCTTCGAGACGACGGCCACTCCGAAGACGGCCTGGGCGCACATCAGTACGGCCAGGAGGATGATTGCCTTGTTTGCCATGTTTGTAGATCGTTGTTCTATGCCAACTTCAACTTGCTATGGTGCTTTTATACCCTCAGGGTACGTCTTATTGGTCCGAATCAAAGTCTTTTATCAAATAACACATTAAACATATACAATATACTCCCGATAGATTGAATGAATATAGTGATAGCGATGTGAGAAATTTATGACTGTTTTAGAGAGTAAACAACGTTATGAAGATTGTGGACTTAGCTTTTGGGTTAGTATTGAAACTAATCGTGAGCTGAATAAAGTCTGCTACTGAATTGGAACAAGTACGATACCATTGAAAATGGCCAACTACGAAATATTCTGTATGCAGTTCTTTTGAATTCTGTCAAGTTTTCATAATTTTATACTTACAAACAAACAGACAGAATAGTCTCGACTATACCAAATCTTCTTCGATAGGTTGTTATACCCTATTTTACCATTAAAATGTGCACAGAGTAAATTGACAAATACGTCAGCAGTTTACGATCATTGTTCACAATTTTCATAAATTTAATCTGATAGGAATTAATGCTAATTTATAGCTTTCTTTTAGTAAGCGATAAGATTGAGGTTGTCAAACTTTGACAATTAGTTTAGCTGACAATCATGGTAAAAATGCAAAAGCATAGTCAAATTTAATTGCTATTGATATTAATTCCCATTCTAATGAATTATTAATTAATGAACATTTTAAAACAATGCTTAAGCTATATTCGTACTACGATTGTTTCTATATACTAAATATTTGAAAAAGAGTGTAATAAATTTGTTAACACGGTATTTATGTACATATATTGAATAGAATTTACATTGAAGATCATCTTTGAACATTTTTTCTATGATAATAATGATCTACAATATTTGTTAAAATATTCTTCTAGAAGTTACAATCAATAACGTCATAGAACTTGCTACTATTTTATTGATTTAGATAAGTATGTGATTTATACAATAGTCGTGCCACACGCCACTTTTCTTATCGGCGAAAAAACAATCTCTGTTATGATGCAACTTCTTGTACAGTAGCCAAAAAGTCGACTTTTAAAAATTGCCGAAATTAAATATTAACTTAAAGGCCATATAAACTCGGATTTATTTTGTGTTGATCAAACATTAAAGGTATTTCGCCCAAAAGGGAATATTACTATAAATCATAAACCCTATAAAGAAATTTTATATTCTTCAGATTAGTCTTATCATGACTTGTATTTACTGAAGAGTTAAAAAATATTGGAATTTGAAATCAAAATAGAAAGGATCATAAAGATTTTGATCCCATTGAAAAACATTTGCTAGTATAACTTAGATTTGATTAGAACATTTGCAATCTGGAATTTCTTATCAGCCTCTTGTAAATTAAGAGTAATTCCCAATCGAATCGAATGTTTTCTTTGTGAATGAAGTTGACGCCGAGCCTTAAAATAATAATATACAATGGGAAATGGTACGATGGGCCAAATAGATGCTTTATATCAACAGAGACAAAGTTATCCATTTTAAATTTATTATATAAACAAATTGTTTTTTTATTTGAAACTAATATTTATTCGAATATCTTTGCATATTTAGAATACAGTATACGGTATACAGTTTATATGTATTTAGATATTGTACACACATAAATTATGAAAGGGATTTCTTGGGATGTACGTGAAATGTGGTACATATTGTTAATTGATACATAAACTTAGGTACAAATAATGATATACAATTTAATAATAATACAATTAAAATCTTACGAATTAGCTTAATTATTAAACATACGTTCGCTCTCGATTGATTTATCCTCAGATTCATCTTGCAGCTTTCGCTTGGCTCTCTTTTCATCATTATTTTTTTTTTTTTGGTAACAACTACTTGTGCTTAACTATTTAAAACTCGCGGGTTAACGGAAGTAAAAGAAAAAAAATATTCACAAATTGGTTAAAATATAAATTGAGTGCCAAATATTTAACAAATCATTGCAGAATGCAACAGACGCGGCTAAGAAATATACATACATATATGTTAGTATTCAACTTTTAGAGCAAAATCCAGCGAATATTCATTTAGATTATAAGTATATCTTCTTTTTAGGTTAAACAACAATATGCGACTGCTAGAAGTTTAAATTTGTTGGGTCTTCTTTTTTCTATGTTATTTATAATCAATTACATTCATTGCGTAATAAGTTTATGCATGAAAATCTTTATGTAGGGCTTGTACTTTGAACGAATCCGTCAATCTTTTGTATGTAGCGCCCAATTTAAGGGAATATGGGAAATTCAATTGATATTTGATGGTTGGGCAA
This sequence comes from Drosophila subquinaria, assembly GCA_037043405.1. Lineage (NCBI taxonomy): Eukaryota > Metazoa > Arthropoda > Insecta > Diptera > Drosophilidae > Drosophila > Drosophila subquinaria. The sequence continues at coordinate 512,570 of JBAMBL010003007.1, forward strand.
GGGAGGAGGATCGTGTAGGTGAGGGATTGCTCACAACACACAATAATAATGAGAAAAAAACAACTTAAATGGAATTACAACTTAGGCCTGGCTCTCGTTGCGTGCGGGCACCTGGCCGGGTATGTCCACCTGGCGATTGAGCCGCGACGGCGATGGCATCTGCACCTGGGCATCGGAGACATCGTTGTACGGCGGCGGTGGTGGCGGCAAATGGCCTTCCAAGATATCCACACCAGCATCGATTATCTCCAGATCATCATCATTGTCATCGTCATTGTCATTGTCATCGCCATCGTCGTCGGAGCCAGAGGCGGCACTTGAAGCTGCCTGTTCACTGCGTCGCATCGGAGGCGTGTTGGCATTCACATGAACCGTGTTGTTGTTGTTGGGTACGTCGTTGTTGTTGTCCAGAGTGTCATCCGTGTTGGAGGCCGCATTGACGGTGACCGCATCAAGAGCCACAAACAGCGGAGTACTCCCGCCAGCATCAGCCGCAGACTGGGCTCCTCCAGCGGCACCCTCGTCCTCATTGTGATAGTTGGACATGGCCACCTGGTAGGATGGTGGCGGAGCCTGTTTCAAATACTGAGCAATGGCCTCATCGTAATTGGGCAACAGCGTGGAATATGCCCGCTCCTCGGCACCGAAGCCGCCGCCGCCAAGGCCGCCATGGAGCATCGTGTCGGACATGACGCAGGGCAACAGGCTGCGCAGATGTTGCTGCCGTAAAGTCAAGTACTTGTAGCAACGCCAGACAATGCCAATGCAGTAGGCTTTCAGGAACACGATGCACACGAAGACCACGAGCACGACAATCACCAGCTCCTCCTGCGGCAGCTTCAGCAAGTTCTCGCGCCACGGCAGCCGATGCGACTGGGAAATGAGGCGATGAATGCCCTGGAGATAGCACAGGTAACCAGCGGCCGTCAAGCTACAACAAAGGGAAAAGCAATTTCAATATCAACAATTCATTTGTCAAATTATGAATGTCGTTAACGATTCCTGCTGTGAACTTACGTGGTGATGGCAAAGTCAAACAATTGCAGACAGAAGAAGGGCAGCAAGTGCGACGGTTTGCCCTTGATGGTGCCATAGATCATCATTAGCGTGATGGCTATCATGCAGGTGCAGACCAAACCGCCCATGTCAAAGTTCTCTGTAAAAGTGAAAAGGTTGCTGGATTAACAATCGATTCTTGGATCAGCTCTTGGGGCCGACTGCTTACGGTAACGCTTACGATAATTGAGGGAGTGGTCGCGATAGGCGTAGGGGGGATCCACCTTGCTGAGGGGCGTGGGCAATGCAGGCGCATTGAGATCGACGGTGAAATCATGACTACCACTTTCCAACTCATCCATCATTTCCGGATTGCGCCAAATGACGGCCAGCACGCTGAGCGCAAGAATGTTGAGGAACTGCAAAGAACAGAAATAGAACAATTTGAATCTTTGTATATAGAATATTTGGGCAATAACGGGAAGAGCATGAAGGCTAAAATAGTAAAATAGTCTGGAAGTAAAAATATATATTTGCATAGTCATAAAATATATGTTGTTTATAAAACAGGAATCGCTAACTATGAACACTGTCCTCCATCACCATCGGCTTGGCAGTTCTCTGGCAACAGAAGCACTCCTCGGAGGCATCCACTGGGTGCAGAGATTGCCAGTAATCCTTGTGCAGAGTTTGCAGGAAATTAAGGTAGCTGGTAAAGGCTTCATATGTGAATTCCTCAGAGATCTGGCAGTGCAGGCGATGGTGATAGCTGCACGCCGGATCGTAGATCCAACTGCGTTGCACCGGCGGCTGCATGCCACTGCGCTCCAGGTGCAGCATGAAGGCGTCCCGATCGGAGCCATAGCAGAGCCGTGTTGTGGTGTAGCCAATGCCATCGTGCAGCTGCTGCAGCACCTCGGGATGCGAGGTGATGCGTCTCAGCTCCACCGAGTTGGACGGTCGGTCGTGCAGTCGGATGAGCAGCCAGGGAGGCACCAGTCCAAAGCGCACACAGGATACGAGCTGGCCCACGATGAGGCGTCGCTTGGGCCACTGAAAGTTGAGCCAACGCACGGCGGACATGAAGACCTCCAGCTCGGTGTTGACACCAATGTTGTTCGAGCGGAGCAGTTGCCACAGCGCGTGCACCGGGAGCTGGAGGAACTCCTGGGTGGCGACCAGGGTCAAGAAGAAGCGTCCCACGCCCTGCAGCAAAGGTCGATGCGCTCGTTCCATGCGCAAGAGTCGCGCCTCCAGGTACAGCAACACGGCCGAGTCCTCGGTGAAGCCATGTGCCAGGCAATCCTCGCACTGCCTCTCGAGCTGTGGTATCTTCAGGAATCTCGCCGCACGCAAAACCTCCAAGAGGCCGAGGCGGGCCAGACGAGGCGCATCCTCAATCATCCAGTCGTATATGAGTCGAAAGGCACGAGGAGTCACCCACTCCACGGGCAACTCCACGCTCATGTCGTTGTTCAGGTCACAGAAGAGACCCGAAAAGCATTGCAGCACAATGAGATGGACGGGCAGACTGCTCTGGCCGATGGTGACCACAGTATTGGTCTTCAGGCTCCTCTGGATCAGCCGCAGCAGCAGCTCGTAGAGAGGTGGCTTCTTCTCCTGCTCCTGCACGGAGCAATTCGAGGGCCAATCTTCGGGCTCCGCGTAACCCAAAGAATGAACTGAGACTTCTGCCAAACTGTTGTATTGGATGTCGGGCAGCTGATAGGGACGTGAGTATCGATCGACAGTGTTCTCCTGCTCCCATTGATGCACTCGCTCCTCGTCCTCGTCCACGTCAGACTCTGCGCTCAGATGGACAGGCGAGTCTGTGGACTCCATGGAGTGGGAATCGCATCCATCGTCTTCATCAGCATCTTCGGTTTCTTGGTGCATCGCATTGGAATCTGTATCTGTATCCGTAGCCGTATCGAAATCGATGCATTCACTGGTTACACCGATGTCATTGTTAGTGTTTTAAATGCCCAACCAACGAAATATATGAAATACATTATTTAATCTCTATTTAACTCACAAAAAAGGATCCATGTGAAAATTGTCAGTGTCACTTCAAGTTTTTGTTGGATTTAATCAACCGCTGATAAGGTTGAATGGGATTTTTCTGAGATTGAACACTTGAACTCAACCATCGACCCTCGTAACCGTGCCAGACAAAGCGTTATCAATCAGCTAATGTATAGTTTAGTTAACATAGTCATTCTATTTTTGATAAGAGTTTAGCTATCAGTTATCAGCTAATAAAATGCAAGAACAAAACAAAACAATTGCTGCTTACATTGCTGACTAATAATGCAATTGAGCAAAACTATTTACCTAGAGATATTTCTTTATCTTTATAAAATGGTTGAAGTTCACTTTCACCTGCCGTCAGTGTGCTTATTAATTAAGTTATTCATCTGACCTTTAAAGTGACTCTACTGCAGTGCCTTTCAAACTGTGTGCGTGTGTACAATGTGCGCTAATTAAATGCCTCTGTTAATAAGGTAATCGTTAATTAACAGCAGACAACTTGAGTATATCAACAAGTTGAATCAAATTATGACTAATTAATTGTTGTCGCCCATAATGCGACAGTTTGCTAGTCAGTGCAATTGCAACTGTAAAGACTATGTCATAACGAAATTTATATCAAAATTGAATGAAACCCAAATTCAATTGCAATTGCAAACAACACGCAAATGTTTGAGTAAGGCTTAATCCCCATTTGGCATGATTTTCAAGGTGGTTTGGCATGCATAGGTATGTATGTACATATGTATGTATGTATGTCGTATGCCCATATGTGAAAGCGACCGCAAACAATTGAAATCTGACACAACAAAATTGTAAATTTTAAATGCGAGTAATATATTTTTAGTTGAAGTGAAGCAAATTTCATTGACGTCACAACTGAGCGGAGGAATAGACAGATGTGTCGTTAAAAATATATAATAATATGCAAATTTTATAATTACATTCAAAATACATAGCTAATCAAATTGTTAAGTAAATAAACCGTTTGTTTAAAACATATAAATTGTCATGTAATTTTGAGAGTGACTGCAGCCTGGGCAACAGTTTGAGAGTCACAGCGCAAAGCGACAATTGATTTTTCCCCTCCTTGACACTGAACAGGGTCAGCTTACGTGTGTGTGTGTGTGTGTGCAACAATTGCACTCATGCGTAGGCATATATACTATAATACCCCTATATACATCTACGTATATATATTTTTGATCAAGGCTTTTGCTTACCAGATGCCATAGGCCAATCATCAGTGTTGCGGTATGAACATGCAGGCCGAAACAGCAGGTCCACTCCTTGTTGATCCGACCGTGGTTGTTGCTGTTGCCGCCCCCATTGTTGTTGTTGTTGTTGTGATTACGTTGCGGACCCATTTTGACGCGAATCCTAAACATTGCACGTCGGTCTCACGCTCTGCCGCTGAGAGTTTCGCTTTATCGCGTCGCAGTTAACTGAAGACGAAATAAATCAGACATTCATTATATTATGTATGTGCATAAATGAGCTCTATTTAAGCCTCGTCACACTGCTATTCTGTATACTCTATTCACGTATACATACAGACACGGCTTTCTATATTATTTTCATATTATTTATATGCAAGTTTGTATGTATGTGTTGTATGTATTTATTGTGTGCCACTTTTCCAATTTATTTTCACGGTGTATTTGATCATCTTATGCAAGCATTGTTCTGCTTATTTGATATGCATATCGAATAACTACCTTTCAGCCGTATTTTTCCACTATTATTACTAATTGCTATGAAACTGTTTACCGTTTTAAATGTATTTACGAACGAGCTGCGATTAAATTTCAGCAAAAATCCAAGCAATAAAACAGTGTGGCCGTCGTTTGTAAAATAGTCGACCTAAATCGACCATATACATATATACAGTATTTTTCTAAGCGTCATCGATAGTTGCAGTAACCCAAATACCAAAATATTTATACATTTTATTTTTAAAATAAAATAGGTAACAGTCTAGTACAACGGTGGGCACGAAACCTGAATTTGGGAGCAGCCGCTAGCTCCCGGAGCCCATGCGTGCCCACCGCTGGTCTAGTACCAAAACTACTATAAAAAAAAAAAAAATAAAAAAACACACCGGGTCTCTGCTAGTTTTTTTTTAATTGAATTGTTAAATTTTGATATTTTCAATGCAAAATGCACAAAGCTACCATGCAAAAGCGCATTTTGCATTACAAATTTAAAAATTCCATTAAAAAAAAATAGTAAAAAATAAATACTAGACCTTTACCATAAAATGTTTAGTGAACTCGAATTCTTTGATATAATTTAGCCATACTCAAGACAATATTGTGCAATTATAATATTTTGACAACTGTTTATTTAAAAAATCAAAGTAGGGAATACCAGTATGTATTTATTTTGAATTGAGTATTTTTTCTTTAATGGCTTCTGCACACAGCTATCGATAAGACAATCGATAGTCTCGCTGATTGATTTTCAAAAGCATTAGTATTTGTTGTTGGTTTCAGTTGCGATTCGCTCGTGTGTTCTTTGCGTAACGTGAAATTTAGTTTTTTGTCATAATTTGATCAAATTATCAGTTGACAGCATGGTGTTAATAAAGGAATATCGCGTTTGCATGCCGCTCACTGTGGAGGAGGTGCGCATTTGCCATATTTACCGGTGCCAAGGGACCTTGTAATTCTCACTCTCATTCATCATTTTGCAGTACAAAATTGGACAGCTGTATATGATTGCGCGCCACAGTCTGGAGCAGTCCGACGAGGGGGAGGGCGTGGAGGTGATGGAGAACAAGCCGTGCGAGGATCCCGTGCACGGCAAGGGACAGTACACAGAGAAGCGCATACACCTGTCCAGGTAAGAGAAGAGCGTCTAGTCAACAGATGGTTAATGCGCATTCTCACATTCCATGTTCTCTCTATTCCCTTTTCTCTGTTCTCTGCAGTCGCCTTCCCTACTGGATACAAGCAATTTGCCCACGCGTTTTCTATGTAACGGAGAAGTCTTGGAATTACTATCCCTACACTCTAACAGGTGAGGTTGTAGACGGAAGCGGACTTCCTGCTGTGTTTATTTGGAAGTGGAAGGCTTAATTAATCGCCTGCTGAGTTGGCTAACAGCTACGTTGAAGTCACCTTGCCATATGGCCATCAACAGATCTGTGAATCAATGCGTCGTCCCTGATAAGCACACATATCCAACTCAACATATAAATACTCTGTATTTGTACATGTATTTATCATCATATCTATCATAACGTCACAGTTCCAGTTCCAGCTATTGGCCCTGATAAGGCTCGCTCTGTTCCGGCGTGTCCCTTCATTCATTTAATTGATTGTAACTGAGCACTTGAAGTTTGTAAACTGTTAACAAATGTCGCAGCTCACACGCTTGATTTGTTTCCCACCAATTGCGATGATAAGCGAGTCGTATTCAAATTGATTGTGAATACACTCATCGAATGCACTCCATCATGTATTCAGTCATCATTATGATTATGACTTTGCTTTCAATTTTATTGCATGTTCTTGGACTCTTTTTTAAGCACCTGGCAACTAGAATATATTGAATTTTCAATTATTATGACATAATTTATGTCTGCACAATTATTAAGATTTCCATAATTTACTGAGTACCTAAAAGTTGAAACAATTGCAATGCCATTAACGCCTCGACAGTTTTGAAATTTATTGGCATTGCAGTATTTCTGTTTCCATTTTCCTTTTGCTGCTGTGGCTTATAAATTAGAAAGCTAAATATAGAAGCTAAATAAGACCGAAATTGTATTTAAATTACCGTGTATTGATTTTGAATTTCACCTTATAATATTTTCATGGTCATCCAACAACCTGATCCAAATGACTGCGCACACGGCACAGAGTACACGGTAATTATCTAAATTGATTTGGAATATTATTAGAGAGTAATAAACTCATCATAATTTGTAATTTGTTTTATAGTGCTCTTTTATACCCAAACTGAATGTGTTGATTAAGACCAAATATGAAAACAACAGTGGCACAACTGAAAACGTAAGATATCCACTTAAATTCATTTTTAATGATTAACTAAGTGTTTCTATGTTCCACAGTGCCTGGATCTCAGCGAGGAGGATTTGAAGGTGCGTACAGTGGACCATGTGGACATTGCCTTTGATGAGCTCAATGGCAAGCATTACAAACGCGAAGAGGATCCCAAGTTCTTCAAGTCAATAAAGACAAGTAAGTCTAGAAATTGTTAATTTGATCACACAATCTAATTACTCTAATTATTAGATCGAGGTCCACTCATTGAGGGATGGCGGGAGACAGACAAACCCATCATGTGTTCCTACAAAGTTGTCAACGGCAGCTTTGAGGTCTGGGGTCTTCAGACCAAAGTGGAGGACTTTATTCAGCGCGGCATTCGGGATATTCTGTTGCTGGGACATCGCCAGGCCTTTGCCTGGATCGATGAGTGGCACGGCATGACGCTGGAGGATGTGCGCTCCTATGAGAAACAAAAGCAGGCCGAGACCAACGAGAAGGTCCAATACAATGCTAGTCCCTCGGTGGCAAAGGATGCTGATGCCGCCAATGGTAGTACCACGCCCACAAAAGAGGATGAATAATCCTGGCAGCTAAATGAACTCTTGTGAATGTTATACCAAATTAAGTCTGCGCACCAAACTAGGCAGACAGTTTGTACCTTTAGCTCTATAATATTAATGTTAATCTGAATGTTGATGTTAATGTTATGGTGCACTAAGCGATGAGCTTACAAATTTCATAAGTCATAACCAAATGAATGTACATACATATAGATACATATTGAAATGCATTTTAATGGTCCAAATAAGCTCAAGGAACAGACAAATATATATTATATATATTTATGAGTACTCGAAACCAAACACAAATTACTAATTAGCCAATTTAACAGTATGCTAAATTATAGTCAAACTAAAATACATGCAAAGTAAATATGTTGTTTAATCAACAGTTTTTGTTAACTATAATTTATTCCAAAGTTATTATATATATTGATTAAAATCGGTTTTCAATTGTAAATTGTCAACTCATAGATACATGTATGTATAAAAACTTTAAAGACAACTATATTCTCGTATTGTATGAACAATTAAGTTCCAAGTAAAGTTCACTTTTTATTGTTTATTTCCAAATTTAAAAACAATTTGTATGCATATGTCGTAGACAGTTTAGTGTCTAACATTTTGTGGCTGGCTAAACAACGCTCGCAGTTTTTAGCTGCTCATAATTCATAGTACAAATGTAGATGCCCCCAGCGACAGCGACAGCTGTTCTCAGCAACCATTCTCTTCAACTCTCTTGGCTTACACGCATAACAGAAACAGAAACAGCTGGTCAGCTGATTTGGATTTGGCTATGGAGATCTATGTAGACCGATGCCGCCAAAACATGACAGCGTTTCGCATTTGCTCGTCATTTGAACTTCAAACGCGAGAAAAGTAGCACAGGCCGAGCCAGAGATACGTAGATACGGATGCGCAGCTACTTGGCAAAAAATATAAATATAATATAATAAAATATATAATTAAACCGCGGCGACTCGGCAACAACAATATTAATAATCATAATACTAAAAAAAATATGTATCACAAAGCAAAAGCAAAACAAATATGTGTGTGTATGTGTGCCGGTGCTGATCGCTTTTGAATTAGACCTACAACAACTACAACTATAAAATTCAAAACAAATTCCAAATGTAAACCTAACAAACTTCTGTAAATTTACGCGTGTTTTCAAAGAATCGTTTGCTATAAATAGTTTATTTATTAGTGTTTGTGTTGCCGTTGCCGGTGAGAATGGCAATGAACAATCGAAGCGTATTTATTAATGGAAATTCATTCGTCAGTTCTTTCTGCCTGCTGCTTGCTATTTTCGGAAGGTGCGCAAAATATTAATCAAAGATAGTTAACGTTTTTTTTTCCCCCCTTTTGTGATATGATTATTTATAAGAAAGTGCGCAACGTATACGCAATTTTTGAGTTTGTAAAGTTATCATTCGGTTGGTCACATCTGTCCCTAACTCTGTTGTGATTTGGTTACCCTCTTAATGCTATTAAACCCCGAACGATTTGTGTCAATGTCAATATTTAACTCTTTCATAAATCAATCTGCTCGCTTTTTATCAACAACAACAACAAAAACATCAAGCGTCAAATGGGCTTATCGTAAGAGCCAAGTTACGTATGTTCGGGCATGCATATATTTATTTTGACTTACCTCAAATCATCACGGACGTTACGAGTTGTAACATACTATACCAAGAATATTAGAGTTGAGTGACTGTTGACTGACATTAAAGGTATTTCTAGGTAATAAAATGAAGCCATGTTTTTCTTTATTTTTATATTAATGCTCACAAACTCACTGAATACTTAATTAATTATTAAATGGTTTCGCATACTCGTTTAAAAACTTGTTAATTTTTTGGAAATATCTGCAAGTAGCAAAGTAAAACGAAGCTCATTTCTGTTGTAAGATTCTATCATTAAGATTTATAGTTTGTTTGTTTTCTCAATAATTCGCTTCGCGTGTATTCTACGCATATTCTGGCAAAAGTTAGTTAGTTAATGAGCTTAACAAAGATAGAACTTGTGGTAGTTCGCCTCACTATCTCTTCCCTTTCAAGCTATCGCATCTGATCATAATTCAGTGGACGTTTTAATTGTAGATAATAGTTGAAATGTTTACAGAGATAACCACGATGCCTGGTTTATTTTTAAGTTTCAAATAACAAAACTAAAAACACATGACAAATATTCGTAACAACTTATACCAGATGTAGGCAGACATATCTTCTGCCTCATTTCGTAATTCGTAAAGCAGTTCTTACAATTGCCAAACTCAACTTAAACATAAAAAGCAATTGAAAACCGAATTGCCTGTCGAATTTCTAAGTGGATCATTTGTTATTATTGCCGAATTGATAAACAAGCTTCGAAGGTCGGAAAGTTGATAATTTGGGAAAGAGGCAAACGAGAGAACATTAAGAACGTAAATGAATCAACAGATCTAACGACAATTGATTGGTTTACTATCAACTATTGATATGGGAATAACTAATAATAGAATATTTAGAAAACCCAGACACTACTCTAAAATAAAACAGATAAAGTATCTTCGCAAAAATCTGTATGAAATGTTTTCCAGTTTCTTAGATAAAAACTGAATTGAATAGATTCATTGAATTGATTGAGTAAATGAAATTGCGAACGACTTGTGAGAATCTAAAAATGCGGCTGACAATGTCAAATACCTTTCAATTAAATTATTCCGAGGCGAGTACAAACAGTATCTAAGAGAGAATCAAAATCTATCTCGGATGTAATAAAAAATATTGTTATAAGTTTGTCAAAACTGTACGGATTTCCTTGCGAAATGTCAAATTTATCAATGTTTGACTATTAATTTGATTTTGCATAATTATTTTAATCAATTCAAAAATTTAATTTTTCCACCTTTTCAAAAAATTTAAATTTGATTCACAGTTTGAATTTACATCACTGTAAATTTCTAATTAATATTTATTTAATTTTTTTTTCAATTATTTAATAAATCTTGTTAAATGAGATTATCTATTTTAGATTTGGGCTTATTTTCCACCACACTATTAGTTTAATTGTGCTGCCAATTGGAACTGTACTCACAGTTCTGTTAGCTCATGAAATAACACTCATACGCCATGTGGGCAAATATTTATTCTTCACAATTTCGACTCTCTCGACAAAAAAATATAATTGGCCAACTTATTGTTAGCAATTTGGTTAACTTCCAAATAAATATTATCGTGCATATTAATTTCTACCTACTTTTTTCTTTATTTTTTTTTGTTTTTCTTTTGCTTTTGTATGTTGTTAATTTTAACACTTGGTGCAGAAAACACACGACGAAAAGTTGCTAATTGCAACTAAATAACTTTCAAAGTCCAACAAAACATATTGCGCAGAAGTCGTAAATGTTAAAATTATATTAATAAATATTTACAATCCGATAAATTTGAGTAGAACCAGAGATAAGTTAAGCAGATTATTAAGGTTAAGTTGATGCTCTCACTTTTCACTTTATTAAATATCATTATAATATTTTTGATGAAATTAAAATGATCTGTATTTTGTCCTAGAATCAATTTTGTCATCTGCTTAAAATACATTTTTTATTTAGATTATTTTTCTTTTTACATTCTCTCTTATTTGATGTATGACTTGATTTGAAGTCGTTATAATCCCGATTTTGTGGTCCACATAAATGTCACAAATTGATCTACCAATACCAATGTGTTAATTGGCATCATTATCATCATTGTCATTGTCATTATCGGCTTCGTCATCATCATGTGATTCGGCAGTCAGAGTTGAGCCTCGTTCTGTTGGCATTCCCATTTAGTACCTTGGCCAAGTGCTACTGTTTTGACATCTAGAATATACATAGATACGCACTTACTTGAACTTATGGTAAACATATGTATGTCTACCTGAAATCGGTTGTTTGTCAACAAGCGTCAAATGTAGTGGAGAAATAAAAGAGTAGCTTAATCAAATAAACCAAATTCTCTGACGACAACTGCTTATCGTGTGTACAACTCTATAAAAAGCGAATTAATTATTAGCCAGAACAACTCTATAAACGCTATCAACATTTGTCTAGCTCTTGTCATTGGCCTCATATGCGTACAGTCGAAAATTATGATTATCACCTCGGCCAGTTCTTGGCCAAAAATAGAACTAGCCGTTAACAAAGTCAGACGGATGGCGGCTCTAATTGCGCAGATCAACAGTAGCTTAATTTTAGCCAAATTACTCATACGCCTCATTGTACAGGTTTGTTGCTGCCGCGAACTCAGAACTGGATGCTGGCGAGGAGTCGTTGACATTGGCAAACTCATCCACATCCACAACTATATCCACATTCACATGGACAGTGGGCCACAGTTGCGTTAACTGGACAACAGCGCCAGAGGCGATTGATGGCAACTGTGCACGGATGACGAAACTCGGACTAATCCGTTGCTATGGGGGAATGAACAATCTGGAGACAATAACGTATGAATTGACAATGATCATTAATCTCTTAATCTAACAATCTGCCTGTGCAGTTCCAAGAACGGAAAGTTGATGCTCGCTCATCAAATGGAGCTGTGTGGCTGGTCCCAGGAAGTGCTCAATCAACTCGAGGAGCTGCAAAGGTTTCCCCAGCTGCGATCTCTGACCATCGAGTATGGCGGCTTCACGGAGTTCACATTCGTATTTCCGGAAATGTTTCATCTGCAGGCCATTAACATTTCCTGGACAAATCTCTCGTACATCTCGTCGCGCACTTTCAAGCGCATTTATGCCTTGAAGGTTTTGGACTTACGCTGGAATCAGCTAATACAGCTGGACGGACCCTTGATCCTGTCACGCTCCTTCCAGCAGCTCTACATGGCCGGCAATCCGTGGAACTGCACCAGGAACTTCAAGTGGTTGTTGCTGCAGCCGGACAAGGGTCGCCTCGTCGCCGATCGGGAAAATCTCATGTGCACCGATCGCAAGTACAAAGAGCTACAGATGCTGCTGGTCATGCACTACAAGGTGGTCAGTATTATTTAACTCAGGCTTAAAGAACTATTTACAATCTATTACTTTGCAGAAGCTGAGAAGAGATTGCCAATCGCACGCGGAACTCTCGAACTGCACCTGTTTGATGCACTTCTTCACCAAGTATTACGGACCTGTCTACACTGTGAACTGTTCCCATCTCCAGTTCCACAGTTTGCCCTCGTATCTGCCAGAGAATACAACAACGCTGACTATCAATAATAACCTCGTAAGTTATGGACTTTTCTTGACTACAGCTTGGGGAAAATACGTGTACATGAGAGTTGACTAACAAGAGATGTTCAGCTAAATTGAAATGAAATTATTAAAAAATCTATTGTTGAGGAAGGAAGGATTAAATCGCATTTTCGATTTCTTGATTTTTATATTAAATTTATTAGATTTTGTTATTTTATTTTATTTATTTATTATTTCTTTAGTAGGATTCCCAGCAATACAATTTTAAACTTATTATATAATGTGCTAGTCACTATGTATTTAATTTAATTTATAATTAATTTTGATTTAATTATCACATAATTGTTGACTTAATCTAATGTCTGTAGATTTCTTTACGATCTGCAAAAATATTAAAAGCAAAATATAACACACTTATAATGAATTCTCTTAATTTAAAACCTAATAAAAATTTAAAAAACATAATTATAAAAAATATTTTCTTACAGGTTATTTTAAGTTCTGTTACAAGATGAGCTCTAATATATTTTTTGCGATTCCTTTGCAGATCAGCGACATTAATCCGCTGCGGGATAATCCGCACTATCGGGGCGTGACGGATGTGCACGTGAACGACAATCTCATTGCGAACATCGATGTCCTGGAGGACACCGACTGGCTGCAGAACTTTCGCTTCTTCAATCTGCATGGGAATCTCTTGCGGAAATTCCATGTCTATGCGCTGGACAACGCATTGAATGACAATCACAATGCGAATATCCTGATGCTCAGCCAGAATCCTTTGCACTGCACTTGTAAATTTGGCATGCGACTCCGCGAGATGTTGACCAAGTACAAGGATGTGGTGCGGGATGGCAGGAATGTCACCTGTACCTACATGAAAGGTGACGAGCTGCGTCTGGCCAAGGTCCTTTCCCTGACCCGCGAGGACATTTGCAACATCGATGGCGACAGCGACATGATCATCCATCCCATCGACTTGCTGAACTGTATTTTCGCCAGCCTCATCATTCTCATACTGGGCAAACTGGCCTATGACTACTATTACTATCGATACCATGGCCGAGTTCCCTGGATTGTCATGAAGATGCCCTAAAACTGGGATGTTCATCCAATTGAGTATTACGACTGTTGATAGCTTTACATTAGTTAAGGGCTTAACGATTCTAAATCGACTTAAAAGACGTCTTCTATTTTGATCTTAGCTTATACAATGAATCCCAAGTATTATGATATTTGTAGATTAAGATTAAGCCAATGCAAACTTGTGGTATATTCTATAAAATTTAGGTTTAAATTAAAATAAGGCTTTCATATTCGTATTAAACTAAATTGTATTAAATATTTGCACATTATTTCATTGAACGGCATTTTCCATATTTTCATAGTCATAAAAATTGTAGAAATTAGTTATAAATGTTATTCCATAAGACTTAAAGTAAAATAAATATATTGAACCATCCCCAATAAGTGTATTATAATAAAAATAAAGCTAATATTTGTTGGAGAACTCTTGAATTTACCTCTTTAAAAACAGGTAATGACATATTTGAAGACCTATTTTGGCTCGGTGGAAGCCCACTTGTTGTCAACTGTTTGACGTCATAATTTTATGGTGTTCAGATAAAGAGAAAAGTATTTTTAAAAGCTTTACAGCTTAATACAAAAGTTCAGCGACATTGATAAATTAGTGGATACCCTGTGTCTTAAATAAATTATGAAATGGTTCGATAAAACTAGGTGATGACCTGTAAATTCAAAATAGCATTTAAAGCAAATTTTTGAAATGGTATTTGCATTCAAATTCAAATTACATATATTTGAATATATTTTAAAGCAATATGTTTGATTTTAAATAAGTTTCTAACTCGCTTTTCCATTCCGTTTAACCCCATTTATTACTCCATTTCCATGTCATAATCGCGTTGCAAGAATTCCCTTGTGTCCTGTTTTGGTCAAGTACTCGTAAATGATTTACCACCAGGCGAATGCAAATTGCTGCAGTCGACACGGATTTAGTCCACGATTGACCAGAGTCATTGTCGGCCATGTCGCTTTTCATCACCTATTGTCGGTTGATTGGACTGTGCAATCTTCGATATGTGCCGGAGTTGGGACGCTTTCAAAGGGACAACGGACCCATGTTGATCTACTGGGTGTCGCTGCACCTGATCTACGTCCTCTTGATGCCCTGCATCGTCTTTGTGATGGTGCGGAGTTACTTCCACTGCCAGCAAATGGACATGTTGGCCGTGGCCTACACCGTCGTCTGTTTGGCCAAGTCCTGCCTCATCCTCATGCTCCTCTCCAGGGCCTGGCTGCAGCGACGTCGATGGCAGCGCCTGGGCAACGGATTCCTGGCATTCCAGCAGCTGTATCGTCGGGATCTGATGAAGTTCGGATTGGGCTATTGGCTGCGAAGTCTGTGGAAAACTCTGCTGAGTCTCTCGGGCTTTCTGCTGTTGATTCATCTGCTCTTCGGACCTGGCAGCCTCCTCATGTGTGGCAACATCCACGACGAGGTGACGGAAATGTCCACCTCCTACATATTTCTATCGCTGGTCATTCTGAGTATGGAAATGATTGTTGGCACCGCCGATTACTGGATATACACTATGATGGGCCTTAGCAACTGGGTGCTCGACTGTCTGTCGCAGGAGGCGCAGGATCTGAGGCAGGATCTGCTCTGGTTGCCCCAACAACGTGGCTGCCACCGACTCGTCTACCAGGAGCAGCTCCTGGCTGGCTGGCAACAGCTCTGGCGGCGTTGCATGCGCCTGAACAGATTGATCCTGGAACTGTTCCACATATGCCAGTGGCAGATACTCTTCAATGTCTTTACCAACTATGTGACGGATATTACCATCATCTTCAATCTGGTTGTCTACTCGAATGGACCTTATGTCCTGTGGCGCCTTGTTCTCTGTTTGACTCTATGCGTATTGTTTCACTGGGATATCATGGCGTACTTCTCCATCTTTGGAACACACAATGTGCAGTGGATGCATCTCCGTCAACAGCTGCAGAAGCTGTGGATCACTCTCAGCTCGATGGACATCGACTGGCTGGAAGATACTCATTGTACTGCTTTCTATCGTCAGGTAGATATTTCGATTAGGAATTTATTTGAATTTCTTTTAATAAAATCTCTCTTTAGTTGGAGTTTGCCATCATTTTCCTCAATCGAAAGCTGCAGCATCGTCCGGATCGAATTCGTCGTCTACACATTGCCGGACTTTACGACATGAGCAAAAGATCCGCCTTTGGCCTGAGCACTTCCATTGCCTTGAGTGTCCTTGTCCTTTGGCAGATTGCATATAAGAATTACTACTAAGCTTTCGGTGGCTTTTACAGCTTTTGAAAGCTCTTTAGAAGCTCTCGCAGCTTGCAAGTTTGAAAAGCGTTTCAACAGGCTGAAAGCTTATTAGTCCTCAACTTTAACAATATTTATCCCATTATTATTTAGAATAAAACCCATTAATTACGTAGAGCTTTGAGATTTTTGTGGTATTCTTTTGAGCTTTTGTACTTTTATTTTTCATTTAATAGTTTTTGATTTAATTTTTTAAAAATGTTATAATTTAGAAAAATATACAGATTTCTTTTTTTACCGGGTAAAATTAATATAAAAATTTTTATTATCGACCTGTTGTATATTTCCTACTTCTTTAGGATGTTAGCTTCCAAAAATGTATGTAAGTTAAAGCTACAGTTTATTTACCCCGCTGACGCGAGGAAGGTTCGTCTCTTGGTTACGCTTCATATCGAACTGCATGAGAATTATGACGTATTTCAGCACTGAGGCCATATAACCCAGACAGGCGGGTCTATCGAGTACAACACAGCCGCAGATTCGATAGACAAGTCGATTGTTTCGTATGCGATTCATAAACATTTCCAACTGTAAAAGACGATTTAGAAAAGTCAAGGAATTTTCGTTAGATTCGAGAATTAAAAGAAATTACAGGCAAAAAAAAGATATTACTGGAAATTCTATCGAAATCAAATTCGAGTACATTGAAGATATTGTAGGAAAGTTTTGAAATATGATATAATATATAATTAATATAATAATAATAATAAAATATAATATATAATTAGAGTGAAAAAGAAAGTTTTCCGAAAAAAGTTAGAAGTGTTAAGAAATTTTCTTTAGTTTCAAGTACTTACCTCCATTTGGGACTCAGGACTAAGTCGGGGGAGATCGTTGAACTGGCGCAACAAATGTCCAGCCTCGTTGCAGGAGTTAATCGTCCGATCGACCAGATTCATAACCAGGGCTGAGTTCCAAGTGCTGAATATGATGAGAGCGTCGCCAATGATATAGCCAGAAGTATCTGACTTGATGGTGTTGTTGATATACTGGACGGCATGGTACAGTATGCTCACGTTAACGAAGAACATGTGGACAAAGACGCTGGCAATGACCAAGTCGTAGATATTGAAAGCCCTTTTGGCCAATCGGAGCCACTGCGAGTGAATGGTCGCAATGCGGCGAAAGTCTTCCAGGGATGGAGAGCCGACTCTTCGACGTAGAGCCTGGAGGGAGAGCAGCACCGCCTCGAACTGATGGTTGAGGAGGAGGAGGAGCGTGCAGAATCCGATGCGAATGGTTGAGACCATCAGGCTGTGACAAGTTCTCACCAGAATCTGCAACAGTCTCGATCCCGTGAGCAGTTGATATTGAATTGCTATGGAGCAGAGTAACATTGCCCAATTGACCAACAGTTGACGCAGCAGAATCCCCGCCAGCTGCAGTTGCATTCGCTGCAGGGAATCAACTCCGGCCACACGACACAGGATTGGCCAATGTTGCCTCCAATGCAGCAAGAAGTCCATGTAAATTCGAATCAAACGTTTCCTTTGCCTCCAGACGAGGCTGTAGCAACTGACGAGGGCGAAAACCCGGAGAGCGACACTCACAATCAGGTTCCACTGTAGCACAATGTTGTTGCTCATGTACGAGAGTCCGCTGAAGATGCCTTTGGGAAACATGTTCGGGAACTGCAGCAAGAGAACTCCGGTCACACACAGGCTGTAGATCAAATATCCCTTGGACACCTTGCAGATGCTCATCCGATAGTTCCTCATCCGCAGTGTCGTTGGCATCAAGCCGTAGATGAGCATTTGGCAGTAGCTAATGGTCAAGAGCACTCTCAGCTTGCGTTGCAACATTTCTCAGTTCCTGTCCACAGCTAACACAAATCCTCAATGGAACGAAAGGCAAAAATATATCGACGACTTACATATCTATTCGATTATTGGGTCACATTTAATTAGCTGAAAGTGCGTTGTGGCCTGATGGCAATCTGATGGCCCAACAGCTCCCACTGGTCGAGTTCGATAGCTTTTAATGTGACAACGTAAAAACAAATGAAAGTATTGACTTTTTAATTATTCGTTATTTATTTTATTCCTTAACTGTGATTCTAATCTTCTGCCGCGCACTGTATCTGAGTTCATGAAATCGGTATAACAATTTAAAAACTCCCCTTACAGGTTGTTCACTTATGGACAAGGATTACGTATGCTGGCAATGTTTGTCTGCGAATTTGATTACCATAGTTTACACTTTACAAAAAAAACTTCATTTCGAATTCGTTCACAGTTGTCTCTTGAGCAAAGCCATGATCTGAGATGTTATGGGTTATTCCAGCGTTGCGAACGTTACATTTGCACGCATATTTTTTATATAATAACTAATACAGCTCTTGTTCAATTTGGTAAATTTTAATGAGATTTTCTAGAAAATACAGTTCTTCGACAATACCTTTACACCTAATTTAAGATAAAAGCCTTATTGCTTATAATAAAAAGTTAAGCTTATTGAAAGTTCTGTCACGTGCGTTACAAAAAATGTCAGTCGGTTTGCGTTTAACGTGCATTTTCGCCTTTTCAAGCGTATTTTTCATAATAAGCATAAAAATCCAAATACAAAATATAAAGTGAAAAATATGTCCATATCATTCCCGCTTTAAAAATAATTATAAGTTAATAAAAACTTAAATAAAAATATAGAGTTTTGAGCTGCTGAAAAGCTTTTTTAAAAGATTTTTTTTACTTTCAACAACTTAAATATTTATTAAAAGAAAAGTAAAACATAAGCTCATCTGTAAGAGTATTCATCATTTTTGCTATGTCGATGATAGCTTATTTGCTTTTGTTTGTTTTTGTTATTCAATGAGATTGGATATTGAACTTCTTGTGGAACAAACGCTTAACGTGGCTCTTGCCTAATTGGACGTTGCTTTGCATAAAGTTATTAAATATTAAAAGCTATTAATCAAATGCGTTGCCATCAGTGGCCGTGTCCTGGGAGAGTCCATAAAGCGTAGAAACGAGACACAGAGTGGAAAATTTAATAGGAAGAGAAAATGTTGTTGCTGTGGCTTTGAATAGAGCAAACAAGGGAGGAACTTTGGCAAGACATCAGTTTAAAGCGACTCGTTTAAGGCCCTTCAGCAAAAATTTTTTTTCGACTTTTTTTTTTTGCATTTTTTTATAGCTTGGACATTTAAGAATATAACCCTAAAAGGGTTTTTTGAAATTCGAAGTACTTTAGGAGTTATGGCCTTTTTTGTCCAGCAATGTTAATGTTAATGCACGTGGAGTCAAAACTTTGAACGCGTTTATCTCGAAACCACGTTTTTCGAGCTGGCGGCCACGATTCCGCCAGTTCTACTAAACCGATTTGGATGAAACAAAGTTTAATCGACGTAGAATTGTCACCATTCTGGCCCGTAGTAAAATAAAAATTTTGCGATTTTTTTTACTTTTTTTTTTTACACTAAACTAAAAAAAAATGGGTCCAAATCGATTTGTCAATTTCAAGTGGCCGCCATTTTGTCAAAAAAAAATCGCAAAATTTTTATTTTACTACGGGCCAGAATTACATCTATACTGATTATAACCCCGTTTTTTTCATTTCCGACGCTCCGGAGACCCGGAATCGTGGCCGCCGTGACGACACCTTTTTTTCAACCCCCAACTTTGAAGTCTCAGTACTTTTTGAACACCCCTCGAGGCAAAAAATTTTTTTTATTTTCTTTCAGTCATTACTAATTCAATAAAAAAAACAAAATTCAAATATCTTTTTGCGTTTTCAAATGAGAATTTTTTCAAAAAAGGTCCAAAAACAGCAAGCTGAAGGAGAATAGGGCCTTAAAGTATTTGGAGTTTTCTATAATTTATCTATTGTTTTCTGCTTTAACTTCTACTTCTCATTTCGTAAAATGCTCATCAATTTGGGCCACAATTTAAGCCACAAAAGTCTCTAATGAACAAACGACACGAAACTTTGTCTATTTTTGTTTGCTGGCAAATTGAATCAAATTTGATAAACAGAAGCCACAGCTCGAATCCAATCTCGAGTCTACGTTAGACCCTCGTCCCGTTGTCCAGCTGGCAACGGATGTGAGACATCAGTTCCTCCTCCATTAAATATGCCACAGTTGTCTAACCCTATCACTTTCCGTTCCTTGACTCTCCCAGCAATATTTCTGCCTTGCTTTTTGTATTAATTCCAATTATACGCACGACTGGGGAATTTTCATTTGGATTGATAGGATTTTGGGTCATTATGCCCTCTTATTATTCTCTACTGTTCTCCTCTGTTTTCTCCGCCTCGTCTGTGGACACACAATCAACATCCGCCAGCCATTTGGAGACACACATTGTTGCCGTCCATCCATTGTTGTGCTACTATTCATATACCCTGTATTCACAGGAAGTGCATTGATAGGTATAATCAACTGACGCTGATTTAACTCGAAGTAGATTCAGCGATTTCTCTGCACAAATGATAGCATAAAGAGAGCAAAGCATTACTTTCAGTGTACGATAAAAGTCTATAGCTGTACGGTGTCTCCTCGTTGAACGCAGCTCAGCGGCTGACATTAAAAAGGATCAGCCGATTAGATACTTTGCGAGAGAACAGAAAGCCGAACACACGCGTCGTGAGAGCACAACCCACCGAGCGTGCTATTTATAGAACACACGTATTCTCTCTCTCTCTCTATACGTGTGTCGGCTGCGAAGCCAGCAGAATTATGAGTTCCTATCCAATGGGATAGGTTTTTCGCATTTTAGACACCACTAGAGTTTAGAGGAATTTCTTTTACTAAGTGTATCTGCCAGTCGATCACTGTCGTCAAGTAGTCTAATTCATCTTGGCCCCTTTCAGATGTGTGTGTTGATTCGCTTGGGGCATTTTATTGGCAGGTTTGTGTGGATTGATTGCAAAGTTTCGCTTATGACAAGGCTCGACTAGAACGTCAACAAATAAGATTTCTTCCCCAAACTAATTAGCAACGAGAATAGTTAATTAAATACCCCACTCCCCTTTACCTCTAACCTACTTCTGTTAACCCTTTGGGCCATAATTTTCTTCTCCATTAACTGAATTGATTTATAAGTGTGCATATGGTTTTGTTGCAATTTGATTTCATATAGAATCATCCTCATATAAGCTGGGTATATGCAGTTTTATATGACCCCAGTCCCGGTTGGGACACTTCGTTATCAGCACCACCGAAAAGTGGGTCAAGTAATTTTCAGCACTTCAATGAAGTCTCCTTCCTCGTCGTGGTTACGCCCTTTGGTCCTGAATGCGAATCAACAAAATGCTGGACAGCATTTTCTTTGGCATTTCAGAGGGGTGGGGAGGAGGTCGAATTTCTGGAATATTTTCTGGGTCACCGTCATCCTCGTCGTCGCATAAATATAAATTGTATTGTTTCAAAAACTTTTTCCAGTTGAGTTTCGCGTCTAACGGAAAAAGTAGTTAAAGTTTTGTTTTCGCCTCTAGTTTATTGCGTGATTTCCTTTGCAATGACTCAGCCCAGCGGGATGTAGTCGAGTGAGGGGGGGGGGGGGGGGGGGAATTAGAGAGGGAGAGAGAGAGGGAATGGAGGCGGTATCCATTCCCTTGTCAGCGGTTGAGTCAGTTTGAAGGTGCTAAAACATTTTCCCCAAATAATTTACAGTTGCTGCAAGTGTATTTGTGTGGTTTTTAACAAGTTGTGGCATAGTTTCTAACGTCTTCTGGCAATTCGCTTTGGGCCATGGCCGGAAATGGAGCTGTTGTTGTCCAAAGTAAAGTTGAATCTATATAGAAAGTATTTATTTGTGTATATATATATATATATATATATTCCTTTAATGTGCACCTTAATGTTTCAGAGAAACTGAAGCTTTGACAAATGAGCTGCACTTACATCGTTTTAAGAATGTTTAAGAGCTGTGTAACATAGTTTTTAATATGAGTTGCTTATGAAGTTTATTGGAGAGAGAAATACTTATTAGAGAGAAGAACAATTTTAACATAAATTAAAAAAATGCATTTCTTGTTTGTTGGTTTCATATTTGAATTTAAGTAGATTTAAACCTGATGAAGGTGGCAAGTCCCATCGAAACGCGTAAGAGAATAATTGAAAATTAACATCAACTTAACTAAACAGCAACAACATTAACCGATGTACTAACTATGAACTATTGGTTAAATTAAAAAAAAATATTAAAATAAAAAAGCTAAATTCTTCGACATTTACTAGGAGAACTTTCCTACTTGAGAAACATTTAATTGATATAATTGTAATTGTATAAAGGATTCAAAAAATGCGCACATTAACTAACCGCTCCAATCCAAATCAATTTTCTACCACATTTGGTCAAACAAATTAGTATTTTTTATTTGAATTTTCTTACCCAAAGTATATTATGGAATGCACTTCTTAATTGTGCAAATTATAAACGAAACACGTACAAAAACACTTGCTGCAACTGACCACTATCAATACGTAGTAAAAGTTCGAAATGTCGATTGCACTCTGAGGTGAAAAATAAAAGAGAAGAATTAGATATGTATAGTATATAAATAGAAAAGAATGAAAAGGAGCGAAATGAATACGGTTATCAAAGGACTGTCTTACCTTGCGGCAATAATGCTCCACATTTTTAGACTTCGATATAAAACTTGATTCACTGTTTGTATTAACATCACTAATCGTAACCGTCGAATCCTTTTCCCCTGTAGACCTTTTTGAGAGTAAATA
Source organism: Drosophila subquinaria (assembly GCA_037043405.1). Lineage (NCBI taxonomy): Eukaryota > Metazoa > Arthropoda > Insecta > Diptera > Drosophilidae > Drosophila > Drosophila subquinaria. The sequence continues at coordinate 535,433 of JBAMBL010003007.1, forward strand.
AGTTCAAAGCCAAACTCGAAGTGCAATTGGGGATCCTCTTTCTGTTACCTTTCACATTCCCAGAGCTTCTCTTCCTCGAGTTATGCTCAATTGGAAACTGGGAAACGGCACATCGAGCATTATGCACGTCGAGTCGACGTCGAGTGCAACGTGAGCAACGTGACCATCGTGAAACACCGTGCTGCCCTCGAGTGCTCGACATTTTACATTTACTGACTTCTGCCTGCCACATCTAATTGCATTTTTACTTAGTGGATGGCGCCAAAGTTTGCAACGATTGTCTAGCTTCCTTCCATCCCCTCTCTGCCCCTTACTCTCTCGATCCCAGACCTGTGAAGTCCACGCGCAAAACTTTAATTAAACGTGTTTGATTTATGACTTGTGTCGACCAAGGGAGGAAGGAGGCAGGGAAGGAGGGGCGTGGACAGAGAAGATGCCGGAACAGCTACCACCGCAATTGCAATTCGAAAACCGAATGCGTTTATTTCGGTTAGCATGCTGGGGAATATGAGCAATATTTGCTCTGTTCTAGCCATAAAAGCTGAGCACTTTGATGGCAGCTACACCTGCTCTCAGTATGTGTGTGTGTGTGTGCGTGTGTTTGTTCCATATGATTTCCGTTTCCGCTTCAGTTTACAATTGGAATGTGTACCTGTGCAATGCTTTTATGATTTTCCCTGCCATTAAAGTTGCATTTCCTCGGGCCCTAGGCCCAAGGATTTCAACAAGTTAATCAAAGCTATAATGGACCGAAAATGCTGGGCAGGATCCACACAATCTGGGTCGCAAATCCCGGCAGCTTACGTCTTAAATCTGGTGCAGGCCACAGCGCAAATCTCTCGTCCCCAAATTCCGCCCACAAAATATATTCCACGATAATCAACTTTGATAGGCCTACAACTTGGGCTTTAACCCAAAAGTGATTGAGAAAATCAGGGGCAAAAAAAAGAAAACAGAAACGTGTCGAAAAAAACAAACGTTGCCCCAACAGGAAAAGTATTCCCGTTACATCGCCATTTTCTTGAGCCGCCCTTTTCCATATTTTTTATGGTCTTGCGCGCAAAATGAAAATGAAAATGGAAATGGAAAAAGTTTCGTGTTAAGCAACTCGCCCTTTTTCCGATGAACTGTCGGATAATCGGCGAGTGCTATTTTGGCCAACTGGCAGTGGCTTAGTTGCCTTAGTTATCGCTGTTGGCCCTAACCACAAAGCCGTCCTTCCGCCCTTGTCCTTCTGCCTTCTCCTTCTCGCCACAAATGCAACCCACCTATCCAAAAAGGTAAATATGAAAACGTGACCCTGATTAGCCTTCAATTAGGTGTTTTATTTTATGCCATTCGTCATACTCGTCTATTTTCTTTCTATGGAACTTTCTTAAGATCTTTGATAAATTGCGGTCTAATTTCGTAATTTGCTGGAAAATATTTGAACATAATTTTAGTAGATAATTGAGAACATCAAATAAAAATTGATAGCAAATTGATTAGTTTAACAAAATAAGTTTTCTGATTGTCCTTGATTATTGTAAAGAAAACTTCATTTTTAATATTTAAAAAATTAATATAGAAGTTAGTTTAATTTTTTTAACTAATCGAACTTAGCTTTTAATTCAATTAATCAACTTTTTTATAAGCTTTTCTTATAATATTTACTTTTTATCTACTCTCTTTTCTTTACACCATAAAAACTATAAAATATAGTTTAATATCTGAATTCTTACTTACCGAATGCTGTCACTCGACAATTAATTAATTAAATAAATACTGTAATTATTCCATTGAGTTGAACTAAATTGTTATTTGACACATTTTTTTTCTGTGGAAATCATTTAATAAAACTGTGACAGAAACTAAAAGCGATTCGAGTTTAATCCGCAGTTCAAAACTGAAATGCGAAACATGTCGCGACAACTAAATATCCAAATGTGGCATTAAAAATGTTTAATTTATTAAGTATTTTTTTACAGATTTTTTTTATATGTTTTTGATTTTTTGCGATTGCCTTTTGCACTAAATAAATTTCACATTCAACATGAGCAATTAATGTGTGGCAAAGCCGCAAATAAAACCGCTTAATTACGTGACTCTGGGCCAAAAGGGACGAGGCAGGACATGACAACAACAATAACAACAACAACAACAAGAACAATTTCAATTGGAAATTTGCATGACATGCAATGAAATGAAATAATAATATGGTTAATAAAGTCAGCCGCATCAGACTCGAATTGGGATTCGGATTCGGTTTGGGCCATGGTTTCAGGTGGCATTCCGGGTACTCCGGGTATTCAGTATTCAACCAGACCCGGAGCCAATTATCGCACTTATTTCGCTGCTAATTAAAATGCAATTATTTGCCTTAAACAACATAATCCCATTGACAGGCGTTTTATTTGCATATACATGTACATAAATGAATCGATTGGCTGTTGTTGTTGTTGTTGCTGTTGCCATCACGGCTTTCTGGCTACGTCGTGACCTCCGCGTCCTCGTCATCCTCTGCGGTGATGTGCAATCGTGGCGCCACAAATCCATTGTTGCGCGTCGGAGCAGGAGCTGAAGCTGGAGAGAAGAGCTTGCGGATGTTCCCCGTCCCCATTCCCATCCCCGTCACTGGCGCCACATACTGTCCCCCATTGGCGGCCACATTGCGTCCAGCCTCGTCGACATATTCGCAGATGATTTGCCAGAGCGACTGGCGATCCGTTGTGCCGCGCATGCGTGCCCGCAGATAGGCGGCCGTGGCGATCAGGGTGAAGTTGAGGATGCCGGCGTTGAAGATGTGCAGCCAGCCGTTCAGCTGGAGTTGACTGTCCGCCGCCTGCTGGAAGAGATGCATGGGAACGGGAACAGCAACAGGAGCTGGGGAATTGCTGGAATCGTTGGCATCGCTGGCATCGTTGGAATCGCGGGATTCGGAGTCATCGGAGGCAGCATCTGTTGTCCAGTGTGATCACGTTTTGAGGGCAGCTTTAACGAATGCATGGGAGGCGAGTCTGTCTCGTTCGCTACCATAAAGATTAACCTCCAGAATTGGGATGAAGTGTGAACTCAAACTTACCTTCACAGGCCTCACGGGCCAAGCGCTGATCCGCCCTCTTCACCCAACCCCGCACTGTGGACTCCGGCACGCCCAGTTCCCTGGAGATGCCCGCCTTGGTCTCGCCCTTCCGGATGCGGGCAATTGCACGCTCCTTGTCATCGACGGAGACTTGGACCCGAGGTCGTTTGCCACGCGGCACAGAAGTTCTTTCCATAACTCAAGATGTGAGGATGTGAAGATTCAAAGATTCAAAGAATGAAAGGTAGAAAGAGCCGTCGATTCAGGAATCAACTTTTTTTTGGAGCTGTGCTTTTATCGCGTTTCCAAATTTCAACGAATTTGCTTTTTACACGCTTTTCACACGCACCGCTATCTGCGTCTAGTTTCTGAATCGGATCCGGATCGTTGATGTTTGACATCTGACCCTGTCCCTGGCCAGCTGACATATAAATCGCTGTGGGTTTCGTTTTCTTCGCGTTTGCTCCCATTTGCTTTCCTTTGAGCTTGTTTCTCTCTCCTTGTTTTCCTACTTTTCACATTTCCATTGACAGTTCTCCAGACAGAGTCGCATTGCGAGTCATTGCGGCACTGCCAACTCGCTCCAAAGAGCAACCACATCCATCATTCCCATTCCCCCAAAAACACTTTTAAACTAACGGTATTGTTTTTTCTCATTGCATTTATTTATGTTTTTTAATTTTTAATTTTTTGTGTGTGTTTTCTTTCAATTCTTACATTTAATTTTTGACGTACATCTAAAATATGTGTTCTAATTTCTAATTCTTTTCTCTTTTCCTCTCTTCTCATTATTGTTGTGGGCTAATCTCTGGAATTCTTTGTGGCATTGAAGCGGCCTAGTACTTAAAGGCGCAACTGTACTTTGTCCTTTGGCTAATTTTACACGCATTTTTTATAAAATCAATTTTAAAACTTGCATCTTTAATATGCTAAACTTAAAATGTGTATCTTTAAAACTTAGCAACGAATTTTATGCCTTTAAATTTTTTTTTTATAATAATTAAATTTAAAACCTTTTTATTTTTTAAACGAATTTTAATCGAATTGAAGAAAGTATCCGTCTATCTTATAGATCGGATTAGCTCTATCTACATTGGTTTTCTTTCTATTTTTCATTTGAAGGAAACTTTGTAGACAGCAGATGAAGCAGACATAATAATAAAAAAGTAAAAAAAGATATAATACTTTCAGATTTCATTATCTGCTCCGCTTCAATGCCAACTCAACTGGTTATAAATAATGCATCTTAGATCTAGATAATACGACTTAGATACTACAACCATTACGGCTGAACTTTACAATTTTCTCTGGTATTATGGGATATTTTAAAGGTATTTTTTGCATCGCTTCCCTTCAGCCATTCTTTTATTTGTGGGCAATTTTAAGTTCCAATTGGAAAATGGAATCTCATATTATGTTCTAGGTAAATCTATGTGCAAAAAATATATATATATGTATATGTCTTGTATATCGTACATTATATACATATGTATATATATCAATTATGCCATCACCTCCTACGAGCTTGTTCATTAGAATCTTGACAATTTGCCAATAATAATACATTGTATTTTGTATTGTTTTCACTTGTTTCTTTTGTTCTTTTGTAATGATATACATAATAACTAATAAAACCACCAACAATTTTAATTTAATTTCGCAATATGACATTTCTTGCGGTGTCAATTTTGTCGTTTTACCTGTCTACCTTAATTAATATCTAGTTTCTTTATGCTTGTTCTCGTTTTTATTATTATTATTTTAATTATTATATTTTTTTAGATTTTTTATTCAACAATTATCACGTGACAATTTTACGTTTACGTTTAATTAATTTATTCAGGGCAGTTAATCATTTGTTCTTGTTGTGTTTTTTAAACATTTATATGTTCGAGTTCGTGTTAATATCGTATAATTATATTAATTAATATTCAATATTCAATATTCAGTAGCTGTCATGGGCTGAAATACTCGTACAATATATAGAGTTCAGATTGAGATTGTTAAACTACTTACAAAGTGCAAATACGTTTCATTCCAAGGAGAATAAAACGTATCGTTCATAACGTTCGGAATGTTCGGAAATCATACAAAAATCAATACTCTGGAGTGGTTCTGGGAGTGAGTGGGTCATTAGTAATCCTCGTGCAGATGCTGCAGTCTTGGGGAAATTGAAGAGGAGGAGAGCAAGGAGAATGATGGGATGGCAGTGTGACAAAACGTATCGTTCGTAACGTTCGGAATGTTGCTAAAATCAGAGGTTCTCTGGAGTGGTTCTGGGAGTGAGTGGGTCATTAGTAATCCTCGTGCAGATGCTGCAGCCCTGGGAAAATTGGTGAGGAGGAGAGCAAGGAGAATGATGGGATGGCAGTGTGACAAAACGTATCGTTCGTAACGTTCGGAATGTTGTTAAAATCAGAGATACTCTGGAGTGAGTCTGGGAGTGAGTAAGGTCATTAGTAATCCTCGTGCAGATGCTGCAGCCCTGGCTGCTTGGGCGTCCCTCGGCACATGCGTCTGAGGATGGCAATGAGCAGACCAAACATCACACAAAGCCCGAGTGCGATCAGGGACAGTTTGCCGTAGGGCAGCTCGCTGAGATCCCGCCTCAGGCAGATCTCCGGGGACTCGTCGTGGAGGACGAGCTGGCTGTACTCGCCCGCGTGGTGGAGGAGGCCGAGCTGTTCCAGATTCCACTCAATGTGCCGCGTTAGTTGGGCCAGCGTCGAGGTGTGCGTCACATTGGGGCAGTTGGCGATGCCGTTGCACAGCAGGTGGCGTGGAATGCAGACCTGCGTGTCGCCAGGACAGCGGAAGTCACAGCCGCCATCCTGCAGCAGGGACGCGGCCAGACTACCGTCGGGATTGCGGGGCAAGTGGAACAGCTCGGTCCAGACCAGTCGGAAGATGTTCTTCCCCGGCTGACCGTCGCCCGTGTATTGGATCAGCACCGGCAGCGGCTCCTGATCGGCGCCCGTGGCGCCCAGCTCGGCGGTCGTCAATATGGGCAGATCCCTGGCCAGGGAGATGTTGTCCGGACAGACCACGAATCGCGGCTCCAGTCGCCCCGCCAGATACACCTCGATCTTGGCGCTCTCACAGCTGCGCTCGGCGAATCGCGCCTTCTCCAGATTCAGCCAGAGATCCCGCTGAGCCGCCACCTTCAGCTCCCAGATGCACTTCTCCCGCCGATAGTGGTGCTCCGGCGGCGCCATCGGCCCGGCCACCATGGCCAGTGCCTTCTTGTAGGGAAAGACTAGCTCGCCGTCCGGCGAGGGTCCCAGGGTGATGGGACCGCAGAGCGGGCCATGGGCGAACTCGTAGGTGGCCTCGAACAGCGGATTGGGATTCTTGAAGTAGGAGGTTATCGCGTGCTGGCCCTGCACGATCATCTCGAGGTTCATCTGGTCCGCCGAGGAGATGACTCGGACGGCCCTGGGAATGTTGTCGCAGAAGCAGGCCAGGTTGTTCTGGAACTTGTCGCGCTCCTCCCAGATGACCAGCTTGTCCACCCGCTCCTCGTGACAGCGCGTGCAGGCGTTGCTGTTGTACGGCAGCTCCTTGAAGGACACCGAGTTCACCTCGATGATGGCCCGGGCATACAGTCGTCGATCCGTCACGAACTTGTACTGACACCGGACATCGCTGCCGCCAGTTCTCTTGAAGATCAGCGAGTTGAGGGGGGAGCGGAGGCGTCCGCCCGGATGCTTCCAGGCGTACATGACCTCGTCGCAGAGGGTGTTGGGCACGGGATCGCCGAAGCGGGTGTTGTTGAAGAAGTCGTAGTGCGCCCAGTAGTAAAGTGAGCTGCCGCTATAGCTGCCCGTCTTCGAGTCGAACTGCACGTACAGAGAGGGACTCGTGCTCACAAAGTCCACCTTCTCCATGGGCCGCGAGAAGGTGTCGCAGAAGGTCTTGATGATGCGGGCCGGGTCCGCGTGATCCGAGTCGTAGATGGTCAGCGATTCTCCGCAGTCGCCCTCATATTTCAGTATCGGCGATTCGATGCGATTGATGCGAAAACTGCAAAGAGAAGGACAGGGAAAGAGAGATAGAGTGACACAGAGAGATAGATAGAGAGAGCGAGAGAGAGAGATATCACACAACCCGACTGAAAAACCTCAAAGGCCTTTGGCCTTATGCCAGGCCAAAAAAACCACAATTTTTGGCCAGCATTTTCCACATTTTCCCTCCCCTATTCCCCTCCCTTTCCACGTGCAACACTTGCCCCATAAAATTCGCGAGCTGCGTCGTTTCACAGTTTAATATAAATTCCGACTGGTAACAGGTAAAATCTCGCTTTTTACTAGCACACGTAGCATCGTTAGATTTCGGTTGCCTTTTGAGTTGAGTTGCATTTCGTTGCAGTGCAGCTTGAAAAATGAATGCAAATTGCTTTGCTAAAGTATTTTGGCAGTCACGTTGAAGCTCGCAAATTATTGGTGGGAATGTGTCCGACTTACTGATGAAGTTGAAGCTGCAACTCGCAATCAAAATAAATCGACCCATGAAATATTTGTGTGTTCGAGCAAACGAGACTTTTAACAGGACAGAGATAACACATTGAGAGTTTAGCTTTCTTTATCACATGCAAATTTTAAAAATTATATTTTTAAATAAGCACTGCATATGTAAAATATATAATCTTCCAGTTTGCTGGAACATTTCTGGGCTAAGCTCTTTATCTATTCTGAAAATTTAAGATCGTCTCTTAAATGCATATGTTATTTTAACATAGAAACCATTTTCCACAATATAAAGCCCAGCAAGACTTAATAGCGCCACCTGGCGAGAGATGCTTGCAATATATTTGCCTAAGAGTATGCAAAGATATTATGGAAATTTATATTTACAACGGTGGCCAAAAGTATTTTGGCACCCTTTAAAGTTAGTTCTAGCCAAATTGTGAGCTTACTTCATGTAAAGTTTGGTATCAATGGAAAGGTCTTTTGAATTCCTTTCGAATGATGAGTATTTTCCTTAACCCATTAAGTACCCACTAAAATTTTCGAATATTTGTAAACGTCAACTTTTTCACACTTTTTTTCTCGATTTTTTAAAAAAAATGTTTTGATGCAGAAAGTTTCTTTAAACAATTTAAATAGTAACTGCAAAAAAAATTTTTCAAATATCTTTTCGCTAGTATTTTTTATAGTTTTTTGCAATAAGTGCCTTTTTCGTCATTTTCAAAAAATTATAAAAAATACTAGCAAAAAGATATTTGAATTTTTTTTTTTTTTGAAATTTTTTTTGCAGTTACTATTTAAATTGTTTAAAGAAACTTCACACAAAAAATTTTTTTTTAAAAATCGAGAAAAAAGTTGAAAAAGTTGACATTTACAAATATTCGAAAATTTTAAACGAAAATGGGTTAAGGAAAATACTACATCATTCGAAAGGAATTCAAAAGACCTTTCCATTGATACCAAACTTTACATGAAGTAAGCTCACAATTTGTCTAGAACTAACTTTAAAGGGTGCCAAAATACTTTTGGCCACCGCTGTATATTTTGGGTAGTCAATTATTTTATTTTATTCAGCATTTTACCGATATATTAAAAATATAAATTGATTAATTTTTTTTTTTCATCAAAATGATTAAATCAAAGAGAATAAAATGATTATTTTTCTTTTAGTTGTCTCATTCTAGTATTAATTGGAATTCCGTATAATTATTTTTTATTCTGCTTAAAACTAAAGGAAGGAACTTTATTTTTTATATTTCGTTCTAGAAGCTGTTACTAAATGTGTTGGGGAATACAGTACTGAGTCCAGCTAGAAGTATGACAACATTTGCAACTACCGCGAAAACTTTTCCAATTACGCTCGTCCTTTTTTTCTCTTGGCTGGCATCCAAAACTGCACCGTAAAAATACCCGTAGTTTACGTAACCATCGCCCATTCATTCAGCCATTCATTCATTCCAGCATTCGTCCTGCTAAGCAGATTTCATACAATTACATTTGCGCTGTCCAAAAATATGACATAATACAACATTTTATTAACCCACACAAAGTTGCCAAATGTCAAAAGCGAGCGAAAAAACGAAAAACCAAATCACCAACATCCAGGCAGCAACAACAACAACAACAACAACGTCGACGCGACGGTGGCAGCAGAGCAGCGACAGCGGCAGCAGAGCAGCGTCACGGCACAATTTCATTTCATTTCGTTTCATCTCGTTTCGTTTCGTTTCTTTTTCTTTAGGTTTTTTTTTTATGTGCCGCTTTACTATTATTTCGTTCTCTCTCAGTGCTATTCATAATAGAGCAGAGTTAGTATTTTTGCACTGTCTGTCCCTCTCCCTCTCCCTTTGCCACTTCCACGTCCACTCCTCGGTCGACGTGCCCATGCCGTTATTCACGTACGCGACGTCGACGTCGGCGTCGCAAAGTAAGCCTGACGCCCTGCGGCATGTCCTCATAATCCGTTTGCAGCCTAGTTCTGGCTATGCTGACTCAGTGGGGAGTTTATTCAGTTCGCCTTAAAATATGCAATGCAGCAGTATAGTTGGACGACCCCCCGCCCCTCCTGCCCTGATCTTCTAGTTAAGGTCTGTTGTCAACGGTTTGGGGAGCAACTGCTTAGTTATGTGCATATGGCAGTCAATTGGTGTCGTGTTGAGTCTGAGTCCTGCTCAAAGCGTGGGCGTCAACTGATAAATAGCTGTAGCTTCCAGTTGTCCCCTAAACAGATTTATCGCATACATTTATTGCAATTGGGAGCAAAAAGTTCGAAATAGTAGTAGATTTCATTTGGAATCCATTACTCCAAATGAAAGGCAAGCAAAAATAAATACATAAAATACTAATATCTTAAAGTGCTCAAAAAATTGAAATAGTCACTTGATAATAGTAAACTGTTTTAAAAAAATTGAACAAATGAAAAGCACTCAAATACTCCTATTTATTTACAAATATTCATAAAAAATTACAAAATCAATAGCATTCAAATAATCCTATTCATTTACACTTTAGTAAAGTAAAATACAAGCTGATTCAAATAAATTAAACAAATAACATTTTATTAAACTCCTATTTATTTACAAATTATAGTGAACACTTTGGGCTCTGTGTTTTACAGCTTTAAAAAAAATAAATATAAATATAAGTATAAAAATAAACAAAAATATAAATAAAACTAAAAATAAATATAAACATATTCCTGCTACATTTGCCGTCTACAGGGTATCTTTAAGACGACTACACTTCCGCTCACTTGCATTTAATCATTTCGGCTAGAAGGTATACGCGACATACGAAAAGGACAGCAGATACTCGTACTTAGTATAGCAGAAAAAAGCTGAGGCATGACATGTTACTTAAATGAGCAAGTTTGTTGGAAACAATGTCGACAGTGTCTAGACTCTGACTCGAGACTCGAGACGCGCAGACACGAGGCAGGCAACAAGGAGTGGCAACAACGACAGTGGCAACAGTAGCAACAGTTGAGGCAGCCCAAGGAGCAGCGTCTAACACATGGAAGGATTCTGCGGGGGGAACAAGGACAGATGAAAGATAAGGGGACTGTGTGAGGTTGTGCAATTGTTGTCGTGGGCGTTGCAACAACTTGAGTGAAGTTGGCACCAACAACAACAGCAACAACAATCTATAACAGCAACAACAATTCAACTGGCAACTGGCAAAGACAAAAACTTAAACTGAAAGTACGAAAATTGAGGCAGAACTCACAGAACGCAGTTTCGAAGCATTCGGATTTTTCCGTCAAGTTGCAACTTGCTAACGGTGGCACACACATAAGTTTGTCTCTTTCGCACACACACACAGAGACCGTGTTGCATTTTGTGCACTGTAATCACGCAATCATGTTGCCCACTTTGAAACTCTTAATGGCAATCGGTGTAAACGTGTTGTGCACAACAACAACAACAACTTCAACTGCATTCGGTTTGGTTGAGTTTTCTCAGTTCAGTTTCGGGTTTAGTTTCATTCAGTTTTCCTGCTCTTGTAGGTGGACATAAATATTTATCTTTTGGCAAAAACTAGTTTGATATTTTTGAGTGTATCTGTGTGTGTGTGTGTGTGTGTATCTCTGTGTCCGATGTTTGTGATGCACACATAGTTTTCTTTTGCAGTTTTTAGCCAAAAACTTGGCAATGTTTTGCAACATTTTGTGCATAAATTATAAGCTTGCAACATGGTCGAATGTGCTGAATTACTCTCGACTCGTAGGTTGCAATTGTTGTTAGGTTAGTTGAAGGTCTCCATTCTCTATTCGGACAACTTTTGGGCGAGGTTGTGGCCATAGTTTATGGTCCAGCGAGTCACAGAGTGTCAGAGATTGTCAGGAAAACAAGTTACATAACCAAATGGAATATTTAAATGCGGATAATACAATATATTACATGGAAAAGAATAGAATGTATCTCAAAGTCGGTGTATATATTCTTCTAGTTTATTTTGCCAAGTATTCCAGACTACAGTAATGAACTTGGCTTGCAATAATCGAACTAAACTTGTTAACAACTTTTGCAATAAAGTCCTCAACTGATATTCCAACAGATATTCTAACAAGTTTAAGTCCTGTTTACTTCTTAACTCTTTAGACAACCCATCGAATGGATTCAATTTACGCAAAGTAACGCAACCATCAATGCCCCCAAAATGTCAAATCTTCAAAAACTTTGCCAGCAGTCCTTGCGATTCTTCCAAATGAAGCTGGCAAAACCGCAGCACAATAAAATATTTCCCTACCCCCAAAAATAGGCGCATTGCAATGTGAGGGCGGAAAATTGCAGAGCTGAAAGCTGAAAGCTGAAAACTGAAAATGCACGACCAATGCGACACTTGGACAAAAGTTCAGAGCCCAAACTCAGACACAAACAACGTCCCGGCGACGCCGACAAGGATAAGAAAGAAGCATGGGTGAGGGGAAGGGGGAGGGTGAGGAAGGGGCAACGGCAAACAAAGTAAAAAATATATATATATGTATAAAGAACAACTTCAACTCGACACGTTAAATTAAAATGTCACATAAATCTTTGCGGCAAATTTTATTAAAATACGCTTACAGCATAGAACGCAGCCCAAATGGCCAAAATGGATTGAAGTTGGAGCTGTTCTGTTATACGATTTCGAGTATGGGAATGGGAATGGGGACTGAGAGGGGCTCAAAACCGCTGCAAGGCATCCTCTTTAGCCGCAAAACTTTACACTCTAAATGAAATGCCGACGAAATGGCAACGAATTTTGAACTGAATACTCGGAATACACCCCTTTCTCGAGTTATTTACAATTTAACAGAGCTCGTCGGGTTATGTGTTGAGCTCAACAAGGGGGGGGGGCAAACAGAGGGGCGGTTGAAAATTGTAAATACTTTTCAGGCAGCTGAGAAATAAAGATGCGCTTTGAATGCACTGAATATGGGCTGGAAAATGTCTTCATACTTAAGTTTTGAATACAAACTCCTTTGTGGTTTAATACTCGACAGTATAATCTTAATATGCACTCTAATTGTCAGCATCGGATTTCATGAAAGGTTCCTTTAAAGGAGTTTGTTATACCCTACTTTCATTACAAAGTTGAATTAAAAATCTTATCTCTTTTAAAAATTATTTTTTGCTATCAGAAAATACAAAAAATAGTGTAAATAGTAATAAATGAAGACAAATAAATTAGAATAGGTAATTATTATAATAATTATTATGTTAATATACGACTTTTTTCTATTTGACTAAAGTACTGAAACTTGCACAACAACAACTTCAACTTCAACATCAACTTTAACTGCATTCGGTTTGGTTGAGTTTTCTCAGTTCAGTTTCGGGTTTAGTTTGACTAAAGTACTGAAACTTGCAAGATTTATTAGAAATACTTGAGAGAAACTAAGCATTATTTTTGAGCCACTTTCTATGAGAAAAAAAAAATGTTTCTGCTTTTTATCTATTTTCTCTTTTCCAATAAAAATTTACGTCCACTTACGGTGGAAACAGTAAAAAGTATAAAATTAGGTTTTTCTTCACTCAATATATTTGTTTCTTATGTTTCCAGCCGATAAATTGAAATTTGAAACCAATTAATAAAAGTAATTTTAAAACAACTCTTTGTTAAATACAATCAGAGTTTATAAACACAGTTAACCCAACCTCAGATCACACCTAATCGGCACACGGTGAAAAAGATACATACGTACTTGTATCTTTACACTGATGGAGTATAACTAACCTGGGGAAATAGAGTCGCACAATCTCGCCGGGATGTCCTTTGATGTGATAGCTGCAGGATGTGTTCGGCGGATACCAGTGGGCGATGCTGAGGAAGATCCCTTCGCTGGCGCTGCTGTCCTTCAGGGAATCGGAGCTGAGCAGCCAATCGCAGACGCCGTGCTTGATTCCCGCCGTCTCCACGTGTCCTGGCCAGTTGCCAACGTTGAAATGGAAGCCAGTGTTGAGCAAAGGACCCGCCGGTGATGTAACAAACTCCACGTACATGTATTGTGATGTGCCTATAAACAGAGTGTGGCAAATATGCCAGGGATTCATGGTTCATGGTCTATGGTATATGTGGTCTATGGTCTATGGTCTAATATGGTCTATCAGTCGGTCGCCATCGGCGTTGCCTTTGTACTTACCAATAATGCTGAATGGAAACTTGCCCAGGCCACAGAATTTGCCTATCAACGGTGAGTGCTCATCGCGTCCATCGTAGACAGCCAACCAATCGTAGGGACAATGCTCGTTCCCGGATCCAATGGGCCTAATGGGGCAGGTCATCACGTTTTCGCATCTATAAAGAGACATATTGAAAACGAATATGCTGATGAATACGTGTACATATTTCCAGTTTAAAGCTGTGTGCACTTTAAAGTCAACTGAACTCGCTTGATCCTTTGACTCATTTATGGTCGCGCAAAAGGTTTAAATTAAATTTATCCCTCGACAGCGTCGCCAACTTAATAAAACTCAACAATTATCAAGCGCACGTAACAGAATTTCAAGTGCAAATCGCAAAAAGAGTATAAAAATAATAAAGTGCGCACTGAAATTGAATGAATAATTGCTCGTCCCGACAGCTTTTAGTGAATAGATATAAGATATTGCGGCAGGGGCGTCGTTAAAGGGGGGACATAAAAAATTCTATTGGGGGAAGTCGAAGTACTTGAACTTTTTCTTTAAACAGTTAAAATTTTCTGAAATTCACTTAATTTAACTTTATTTTATATTTTTTTCCCCCCTTTGACTACGCCCCTGCCAATGACATTCATTAGCACTTTGACAGCGCACATAAAAAAAAGGTAACCGGAAAAATCCAACTCGTCTGCTTTGAAGCATTTGCTAACTTCTAGTGCCCGGGAGTGCTCGACTTTTTTTTCTTCTTGTATTTTGTTGACCATTGAGGCGTCTGGCCCTGGCATAACCCTGAGCTGAGCGTGGCCCAGACAAAGTGACCTTTGTACGGTTTTGGCCATTGATGAGGCACCTTTTTTTGGTGCAGCCATTTGTTGGCAATACAATTTGCTTGAAGGCGGAGAATTTCAAGCCAAATTCAAAAGGAAAACGAATTGCCATTCACCTGTGTGTGCGAATGTGTGTGTGTGTGTGCACACTCTGTTTGTGTGAACTTTCTAATTGAAAGCTAACTTTGGCAATTAAGTTCTGGACTTTAATCAAATACGGGCCGAGAACTGAAAGCTGAAAACTGTCCGTGCGATTTGAAAGTGCAACAAAAATGTCGATTTAATTGACATTTTATTGAGCCTTTGACAGTAACCCGGTAAAAAGTTTGAGCCCAACTTTTTTCTCTTTTTTTTTTGGCTCAAACTTTGTATCTATGTGTGTAGTATTTGTAACTGTATCTATTAGCCAGTTCGCTTTGCTTGAGATTCGCTTCGTTTCAGTCAATTTAATCACTTTGTCAGCAAGTTTTGCTCTTCAGGTGGGGGCAGAACCTAATCTAACTTATTGATAATAAATGCGTAAGGCAGAAAGTTGATTATTTTGACTTGCTATCTCATTCTCTTTGCCGCTTCTAGCCAACTTGGTGGCTGGCAAAACTTTTTGGCCAACAGACATATCAAAAATAACTGACTGGTAATAATTTCGGCATATTAAAAAACTTTTTTCTCGATGACTTTTGCATTTATTTCGCCTCGACTATGTATACCCAAAAAAAAAAGAAAAGTTTCCCTAAACTTTGCTGTGTTTGCGTATATATATTTTTGTGTGTGTGTGTGAGTGTGTTTGCAAGTTTGCTGGATTTCTTTTTTCTTTTATTTTGTTGGAAAAACTGCTGTGCTGGCAAAATATTTGCTGTGTTTGGTACGCAGAAATTAGAAAAATGTTTTGGAAAACTGGCAGCCAAAAGAACTCGGACTATGCAATAACTAAGCTGAACTGATTTATAAGAGAGCATCGAGGAAACAAGTCGAGGACAAAGTTGCCGCACCTCCAGATAAATTTTGTGACTGTCTGTCTGACAGGTTGACTGTGCTCTGATAATAATGAAACGGGCTATCAAAACTCAGACTCGGTGTTTTATGAACTGGATCTGAAGGAGATTTGTGTGTAATGCTTAGACGGATTATGCTGATTGTGTGTAAATAGTTGCACAACTAATCGAATCTGATGTTTACTACAACACTTTAAGTTGCATTTTATTCATAACAGGTAAGGTTTAGTAATTCAAGAAAAATGTGCATGTGAAGATGCATTTATGTATTTCTTTATTTATTTATTGTAATACATATTAATAGCTAGGATAATTTTATTAAAAAACTAAATAAAATAAATACACCGTCACATCGTTACAGTTGGGAACGTAAGGAGAGCAAAGCATTAGTTGCTGTGTACGATAAAAATCTAGCGTTGTACAGTCTCTCTTCTTTGAACGCAGCTCAGTGACTGACATCAGAAAGGATCAGCCGATCAGATGCTTTGAGAGAGAACAAAATGCCAAAGAGACGCGTTGTGAGAGAACAAGCCGCTAAGCGTGCTATTTATAGAGCACACGTATTCTCTTTCTGTATGTGTTATGAGCTCCTATCCCATGGGATAGGCTTTCAACAATTTGGAACCCACTCCTATAACTGAAACAATCTATTTTTGAGTGGTTTTGAAAGGTTTAAATTAATTTTTTCATCTATAAAATATGCCCTTTTAAACAAATTTAATTAAAAAGTGTCAGCCCTAGAGAATAATCTGCAATCAGCAAACAATATTAAAATTATAAGCCTTATAACTTATATGAATAATCTTAGCCCAAAATTGCACAACAAATCTGATATATCATCAAAACGTTGACTGTTTTGTAATCTCTAATTAATACCCTTGGATACAAACTTTTCAGTTAAGTTTACGATTAGTTTGCCAAGTGAATTGACTGAATAGACGGAATATTTAGTAAGCTGCCCATTCAACATTCCCATTTCGAAAGGGTGGCCTAAACCAAACATCATTAATGGCATTTGAGCATTGAAACCCTTTTGCCTTTTTTGTGCTGCCAAAACATTCGATTAACTTGACTCCTTGTCCCATCAGACTCGGCGATTAGCTCGTTTGTAGCGTTTGTTTGACTAATCCTTTCTAGGACACGCCTCCTCCTGGCTGACCCATTCCTGAATTTGAACTGAGTTTGAACTGAGCTGAGTTGGATTCCATCCACCGAGGGAGAAACTTAGACTTGCAAATTAATACGCACTTAAAGCGGATTTTCAACTAGTCCGAATGGGGGAACGCCTTACCCTCTCCTTTCCCCCTTTCCCCTTTCACTCCACATGCTTTCAACTCTTCGCTTTTTCGCTGTCAAAGCTGACAGTTTGACATGCCTCGTGTCTGTCTGTCTGTCCCGGACCTGGCAGTGTTCAAAAGGTAAATATTCAAATTGAATCTATAAAAATAAATTGAATGTTGCTTATCTAATTTCAACTTGGAGGAGCCCGTTGCCAGTTGCCAGTTGATGTGCACGTGCTGGAGTCCTGAAAGGAGCAGGAGAAAGAGATGGAGATGGAGTTGGAGAAGGAGAGAAACAGCAGGAGGACACTCAACTGAAATATGCTGACTAGCGTTGGCATTTGCACATCAAACAGCTTTAAGATACTTAGACACTTTTTCAGTCCATTTGTAAAGTGCCGCCTCTCCCCTCCCCCCTTTTGGAGAAGTGTTAAGGGCAAGACGATACTTATACCCCTTAAATGCAGCCTCCCCCTTGGAGGCAATGATAAGGCACAAATGGCCGAAATGCTTAATGACCGCCCGCAACGTTTGTGAAAGGTCAGTGAATGGAGCAAATGTAAATTGTGAATTGTGTGGAGCACAGGTAAATTCAGCTGGGGTTACGAGGGTTAAGGATGGCTAAGGAGAGAGAAACCCTTGGCAGCCACTTGGGCAATTCATAAAATATTTAAGTTCTGATTTAAGCCCAAAACACAGCTGGCATTTTGTGAGTGTCCCCAAAGAGCTGCTAATCCTCGCACTCCCCAAGGGGATTTTACAGCCATGGAATGCAAATCCATGAAGCGATTAGAGGGCAACTCCAAAAGGAAACTATACAGATTTCATTTCATTCACTATTATATTTCAAAAGGTAACACTGCAGAGGAGTGCCAAACAAAATGTAACGTCAGTTAAGGTTGAATTCGCTGAATTGCGAGTCTCAGTTGACTTTATAGACCCTGTACTTTATAAAGTATAAAAGGTCTATTAATTGATATTGTTAAAAATAGATAAAAATGAAAATTGTAGTCTGTCTGTCTGATACCTAAATTTAAGAGACAACAAGAGCTAGACACACCAAACTTGGTATGTAGACTCCTGTATATTATAATCATTTTAGGTTTGATTTATAATTATGCCACGCCTTTTTCAGCCTAGCATAAGATAAGAAAGAATTATAAAAGTAAATATGAAGATCGATTTTTTATAGTTTTGGCACATTTAATAAAACTTATAATCCAGATATGTCTTGAGAATTTCATTACGATCAGATACTTAGATCGAACTTAATTTAAATTATAATGTAAATAAACTATATTATCTAACTTCATAGAGCTACAAGATTTCCTAATAAATTAATGCACCAGTCAAAATTTTAGCTAGGCTTTTCAAGAAACATGTAAATGAATTTCTTGAGAGTAAGTACAGAATCTTTTACAGTCGAGCATTCTCGACTGTATTCTTTTCCACTAGTTTTATTTTAGCTTTAATGACTCTCTCTTTAGAATTGTTCTTTGGCAACAAGTCAGCCAGCATAGAAACTAGACAATTTCATCATTTTCACATTAATAATACCAAATCGAGACTGACTGCTTTGAGATCCAGGAAAACTCACTGAAAGCGTAATCCTTTAGCCAATTTGCATGCAGAGAGAGAGAGAGATAAAGAGACAGAGAGAGAGAGAAAGAGAGAGAACTTCTGGCAGACAGAAGACTCGGCTTGTCACGGTAATGTTGATGGTATTGGTGATTGTGATTGCGAGTGGAAATGCCGTTCGGATTGGGACTGGGATTGGGGACTGAGGATTGAGGATTGGGGTCTGTGACATGTCGCCAGCGCTTTCCACGAAATTGGTGCCAATTTTTCCAGAGCGCCCTGTCAAATTGTCATTGTCAGCATGCCAAATGCATTACAACAACTGCAGCCCAGTAACACACGTAACGTTGACTGTTCGCCAAAGCATAAAAAGCATTCCAAAAAAATGTCAAAAAATGTAGAAAAAAACACGAATTTCGGTAGAGAAATTGCAATCGTGGTCGTTGTGCCAAAATGACAAATTACAGGGTGTTAAACTTGGCGCTAATTTCTCTCGGCAATTTGAATTTGCATATGCCGCAGAGTTGTGTGGGGAGGGGGGGTGATTCCCCGATTACCCAATTTGATATCTGAGTTGAAGTTCGCTTACCTTTGGCCATCGACCGCAAACTGTTCGTTCTGCAGATACAATTTGATGTAGGGTTGTCGCGTGTGCAGCTTGTAACGGCAGTTGAGGGCTCGGGGATACAGGCCAGGATACGCCGGCGACTGGACGTAGCAGGTCTGCAGACGGCAGTCGCGGTATTCCCGCTCGCAATAAGAGCTGCAAAGAGAGACGAAAAATACTCGTATAATTAATTATTATTTATCAAAAATTGTAATTAAATTCAATTAGTTTTCTATTCCGAGAAGTTTCCTCTCCCACTCTCGAGATGTCTTCAATAAATGTCTCCAATCTTTGGCCTAAAATCCCCTTTTCTCTCTCTCCCTCTGTCTCATTTCTCGCTAGTTTTCCCTCTTGGGCACAAATCCAACAAATTAATCGCTGGAATTGCCTGGCAGGCAACGAACACGAACAACGAACCGAAAAACAACAAAACCAGAAAATTGTGTTCACTGATTTGGAAACTCTTGAGCATTTTCCTTGTTTCCATTGTGAGAAGACCTTGTAAAAATTTTCTTGAATTGCAAGAACAACTGTCAAATTGTATGGATAGCCGTGCGTATAATTTTCAATTTGTTCAAGTCAAACAAACGCACAGCCAGGGTTGTCACTACGCTGCATAAATATGATTACCATTTTATTTGTACTCTAAATTTGACTTCTATCTTTTAGTTTTTTTTTCATTTCTTTTCTTATTTTTGTTCACTGCTCATAAAAATTCGCCTCTCATTGGGCCATTGTCATTGACTTCCGATTTAAATGGATACCCTGTAGATTTGTTTAAAAGTGGGTGGCATGAAATCAATAGAAAAGGAAGTTTAAATTTTTATTTATTTTGTTTTCTTGTTAAATATATCAGGCATGCCACAGAAATCACTAGTGAAAGCGATTTCAGAGAAAAGCAATTCCACTTCGAAAATTTCTCCGTGCCACAGAACTTCGAGTAATTTATAGTTTTTAGCATGCTCACCAACCTTTTCGAACTAGGCTGCTAGGGTTCGCCCCTTCTCAGATTAAATTTCCCAAGGGTTTGTTTGGCAACTTTTTTAAGATTATCATTGCAGAATATCAAATTTTCATTTTAATTCTTATTTAATTTATATAATTCAATTTATTTATATAATAATTGATATTGTATAGCTTAAAAAAATTTAAAAGTTATTGGCGCGGCAAACAATAAAAGTTTCTCGACAACTCTAAATTCAAAAATTCGGACAAAAAATGTGACATTATTCTCATGGCATCGGACGCCAGTGAATTGAGCGATGATTTCATCTCACTCAAAATTGTTCAGGTGATTGGACTGTGGCACGGAGAAATGAAATTGACGTGAAAGTCAAGTGAAAGAGATTTCTGTGGCATGCCTGTATATATATTGTTTGGGGCAATATATTGTAATGGGTATCACCAAGTCGAGCATTTGCACTAGTTTATTGAAGCTTGTTTTCTGTTTGGGGTTCGGTTGGGTTAGCTTCTGCTGTTACAGTGAATATCCATGCGCGTGACCGCAAATTAGCATAAAAATCATATTGGCCATGTGGGCGGCTGCTTTGTTTGTGTTTGTCATTGGATTGGGACTTGGTAAGGGATTCAATCTCCTTCAAGTGTGTCTCTAGCTGAATGTCAGCAGAATATCACTTAAATTTCAATGCATTAAGCAAAGTTCTAGCAAAGGCGTTCCGCTTTAATAATTTCCGCAACTTTGCCATAAAAATACAAAAAAAAAAACTGCTTATCTGAAAGTTTTGCTATCGTTTGAAGAGAACTCACGTATGCATAAAATATTCGCTGAGGTGGTATAAATTCACTACCCAATCCAAATATACAAACCAAATGCTTAAAACTGGCAACTTATTTTATTAAGATAAAAGTTAGACGACGAAGCTAAAAAAAAAGAAAAGAACAGAAGGAAATCAAATGAAATTTAATGTCTGCAAAGTTTTTTGGGATAACTGAATGCTCGCTTTAGCCCATGGCAGCAATTGCTGTCTCTCAATTGTTATCTCTCTCTCTCAGTCTCTCTCTGTCGCTCTGTACATTTTTCGCGATTTTATGTTGCCGCAGTGCCTTCCATTGCCCGCCTTCCACTGCCCCGCCCACTTGTGGACTGACTGGCAAATTGTAATTCAATTTTATGTGACCTTCTGTTACCGCATTGCCAGCATTCTTCTGCCCCCAGTCGCCTGTCTCCCTTCGCATATGATTATGAAATGCTCTCTTCTCTTCTCTCTCCTTTCTCTGTTATTGTCTTCCCTCTCTTCTTGTCCAAATTGTCGAAGACATCGCCTGTGCGTGCCCTTCAAAAAACCACTCAAGTTGCGTGCAACATAATAAAATTAAATTAACGCATCGCTGGCTACAAAGTATTTGTAGTAACTGTCAGTTGTCAGCCACGCCCCCCTTGAAGCCCATAAAAATTGGACAAAGGCGCTGAACATTATCGACAAGCTCGGGTCACAGCGGGCCAGTCTCTTCTCCGCTCTCTCAACTTCCTTCTCTTATTCTTGTTTGTTAAGTATACGCACCCTTGCACAACTTCGCCTCGCCGATTTGGATACAATTCCGGATGTTGGCCATAGCGCAAATAGACTTCGGTTTGTTGTTCGGCGCGTGAATCGAATGTGAAGTAGGTCTGAAAAGAGAACAAAACAGAAGAGAAAGAGTTAAATGAGTGGAAATATATGTGTGTGTACGAGTATTGTTAGCACAACTGTTGTTCTTATCTTAAGCACTACGCAAATCACGTATACGCAATGTTGTCAATGTTCCAAACTGCCTGCGATTAGAAGTTAGCTTTACAGTTGATGAATTTTTGTCAATTTAACGCGACACTATAGACTACAGACAATTGCCACGCCCCTTTGCACCTGTACGCCCTGTCAGAGCAAATGTTCGGTATCATTTTAGCCGTGTCCTGAATTCACCAAGACATTGCATTTCTGTGTTCACCGTTGTCCTCCATGTGGTTTTTTGCCAATGCGACACGTTTCTCTGTTCGTTGTGAATTTCCTCCCCTGACCCCATCTCTGACCCCTCCTCTGACCCCTGCTCTGACCCCTTGTCTGGCCTTATTCTGGCCGTGCGCCTCATCAACACTAATGACCTGCTGCATTGACGTAGGCGCAGTTGCTTTTCCGTTGCCGCCTTTTCATAGGCCCTGTTGGAAATGTTTGTCGAGCAGAAATGACAGAAAATATAGAAAGTTTAACGATCTTAAAAGATCTTTATAATATGCGTATATTTTAACAGACAGACAACATAATGATATTAAAAGAACTTTGGAGATCTTAAAATTCAAGAATATCAACATTTTACTAACGCTACTCGAAAGCATTTAAAATTCGAAGCTATTAAAAAGTGTTTCTGAATTTATATTTAATTTAAAAACAGTTTTGACATTAGTTTTTAGTTTTTAATTTGTTTTTTCTGTTATTTTCATAACAGGAAGCTATAGATAGTTGTCGATAGTTTGCACAACTTGAAAATTATTAGACAACTATAGACTCAAGTAAAATGTGTAGCTTTTGAAATGAAGATACAATTTTATATGCAACATCAAATTTTACAACTTTGGAAAGAAATTACTTTCTTTTATTTAACTTTTAACCAAAAATCGCAGTTTTCTTGACAAGAGATCTAAAATAAAGTGATAACAAAATCATAACTGTACACAAAACTTGATCTAAAATTAATCAATTTATCAGAGTTCTCATTTTGTATGAAACTTTAATCGAGAATGAGATAAAAGTCACGATGGAAATATTTCCCTTTCAAGCTGATATAATTCGAAATTATCCATTTTCATATAAGTAAATATATATCAATATATATTGCCAATTATCCATGGTGCTACAGTTTCCACTCCACCATCATCATCATCTCAATAATCATCATCATGGTCGTGTGGAATGCTCTGTCACGGCTTTCTAGCGGGTTTGCTCCATCCTCCTCGATGGCGGATGGAACGTAATGCACATGTCAATATTAAATGCGTTACCGGCGTCAATGACGTTAGCGCCACTTAACGATGTGAACAATGTGAACACTGTGAGCAGAATGGAGAGACAGAGGCAGTCACGATGGCAGCCAGGCATCCCAATTCCAATCCCAATCCCACCTCGGGGCCAAGCTGTTACGTGGCGTGGACATGCCTTCTTCCCTTCCCTTTTCCATTGCCATTTCCATTGGCATTGCCAGCTCATATTTGCCGCATTATGTGACTTTAAATGCATTGAATATTTCTGATGATGCAACTCGTTATGGATGACGATGACGATGATGATGATGCGGATGCACTGCAGCATCTGATGTCATGGCAACGTGTTGTGACCCTGTCCTGTCACTGTCCCGTTGTTGCCCTGGACTCCTTTTTAATATCCTGGCAAATTTTTGCTCGAATAAATTAAAAATCAGTCAGATTACGCTCGGATATTTTTGGCTTTTTGTCTCTCCGTCTCCGTTTGTCTGGCAATTTGCGAAAATTATTTTTGATTTATTCGCATTGAATTTATGTTAATGTGCAAATTGTTATTTTCATTTTCAGTTTCAGTTTTGTAATTTATATTTTATTGTAGAATGCAATCATTAAATTGTGTGCATGGCGATGTTATTGCGACTGTACCACGAGTATATTGCCAAGGCTCTATTATTTTTATGTATTACGAGTAAATATATAGGATGTTACCAACAACCTGCCACTTTTTTATGTGCTCTGTGTGTGCAACGCATTTTCCGAGGCACTCGCGCAAAAATAAGTGGCAAAAATTGTGGCATCAGACGAGGAAAACTGCGAGAAAATCAGCGTGGCACAAAAACAAAGCGTTTCCCTCTCTCTCCCTCTCACTCCTCACTCTCACTCTCACTCCTCACTCTCTCCCTCTTTATCTAGACTGAAACTGTCGACCAGCGAAAGCAGCAGCCAACTTCAGTTTCAGCCAGAAAGCGGGGCGAGTTTTCATAAATATTTATGACTCCATTAAGGTGTGCATAAGACACTCTGGAGGGCAGAAGCAGCAGTAGGAGCAATGGTAGTCGGAGCAGTAGTCGGAGCAGGAACAGGAGCAGGAGCAGTTGCTCCGCAGCTGAGCGGGAGTCTATCTTCTGCATGGAGCACTCCTTCATGGCATTAGTTATGCTGCTGTGTGTGTGTGTATGTGTTTGTGTGTGGGTGTGTATGTTATTTGTTGTGTTTGCGCGCTTCATGCAACGTGTAAGCTGCAACATGAAGTTAAGTCACGAAGCGAGTGCAACAACGAAAACGAAGCTAAGCCGCGACTCCATTCACTACTGAAAAGCCATTCTACATATATGGGGATTGGATCAGATTGGACAGATTCCTTGGCTTTCTGCATGAGAGATAGGAGATAGGAGATAGAGTTAGAATAAGCTTGAAATCTGCGATTTCTGAACTAAGAATCAAACTATTAACAAAGTTTTTTAGACCGCGTTAGACAATATTCGCTCTGTAATGCACGACTTCAGCTATGTATGTATATTTTTTTATTAACTTATTTACATATTTAATTAGTTAATTTTCTACATAAAATACTTTAAAATGCGCGATATTCCTGCTCTAAAAATCTAAAAGTAAATCTTGATATTAATTTAATTTTGCTCAAATGATTGGCAAATATTTCAACCAGGCATAAATGAGTTTTACTTATATAATTGTCGAGCTAAAACCAACACAACAATGCAAATTTAATTTAAAAAATGTTTAATTTATCAAACAATTGTTTTTGAAACTGCCCAAAGAACTGTCAAATAAATAATGAAATTCCATCACGAAAAGATATCTATGATTTCTAAAATGCAAATACCGCATCAAAACAAAAGCAGCGCATTTTGTGGGATAACAAAATCAGAAAGAAAGAGAGTGAAAAACAACAACAACAACAACAACAACAGAATCAAGAGAGTCGAGGAGTTGGGGGGAGTTGCATAGAGCTAAATAGAATTCAAGTTGTGAACAGAGTTTCACATACATAAGTAGAAAACCTGCAGCCGGCAAAGAGTCGCCAGTTAAAGTGCACAGGGGATGGAAGGACGAAGGATGCGACAGACAGACAGACAGACAGACAGACAGACAGCAACTAGACGACAGTCAGGAGACGACGCCCACGTCCACGTCGAGCTGAATAATGCAAGCACATGTACATATATATATCTTTAAAGTATATATATAATATATATATACAATATATGCAGCGAGGTCTAAGTGCGAAAGTGAGTTGCATGAATGCAGCCAAGCAGATAGAGCAACACGGGTCACAGCCAAAAGAAAAACAGCCAACAAAACAAGAATCCGACTGCGAATGTGAATGTGGAGAAGAAAAAATCAAAATAAAGCACCCTATAGTAATGTAGAAGAAAGTATGTGACTATGGGACACCCTGTATTACAACTACTTATTTGCTTATGCATACTGACAAATAATTTTTACATTTTATCTATGCAAAATTTTAAATTCTACCTTCGATCAACTTGAAAGACCTTTTTATAGATCTACTTCAGAAATTTTTCGAAAATTGCAAGAAATGAATTTCGTCTGGAGAGCAAAATTAAAAATTCAACATGAATTTCAAATATTGACGAAAATTTAAATCAAAGAAAATTGCAAAGTTTTTTAAAGTTTTTTTTTAGATATACTCGCAATCGAATAATTTATATTTTAATTTAATTGATTTAAATATTAGTTTTAACTATAAATTTCTACCAAAGAGCCTGAAAACACATTTCTGTACAATATTAAAGAATAAATTTCTTTAGATTGATTTAAAAAAACTGGGCAGAGTGTAAAAAATTAGGTGTAGGAGACGCCGACAGCAAAGACTTGAGTGTTGTAATATTTTGCTTAAATTAAGTGATAAATATTAATATATATGTATGCATGAATGTTGGGTGGAGTTTTCGAGTAGGGCGTCCTGCCCATTCAGGATACAAGAAGGAGGAGGCTGCATACGAGGCACATGTGAAAGAAAGAGGCAGATAAAGAGGAATAGGATAGCTCCAGTTTATTAGTGTAAGTGCGTTGGAGTCTTGGCAAGCTGAAGATGGAGATACAGATACAGATAGAGATAAATAGAGATACAGATAGAGATACAGTTGGTAGACTAGCTGGCAAAACTGCAATGGAAACTTTTTGCGGTAATTGGAAGTCTCTGGAGTTGGAGTTGGAGTTGAAGTTGGAGTTGGAGTTGGTTACAAAGGAGAGGGCGTTGAGGTGTTGAATCAAATGGTGGCTTGTTGTCTAGATGCCAATTCAAGTCTCGACGGTAACTGGTTCTCTAATTAACTCGGGGTTAAGTGGATTAACGGACACACACACAAAGGCAACAATAGGAAACAATAGAAAATAGCTGGTAATCAAAACTCACCTGATCCGTAAAGTTGTCCGTATGGAACAAAACCTTCACATAGCTCGTCTCGCTGATGAAGGTTTGAGGTTGTTCCGCCTCCCCGCAGAACATTCCCGGCTCCCGACGATTGGATACGTCTGTTTTGGCATTGCCGTCGACAATCTGAAATGGAGACAGAGAGAGAGAGAGAGAGAGAGTGAGTGAGAGCGAGTCAAATCAAATGATAAGCGAGGACACATAAATTGCCAGTGTGCGAATTGGATTTCACAACGATGTCCTGTTGTTCCCGCCGCTCTCCTCCTATTCCTATTCCCATAAAGCTGTCAGGCATGGGAATTATTCTCAGTACGTGGGTGGACATATGTCATCATTTAGACGACGCACAGTTATAAATTAGATTTGATTGCCGCGGCGTCATAAATCAGCATTATATGCGTGCCACAAACTGTAGCCATGTATGGGGAGTAAATCTGAACTCACCTGGAGGTAGCCACCCTCACAGTGGGTGGCATTGAGCAGCTGGCCCACCTTGAACTTCTTGAAGCGCAGCCGCAGCACAAAGTCGCGGGGGGAGCCCTTCAAGGGGCGAAAGCGATACCAGCAGGTGAGCGGTCGTCCCACATTCTGATTGCTGACCTCCGGCGAACTGATGTCCTCGAAGATGTCCACCGTTTTGTTGCAATGATCCTTGGATATGTCCGAGGAGCTGCCACCGCCACCGCTGCCACCACCGCCACCGCCACCGCCGCCGCCTCCGCCGCTGCCACTGCCACCTGCAAAGAAAAAGTTAAAACACATTTCAGCTTATTAAGAGACCAAGACGGAGAAGTACAACAACAACAACAGCAACGAGAGCTGCGTCGAGATTCATTGTGCCTAATTTATACAGCGAATGCATAAATGACAATGGGACATTTTGCTGAATTTGTAATTTCTGTCTGTCTGTCCGTCTGTCTGTCTGGCGTTTGCCGCCCCCTTAAAATGCAAAAGACGCAGACGTCCTTCTAGCTTCTCCTTGTCCCTGTCCCTGTTCCTGACTCTGACTCTGACTCTGACTCTGACAAAGGCCACTGCAGGACCTGCCTCCCCCTTACCCCCCCAGCGCCACTTCAGCAGTCAACGCGCGTAAAATTTTGAGCACTTTGTCGACTCGACTCGCCTTGAGTTGAGTTTGTTGTCGTTGTTGTTGTCGTTGTTGTTGCTGTGGAATTGCCCAGCCAGGCGCATTATAAGTCTACATTCAGTTCAGGATGTTGACTCTACTCGCAATGCCAAAGCCAAAGCCAAAGCTTCAATTCCACCATTTCGTTGCTCAGCTCAACTAAGAAACACTCCAGAGACAAAGAAAATTTTAATTACATTGCAACAGAAATTAACTATTTAAATATTTGAAAAATACTTGACCGAAAGCATTAAAATTTTTATTAAATAACAAAAATTATGAGCAGTGAAAGGCTTATATCTACTATAAATACTTGCATATAACTATCACTATTTTAATTTATATTTATTTAATGTCAATTAGGGCCAGTTTACCAAAATTTAAGTATAATTAAGTAAAACAAAAAATTAAAATAAAATTTTGTAATTATATTTAAATTTAAATATTAACTAAATGGATAAAAAGTTAACTTAAAAATAAAGAATATGGGGGTATTCAACAAATAATCAAAATAATTCCATTACATTTTAAAACAAACAAATAAAATCCAAATAATTTCAATTTTATTTAAAACACATTTTAAGCAAGAAAACAAACAATTGACAACGTGCTTGAAATTCTGAGAAATTGTCTCATTAAAATTGTTTACATTGATTTAGAGTTGTTCAAATGTTTTATGGACTCTTTTAGCCGATTGTGACAATTTTATTAATGTTGAATTACTTATACCCTATTTTTAGCTGCTCAAAGGGAACATCTCTGACATAATAAGTCATGAATATATATATATTTATATTTACTTAATGCATCGATCTCAGAGACAGGCTTAAATATTATTATTATCTTCATTTAACAACAATCGAATCATAGACAACAAAAGCAACACTGGCGCCATCTAGCTGTCATGGCGTGCAAGATGTCTGCCTGTGTTTGGTCTGAGCACAGGGCATTGCGTAGTCATCAAAAGTCTTTTCACTTGTTAATCAGGAGTTTCTCGTCGCTGGAATTTGTTATTTTCCTTACAGTGAGAAAGAAAAGTTGTTACGTGACCAACATTTTTGTATTCTTTGCAGATTTGTTTCGATTGCTTTTGTCTCTGTCTCATTTCGTTTTGGGCCATGGCCCAAACGATGCTGGACTGGTGTGGAAACAAGTCTTCACTCGATGTCGTCAAGCTGCAAGTTCCAGTTAAATTATGAATGACAATCGTGCTCTTGTTCCTCTGTTTCTGTTTTCTTGGGTGCATCCAAGTGATTTGTTTGCTGTTTTGTGGCGGAAATTGTTGGACTCTCTTTTTGTGGCTCACATTCTCAAAGTCAAGTCATAGGAATTGAAGTACAGTCGTGTCTATTTAGCAGAGTTCGCAAATTTCCACTTTCATTGCTCAAGCAAGACACTTTTTCCCACCAGTTCAACTTAACTATTTATTGTCTAATTTTTTAATTTATCAATTCAAAAACACTCTTTATAAATGTAAGATAGTGACTTGCTGCTACTTAAATTGTAATAAGTGTTTAAAATCTCAACTAAGTGGTATAAGAGCTCAACTTAAATAAACACTTCTTCTTTTTGAAGTATATCATTATTAAATCTGCAACTTAATCAGCATAAGTACGCAGACTTCAAAGGATTAACGAAATGTAATATATATGCTTTAATTTAGCTTAAGGACATTCAGGGAGATGGATTTCAAAGGGAATGGCGTCAAATCGATATGCGGACGGAGACGCGACGCAGCTCGTCAAAATTTGACAAACGCAATGCGCTTAGCTGCAGGCGGTTGCCACGCCCCCTGTTTCCTCTCATCTCCTCACTGCTACCATCATTCCCATTGAGCCAGCCAACCACCAAAACCACAAGCCACCCACTTCAGCCACAAAACCAGCACGCGCTGGAGAAAACCAAAGACCTTGGTCCACGTTAGTCTGACGAACTGAACAGAGAGGGAGAGAGAGAGAGAGAGAGAGAGAGAGAGAGGGGAGGGAATCTAGAAGAGGGTGAAGTGAGGCAACTTCAATGAAAGCAACGTTTAATAAATCTGTTTAATGTATCAGCATTTCATTATGGAATGAAAATGCCAAGATACGACAACAGCGACTCCGACTCCGACTCCAACTCGTGTCTCTCCCATCTCATTTTGTGTGTGTTTCAAGCTGTCAAAAGATAAACAAGACAATGGCCCAGGCTCAGTTTGATAATTAGCCATGGACCAAGGCCTCTCCTCCAATGATGCCATTCAAAGCGACTCCTGATCCAAATTGCTATTTGTATTTGGAGAAACCAGGAAATTAATGACAGCAATGGCAACAAAAGGACGTATTGAATGGATATTTGGTAATGCGACTCCTGAAACCGAAAACAATGAACAAAGTAATCGAACACAGGCAGGGAAGCTTCAGTTGAGAGACAGCTTTAAAGGTGTAAAATTCAAATATACACATTAATAAACAGTGAATCACTAATGTCTTCATACAGCATAAATATTATCGACAGGTCAACAAAGGTGTTGATGTGAATTGTACAAATTCAATGATAGCTATATTATTTGATTTTAATATTAATTTTAAATTTTCAAATCAATTCATCATCGAAACTTCATTTAGTCTATTGTGAAGATAACCTGAAAACGTTATATTTAAACTATCGACACTATCGGTACTATCGACAGCTCAATAAATCTGTTGAGTATTCGAGTACTTGGGGGTGCCACAGAAATCGTTTTCGCTTGAATTTCACTTAAATTTGTATTTTAAGTGAAATTCAGCGAAAGCGATTTCTGTGGCACCCCAGCTTAGTTGAATAAATTAAATTGATACCATGAATGACTATGAATAATCAAACTATTCATGAAATTATATAACTTAAGTTATTTTTTTCTGAAAACTATAGTCATTATCGATGGAGACAACAAGCTCAAATGTTATTTAAATACTATCGGAAGTTGCTAAAAGTTATTATATTTTCTGCGATTGGTTGCATGAAATGTAATAACTTACTGATATCCCCATTTTTTAGCTTGCTATAAATTTAATAACATGTTAAAAGCTCGAATTTATTCAAATACTATCGAAAGTACTATCGACAAATTATTGAAAATTTTTCATTTGCTCTTCGCAAGTCCAAACAAAGTGCATAACATTTTATTCCACTTTCATTGATTGTGTTGATTTGAGTAGTGCTCTTACGAGCATCTACTTGAATCCCATTCACTGCTCAAGAACCTTTAACCTTTGGCCATCAACGACTAGACAATCCTGTGATTTACGCACTCTATTTTCAAAAAGGAATGAGGACAGAGGAAAATCGCAACTGTTGCTTATCACATGTTTGGGCTTAATCTGCAGCTGGAAATCGCACACAACTATTGTCACATACGCCCACTAAACGGGTTAAGAGTACGTTATAGACCATGGCCAACACCGAAAACCGCCCAGTCAATTTTCGTGCCGCCAGCGAATCGATTAGATGCGCTTTGTTGCTTTTGAATTGCCATCGTCGTAGTCGTTGAGAAGCAGTAGAAGAAGAAGAATCAGACGGGACTTTAAAGATTACTTGACCTGCTGGCGAAAACAACAACAACAGCAGCAACAACAACATAACAGATGGATAAAAGTCAAAGTCAAGTAGAAAAATTGTAAAGCCGGCTTGTCTTTTGCATATATATTTTTTTCCAACGAGTCTGAAAGCCAACCAGGATAGTCACAGTCACGGCTACAGCTAGTCCCCTATCCCTCTGTCCCCCTCTATACCCCCTCCTTTCCCCCATTGAGTTGGGCCCGCATTCCACATGTTGATATATTGTCAACAGACGCATGTCGCATTTGTCTCGGCTTTGTCCTGAGACTCTGTCTCTGTCTGGCCTCTCATCCCCACTTGTATGTATATCCCTTGTTTTTTTTTTATTTTTTTTTTTTGATAAAGGTTGACAAGCAGCTCCTCCTCCTCCCTCTTTACAATCCTCTGCCTCTGTTGTCAACAGCCATTGAGGAGACGCTGAAAATCGATTATGAAAATCGTTTGCTGAAATTTTTCACGCACAGCCGATCGGATTCCCCTCCCCCCTCGAGGACCCTTTCAGCGCTGGCTTAAATTGTCGATTCACAGGATTTTGCATAAATATTTTAATAGAAATTCGTGCCTAAGCGCCTTCAACTATTTGCAGCTGGGCGCCCATCGAGAGATTGATGTGTATGACGAGCCATCTGCCATGTGTCCCAGCTCCAAATAGAACCCACTCACTCCATGTATTCACCAGTATTCACATGTATTCACTTGGCTCGACCTTCGATACTGACTTACGAGTGTTCAACAAAAAAGTGATTTCAAATTTGATGAGTGCCCAAGCAATAAAATTACCAAATTTGCATTTTGCGATATACAGAAAAAAATAGAAATGAATAAAAGTCGTAATAAAAAAAAAGGAAAATGGGGAAATTTTCATTCGACATCATTTCGATTTTCAATGCCCACGAAATCCGATGCGTAGCATTTCTCAGAATATTGGCGAAAAGTGAATTTATGGCGCATAAAAGAAAAATCACATGCATTGATATAATCAACTAAATTGATCGAAGACGAAGAAAACATAAAATTCTCATTCAGATACTCGAGAGTAATGAACTAGGAGAGGTAAAAGGATTAGAATAAGTATTAAAAAAACTCATTCTAAAATTGAGTTCTATTCTAGTGGACACCACTGATCTAGTATAAGAATTTACTAAGAATATACATACATATGTATCTTCCCGAAAAACTTGAATATTAAAGTTATCACTTTTTAGATATAATTTTAAAATTCATATTCATAACTATAAGTACTTGTTCACATTATAAATTGTAAAATGTTAAAATTATATTGTGCATATATATATTACAATATATTATTAACGTCACGTTGACTTCTTATCTTACAAATACTTAGTAATCATATCAAACTAAAGTAAATTTTCTTGTGGACATTTCAAAATAAATTTAAAGTGGCCTTAAGTAAAGCAGCTTAGTGGGCAGTTTAGAATTGTAATCTCTTTAATCTCATTTAAGCTGCCTTCAATTGCTAATCATTTGTCAGTTCAATGTCCTTGCTTTGCTCTGGGCCCTGTCCACTTTGGGCCATTGCGACTATCCATCAGCACTTGGCAATCAAGTGCTCATCTCATTTGGGGCCGAATATTCAAATGAATATAAATGACTTAACGCCTTAAATACTAATAGCCAGCAAATTTTCTTATCACACGCACACACTTAAAGCATTTTTCAACATTTCTGTAGACACTTTTTATGTGATTTTCGGTCGGCAATTTGCGGACAGGCTGAAGAAAAAGCAGAAGACTTTTAACAAGACAATTTGTTAAGCAAAAGGAAAAGAAGAGGAGATATATCAAAGTGTAAGTGTGTGTGTGTGTATATTTGAATATGTGTGTGTGCTGTCCCCTCTCGGCCATCGCTGATAGATTAACTGTAACTGTGATGGATCATTTACTTAAATTATTAAAATTGCCTACTCAAATTTCACAGACAAACAGTTCTGCAACCCTCAAGCGTGTCTTGAATGATTGACTGACGGCCTGACTGACTGACTGACGGGGCAGATTGAATGCTCCAACTCATCATCGTGATGGACACAAAGCGGCAAATCTGTCAGTGAAATTCTTTTACAACAACTAGAAAAACAAATTCAAAGCACAAATAATACTTTAGATATTTTCCAAAAGTTTTTCTTCATTTTATCTTGTTTTTTATTAACTGATTTTAATGCATATTGATAATCTGGCTAGTTTCTGGCCAAATTTACCAAGCGTCTAAGAGGAAGTTCATATCGAACTGAGCTGCTTTTAATTCTTTGCTGTTTCTATAACAATCTTATCAAACAGGAAAATCCATTAAAAAGTTTGCCTGGTTTTTGGCCTCAAAAAAAAGGAGAAAATGGCGTTAACACTCTGGGCTTACATCGACCATATCGAGGTCACTTTGTGCTGCGATGCGTAAAAGTTTCTCTCTTTTTATAGATTTTTTGCTGGCCATGGCCATATTTAGACGCATTTAATGCTGACTTTTGCAATTTATGGCAGAATAATAAATATGTATTTTTTGGGTTTATTTTTTGTATATTTTGCATGCGACAAATAGAAATTTTTTATTTCAATAACGTAAATAAAGCTATTTGGTTTGGAAAATGGCACGAGGTCGCTATATCAGTTGCCTGCGGCGTTCGTCCTTCGTCCTGGCAATTGAAGGGTTAAAAGTGAGGTTGCAAATTGATTTTATGCCAAAAAGCAAAAAGCAACAAACAAAAACTGACGGAAACTCATCAGAGCGCAGAGGGAAAGAGGGAAAGAATTCACCTGAGGCTCACTTTCACTCTGATTTTGTTTATTGTGCATATCAAGAGTTGAGTTTATTTAGGTAAGAGTCAATAAAGTTATTGACATGCCTTTCGAATATTGTATAATATTCAGACTGAGACTCTGATTGAAGCCACTATAAAGTGTCAAAAATATGTTCACAAAAATGTTTTTCTGAATTTCCATTTGATGAGCAGAAAAATGTACATTTTCCTGTCTTTCTTCTTTTCAAATACTTGAAGAATTCTTGAATAGTTTAAGCATGAGATTGATTGAGTTGGGTTAAGGTGAAATTCACTTCAAACTATAAAGTTAAACTGTTCGCTTTCAATTTATTTCAACCCCGCACATGGGAAGAAACCTTGGCCCACAATCTGGCACCCAATTTACATTATAAATATTGAAAGAGCAGACCGAGTCCCTTTTCCTTTTCCTAAATGATTAATTATAAGGATTCAGTTTGAATTTAGTTTGGCCATCAATTGCGAGCAAGAAAGGCAAACACAAGCAGGACTGGGCAGAGACTGGACTAATCCTCAATCAATCTGTTGACCTTCAGGCACAGACCAAGGCGAGTGTAAGGAATGGTCAGCCATTACAAGATTTCTGCCATTAAGCTGCAATTAAAGAGCTCCAAATGAATTTATATACACAACCATAAATTAAACACACCACACACACACATTTTGACTTGGGGCCTAAATTTTACGAGCTTGGCAAGGCGCATTTGTAGTCTTCATTCATTTCATTTAAGTTAATTAGATTCAATAATTTTGAGGCCTAAAGCGAAAGCCTTAACCGAAATGGCTGCTGCGTGCCCAAAATGCCTAAATAGCTGCAACATAAATTGAGATTTATATGGGCGCTTAGGTGAGAGCTGTGTGTTTGCCCTTTCTCTTTGCTTTTTGGCCAGGCCAATTGAAATCTGCCAATTTCCTAGATTTTATGTGTGTACTAAAAATGAAAATTTAACGTGCCATAAAGGGACAAATTCATGTACTCGGAATGTTGTCTGATTCCTCCTCCATCCTCTTTTCCAATATGCTCCATATTCCTCTTCTATTTTTATTTATTTACTTATTTATTTTTCTCTTTTTGCTGAGCGGAAATCCAACAAGGGGCTGGCCAGGCAAAAAATTGCCCCATATTAAACGCTGCGGAAATTGTTTCATCAATTTGTTAATAAAACGGCAAAAGTACACACATCTAAAAAAGAGAGGGAGGAGGGGGAAAGAGAGACAAATGTTTGACTTAATAAAATAAATTGTATAAATTGAAGTCTGTCATTTTGAGATTCCCAGGCGTAACATTCGAGCTGCGCCCCCATCAGAGTCGAGTTGAGTTGAAGCTGCCAGACGAGGCACATAAAACATAACAAATTGCATGAAATTTACGTGGAGCGTTTGTGTGTTTGTTTTCCCCCTCAATTCTCCCACTTTTCCCCCATTCTCAGCCCTCATTGGGTGGGAATATTATCATGCATGACATTCGCTTCACATGTGTGAGAAGTACATCAAATTTGTTGCCTGCCCTTTTTGGCTGTAAGACAATCAGGCAACTCTGCTTTCTCTCTTTCTTCCTCTCTCTCTCTCTCTCTCTTGCCACATGACAAGCGTCTCGGCGACATCCTGTCAGCGCCTAAAGCAACATTTCACCATTTTTAGCTACAATCCATGCTTCTCGGCCAAAAAAATAAAAACAGCTGGAAGTGAAAATGTTGCCCGCAAATCTTTGTCTCAATGCTGACTCGAAGACTAAATCATTTCAGTTAACAAAGACAGCTCTTTTTAGTTGGCAACACACAACAATGAGTTAATCAACTGAATGAATGAAATATTTTACTATAACTATTATAGGGAAGTGTTTTATTATTTAGCTAAAAGTAGCTGAAATCTCATAGATTTCATATACATATTTATATTTATTTTTAATGCACAAAAATTAGCTTCCAACAAATTTATAGTTCTATTGTTGGCACATTACAAAGAATAGATTACAATACAATGCATGCATACACTGATAAAAAGGGCTGATTTCTTAAATCAATAATATTTAAATTAAATTTTATGTTCAATATTAAATTATTTTTGATTTTCGACTCATTTCATAAAAGAAAAATTCTCTGTTTTGAGGCAAAAATTATTATTTTTATAACATTTTTTATAAGTATACTACCGACAAAAAGATGTTTGACAACGATTGTAGAAGACACAAATTAATACGTTTTTGCACACATATTTATTTTCCTAAGTATTAACTATTTAGTTAAATTTCTATATGTCTGCTAAGTGATAAATTCACTTTACTCATTTATAAATCAAGTCTCCAGTTTTTAGCGGATGACATAAACTTGCCAGCTTAACATCTGATCAGAAAATAGAGTACTCCCAATTAAAATACACTAGATTTGGCTATTACTCTCTATTAGGAATCATTTGATAATTCTTTAAGTAAAAAATTTTATGAAAAAAAACAAAAATTAATTGTCAGACATCCTAGCATTAAAAGTCCCGAGACCAATTGAGAAGAATTTCACACTCGGTGCTTTTCAAAGGGTATTAAAGCGTTGGCTTTGAGCGAGAGCAAAAACTTATGGAGACAACAACAACAACAACAGGCGTAGGCAGTAAAAACAGAAACTGCGACTGAAACTGAAGCTGAAGCTGGAAATGAAAATGAAAATGGACTCGCAACGCTCACGTGCTGATAAAAATAATGGCAGAAAAATGACTACAAAAATAGCCAGGCAACAACAACAACAGCAACAAATATAAAGACAAGAACAACAACAATAAAGATAGATAGAGAGAAAGAGAGAGATAGACAGAAAGAGAGCTAACAATAGTCGAGGCCTGAGTTCTCAACACACGAGTTGGCAATTTAATACGAGACGCAGATAAATATAAACATACACGAAGGTGGAGAAGAGCTTAACAGTGAAGACGGAAGACGGGGTAAATGGAAGACAGGAAAAATGGAGAATGGGGAAAATGGAGGACGGGAAAATGATGGAAGATGAACTCAACTCGCTGGCACGCACATCGCAAAAATTTGTAGGCGGACAGTTTCCTCTCCCTACCCACCTCCCTCCCTCTTTTCCATCCCTTCGGGGAAGAGATTTAGCTCGTAGATCGAGCCGATATCAGTTGAATGACAAACACGTCGACCAAGTGAGTGCTGTTATTGTTGTTGCTGTTGTTACTGTTGTTGTTGATTATGTTGATGATGCATGTTGTAATGTTTAGGGTTATGTTCTCAGAATTGTCTCCTGTCTGTTTGTCTATCCTTCATTCCCTCCCTCTCTGGAAACCAGGCCGTGTCGAAACAATGCTTAGACATTAACATGAACCGTGCAACGAGCAAACTAAGCAAATGCAATTTGTCGCAATTGTAAAAGGGCCTCCATCTTCCTCCCCTCACCCCCTCACGCCCTCCTCAATGGCTGCCATCTTTGATATGTTTGACATGCCTGTTTGAGGGAGGATGGGGAAGGGGGAGAGCAGCTGCGGCATACAGCAAGTGCCACATCATTTGAAACGTTATTAATATTTATACAGCTCTTCAGTTACATTACGAGAATAGAGCATCCTATTAATGGATTCGTTCAATTTCACGCGGAAAGGGGTAAAATAGACAGATAGACAGATATAAATAGACAGATATGTAGTTAGATAGATAGATAATAATATATATCCAGAAAGATATGTTGATAGAGGTATAAATATATACATATAAATTGACAAACAATTGGAAAACTAGATAGTTAGATATATGGATAAGTAGAAATACAGATAAATATTATAGCCAGTATATTATTTATTTAAAACATAAACAATCGCTTCTTTCAATCGCCAAATACATAAAGTTATTCAGTCTTATGTTTATTTACAGAGTTCTCTGTACTCTGTATTTACAGTGTGTGTTATATATTTACAGTGTATGTTATATCGATCGAGATACAAATAGCCGATTATTAAATTTAATTACAATCTGAATCCCTATTTCTGCTTTAATATAGACTGACCGATAACTGTTTAGATAAACAAGCATTCAGATATATATTCAATTTAATATATAAATTAAATACAGTAAACTAACAGTAAAATATATATATTAGAATCAATAAAATGTTTAACAATAATGCAAAGCATAATTTTGCGAATTAAATTCATTGTGTTTAATTGACAGAATTAAATTGATTGGAAATAATTAAAAGTCAATACAAAGCAACGAATAAAAATTTCAATTGTTCATGAAATAATTCTTACTAAATTTGTTTAATAGATATTTAAATAAAAAAGAAAGCATGTAAATGTTATAACAATTTAATGCTCTTTGAATTGACGATAATAATATCCTTACAAAATCTCGTCTCTCATTGAAAGTGACAGCTTTGTTGAGATGTTCACATGCCTGTCATATGGTACTTTAGTTTTCCATTTTCCCCCAGTTTTCCATAAGTTATGCAGCAATTGAAAATTTCATTTGAGAATACATAGAAACTAAGATAATCTTCTCAAGAGAATTTCGCACTTTCTAAACATTTTGAGGCAAATAAATTTGGTGTGCTAATGAAAATAAAGAAAGAAAGAATTTTAATTGCAATTCTGGCAGGCAAAGCATGTTGGCTGAAAAGATTAAGCCAACTTTCACGAGTTAGCACCAAACTTTTGAGACAAATAAACAATTTAGTTGTTTGCTTTTTATACGCATATGCAACGCAAACAAAAACAATAAAGCATACAAATAATAATAATAATAATGAGAGTGATATAAAAAAAAGAAAATGAAACAAAGTTTCTCGATGTGGCGTGTGAAAGAAATAATCATAAATTTTCATTAAAATTAAATTAAAAAACTTATTTTTAGAGACGCGTAATAAACAAGTTAAAAGTCTAACCATAATTTGGTTTTTTGGGCAGCACGAAAGTAAACTGTAAACAAGAAGGCAGCTCCAGATCCAAGCCCGAGGACTTTATAAATTTATGCCACAACATATGTTGCTCTTGAACTTTATGAGCAGTCCCAGCCTCAAGTGCCAGAGGGAAACCTCTTTTAACCTCCCCTTTTTATCCCCTTCACTTTTGTTGTTGTTTACAGTTTATATACAAGTTATTTTTTGAGTAGCTTCCTCAATTGCGGCTCTGGCTTGGCAACATGGCTAAGAAGCACCAGTCTCAGCCAAGTTCTGCCGTTGCTAAGGGCCAGGGCCTATGCAGTTCTCGGTGGGTTAGGGGCGAAAAACGAAAAGAAAAACATCCCAGAGACGGCATAGTAAAAGTTTTCCTTTTACGCTCAATTACAATGCAAAAGTTTGACAGGAAAATAACCGCATGGCAAACTTGACTGAGTGTTTGAAAATGCTTCCCCCAACAAGAACTGCGAGTGATATGCAACCCTAGAATACCTACATATAAGCTATATATTTATAACTATAAGTAGATCATTTTAATAACTTGTGCCCCCAAATGTATGCAACGATTTTGTTATCAAATATTTAGGACAAAATTGGATAGGCAAAACAATTGTGCATGTTAAATATGTAATTGCAGACATTCGAGCATATCTGGATGATTAAATAAATCAAATTAAAGCTCAACGCCGCATAATCACAAAAGTAAATAAATATGCAAAATACGAATATACGAATATACGAATAGAGGCAGCTGCACATTGCATCGAATCATCGAATAAACATTGCAAAACCGTGCAAATATATATGTTTCGATATTTGTTTTAACAAATTGCTCAAAATCGCGAGGCGAACGGCAAACAAAAAACAAACAAATAAAAATAAAATAAATGTAAACACGAATTTATTGCATTTGAATTTGTCGCCATTTTATTGCCAGGACACGCAGGATAACGGGAACAACGGGAACAAAAGGACAACTGGGGACAGGGGACAGTCAGAGTTGGGACAAGTCGACAAACCGATCCGTAAACAAAACGTTTCGAGCGTGATGAGCGCGCGCATAAAACAATTACAATAAAAGTTGTTCTTTTGGTTCCACGCGTAATAAATGAAATGAAAACAAATATCAGCCCATAAAAAATTCAACTATGGATTAATTGGCAGAAAAAAAACGAGACAAATCAAAAAATGTGAACTTATTTTCCAGCGTTTTATTTGCGAAATATTTCAGCTTTAAATCTGTCGAATAAATACATGAATCGAGTTTCTATCATAACTCAAAAGATGGCATTTCCATCTTATTCATTTAGCGCATTAGTTAATGCAGAAAGAAATAACTATGCGCGGATTGCTTAAGATTACTATTTAATTAGGTTTCAATGTTTTTCAAGCGCTTCCTAGAGTTGAGTTAAGTTGGCTGCCGTTGAGAAACTAAGCCGTCCTAAAACCGTCGGTAAGAGTTGCCACTCGACGATAGGTGGTAAGCAGGGCTACCACATTCAAATCTTTATATTAAATTATGTTAAGCTTGAAGACCAGCTAACATCTACAAAACATATTTTACAAACTGTTCCTATGTTATGCTAATTAACAGAGCTGAGGGGCAAACTGTTAAAGCTCTGCTGACAACAGTTTAAAAAGGTGTGATCAACTGTCTTCCATGTTATGTTAATTAACAGGGCTGCCCTTATAAACAGATCGTGCTCATCTTCAATGTTATGTAAATTAACAGAGCTAAGCAGATAACTGTTAGCGTTCTGCAACTACATTTACAGATTATACATGAATCATTTTCTCAGTAAACAGATAATCCACCATAATTATGTTGTGTTAATTAACAGCGAAGAATAGCAGTATTTAACATTTCACAGCTTTGAAGACAAATAAGAGATGATTAGAAAAGGAAATGTGAAACGAAATGTTTTTTATTTAATTAAATGCAATGATTAGAAAAGGAAATTGTCTATTGCTGTCTACGAAAGGGTTCAACGTGTTAATGTAAATTTTTAAAACATCCCATTAAAAACTGGGATGCTATCAGCGAGATGCGAAAGCTTTTATTTAAACTTGGATTTCCCCAGGGCTTAACGGGCGTAAAAAATACTTTATAATTGGCCGAAAAAAGCAAAAGAAGTTGCAGCAAAAGCAATCCCTCTTGTTTAAGGACAGAAAGTCAAGCTAATATAATTTTGAAATTATGCATAATAAGCACACACATACACATACACACAGACAGACAGAGGGGGAGGGGTTATGGGGGTTGGGGCAATAACCGCCTCGTTTCATTATGAAATTTATCGTATTACGTTGATGAAATCATTTGAAGGTTGCTGCTGGCTGCGGTTCTGGTAATTTCCCCATTGGCTGACAGAGCCTTAGCTCTGTATCTTTGTAACTGTATCTGTAACCCACTATGTGTGTGTGTGTGTGTGTATGTTCCTTTTGCGGCATGACAGCGAGACATATTTGCTGCTGGAATTGTTTCATGTGGTGCGCGCAACAATTAGAGCAGCTGCGGGAGACGGAGATGGAGATATATGTATCTACCTCTCTCCTCCCCCCTTCTCCCCCTTTACCTTCTGCAGCCGATGCTTTTGTGTATTATGTATACAGCATATACATATATAATTACACATGAATTTCAATATCCTGCGGCTGCTGCCATTCTGTTTGTCTATTTGCTTAAGGCCGTCATTCGACATTCGACTTTGGCATTCAGCTTTGGCGTTGGCTTTATGACGCCATCAACTCCCATATTCGATGTGACTTTAAAACTTTAATGGATTTGTACGTTTCTATTTATATTTGTATTGGCATTTGCTTTCAATTTCTTCTTCTTGTTTCACGCTAACAACCCAAAGAATTCAATCTCAATCTCAAACCCGAAGCCATAGTCAATCCTTTCCTTTCTTTCCTTGAGTTAAGAGTCTGCGAGTAATTTGGCAAAAGTTTTAATGTACTCGCAGTTTTGTGGCTGTATTTGTATTTGCTTTTGTCTGCGAGTGGGCGTGGCAGCTGCTGCCTTTGCCTTGTAATTGAGTGTAAGCGCTAATTGGAATTTTGATGAAGTTCGGCGTGAATTTTGCAACATTCAGTGAAGAAGGAAGGCGGAAGGGATGGGAAGGGCGGGGCGGGGCGGGGGCAGAAATGTGCAATTATGTAACTAGCAGTTGAAAATGTTTCGAATTTCATGTGGTCGCTAATTGTGTGACTGTATGTGTGTGTGTGTGTGTGTAAGCCTTGTCTTGTAGGCACTCAAGTTGGTTAACAAGTATACGCAATGATGTACAGTCCTTGAAGCAACCACAAATGTTGAATTGAACTTGCTTCTTCTTCTTCTTTCGAAAAACTTTGATATAAAAGATGTTCTTTTATCTATTATTGAAAACTTTCAGTGTGTCTTCCTTTAAAAGAGAAATAGCAAAGCAGAGCATTGGCAAAGGAAATCGAAGACAAAGCCGAAAGCAGAATAAAGTTTAGAGAGCAAACATTCACATATATTTTTAACTAGTTCATACTCATTGAAATGATATATTCATAAGATCAAATATTGCAATTTTTGATAAGGAAATGAGAAAAACTTAGATAACATATACAAGTATATTAATTAAGTTTCTCTAAGTAAGAAACTACTTAATGGAAAGTATCTATGAGTTAATAAGTAAAAGACAACAACAAAATAGATAAAAGATCGAACAAATTTAAATCAAGTTTTACTCAATTATTTACACATCTACAACAACATCATTCTGATTGATTAACTAATTCTCGTCCATTAACAAATGCCCTGATTATGGCACTTGTTTCCATTTTTTAACCTATCAACATTTGAGAATTTCCCAGTTCTCTGAAAGCAATCTGCCAATGGGTTGCCAACTCTCCATGTCAGGGTTGTCAGCTCTCTTGTAGCACTTATATGATTGCGCGGCCGTGTCCAATCAAATTACAACTAGAAATCTACACAAAAGGCAAAAAATCAACTCAACTTTTTCCTGACGGCCAACTGCGGCAATTTGTCTAATTTCCTGCAGAAAAATGCAAACAAACATGCATAAACAACAACAACAGCAACAACAACAAAAAGAAGAACAACGATAATAACAACAACAACAACAACAACAATAGAGGCAACTTTTGAGGCATCTAGTCGAATGGACATATGCATATTGCAATGGCAAAAACTTTTAGTAAACCAATTTTTTGTAGCTCAACTTTTGCCGGGCTTTATGTTGATGGACTGTCGAGAAAAAGAGATAAAATGAGGAGAGAGGGAGATAGAGAGAGAGGGCTGTACGCTTTTAAATGCAGCTCCCTTTCTAAGCTACATATATATGTATGTGTATGTATATGAACTCTTCTTCCAGTCGTTGCTTTTTCCTTTAGAAAATGAAAACATTTGCGGGCTTCAACTTGAAATTGTTGTTGTTAATGTTGTTGTTGTTGTTGCAGCTGTTGACAAAGCATAAAGTGCTGGCGAACTGCATTGGAGAACAGATGAGAGGAGAGCAGGGGGAGGCAAAGGTTGCCAGGTGGGTCCACTGTTTACATAGACCTCCGGCAACTCCTGGCTGCCGTATGAGGACGAGTTCCAGAGCTCCTGAAAACATGAAAGCCTGCCAGGGCTGAGTTTTTATTATGTCACACAAGTGCTTCCTATGACACACAACTTCCTGGTTGAGCTTGAGTAAAAAATATTAAAAAAATAACAAGCAAGATTGCTGTAGACGAGTGGTGGACTATAAGACACCCGGTATTTATTTTAAATATGTTTAAAATATAACAACAAAATTTATCACTTGTAAATGGTTTTTGATGATCTTAAATATACTTATGTTTATTGCATCTGCAAATCTGAATATGTTTTTAAACAATTATTTAAATATAAATAATACAATAAATTTGAGCTTTACAGAGTATGTTTAAAATAATATTTTTTAAAAGATATTGTGTATAAGACATTTGTATAACAAATTTTGTTGCTCAAGTTAAAAAAAATTTAATAAATTTCAATTAAATTTCAGATTTAATTAAATTATATTCATATGAATTCAATTAAAATTAATTGACACACTTGATTCAAATCATTT
Organism: Drosophila subquinaria; assembly: GCA_037043405.1. Taxonomy (NCBI): domain Eukaryota; kingdom Metazoa; phylum Arthropoda; class Insecta; order Diptera; family Drosophilidae; genus Drosophila; species Drosophila subquinaria. The sequence goes on from JBAMBL010003007.1 coordinate 579,226, forward strand.
GATTAAAAATACATCTTAAACATCGTTGCTTTATCAATTCAAATATTTTATTTTATGTTTTAATTTTAAGGCTAGGCTTTAATTTAATACTATATTTTTTTAAATTTATTTAAGTATTTATTTTAGTTTAATGATAATTGCCATTAATTTCCCCAACGGTGTGTCCATAGTTTTTGCTGTATAATGTATAAATAAAACCCTAATATTCAGCTAGTGACGGGTATAACATCATTGAAAGCCAACAAAAACAACAACAAGGCCAAAGCATTCATATCAAAGCAACTCTCACAGAATGTGTGTGTGTGTGTGTGTGTGTGTGTGTTGCGTGTTGCGTGTGTATGTGTCCAAGTCGCTGCACTTGAGCAACTGTCAAGTAATAAGAGTCCATTATAAATGCCACGCCCATACGCCCACTGTTTGTGGGTTTATTTGTGTATAATGTTGACTTGGACAAACTAGTTGCAACTGCTTTGTCTTTGCAGCTTAAAGGGATATGCCTGTTAAAGGAATGAGCTGATGATACCCTGTAATAATGTTTGGTTGTGTCGATTAGCTGTCAGTATGTTTCAAAATCAATCAGAGACTAAAGAAATCTGAATTAACAATCCTGATTACTTGTTAAAGGGTATCTGGTAGTCGAGTATGCTCCATTTTACCTCTATTACTGTATTGTTTTCAAATTATACGTATCTCTCTGTGCATATCAAATAAATTCGTTTGTTATTAAATCAAATTACTGGCGCAAATATTTGGATAATTGTTTTGCCTTAGGGAAAATACTGCGCCTATAGATTGTTCGACTAGCAGATACCCTATGTCAAATGAAATATATAAAATGCATTTTTAATCGAATTTCGTGGAATGCAGTCTATGATATGTACCCAGCGTATAGTTTTAGTGACTTACAGGGTATAAAAGCACGCAAAGTTCGCTTTTCAATTAGCGCAAATGAATTTCTGGGCATTACCAACAGGGCCAACAATCATGTTTGCCTTTTATCTGCGAGTTTGAAAACTGCAAGTGCCGACAAAATTGTGGAAAACTTTGAGGGTGCATTTTCATTATACATATTTCATCATTGTTTCAATTTCCCTAACCTCTCTACTTTCCCCTTCGAATTGAAATGTCTTCTTTTTTCTATTTGGATTCCGAGGGCGAATTTGAAAGGATCTCTTGAATTTGTGATGAAAAAAGCCGCCGTCTGACATTTCTTTGATAGCGGCCTACTTTGCCTGCTTTCTCTCTCTCTCTCTCTCTCTCTCTCTCTGTCACTTTCTCCTTCTCTATCTAACAGCAAACAATCAACTATTGGCGCCAAAAACTCATTGCCCAGAGCAGCCATCACGGCAATTAAGACTTGCATCATGCGTTTTCCTGTGCTGCCTACTTTCCTTCCTTTTTCACTCCTTTTTCCACACTCCCTTTTGCACTCCCACTTCCACTCCCACTTCCACTCACATTGCCAGCGCCATTCGCCGTGATGCTTTCGACTTCACTGGCGTTTTTCATTTGGCAATTTGCATAGTTCAAGGGCTTCTCGACGGGGCCCCTAACTCTGATTCTGTTTATCACGCGTTGCCATTGGCGGTTGCCAACAGCCTATGACCCTCGCCAGCCTTTGACCCCTCACAAGAAACAGAAAAAAAGATAGAAAAAAGCAGCTGGCAACAGTTTCCATTCCATTCGCGGCCAACGAAATGAAATTGTTGCTTCCCTTCAAAATATGCATGGAACAAAATTTGATTATCTTTCATATATGAAAGAGCTGCTGTGAGTGTTCCTTTCTTTGAATACCCGGTACTCGTAAGAATGAAAGGGTAGTTTCAGAAAGGCAGATTTGTTTTACTTACAGTTATACCAATTAACTAAATATAAGACAAAGTGAAAATTGTTTTACTAATACCACAGAAAAGGATGTTGTCGACTGAACATTTTACATTAATATAGATTACCTGGTGTCTCTTAGTCGGCAACTCGTCTAACTTTCTAACTTGTTACATTTCGGTTTTCTCTCTTCTGTTAGAATTGGGTAGGGTAAGGGACCAAGTTATATTTTTTGGTAACAAGCCCTCGCAATGCGCCAAATGTTCAGATCTCTAGCCTAGTTTAGATTAGGATTGCTGCAATTGCCAACAGTCTGTGCCGGTTCCATGTTGGATTGCCAAATATGCAATTTTTGTTAGCGAATTAAAGGTATGCCAAGTTATGGCTGAAAGCTCTCTTTGAGCGAGAATGAAATAAGTATTTAAATAGACAGAGTAAAAAGAATGGCGAGATAGAGCGAAAGAGAAAGTGAAAGGGAAGAATTAGAGATAAATAAAGACCTTGAATAGACTAGACTAGACTAAAAATAGACTAAATAAATCAGGTACATATTAATGTTAACAAAAATATCATTGTTAATAATTTTAGAGCAATTTTAAAACAATGTATGGAGATTAATTGGTCATTAAAATAACATTCACTATTGTGAAAATAAATTATTTTATTCTTAAATCAAATAAGTTTATTTGAATTTTGTAAAACCAATAATTTGATTAACAGTTAATAAAGTTATATTTGGCGTGATTTGCATTGCAATTAAAAGAACCCCTCGCATTGATTTCTCTTAGGCCATCTCAGCTCGACCCGCAACAACTTGTGGGCCATAAAAGTTTCCCCTTTGCCGTCTGCAGCCCCAAAATAAACACAAAGCGATGCCGCGCTGCCTTCGCTAACCAGAATGAGTTTCCCCCTCAGTCCCCCTTCAGTTCACCCCTCTCGACTCAGCTACAGCTTGTGCCGCATTTACCGCAAAGTAAGCGCAGGTTGTCAGCAAGGCCAAAAATGCAAGTAACCTGCCCACGACACGGACAACAGAGGAATGTGCAAGGAGAGAGAGAGAATGGAGGGTAGGGAGAGAGGGGAGAAGAGCTGCACACAGCTTCAAGTGTTGCCTGTGTTGCCTGGTAAATCCCTTCAATGATTAATGCAATTTCACGCGCCACTTAACGTTATCCTTGCAAGGACATTATACTTAATTGCAGCGTCAGTTTGAATTTAACCGAGATTCGCCGTCGCCGTCGCCTATTTTTTGTTAACTGCAATCACCTGCAATGTGTGGGAGGGAGGGGAAGGAGAATGGTGGTTGTGTTTTTTTGCCAGGATATGCTGGCGGTGGTGGCGGTGGCTCAACAACCGTGTCGAGTCGCCGTGTGAATTTATGAAAGAGATTTGCATGCTTGCGGCCATTTAAAGTTAAAAAGCACACGATTTCACGTGCACACACATCATTTGCTGCTGCCCAGGACAAGGGCAGATTCTGTAGTCGACTCGACCAGCAATTGTTGTTGCTAGAAGAAGGAGGAAACGAAAGAGGAGAAGGAGGACAAGGAGCTGCCTTTGCCTTTCATTTTTTTGTGGTCGTTGTTGGCATCCGTGAAAATGGGTTAATTGCATAATTTGCGATTTTCATGTGCACCTACCTACCTACCAACCTACCTACCTACCTACCTACCTACCTACCTACACATGGCATGTGTGGGCGTGTGTCTGCCAAAAGTTGGGCGTGGCCCTTGTGGCACTTTAAGCTGTCATTAACGGCAACTTTCTGCAGCAAATGATTCAATCAGTTAACTTGGTTGCCAAAATTGGGCTTACAACGCTTCAGTTAACGCTGTTAAAGTTAACTGCAAAACTTACTCAACAACAATCCTGAATATTTATAATTTCATTTATGTTTAATGCATTTTCCTGTCGATCAGGTGGAATAGCGGAGAATTCACAAGGCTTACCTAGAAAATAAATGAGAGAAAGTTATGCAATTAGTTAAAGTTAAGCAAAGCTGATTAACTTAAATGAACTGGGGCAGATAATACCCTATAAATAGACAGGATATTTGTAGCCCAATTAAAGTAATTGCATTTTTATACAATGCAACATTTTTGATTGCATTTTATTTACTTTTTAGAAAACATGTTGTGCATTTCAAAACACTTTAAGTATTGCTGTTCAACTCATGTTAACATTATCCATTTGGGCTAAAATCATTGGACAAATAGAAAATGTTGTTTTTTTTTGTACAAAATGCAATAAATGGCATAAATGGAAAATTCATCAACTTTAAAATAGCAAAAAACACAGCTGGAAAATGAAAATTACCTAAAGAGCAAAAATTCCTTGAGATTCAAAGTAAACAAAGACAAAGACAAGCAGAGGGAGAAATAGAGAGAGTGATTGAGAGAGTGACAGACAGAGACAGATTGCAAGCGATATAAAAACGTTATCTGCATAGATTTATATCTGTATCTGTGTATCTATGTATCTGTGTAAATATATCTGTTTGCATTGCGAAATGTAAAAGGATAAACTTGAAAATCGTAATGAACGTCGTCTCTCAATGTTGTCTGTTGGTTGCGCTTCAAAAGCAATCGAATAAAGTTGCAATCAAACGACAAACTGCAGCTCACTTTCCATCTTGCCATCTTTCCAAACACAGGTCAGAAATTTAGCTCAATGTTTTGTTTTTGGAGTCAACGTCACTTTGTTCTCAATTACTTCTAAAATACCCTGTTGGCAAGCAGAGCAAATGGGCATATAGGCTAATGAAATAAGTTAAACAGTTTTGTCGTTTTATTTTCAATTATTTGGTAACAGGATATGTGCTGGTCGTTCAGTTTTCTTGCTTGCAGCTTAAGCTTATTGTAGACTGCCATTTTATGAACTCAAGGCAAGGACACGCATACCAATACACACATATACACATGCATATATCTACACACACACTCCTTTTCCTGGTCAAGTCTTTTGGTTCAAAATGACTTTTGCCTTTTTGCGGTCTGTTTTGCTGGTCAAAAGGCAACAACAACAACAATAACACGAGTAATAACAACAACAACAACAAATTGAACATGAACACGAACACAAAAACAAGTTTATCTAAATTGCTGGAAAAAGCTGCAGCTCAATATAAGAGAAGCCAGGAATACTTTAAGTTGTGGTTGAACTTCTCCTGCTCCTCCTTCTCTCTACTCTCTAACCTTTCCCTATCCCTATCCCCATCCCTTTCCCTTACCCCTCTCTTTTCCAACAATTCAAGCATCTTGTATCCCATCGCTTGTATTTACTTTTTCAATGTTTTTTACTTATTTTGTATCTGTAACATGCAGCTGAAAGTTGATTTGGGTCAATGCTGTTTGTTTTTACAGTTCAGTTCAAGTTGATTTTGTTGTTGTTGTTGTTGTTTCGTCCTTTGCGATACGCTCATCGAAATAACCTAAAACTAATTGGTTTGTTAATTAAAAACGTTATTTTCTTTAGAATTTATTTGGCATGTTTCTGTACTTTTGAAAACAGCAAAAAACCTTATCTAAACTTCTGTTGATTTTTCATCTCGGTCACAAAGGACAAAAAAGGAACAAAAAAAAATGAAAGCCTGACCAAGATACAGATGACACTTGGTCCTGGTCTAGGACAAGAAGAAGAAGAACAAGAAGCCACAAAGCATTCGGTGTTCATTTTGATTAAGTTTTGTGGTCTCTGAACTCTGAATGTTTTGCAATCAAAGTTTTTAATCGATTTCTCAAGTCAAAGTCGAAGTGCAAACTGCGTTTCATATTCAAATATGAGACACCAAGACTAAGAGATGAGATATTTATCTATGTAGCAGCGAAACACAAAGTTAACAAAATGTTTTACTGCCTTACACTGAAAAATTTAAATAAAAGCATATTCGAACTGTCACAGTTGAGAACGTAAGGAGAGCAAGGCATTGCTGTGTATGATAAAAGTCTAGCGGTGTATGGTCTCTCCTCATTTAACGCAGCTCAGCGACTGCCATTCAAAAGCATCAGCCGATCAGATGCTTCGTGAGAGAATAAAAGGCCAGCCGAACACACACATCGCGAGAGCACAAGCCGAACGAGCGTGCTATTTATAGAACACACGTATTCTCTCTTTTTATACATGTGTCGAGTCGACACTGTCGACTGCGACGCCGGCAGAATTATGAGTGCCTATTGAATGGGATGGGCTTTTGGCATTTAGGACACCACTGATTTAGAGTTATATTTCTATGATCTTCGTATCTGAGATAGAAGCTAGATTAGCCTAATTAACAGTGGAAACAGAAGAAGCTTATACCTTTAACTCTTACATATTTAATCTCACACAACACGAGTGTCACGTGCCAATGACAGACAATGCGAGACTTGGGCAAACATCAGCTCAAGAATTCATGCATGTGACATGACACAAGAGAGTATAGGGGAGAGAGGGTAGAAAAGAGGTGAGAGAGAGGACAGACAAACCCAACCTGGCCAATTTGAATAGATGAGATTAGCAGAAGCACAAGCAGCAACAAAACCCATTTCCAAACCCAATCCCGAATCCCAATTCTCTGTCTCACTTTGTGGCATTGTCTGGCATTCACAAATGTTTTGTTTGTCTGCCAAGAAGGGGGAAGGAGTTGGGCAAAAGGTGGGAGATGCCATGACGGTGCCAAAAATAACTGTTAATTCAAATGCAAAGCAAAGGTAACGTGCCAATGGACCAATGGACACGACATCCAAATGTCAATGCAAACAAAGCCGAAAGCAGTTCAAGGAGAGAATGAATAGGAGTTGGAAATGGAAATGGAGCTGGAGGTTGATCCTGGAGCAGCTCTAACGGTTGTGCATGCTCCTTGATTAGATATTGTTGCCAATGCCATAACATTCTTCGACTCCAACTACAGCTGCATCTCCAGCTCAACTATCTCTGTGTGTATGTGTATCTACATTTGTATCTGTGTCTGTTTGGCATTTTGCTGCTTTTGTTGCCTTCAGTTTTGGCCTGAAACGTGCTGCCATTAGAGTGCCACTACAATATGCCATTTGCCATTGAGTTTTCATCGACAGGAGCTTCAAACTATTTCAGATGCTTGCAACCCATTTGCATATTTGTTTGCCATCCATAAAAGTGTGGAGGACTTCAAACTTCAAGGTTTATCCAGTTTAATAACAATGCAAATTGACATGTGAACATGCAGCAATTATGCAATATTTTTTTGAAGAGGACCATTCGAAATTAAAGTTGCAATAAATTCAAAGTCTTATTAAATTGTGCGTCAACTTGTCGAACAGCCCTCGCATTGCCCACATAAAGTAAATAATAAATTGACAACTGCAATTTGTGACTCGTATTCTGTGTAACTGTGAAACGGTTTCGACATCAGCAAATGTCTATATAAATTGCACTTGATTGGCCTGATTCAGTTTATCGGTCAATGGCATAAATTAAAATCGTGCTCAAATCCATTTCCATTTCCATCACTCATACGCAATGTATGCCCATGCGAGCACTGAACTGACTGCCAATATTGTATTTTGAATACATACAATATAATTTTTAATCTACATTTAAATTTGTTGCAATTGTATTCCATTTGTAGAAACCATTAAATTTACATTCACATTTATTAGTTTTCCCATTTCCCAATGCCAAATATACTCGAGACCTGGTCGACATTCCGACCGGAAGCTAAGAACATGTCTAAGCGGCTTTTCATGTCTTAAGTTGAGGCAATAAGGTCGCTTTGCCTCAAGTTCGGCTACTTTGTGGCTAATAATGACCTGAAGCTTACAAGTGAGAGGATATTTTGGTAATAGCTTGGATTCTAAACGAAAATTTGTGAAAATGTTAAGATTTAATATCAAACATTTAAAGCTGATTCTTAATTCTTACTCAGCTTCACTTGTTCCAATTATTTATTTGATTGCACAGGAGATAAATTTGAAGTCACTAAACAAAACTGGACTCTATTAAGCACTCACTTAAGAAGAATAAATGAATAAAAATGAATTATGTGAATATAGATTTCAGTTCATCTCAGTTTACAATTGCAAAAAAATTATGTAGAAAACAATAAAGCTGTCATTTTTTTCACAACAAAATGTACACACTTTTTCGCCTTTTTAACACAGTTTTTTATCAATAAAACTATAAAATTATTTAAGCTTTGCTGCTGATTTTATATATGTAAAAATACATTGCAAAAATCCAATTTAACAGATATATTCAAATGTATATATTGAAAAAGGATTACCTTAAGCTGGTCTTTAAAAAACGAAAGCGTAAGCATATTAAACAAACTTGCCCGCAATACAAAATTTTTAAATTTATTTCACTCTTTTTTGCATAAGTTTTAATAAAACTTTTTTGCAAGTTTTATTTATTTATTTTAATTTTTAAATCAATAAAATCACTAACTTAATTAATTATAAGAATATCTTATTGTTAATATTCATAGCAGATTCTCTTAAATTTGTTAGGCACTTTTAAGCGCATAAAGTGTAGTTCTTTAAAGCACTTAAGACCTTGGCCATTCTGTTAGCTTGGCCAAAATAAATAAATTAGCCAATTAGTTCAATAAACAACAACCAATTGTCTGTCGACAGTTGTCAGTTCTCAGTGTTCAGTTGCCAGTTGATATTTGCCATGGCCAGAAAGGTCCCTACGCTGCTCTCTGTGGCGGCTAATAAAAGTTAATCAAAATGCATGGCCGATGACAGGGCTAAAAGCGGAGTTAAGTGCTTGACGCAGAGACGCAGAGCGGCTTAAACCCGAACTGACCCGGCCAAGAGAGAGAGAGAGAGGGAAGCCAACAGACGGCGCATAACTAACTAATTAATATTAATGCGCAGCGAATGCTAATTACCAACACATGCACACTCACACACTCACACACACACACACACAGACACCCACTTACATATGATAAACAAATGAGAAAACAGTGGGGTGTGCCCGACTTTGGCAGACCCTGTGCCCAGCTCAAAGTTATCTTGGCAATTTTTAAATATATATTATTAATTATTTAAAATTTTACTTAATTTAATTGAAGTAAAACTAAATTAAAATTCATTAATTTACACACAGAAGCAGAATGCTAGATGGCGCTAGTGTTTCTTTCTTGAGGCGGCCCAGTGGCGGGCTCTAACGACATAATGCGGAAGCTGCCAGAGTGCAAGACAACGATATACAACACTGGGAGAGCTAAAATATATCGATCTCAATTGACAATCAACAATCGAAATGCGACGAGCATATTTTGTAACGTTTGTAAGCTTTCTGAACATTAAATAAATTATATTATTTTATATAATAAATTATATATTGTACAATATATAAAACAAAGTGGTTATAAGTAATAATGTTCTCTTATATGCGCTGTGGAGAGCAATTTTTATTATTATTTTCTGTGTTAAGTATCTTATCTCAATGCATTTTTCGTTCTTTATATTTTCTCGATAATTTCAATTGTATTGAACTATAAAAAACTGTTGAAAAATCAAAAGTTCTGCGAATCTTTAATATAAACTGTTACCAAATCGGATATAGCAAGCATTTATGAGGTTGCAGCCTGCTATAATATCCTATTATATCAAATTATCATGAATGCAGGGTATAAAGAAAAAAAAAACAAATTGAGGCGGCAAAGTATTTTGCACACAATCACATGAAACGTGCGCACAAGAAAAGCTCAGCACATGCAACAACAACATCAGCAACAACAACAACAGCAACAAGGACGAACCAGGACGAGACCAAAATGGAAAAAGTTTTAAGCGCCGCCTGCATTGAAATGCAAGCAAATTGAAATGAGCCGCCTATCGAGGGTGGGATGAAAGGGAGGGGGGATGGAGTGGCAATAGCCGTCGACACGTGTTGGCCATTTCAAAATGCAAACGCCAAAGAGAGTGATAGAGACAGAGACAGAAAAGAGAGTTCATCACAGGATTCAGATTCCGCTGGCATATCCGCCGTTTGGCCAATTCCGTAGGCGCTTATTTGCTTATTCATAAGCAAACATTAACTTAATTTCCATGTGTATATCAGTGTGTGTGTGTGTCTGCCTGTCAGTGTAAATGTATCTCTGTGTGAGTGTGAGAGTGTTTGGTTTATAAAAAGCATTCCCGAAATGTGATTATCAGAGAGGGAGGGAGGAAGGGGGCAGTCCAATGAGAATGGCCAACTGGCAGCAGCTGCTTAATAAAGTGCCTTGCATATGTGTATGTGTGTCTGTATTTGTTTATAAATATTAACATTTGTGTGTGTGTTTGATTATGTGTTTGTTGGTGTCTGCCATCAAAATACATAAAACAAAAACAGGCAGCGAACGGCAAAAATTGCACAAACAACTTCATAAAAAATGTTTTGTTAGCTGCTGCAGATGAAATAGCAGTGAGAGAGTGCTCGACTAGCAGATACCCTGTACACAAAATAAATAAAATCATTTTCTTGAATATAATTTTAATTTTAAATGAGGAAACAATTTATAACAATTAGTACTGTCCGTTTGAAAAGTTGGAAAAGTGAAAATTGTTGGTTAAACATAACATTTTTAAAATTAATATAATTTTAATGCAGAATAAAATAGGAGGCTAAAATATAATAAATTCTTTAATTGACATTTCGAAAGGTAATTGGTAATTGGATTTGACAAAGATATGACAGTTTGAAATTATTGAAAAAGTGTCAAAGGTATGGAAAAGTGGAAATTTTTGGAAAAAATCAATATTTTCCAATTGAGTTAAAGGTTGCTGCAGAATCAAATAAGAAGTCGAACAACGATAAAATTGACATTCAACAACAAAATCGATTCAATTTTTTCAAAGCTCTGACAGTTTAAAATAATCAAATTAAAGGACATGAAAATTAGATTCGCGAAAATCGAGCAGTCGCTTTTTCAATTTTTCAACTTTTAGACTTGTTTATATTTAGGTAATAGTATATGTTAATTAAGTTTCTATGGTGAATATCTTAAGCTATTAATCAAATAAAAGAATGTATGCAGACCTTGGTAAATATGAAAAGATGGCGAGCAAAACTGAAGCTATTATATCGAGAGAGATAGCTTATATAAATAGAAAGAGATGGCTGCTTATCTATAGAACTCGCATATGGACTCGTGTAGATCTTAATAAAGTAGCAAACACGCAGTTTGCAACTCTTGCCATCATCATTCAGCACATCCAACATCGCAATTGGCAATTGCGGGAGGACATGCAAAGTAGCAGCCGCTGTAACAAGAGCAACATCAACAACATCGCGTGCAGCGGCAACAACAACAACAGCAACAACAATAAGAAGAAGGGGCAAGTGGAAAGTGGCAGCAATGCGTCAGTCAAGCAAATAAACAACATCAACAGAAAAATGGAAAACAAAATTTGCTGAGCAAACAGACACAACAACAACAGCAACAATGACAACAACATCGGACGTAACTTTGTTTCTCTATATAAATTTATAAACGAAGCTCATGCAACGTTCGTTCTACGCTGTGTGTGCAGCACGTATATGAGTGTGTGTGTGTCTCTCTCTGTGTGTATGTGTGTGTGTTTAAGGATAAAGCACAAAGTTTACATTCACTCACACGCCGCGCTGCACATTGAGGCCATTTTGTTAATATTTAATATCAAATAAAGGCCGATGCGGCGTAAAATGGTGGGCAAAAAAAAAAAACAGAAGAACAGAACGGAATTGAAACTGAAAACGAGAAAAAACAAGCGAGAAAGACCATTGTCGAGTTCCTGACTATATGATACCCGTTACGTATATAAATCTTTACAAAATATTTTGTATTGCATACTTTTAGGCACGTGAATTGCTTAAAAACTTGAATCAGCCATTCCCACCTTTCTATTTTTCCGATCTTGTTGCGATTTAATAGAATTCTAGCTATTATTAGTAGTTGTGTATTTATTATCAAAAGTGAACGTAATATATTGATGCTGATCAAGAAAATATATACTTAATAGGGCCGGAGATGCTTCATTTCAACGAATACAATATGCCCTTTTACTTATTTCTTAAGTAACGGGCATCAAAATGGCAATGGGAAATGGGAAATGGATGACCTACAAACTGGCCTACAAGTTGAGTGAGTGAGTTTTGAATAAGACTCAGTGTCGAGTTGCCTCTGCAGGTCATAAACGAATCCATCAAAAACTGACCGCAGAGAGAGAGAGAGAGAGAAGAGAGAGAGAGAAGCGAACTTAGAGAGAGTTGTAGATAGATATAGAGTTATCAGCTAGAACCTCATGTGGTGCCTGAGAAATGGACAGCACTTACGAGCTGTTGTTGTTGTTGTCATTTCTATCGTTGTTGTTATTGTTGTTGTTTTGGCTGCTGTCGAAGAGAGATGCGTGCAGATGGCCGGGAACGTGCCTTAAACTCTGTCCATTTATTTTGGCTTCTTCTGCTAGGTTAATACCCAATTACTGTGCAAATTACTTCAAGTTTTTCGCAAAACTTTTCCATGTTACCCATGGACAACGTCATTTTTGTGGGACGTGTGTGTGTGTGTGTGTGTGAATGCCATTAAAGTTTTGCATGTGCCTCAAGTTGGAACGTGTCCTCTTACACACACAGCCACACACACTTTCACACCCACACACGCCATTTAAAGCTTTTTAATAAACGTCATAATTTGCTTAAAGTTTTCAAATAACCAGGTGCTGAAAATTGCCCCAAGTTGAGTTTTCAGCTTGTCTCTTTATATATACATATAAGTTTGTGCGTGTGTGTGTGTGTTTGAGGGTGTGCCTAAACTGCTAAACAATTTTCGAAATTATCTTGATAGTTTTGTCGCATTTAAGTAACATGGAAATGCGAAAATTGCATTGCGTGGTCACAAAATTTTCTCAATTTGGCGTGAAAGTGTCAAATGGGACGATACGGAAATGTTTTATTTCAGCAGGAAACTATCATCATAAATACTTGTTAGGCAGCAGGCGGGATAAGGATGACCAGAAAATTTAAAGGACATACTATGCTTGCAATGCTTAAAATGAATATTTTTAAATATTCGCTAGATCTCTTTACTTAAAGTTCTACTTAAAATGCAGCCTAAGGCGAAGGAAGTAAATTATTAAATCAAAACAATTTAAAATACGATTTATAACATATTATTTCAAATGTAAAATATTTGCTGATTTTTGACAAATTATTCTACATCCAATATTTTTTATATTTAAAATACAAATAAAATCGTTTAGCCAACATTACAAATCACAATTTTGGTTAATTTTAGCATGCACTTTTTACAAAAATAATGAGACGTCAAACTTAATATGATAAGGAATTGGTAAAACGTTAAAAATCGAGATTCTAAATTATAGATTTGTGAAAAACCAAGGATAAATGAAAAAAATAAATATTTAAACGATCTTAATAAAATTGAAATGCCAAATGAATTTATGGGACAAATCACAATCAAAATGACACTCCGCTTGAAAATCTGTTCAGTTTTGGCAAAGTCATAAAACTTTGGATGCATCAGTACATAAATGTGTCTATCTCGTCATAGATTTGCCTGCCATCACACTTGAGACTCATATAACAAATATCTTTTACAAAGCACGTTTTAATTTTTTGCTTTTTTTTTGTGAAACAAAAGAAAGGAAAAACAGAAGTGCACATTTGGGACAAATACTCGTATGCATGACTACTGAACAGCATATGTGATGGAGGAAGGGGCAAGGGATGGGAAGAGGGTGTAGATGGCAGCAGCTGCTGGGAAAGCAAGCTGCCCTGGGGCACAACAAACTGAAACTGAAACAAAATCAAAAGCGACTGCGCTGACATTCAATGGCAGCGAAATGCAAAACAGCGGACGGAGATTACAGTGAGCGCCCAAAGGAGTGCACAAAAGTTTTTACTTTGACATATCACACACACACACACGCACACTTGGATAAACAACAAAACAAAATAGTTGAGAGCAAAAGGCAAAGCCAAAGCGAAAGCCTCAGCCAGGCGCTTTTTACTTTGACCGCCGCTGGGCACTCGAAATGTATATGAAAGAAGGGGAATCCCCCAAGTCTGCACACACATACATATATATCCAATCTATGTCTGTGTGCGTGTGCAAGTGTTGTTATTCGTTCGCTTTTTAGCTACAAAAAATGGTTGCAAACGCACAACTAAACACATGCGACAGAGTGTAAGACAGAGAGAGCGATTCAACCAGTAAATGGGTGTGAAAGAGAGATGCAGAGAGAGAGTCTCTTAGCATACACATTTCACTTGCTTTTTTCTCGCTCAATGGTGCAGTATTTTCTTTTTCGTTTGAAAGCCAAATTCCCCGTCTAAAAATCAACATCAATGCACACACACAACAACACAACAAACGCTCCCCAAGTCAAATCAGTAAAAGCGCAATTTCCTTTTTGGTTCCAACTACGATTTTGACTTCGTCTCAAATGCATCGAAGCTTATGCGAGCGAAGCTCAGAGTTGGCAAAATCTTTGAGCTTTGTTAAATTGCCACAAAAAGAAAATAAAAAAGAGAAATATATATAATAGAAAAACAATAAAGCGTTGCGTTCGGAGAACTTAGTAAATAATTGGATGCGTGCTCGCTTTAGAATTTATATTATTACTATGTTTTATAAATTGTTATTGTTTTTACGAAGTAATTTAAGCTGTCATACTACTAAATCGCAACAAGATCGGACAAACAGAACGCTAGTAATGCCTGGTTTAAGTTTCAAGCAATGTACGTGCCTAAAAGTATGCAATAAAAAATATTTGATGTACAGTCGAGTCCAAATCTTGACTATAGCCTTTACTGCTTGTTTTATTCTATACTCAATTTTATAAAGCTAGTTCATTTGGGCATTTTCGCAATTATTCACAGCTCTTTCATTTCCTCTATAACAGCGGTGGGCACGCTGGGCTCCAGGAGCTAGCGGTTGCTCCCGAATTCAGAGTTCGTGCCCACCGCTGCTTTATAATATAGAGTCTTTATTATTATTATTTTCAAGTTATTGCCATTCTGTCGTTAGAATATTCCATTTAATTCCCAACTCTCTAAATACTATTCAATCGAATTAAAATATATTATATGACATTTTATTAACTCTATTCAATACAAATACAATTCCATCTTAGCCCAGAATTTAACATCTTTTACTATTCCAATATATTATATTTTCTTCTCCCTTAATCCCTTTAATTTTATCACATTGAATGTCATCCCATCTCATACTTTCGCTTCTCATTCCACATCCATCTGTTTCCCATTCTATCCCGCTTCAAATTGAATTCTCCAAGTGCAATCATTGTTGACAACATTGACAAAGTAACGCAACATAACTCTGTGCAAATATTTAACCCATTCCGACAGAGCACATGCATAAATTGATGCTCATAATATTCGATCTGAGCATCATTCCCATGCATCACATTTTCCAAGAGCTTTTCCCAAACGCACTGTCAACACAGTTCATGACCCCCGAAAACTATGTAGAAATAACTACATCATGGGCCATTATATCGAGGAGGGGGATGCTTGGTTAGCATTCGAGTTATTTCTACACCCAACTACACACACACCCTCAACTCACACACACACATACACCACCTAACAATCGCACAGTGGAAGCGACAATATTTTTGCACAATTTCCATTTTATTATTGCACATAACCCAAAATGCTATTTATTTTTTCAAGTGCTTGTTGAAGTTTTCCACGCTTGCTCCAGTCACAATCACAGAGAGAGAGAAAGAGCGCAAAGAAAACAAAAACAAAACGAGACAACAACAAGAATGGGGAAAACAGTGAAATTTATGGTCATTTTGGGAATTTTACGCTTTTTCAGCTTTGGGTCGCCGCATTAAATGCTTACATGTTGATTTAACACAGCAAAACGAGCAACCAGAATTCGAATTTCTCTAACTCTGTTCTACACTCTAACATACACTCTCTCCTTCTTCTTTTGCTGCTTTCCTTTCTCTGCTTTTTCTGTTGGCAACTTAAAATGCTACTTTGCATGCACTTTGGTCCAGGGGCAGATGTTTTGTTTTAGCGCCCAGAGTTTCGTTGGCTGCTGCAAATCTTTGTTTATTTGCAGCTAAAATGCAAGGATTTATTGTAATTTTATACACCCCGGCAAAAGGCACCATTCCCTCTTCCCTCTTCCTCTCCCCTCCCCTCTCTTTCCTTTCCCTGCCTTCTTCTCTTTAGTTTACTTTAGTTTACTTTGCCTGCTGCAGTCCAACAAATTGTTGAAAATTATGGGACTGCACCCGGCCAATTTGCCAGACGTTCATAAACATATGCAGGGCAAGTCTTTTCTTTTGGTCTTGCATAACTTGGAATGGCAACAGTTGTGCAACTGCTCTGAAAGCATCATATAGAAAGGAGAATTCATTGCTTTAGCTTTGAAATCTTAATCTCCTTTTTAAAATCTTAAACTCGAGCTGACAATGAACGCAAGCGAAATTCTTTTCATGTTTGTGCAGTAACTTTATCTTTATAAAATGTGTTTATTTATATGAAACTTAAAACAACCTTATGATCAAGAAAGTTTTCTCAAACTTGCGATGGCAATCAATTCTTTATAATTAACTCAATGTCTTTGCAAGACTTCCAGCTGAATAAAGTCTTTTGTAAATGATCAAATGTGTTTATTTATTTAGATATAATATTTCATATTATATTTAATTTGATACAATAAAATAAATGAAATGTTTTAGTTATAAATTTGCTTTACAGTTTAGTCGAAAAAGATGTAAAATATGTAGTTGTCAAAGATGGTGTAAAAATGAAATTCTCAGTTGTTAAAAGAATTGTCAAATTCTTCAAAAGATATTTTGAGCCTAATAAAAGCATTTAAAAATACATTTATATATGTATGTATTTTATTTACAGTCCACTAGGATTATCTTCCGAGCAATGTAAATGAGAATCGCTGAGAAGGGCAATCGACAGCTGAGACTGACACGATACATGACTGTACCTGCTGTTTTTAAATTCGTGCTCGCACTCGTGATTCTACAAATTCTCCTGTTTTTGGCAGTTGTCGGTTGTTGTCAGTGCAAACTGGCAACATATTTGACACGACACGACGCTGATTTAAGTCATGACCCCTCAGCATACAATATATATATGTATGTGAACATATTTATACCCTTACCCAACAACAACAACAACAAACTGAGGTAGGGTTGTCAACTTGCCATATGCAAATGACTTGCTTATCAAATAAAGTAATGCCCGGGTGTTTGCACCGTGTCTCGTTTGACGTGGAGGGGGTGTAAAGTGGCACAACAGTGCGTATGCGCAATTTTCACATTGTTTCAATATTACACATACATTAAACTTTCTGCCCAAGGTTGTGGCTGGTTGTCGGGGATAAGGTGCGAGGGTTGACTGTAGGTGCGGCAGCCACACACGCACACATTCTGCTTTGAGTTTGGTTTTTGGGATTGGGATTGAGTTTGGGTTTTTTGCCAGGGACCTGCGGCCTTTGCAAGTATGCACAAGTAATGTGAGAAAATTAAATTTTTCGTGGCTCCCACAAATGTTGGTGTTACACACACACACACATGCATATATATATGTACATAAGTATATATGTATGCATTAAATGTGTATGTGAATTACTTTGACGCTCACAGTTGTGTTTTCTCGCAGGCAAAGTGTCAAGAATAAAACTTAATTTCAACTGCAGAATCCAGAGACTGCTTAAAATATATTTCTGTTTTAAATTAAATGTTGCCTCTCTCGTTGTTGTTGTTCATACTGTTGGTAATTGAATTTGCATGCAAAGTGATTATCATAAGTTTGCCATGTGATTTATGTAAGCCTGATTTGCAGGCGTGAAATTACTTGACGCTTTCCCTTCCCGTTGTCTCAAGATATAAATCAGCTTTCTGAATGGGAGAGACTAGACTTTGTCTGATTACAGTTCAGCCTGGCAGCCTTTTGAATCATTTTAATTAGTCCGGTTGGCAAATTTGAAATCTAAATAGTGAATTGCAAACTCATTTGTATGATTGAAATGGCGTTTCAATTAGCAAACTGCTCTGAAATTATAATAATGATAAGTTGAATGTATGTACATCTTTAAAAGTCAAAAGACAATTATTTAGCTGTTTCAGAACAGCAAAGAAATTCAAGAATTGCTTCAAAACAAATATTATAAAATATATAAACTATAATACGAGTTGAAAATATCTTAAATATTCGATAAATATTAAATTAAAATTTTAAAACTGTAACGTTGCGATAGTTTTTTTTGCATAGTTAAAAATTTATTTCACTTACCAAAATAACAAGAGAGTTTTCATATAAGCATGAAATCTATAATTATTTATAAGATTTCTGCTATTCTTCTTTATTTAACAATAAAATAGTATATAAAAATCCAATAACAAAACGCTACTAATCGCAATATTGTTGTATTGCATACTGTAATCAGTAATTGATAAGGACATTCCGTCTCAGAAACATATGCATAATGCCCCATTAAACATGCCATGCACCATTTAAACTCAATCAAAGTCGTTCCAATCGAATGCGAATGCGAATTCCAAAGCAAATGTGAATGTGAATGTGAATGCGAGTGCGAATTCGAATGTCCATTGAATGGTCGCAAACTAACATCCACAAAAGCCGCAAAAAGCATTGCCAGTTGAGCAAACGGTATACGAATTCCAAATTTCCATTTGGTTAAAGTGTCATTGAGTGTGTCACGATGTTCACTGAGTGTGTATGTGTGTGTGTGAGTGTAAGTGTGTGTGTGTGTGAGCCAGCTAAACATTCAAACCAATAAAACCGCAAGAACTTTGAACTAATTGAGTGACGATGCTTACTAAAAAGAAAAACGACAACTGCAGAATCAAAGCTGCCAATTAAAGAAAGGCAAGAAAAAAGGATAAATATAAAAGCAATTGCCTTGCAGTCCAACTAAATCTTAGATGAAAGTATTTACTGCAATGTCCGGAAAATAGTACAAATTATGCATTTCGCAGTAACAAAGGAAACGGAAAGGAAATTCTAATGTAAATTTTATGGCAACACATAACGAAATTTTGTCCTGAAACTTGAATGCCAAGACATTTGATAGCTCTCGCATGTAACTTTCTGCCTTCGTCTCTATCTGTCTCTATCTTTTCATGTAGCGGAAATACTTGGCATGCCTCATTGAGCCCCGTTAGCTGAGCTTACCAAGAAATGCCGAGCCTGAAGCCTGAAGCGAGCTCATGTTGACAGCTCATGGCAGCGGGCACTTTCAATTGAAATAAATCTTTACACAAAATTTGCCAAATTTGTTGCCATGAATACGAGTATACGGGTATACTCATATTCTCCCCCTCCCCCTACTTCCCAGCTCAGTTGCTGCCACGCCCATTAGCCCATTACACACATCATGCACGACACACGCCCATTTTGTCATTGGCTCGTTTAATACTCGTATCCTTGTTGCCATTGTCAATACTTGAGCCTTTTTACAGCTCATTCTCAGCGTTTGTTTGCCTCAATTCTCGATTTGCTTGCTTTCTTTCTTTTTCTCTTTATCTTCCTTCTTTCCTCCCTTTCTCAAGTGTTTCGCTCAAGTGCAGATTAGCAAGATTTTACAGCTTATGTTGGTCCTTGGTCCTTGCCTTGTCAAAGCACTACTCGTTTTATTGGCTCTGCTGGCTTGTAAAAGAGTTTCACTTTCTGCTTTTACAGCCTAAACAATTGGAGAACTAAGAAAAATATCTGGGAGTGTGAAAAGTATTTAAGATTTATTTGTAATTTATTTAAATCAATAATCTATAATCTTTGAATTTAATTTTTCAAAACTTTTATCGACTTTTAATACATTTACAAATAAATAAAATAATAGCTTTATTTTTTAATTAAATTGCGGAGCTACGAAAAATATCTAAAAGTGTGAAAAAGCTTTAAGATTTATTTTTAATTTATTTCAATCTATAATTTACAATCTGCGAATTTTAATTTCAATTTTATCTAACATTTGTCGACTGTTCATTCAATTAAAAGTAAATAAAATAAGAGCTATATTTTTAATGAAAAATATGCTTTTATCTATTTTTAATTATATTAACAACTTTCGTAGGCAATTTAATGGCGCAAAATTGTTTGTGTGGAAATTTCAATGGCGCCCCAAAAAGTAGGAAACACATTTTTTATTTGTCACATTTTGTTGAAAAAGTTTTGCATTTATGGTAATTTCTTAATTTGCAAACAGTTCCCCACACACACACACACTTCTCGTTCTCTTTGTCTTTCTCATTCTATCTCTCTCTTTGTGTCTTTGTCACGTGCGACAATGTAAAAATTAGGCTAATGCGTGTCTTTGTGAAGGCTGGCAAAAAAAGTCGAAACGAATGAATCATTTGCACCTTTAAAAAGGCATTAAAATGCGACTGGAACTGCAGAGAAGCAATCAGCGCTATATACACATTGAATGTCCTGTCAGTCCTGTCAGTCCTGTGTGAACTGTGAGCCAAACAAATTAGAGCACGCACGAGTGCGTTGGCCACAAAAATGATTTGATGATGCCCAAAGAACCAAAGGCAAAGCCTCTCGGCCACAACTGAACTGGCTGAAAGTCCAGGTAACTGCCACGCACGTCGTCAAGTGAAACTTTGTTCTGCCCACGCCCCCGGGGCGTGTCCAAGGCGGCATAATAATAATTGAGTAGCTCAAAAGGAAGCAGAAAATAAGAGAGAAAAAAAGACAAGAAATGGAAAAAGAAGTGCCGTTGAAAGTTTCTGGTCATGTGAATGTGAGTGCGAATGCCTACTAGAAATGCAAAATAAGTGCCGAGCACACAGAGTCTCTGCCATTACTGTCAGGCAGACAGGCAGACAAGCGGATATGGTAAATGGTACATGGAGGCGTATACGCAATTTAAGCCGCTTAAAGCCATCGCTGGCTGCAGAAATATGAAGCGAAACGAAACGAAACGAAATCTGTCGCTCGAGTTGAGTTTGGGTAGTCGGCAACTTCAGCCGCTAAGCTGTACGCACATGAAATATCCAACAGGAATAACAGGAGCAGAGAACGAGAATAACGCAAAAAGTCCTTGAGCACGAAAAAACATTTCACACTCACTGTCTCTGGGCCTGAACTCGACTGCGGCCTGAACCGGCACTTAAGAGCGTCGATGTCATGACGATGATGATGACGAGTAAGGGGAAGAGGATGGGGATAAAGAGCAGGATAAAGAGCAGGGATGAGAACGAGGCAAAGAGTCAAGTGTCGGCCAAGCACCACGCGTGGCCCAAAGTAACTGGCAGCTGGCAACTGGTAACTGGTAACTGTAGTCGGCCAAAAGAGTCGAACGAAAACTGTTGAAGGAGATCCGCTCGACATCCACATAGACATGAAGTTAAGTGGCGTAAAGCGTGTACTTAATCGCTTAAAGCATTAGATTTTGAAATTGAATATCATAAAGGATATTCAAAGAGCGCGAAAAACAAGCTACGAGTTGAGCAAACAAATAGAAACAGAAAGAAAAAAAACACACGGCAAATACTACATAGTTGTAAAATGCTTTGGCAAAGCGAAAAGGCATTTAGCATCCCTATATTTTCCCTCTCCCCCTTTTTCTCTCTTTTTCCTCCTCACTCACGGCTTTTGTTTGAAATAGTTGAGCGTCTATCGAGCTCAAGAGTTTCTCATTTCTCGCAAAACGTAAACGTTTAAAGTGTGCGCAATGCAAGTTATTTCAAATATGCAAATTTAACATGGTTTAGTCGGCAAAAAAACATCCCTGAAAGTATGTAATTCCTTGAAAGGCAACACTATTCACTATTAAAGTGAATGCAACATTGAAAGCCATTAAGAGCTCAAGGAATATTTAGCTGAATATACAACGTAAAACATTAAACTAGTTGTCATAATTTAAACAACAAGTCAAAGTTAATTCAGAATGTAATAAAAAGATGCTTATTTTTTTATTTCGGAAATTGATTTTGTTTTTCTAAATTAAAGAAATATTTAAATACTTAAGTCAGAGATAAAAGTAATATAAGTAATTAAAGGATATATTGTATTCGTTGAAATGTATGTAACAGAGAGAACGAAGCATCTCCGACTCTATACAGTAAATATATTCTTTATCAGCTTCAACAGCCATGTCCATCTGCCCGTTTGTCCGTCTGCCAATGCCGAAAAGCCACCACATGTACATTTTTTGGAATATTTTGAATTTTTTGGTAATTAACGTTATCTATTATTGTTAGCTATCATCTCACCATATCTCAACAAGACAGGCAAAATAATACGTTAGTAATAGTTGATTAAAGTCTTTAAGCAATGCTTAAAAGTATGCAATAAAAATATTTTGTGTATATTTAAACAAGTAACGAGTATCCCATAGTCGCTAACTCGGCTAAAACCTCTTCCGCTTATTTTAGTCTCCGGTTACGATTATTTTAAAATATTCAAATATTTTTTTATTCAAATTAAATTTTTTAATAAAATTTTTTCATTATTGCATTTTTATTAATAATTTTGATAATTATCTTTACCAAATAATTTTGTTCTCCTCTTTGGTATTAGTTATTTGTAAAAATTCGATTAGATTATAGATTTATAATGTCATCTGTGAAAGCTACTGTCAGTACAAAGAAATTTAAATTTGTGATATTTCATTCTAAATTAAATCAGCATCATCGAAATGAATTTGCAATGAAAATAATAACTCGTAAATAGTTTAAAAAACAAATTAACAATAACGATATTCGTATTCGTATTTGTTTGCAGAAGCAATAATAATTTCGCACTCTTCAATAATTGGATTACGAAGTTGACCCAAGTGAACGTTATTTATTTTTTATATTTAAATTTTTATGGCAAACAATTGAAATTTATTTTGCCCTTTTATTGCTTCTTTTATTATTTGTTCGATAAAGTTATAAATTGCAATTTGTGTTGCAATTAAAATGCAGCTTAGTTTGCGAAACGAATGGGAGAATGGGAGGAAAATGGGAATGGGAAAAAAGAAAAGTGAAACGAAAACTGTTTGGCTTTTTAGAGAGCACTTCAAAATGCTGCCCCGGGGGCATTAAAAATGGATGACATTTTGACAATTGATGGCCGCGTTCTGGCCAAAAGGAATCGATAACATAAAATATGCATTACCCAGTCGACAGGCAGAGGGAACAGATTGAAAGAATGGACACACAAAGGCACGAGGGGAAAATACGCCATTAAATGGTCCAAAATAGACAGACAGACAGACAGAGAGACAGATGGACAGACGGACGTACAGTTGGCAATTTGCAATTTGCTTTTATCATCTTAATTTAATTTGAAGCGTATCTGTCTTTGATTGTATATAGATTTAGTTGCTGCCTTTGAAAGCTGCCAACTCCAGTAAATGTCTTCTCAATGGAAACTACGTAAATTAGCAGAGAAATCAATTATTTATTATGCAATTGTTGATGTAGCTAATTGAAGTTCAATAACCAAATATTCTGCAATGCAGAGACGAGACAGGAATGGCAATTCATAATTGAAGCATTGCTATTGTTTGCATAAGTTAATACTTAAATAGCATTCATCTGTCCTCTGAGAGTGATTGGATGTCAGACAATGCAGTGCGAAATCCATAAAAGATGCAGAAGAAAATATATTAAAATATATTCCTACTTTATTTAAATATATCGAAATAATAATTTTCTGTCTAGACCAGCGGTGTATGTAGCAGAAAAACACGAAGTTGAACGAAAAGTTTTACGTTTTAACCAGGGATTAAAACCGAAACAAATATCGGATTCAGTTACGGTTTCGGTTATGTTCGCATTTAGGGTTTCGGTTATCGGTTACGCAAACTCTTTGAATAAAGGTTTCGAAACGTTGAACCGGTTTTTAGTATGTTTCGGTTTTGAAATATCGGTATGGTTTCGGTACACAAAAAATTAATTTCTTTGCAAAAATATATTTATATTAATAATATAAAAAAATTAATTAAAAAGGCATTACTCTCTTAATGGACTCAATTCATACATTTATTTGACATTACAAAAAAAAAAACAAATAAAAAATATAAATACAAAATTAAATACAAAACTAATAACAAAATATCAGAGATCGCAATCAAGACTTATGAGTCGGAAGAATTGAAACAGTTTAAAACTTTTCATTCTAAATTATTTTTAGCTGGTTTTTTAAATTTTATTATAAAAATTGAAATTAAAACATGGTTTATAAAATTGTATTTAAAAGTTATACTATAACTCTTATTTAGAATTTTAAAATATAACAATCATAAATAAAACTTGGAAATAAAAATTTATTTTTGGATGCATGAAAAACCGAAATTAACACTTATAAATGAAACGGTTACTAAACGGTTTTTTTCGGTTTACAGAGTTTAGGTTTTAAGGTTTCGGTCAAATTAAAATTTTTTTTTTCGGTTACGGTTTCAGTTAGGGTTTTAAATTTCAAACGGTTTCTACCGGGTAAGGGTTACGATTTCGGTTAGGGTTTTAATCCCTGGAACTATGAGATATCAACATCAAGTCATCAAGGAGAAATACTTAAAACTTTTCACACTTTCACATTGAGAACTTAAAATCGCACAGCTTGAAAACATCTTTCAGAATGTTATTAATTATAGTGCTTGTGTTTTTCTCACTATTGCTTCAAGCAGTTCAGGGATTTATGATTACAGTGGATGCCCACGAGACGGCGTGTTTCTATGATCGCGCACATGAGAAGGACAAGATCACCATTCGATTTGAGGTGATGGAGGGCGGCTTTAAGGACATTGCCGTGCACATTTCGGACCCCAATGATGGCATACTCTACCAGTCCGATTCGGAGACAAGTGGCAGCTACACGTTCTCGGCCAACCAGAATGGAAAGTACATGCTCTGCTTTGACAATGAAAAATCATCGTTGACCCCAAAGGTGCTGATGTTTCACTTTACGGTGATCAAGGATCTGAGCTTCTACAACAATCCGGATAAGCGCAGCGATGACGTCATCGAGCAGTCCATTCTGCAGGAGAACATCAACACTCTGTCCAGCCAGATGATGGCCATCAAGCACGAACAGGAGTACATGCATGTCCGCTACATCGGACACGAGAAGATCAGCCAGAGTGTCCACTTTCGCATTGTGGCCTGGTCCATATTCGGGCCCTCGTTGCTGCTGCTGATGACCATACTGGAGATCTATTATCTGAAGCGTTTCTTTGAGGTCAGACGAGTGGTTTAAGTGTTGACTGAATAAAGAGTTATTGTGGACCAAGATGGACATCATCTTTAGTCAATATAAGCAGCATCTCAGATATAGCGAGAGCTAGACGCATCAAATTTTAATAGCTCTATAAACTTGAATAAAGAATTGTCTGTTGACCAATTTACTTAATTTTTTTAAATTTTTATACACTAGTCGAGCGTATATTCTAGTTAATATAACGGAGAGTTAGTGAGAGCTAGACGCATCAAATCTCAAAAACTGATAAATGTAAAGACAAAAACAATAAGAGCCGTGACTCTAATGTATTGAACAAGACCTTTTGTCTTTATTATACCCGATACTTTAAAATAAGTTAAAAATCTCAACAAGATGGACAAATGGAATAGTGGTAAGGGCTTATTAACGTTTTGAAGCCATGTAAAAAGCCTAAAAGTATGCAATAAAAATATTTGTTTTAAATATTTAAATAAGTAAGGGATATACTATAGTCGGAATCTGTACTGTAGCCTTTTCCCCTTGTTTTTCTATCCTATCGGTCTTTTACAAATGTGTGAGAGAGCTAGAAGCATCAAATTTAAAAAACTCTAAGAAGAGTAATTACAAAAGTCGTAAGAGTCGTGTTTCTTATATATTAAATAAGTTTTTTTATCTTTGTTTTTCTTTCTATGTCTTTCACAAATATTATGAGAAACTCCCTCATACAAAAAAGATATTTCATCTTCGAACTTGATTACAAAGTAGGACTTGACCCACATTGACCATTCTCTCCTTTCTCACTCTCTCAGTCACACTTCATCTCAGAGCTACAATTTGTTGCACATTTCATGCTTCACAAGCCATAAAACTTTCAACTGACACACAACTCACACATACACACACACACACACACACACGTGACTAAGACACTTATGCATATATGAAGAAGCGGATAAAGTATCTACAACTTGGCGCTCAAGTATCCAGAAAGTTCACTTCACCTATAAACTGTGCCCACATTGGATTAGCGCAAATTTATGGCGCCCTCTCCGAGCAATAACAATGCGAGTGCCAACAACAACAACAACAGCAAACTTATCATATTCATTCACAAGTTTCTCCTTTTTTCTCAACCTTAGAGAGAGAAAGGGAGAAAGGAAGAAGATAGAGATACAAACAAAAGTTCTTGCCTCTTATTTACGACAATGTCGCGTCAAGTTTTTTGTTTAGCAAGTTTTTGGATTCTTCTTGCTTTCATCTACTTTTTTTCTTCGCATCTTTTGTTGCATAATAAAATGAAGCATGTTGTTGGACTCGAGTCTGTGTCTGTGTCGCGGCATCTGCGTCGGTCATAGAGTCAACTTCCTCAGCAGCTTTGTTTCTCGCTCACAGCAAAGATGAGCAACTGGCATACAAAAAAAGGACAAGAGGCAGCAAAAAAAGGACACACTCGTCAGGACACAATATTGTTCCCCAGCGTCCAATGAAAGCAAAAGTTCATGGATCCAGTTGGCTGCCAGCAAACTATGATGACAGAGGGAGGTCGGCAGTCAACTGCGAGAGCTCAATAAAGTCCACAAGACAAAAGGCGAGCACAGTACAGAACCAGGACCTCAGGAGACGCAAGTCGGCAGACAGGACACGGGACAAGGGACAGGGGACACAGGACCTCACGCAGTTTGGGGGCAGCAGCAACGGAAACATCACTTGAGTCACGTAGTATTGCGTTGCTCTCTAGATTTTTGATGATTTCAGCATTTGGATTTCTGCATTTAAGCGCGCAAGCAGCTGAGGAAAAAAATTATAGAAAAAAAATTATAGAAAAATTACATAAAAAAAAAACAATGATTTAGATTGAGTAT
This sequence comes from Drosophila subquinaria, assembly GCA_037043405.1. NCBI lineage: Eukaryota > Metazoa > Arthropoda > Insecta > Diptera > Drosophilidae > Drosophila > Drosophila subquinaria. The sequence continues at coordinate 606,039 of JBAMBL010003007.1, forward strand.
TTTTTAAGAAGATTGATATAATTATACCCATAATTTAAATAATAAGTAAAAGGGTGGATTGTATTCGTTGAAATGTTTTATAAACTATCATCCTATTTAAACGCAACAAGATCGGCCAAACAGAACTAAGTTTCAAGCAATGTAAGTGCCTAAGAGTATGCAACACAAAATAATTTATATTTATTTAAGTAAGTAACGGATATCCTTTAGTCGGGAGCTTAACTATAGCATCACCTGCTTTGTTTTAAATTTTTTACATTGCCCAATCCTGTCACACTATTGAATAAAATATCATACACTTTAATAATTGCACTAACACTCCAAAGCATCCACAACTTTTAAAGCATTTTAATTTTTCATTAGATATAATCGTATGTTTTTGCCCCAAGATCACATAACATTAGTAAGGCTATAACTATTTTAATTTCAGTTTAGACACAATTTAAGATTTAATATTAAAATAGAATGTAATTCTATTTAAATTGCTAACCCTGTATCTTAACTACAACATTCTTACTTGTGCCTGTTCTGAAAGCCAGCTTGAACATCCAACCAATAATTATCCTACAATCAAAGCTGACACTCAACAAGACAACACAATATATATACTATATATACTTATTACAATATATATGTATACAGTATATTCATTCTTTGCTTAACCTGATTCTGTCTGGATGCCACTTGCAACTTCATCATCATCAACAACATCGTTGCAATTATCTAATGCTATGCAATTTAGTTGCCTGGCCTTAATTATGTTTTGCATCCTTCAGCCGTTGTTCACCTAATTGCAGTGCCCCATAATCAACAGGACAACGGAAGAGTCCTGCTGCTGCTCCTGATGATGATGATGATGATGTTGGTCCCTGTCCGGCTTCATCAGCCGCATTTCGCAGCAATTCAATTTTCTATTATGTCAGCGAGTTGAAAGCATTGCAATGTTAATAAAATCCTGCTTCTACCTTTCTCTCTCTCTTTCTCTCGCTCTCTGTCTCTCTCTCGCACTGCTTTTGTATGTGCTCTTAGTTAATATCAAAGGCAAACTCAAGATGTCAGCGGCAGCTCGGAGATGCCCCGGCAACGACAACGGCAAAAGTAAAGAACATCGCGTATACGCAACGTGGTGCGCTTTTGTGTTGACGTCTTTTGCCTATTTACCCCGCCGTACAACAACAATGGCCAATATATCCAAACATGTGTGCAGAGAGGTAGAAGAAGGGGGAAAGGGGGTGTCACTGTTATTTGACATTTATTTGCCATTTCCCTGAACCAAACACACACAATGACAATACCAGAAGAAGATAAGATAGAAAAGACAAGAAAAGAAATAACAACAATAAGAATAGATGCTTACCTCTCTTCTGTGGCGACTGCATGGATGATGGCGACGGTGTCGCCTGTGTGGGTGTGGCAAGCAACTGCAACAGCAGCAACAACATTGGCAGCAACATCAACAGCCGCAAACCAAAGCCAAATCGAAATCCATGTCCATGTCCAAATCCAAATCCGCAGCTGTAAGCTGCTCCGCCAGCTCTATTGTTCTGCCTCATCGGCCTGCCGACTGTTGATCCTTTGCCCCGACTTTGTTTCTCCTCCTCCACTTTCGCCTTCTCTTTCTGCCTCTGCTTGCGTTTCTCTATCGAACTCTGTTGATTCGCTTGTTGATTCTGTTTCTGATTTGTATTTTGATTTCTCACACTTTTACTGTGGCGCATTTCTCATTTTCACATTAACACTTTACATACTCTTTTTTTACAGCAACGATAATTTATATATTATTTATATAATTTATATTAAAAAGAGAAAGCTCTTTCACACACTTGCTCTCTTTTTCTGTTGGCAAGTTTAATTGTTATTATATTAATAACTTTTGTTCTAAAAAATTCTAAAAATAATTGCAATAAATAAAAATTATAACTTTTTGTTATGACTATTCATTTTTCAAAAAATTAATATTTTTTTTAACTAGATTTATAATTAATATAAGCAATACAATACAATAAATTAAAATGTAATACAATTTCTATAATTCTGTCAGTTCCTAAAAGTATTTCCTTCCATTCAAAACTCCAAATTTAAATGTCAGATAAAATTTTCTTTTTCGAATTTCTGTAAATATTTTCAGTAAATAAAGATCAAAATTTCTCTCTCCTTTTTCTTGCCGGTTTCTTAAGCAAACATTTATTTATCAACTATATTTTATCAAAAAAATCTTTATGATTTTTAGTATTGTCAATGAATAATTCTGAACATCGCATTTCTTAATTTCCTTTTAAGCTCAAAATATATAAGTATCAATTACAATAAATTATTATTTATTAGTACTAGTATTTAAACTCTTTTCTATCAACCATTCAATACAATCGATTGAATAGCAATTCACACAATTTTTTGTATTATCTATGGCTTTTTCAATTCCAAAACTCCAACTGAAAGTTCAGGTCAAAAACATAACATACATTTTTTCTTAAAGTTTCGTTCGGTTTCACAAACGTAATTTTAAAAACCGTTTAGAATCTGATCAGACAAATGGGCGACCCGCAAAAAAAGAGCCCAACAAAATTGGTGTCACATATTTCTTGGCCACGTTGGCACACGTTGGTTGAACTGGTGAACTGGACTCGTTGGTCGGTTGGTTGGTTGGTTGGTTTGACCTCCAGGCACACTAATTGCAGCAATTTTTCAAGCTCGAGAGCTCACCGTGCCATCACCTTGAATTTTTTTTATTTTTTTGGCTCGCACTGCAATTTCTCTCTTCGTTTTTCGCATTTATATCTTTTGGCAATTTTTATGGAAATGCAACTGTGAAAACATCAAAAAGCGGCCAAAAGTCCTTGACATGTCGGTGCCTCTAATGAAGAATGATTGTGGCAGAGTCGCAACCAAAGCCGCAACTAAAGACATCTGAGCAATGGCTGTCATTTTTTTATTTCTTATATTTTTATTTTGTTGCTGCTCCTTGAGTCCCAAGAGTAACTCAAGGAACTTGACTAATGGTCGGCAATGAAATGGTTTATTATACATAATAATATCACAAGTCGTGGTTTCATTTATAGCCACTTCTGACCTCGTTGGGAGTGAAGCAGCTAATTTTCGAAATGATACCTTAAAAGCAAAAGTCCCTAATCATGAAATGTTTTCTCTGGATATTAGTTTTGAAAAGATCGTTTAATTTCTTAAAAATATTGATAGTCTCGCTTATTTAGAAAATGGATTCAGAATCAGATTTGTTTCTACTAGTTCTTTAAATTTTGTTAAGCTGCCTTCAATAAATTTTCTAATTTAACGATCCAACTCTACCTTATTTAATCAATGAGCTTATCAAAAAGTAAATCTTTTTAAGTTCAGTCTGAGTTTTAGTTTCTGACATCTAAGCCAAATGCACTTTCATTTGCTTCAAGCAGATTTGCTTCAACACATAATAACGGCATACGTTTCAACTCCTTTTGGGCACATGTTCACAAATACATATACATATGTAGGTAAACTGGTCAACAAACAAAAGCAAAAAAACGAAGAACATAATAAAAAGAGAGGGACTAAAGATAGAGTGAAGAGCTTGCTCAGTATTTCAAAAGATTGAGGATGTTTTTATTGCCGCACTTGGCGCGCAGAATAATTTATGCAAAAGTTGGGAGAGACCCTCGCCGAAGGGTGACTGAGAAAAGGTCGGAATGTGGAAGCGGCAATAAAAATCAAAACGGGACACACTTCAGGGCGTGCAACATAAGGCAAAGCCAGTCAAGTTGAATGTAAGGATTAACGATTGACGATTCACGATTGACGATTGAAGGAATTAGTCGCGGTTAACAGAAGTCCGTTTAAATGATACTCCTTAAAGTAATATACATTTAATTTAATTCAAACATGTCACAGCGAATTATTACACAATTCGACGCTGGCGACTTACAGAACAATTGGCGCGAAAGCGAAACTGTTACGGAGCCGGTGGACAGTGTTATCCCGTCGCCGTTTGCACAAGAACTGAGCGCGTGCCGCGACCTGCACGAAGCTTTGACAATTGCGAGGGCCACAGCGAAACACAAGCGTAGGCGCTACAACGGTAAACACGACGACCTTAAGCTTTGGCTTGCCACGGCAAACTGAAGCGACAACATCGAAAGCTGTCGCTGTAACTGTAACTGTAAATGAAAGTGAAGTTTGTCTTTGCACAATGCGAAGCTGAGCTGAGCTGAGCGAAACGGTTCATGTTATCTGAGAGCGCCAAAGCTCTGCGAGAGCACATGCATGCGAGAGCACGAGAGAGCGCAACACAAAAAGAAAGAGAGCAACGTCATATCATATGGCTTTTGTTTACGCAAGACGAGAACAGCTGTTCGCCATGCTCACAGCACAGCACGTGCTACACGTTGCACGCATTTGCTGGGATTAGACAAGCCCTGCCCCCAAAAAAAAACTGAGTTATTCCTTCAACTATTCACAGCTGCGACTTCATTGGTATTGGTGCGGGTAATAAGTGTGGCATATATGTATGTATGACAGGGGCAAGTGTTGACAAAAACAAAAGCTCTCTCGCGCTCGTGAACATCTATGTACATATATGCAAATAAATTATGCAGTAAACAGTCTAAGATGTTGATATAAATATATACAGTTAGTTATTAAAAAAAAACTCATATTTTCTTGTTTTAGCTTATCAGTTCCTAGAACATCAAACAATTGTAAAAGCAACGAGCTATTTTACATTTTTATATTAATTTAATGTATTTTTCAAATTGTTTTATTTGTACAAATCAGTATAAATTTAAATTTCGAATTTATTTAATTGCTATAACTCGACTTGACCTCAATAAGTCGCTGACACTTTAATGTACATATTTCTTATCAGTATGACGACCTTACTCAACATAGAGAAATCTCGCAAATTTCGACAAATTCTATACGTGAAATTTGGCACAGTTGCTTTTTATTGTATAATACAGCATATCAGCTGAATTCAAGCAAATTGGAACAGTATAACATGTAGTTGTCATAGTAAGTAAAGATTGGACTACTAGTTATTGTAAAAAAAGAGATTAAATTTCATAAATAAAAAATTACATTAAAAACAAAGAAATATTTCGCATAGCTGCTAAAAAAATCAAAATTTTAAAAATTATATTTAAAGAAGTGTATAAAATAAATAAAATTTCGGATATGCAGAGGGTATTTAATAGTCGGCTAACCACATAAATAAGTATGTAAGCAATATCACTAGATATTAATGAAATCAGTTAGTCTTTTGCTGCTGAGAGAGAGAAAGAGAGATAGAAAGAGAGGGAGAGTGAGACTCTCAGGTGTAAGGAGTTTGCTTTTGGAGGCCATGAGTGGGGCAACAAAACAGAATGCCACACCGGGTGCAGCTCGTCCTGGCACTCGTCCTGGTATCGCATCCTGGCACTCGGTGAACCGTGTACGACCTCTGCATGCCAATTAGACGGGCAATTTGGGGACGCTCAATTCGCCACTCGATTCGTTGGGCAAACGTAAAACGTAAAAAGTTAAAGGCGACTTTGGTCCTCCTGCCTTTAAAAATGCTGTCCGAGTGGCGGCGGGCAGAGGGCTGAAGGGATGAGGTGCCTTTTATCGCTATCTTCGTTCTCCCTTTTGGCTCTTTCTCCCACTCTCCCACCCTCAACGGCATCCGGCATCTTTTCTCGTGTTATGCTGCTTATTTTCTCATTTCCCGTCTTTTTCGTGGGCAACCTGTGTGTGCGCAGGTGTCAAAAACAGCGCCAAATGCTGCCGCCAAATGTATTTTTTTATGTTTTTGCACCCCTCCCCCCTCGCACCTCACTTACCTTCCTCCCGCCACTCAACTGCTTTTTGAACTGACACTTACAACTTTTCCTTGTCGCCGTTGATGTTTTTATACATCATCTGTATCTGTATCTGTGTCTGTGTCTGTTTTTGTATCTGTATCTGCTCCTGTATTTGTATCTGTATCTGTTCCTGTCACCTTGCCGTGTTCTCAGTTGTTGTTTTCACTCGCCTTCTGTTTTTCCACTGGCCTTTTATTTAATTTTCCTTTGTGAGTGTGTATGTGTGTTTGTGTGTGTGTGTGCTCAGAAGAGTCACAAGAATATATCCGCATAAACTTTATGCCTTCATAAAACAAAGTGCCTGCGCTTTCATTTTTATTTTATTAAGCATCATCCAACTTGGAATTTATTTCTCCGGATCACACGAGCTCTTCCTCTTTAAATGCCAGCAAGTGGCAGCCACTGTGCCAAATGGGTATAAAACTGCTAAATATTTAATGACAATCAGATGAAAGAAGTTTCACATCTGTTTGGATGCCACACGTGGTGACAATTTTAAATTTTACACCAAAACAAAGAACAATAAGTTAATTTAAAAAAGACTGCTTACACCCCTATCAAATTCTAACAACAACATTGAGTGATTCATTATTATTGCTACTCTGGTTCAATGTTAATCAAAGCTTATCAATTAAGTGGAAATATGTATTGGATTTTCCCAGCTGTAACTTGAACAAGAGTGACTATAAAAGATCTTTGCAGCAGCTTCAGTTCAACAGTTCCCCAGCTTAATTTGTAGAACAATCAACAAGATGAAGTTCTTCTCAGTTGTCGCCGTCTTTGTGCTCGGTCTTTTGGCTTTGGTCAGTGGTAAGTATCCTGTTGTCAATTGCTTCACAGATGCTCTATTAATTCAACCTTTATCATTTAACAGCCGTTCCCCACTCGTCCGATCATACGGTTGTCCTCGATGGACCCTGCAAACATTGTGTGCTTTATGACAGCGGTTTGAGCAATGTTAACATCAAAGCATAAACATGTTTAATTTCAATAAAACTTAAATGATACACCGCATATTCTTGTGTCTAGTATAAATTTCTCTGCAGCAACAGGAAGCTGTATAAATTTGATTCTGTGTCTTTGCATAAATATAAATATAAATTATATAAATATTTATATTTAGGAAGAAACTTCAACTATCATGCGTTCCTCCTTGGGCTACACATTTCATGACAAAATTAAAAAATCCCCTAATAGGATACAAAAATAACTTTTACTGCCCTATTTTAATGATTCAGCTGTGAAAAATGTATCCAGTTTTCTGGTGCTTGAGTAATTTATAGTGTGGGGAACAACAAATAACTTGACACCAGAATGTGACATGCACTGTTTATGTTTTATTGATACTATTTAACACCTTAAAATTTGATGTAAGCTTTGTTGTGCTCAAAGTTCACGTTGATGATAATGTTAATTTCGGGCGATAGGGGAACGGCTGTTAAAATATAAATGTTAGCTTAACAGATTATTTTAATAGTAATTGACCGAGAAATAGGACGGAGACTACTGTGAAGAACTTCTTCTTGTTGATTGTTCTTGTTGATACCAGTGTTGTTGTTATCAGTGTTTGATAAGCCCCTTTGGGAAAATGCAACTGTCGTCTGGATGTCTTGCTTGTCGCAAATGATGTGTTTTAAATTACACATAATTAAAGAAAAAGCAAGAATTGATTTATTTTAAATCGGAGAGTTCTTAAGGCTTTCAAAATTTTCCTTTTAGTTTTATACTTTAGCGTTTGGTTGTTTCTTAAAACGACTTGTAAAAACAGATTGTATACATTTTTTTAAGTTTCACAGATAGTTTGTTCATTAATTATATGTATTTTCCGAATGCATGTTTTACAAATATATAAATTTTGATTTCGAGTTTTCCATAATTCAAAAGTAATGCTAGGCTTACACTATTTGACAAACAAGTCAACTCCGTAGGTTGGTCATTTTGATGTCAACTTAATCAATTCCAGTTTAAGCGGAGATCAACTCTAGCAATGTACATTTAATGAGCACAGCCTACTTTTTTTCTCACTATATTAAGTTTTGAGCTCAAGGATTCACTTGGTTTGCCCTTATTAATTCTACAGTTTGTGCAGGCTCCATTAATGATAACGTCATTACCGGGCGATAGAGGAACGGCTATTGATAGATAAATGTTAGTTTAGTAGATCATCTATTTAGTTATTGACTACAGGAAACTTACCACTGGCCAAAACCAAAAGGCCAAGCAAAAATACGTAAACAATTGAGGCGAATTTCATCTTGTTGATTGTTCTATAGAGAGTAATCTTAGAAACTGTTGAACTGAAGCAGCTGCAACGATCTTTTATAGTCACTTGTTCAAGTTACAGCTGGAAAATCCAATTCTTACAATATTCCCAAGTTAATCGTTAAAACAGAGCAGAGTGCAGAGTGTCAATCAATAGTGTAATCAGAGTTTAATGAACCCCTTTGGGAAATTACAACTGTTGTTATTTTATTTGCTTATTGCAACTTCATTTATACTTTTTTCATTCATCAATATATAATTTAATTAAAATTAACTGAAAGTTTTGATAACTATTAAAGAATTTTTGTTTATTCTTTACGCACAGTTTCAAGATAGATTTATATATATATATTTTATTTATTTATACGATAAGAGCTTGAAAAAGTTCATTCATTATATTATTTATCTAAATTGTGTGACTATCTTGTCATAGTCATTATTATTCTGATATGATTATTCTGATAATTATTTCAAAATTTCCCATCCATATCTCGTTCAAAATGAATGTACAACTTTAACAAATATTTTCATTTCATACGATTATTATTTATTTACACTAATTTAAGTATATATTATATTTTGGAATGAACATGTTACACTTGACTTATTTGCAATGCTGAAACTTGTTGTCCGAATTTATTTCAATTGATTGCATCAAATTGGGCAAATGAATTATATTAAATAAAATTAAAAAAAAATAATAATAATTACAGTGACCACAGGGTTGTAAACCACAATAGGGCCTATTGCTAACTGTAACTGTGTTTGTGTGTGTTTCTGTGTGCTTAAACTGATTTCCATTGTCCTGAGTTCTGTGTGTGAATCAAATCAAAAATCACTCATACGACCTGGTGGCCATCGTTGCCGTTGGTAATGCTATTGAACATACAATAAATATTTATGCAGACATTTTCTTGTTTGGTTTGTGTTTTGTGTGCTTTGTAATTACACACGCACACACACACGCACACACACACGCACACACACACGCACACACACGCACACACACATATGCACAGAGGAGTATTTGTGCACATTATTCAAGTTATTTTCTTTTCTCAGAGGCATCTTCTTCTCCTTCTCTTTCTCCTTCTGCCGCTGCTGCTTTGCAAACATGTGTACATATTTACGTTCCAATGTATACATTATGTTGTGCGATTGTGTGTGTGAGTGTGTGTGTTTTGTTTTTGCAAACAAATGAGTTTGCCCGCAGCACAGTCATCACTCCCCCTTGCCTCTCGTCATTTTTTAATATTTACAAGTGAAATTATTTCACCTGCCGCGTTCTTCATAATTGTGGCTGCCACGCCCACTAAACTCGCGGCCAGGTGTGCAAACAGATGAAGGGGGAACTCCAGCTCCAACTCCAGCTCCTGCAGGATCAGCAGAGCAGGCAAAAACTGTCGCCAACTGTCGACTGTCCTTTGTCCTTTGTCGTCTGTTCGTCTGTCGTTTCGTCTGTCCGTCTGTCTGTCTGTCTGTCTGTCGTCTGACGCGTTGGCAACCGCACTGAGGCGTGTCGGCTTTTAATTAAATTTAAATTTGATTTATTGCTAGTTTCTTATTGGATTTCAATTTTCATTCTCATTTTCATTCGCTGACTTCACTGACTTTCATTTGTCCTTCGGTGTCATTCGGCGCTTCCTGCGGCATTCGATACCCAAAGTGTTTGTCATTCATTCAAGTGGAAAACATTCAGACATACGATTAAAGCAAAATGAAATGAATATATTCACAAACATGAGTGTATTCAACTCTAACGCGGACTCTTTCCCTTTTAAGGGGTGTCAGTTAGCCACAAATTGGAGTAACCCCTCTACTAATCCAACTGTTGAAATGCATCGCAATCCTCGTCCATTCAAATTGACTAAGCAAATGCAGAGAAAAAAAAACTATATAATAGAATGCCAAGCTGGGCGCACTTTGGCCACAATTTAATTACAGTTGCAACAAAAGAGCCGCCTGCAACTTGTCCCTTCAGTTCCCCTCCCTTCCATTCCCCTATTCCCTATTCCCTTTCCCTCTGTTCCCTTTTCCCCTGCGCGGGCGCATTAGAGTCTCGACGTGGGTATTGAATTAAACTGACATTAAAATGCGACCAAAAGTGCTGGCAAAAAAAGTAAAAAAAATGCACTGCTGAGATTTCATTTAAAACAAAAACAAATACAGCAAAAAACGAATATGAAAACCTTAGTCGACTAAGCGATACCCTGTGCCAAGGCTCCTACATATCAAACCTCAATACAACACATATACTTATTTAATAAATATTTTTTATTTTAATTAATATATATTTTTAATAATTTAAATTAAAAAGCAGTAAATAATAAAAATTAAATTACAATTAATGAATAATAAATAAATAATAATCAATAAATAATAAATAATTTATATTAAAAAGTCTTCTATTGTTTTATCTTTACCTTTTATGGGAAATTGCTTCTTGCATAACTTTGCCATTTATAAACCGATTTTATAAAAACTTTCAAGTCAGATTCAGATTTAATTCCATTATTATTTTTTTGGTTAGGCAAGGTATCAAAAATATTAAATAAACTGAGCCTGCCTGCATGTATAAGGAGTTTTCGTATCAAATTTAGAGCATCTAGCTCTTACTGTTTCTAAGATCAGTTCAGAATAGTTCATACAGAAAAACAGATGGCAGATGTTGGACTCAATCAACAAGATATGTCCTGCGAACAGTCGCACAAACTTTATATACACCCGACCAGAGCATAGTAAAAAGGGTAAGAGACAGAGAACAAAGTGAACGAGAGTCGGAAGAGAGTGTATATAAAATCCACCACAGAAAACAATGCAGAAATCCTATTTAAGCGCAGTATGCAATTAAAAACAGGCGGGCAAAGTAACATCAGAGTGGCCACTGTCCACTGGTAGAGGGGTATTTGTTGGGATGGCAATAAGAATTGGAATTGGGAGAAACCACACACGAACATGTCCCAAGCGGAGCCACTAAGCCGGAAGTACACAAATCGCATGAAAACATAAAACGACAACGCAACTGACGAGCAAAAAAAAACGTAGCATAAAAAGCAAAACAGCCTCGACACTGATTCCAAAAATGTATTCAAAATGCGCGCGAAAAGTGCTCCGAAAAATGGAGAAAAAAGTAAATGGAAAAAGTGGAGCCCAGATGGGGGCGCTATAAAATGGTGTTCCCTTTTACCATAAGCCGCATTACAAGTGCAGCGAACGGGCGACGGGATTCAGGATCCAGGATTACAAGCGAGAAGCGCAGCTGTGGCCACCGTTGGGTTGGTCCTCTCTGATTGGAGGGGATTTGAGCTGAGCATGAGCTGAACTGAACTCAACTCAACTGAACTGAACTCATCTGGAATGTCTGAAATGGACAGAGAGAGAGAGGGTTAATCGCAGTAAACATGCGAGTGTAAACATGCGACTTTGTGGCGATTTTCATGTTATCGAATGCGAACATTTGAATGTCCTGCGAAAATTATACCAAAAGAATGGTAATTGAAACGGTGATAAGAAAGAAAAAGAGAAGCGGACGAGAGAAGAGGAGAGAGATAACCGAATAAAGAGAAAGATGAAAGCAGCTACGACATATTATATAATAAATGTAATCAAGAGCCCATGACAATTTTGGAATCATGTAATAGTATTTATAAAAAACAAATTGCAAAAACGAAAAAAAAAAAATTCGAAACTAAAAAATAACCTAATCCGCCTGCCACGCCTTACATTGCCATACATAAATTTGCACTAAATTTGCACTTATAAATTGGCTAAGGGAATAAAAACTTAAATCATTCAGGTAAACTTATGATTCCAACTTATGTATACTAGAGTGTAGATAAGATTCAAAAATATTCCGTGCATCAATTAAGTTTTATTGCAATTAAACATCGGATAATATGCTGTGATTTTTTTCTGCTGTTCAAATGTTAACCGCTGCTATGAATTTTACATGTTGTGCAGGGCCCATTGATGATTATGTTATCACTGGGTGAGAGGGGAACGGCTGTTAAAAGATAAATGATAGCTTAACAGATCATTTACATACAATTGATAAGAGAACACTTACCACTGGCCAGAGCCAAAAGACCGAGTACAAAGACGGAGACAGCTGAGAAGAATTTCATCTTGTTGATTGTTCTACGAAGTAAACTCAGGAACTGTTAATCCGAAGCTACTTAAACGATCTTTTATAGTCACTAGCTCAAGTTACAGCTGGGAAAATCCATTTTATGTTTCCACTTAAATGATAAGCTTCGATTATTGTTAAAGAGCAGCTTTGGTTCAATGGCATTGTCAGAGTTTAATAAACTCCCTTGGGAAATTACTACTGCCAAGCAAGAGATATATAATATAAAATTAATGAAATAAAAAAAAGTAAAATAAAGAATATCTCAATGTCTCTCTCTATCTTTATGTCTCATTACTCTAACTCTTTCTCTATTTCTATCTCCCTTAATTTTTTGAATCTACCTTTCATAAGTAGTCATGTGGCAATAGTCAACAAAGTCATGTCCCCCATATTTCCCTATCTAGATGCAGTTCTATTTAGAACTTAGCCAATTCAGAATAGAGATACAGATAAATTTAGAGAGTGAGCAAGAAAGAGAAAAGTAAGTGCAAGAAAGAAAATCAAAAAGTAAAAGAAAACGAGATATAGATAAATATTATGATAAAGATCGAGGCAAATCAATACTGATACAGACATAAATATAGATATTTATGTAAAGAAAAAGTCATAGAAATATGTAAAAATAACAGTATGATCTTAATAATTAATGTCTTCTTTACTTGGAACCCAATGTATTTTCCGTTCTTATCATTGGATTTCTGCAATTACTGTAATAAGTAATGCAACCAATTTCCCGAAGTAGCTTATCAAGTTGTCATTGCAATTACGCATCATAAGTACATATAGTATATGCTATAAGAAATACGAAATGAAATTCATAATTGTAACTTTACATTGACTCTCTATAAGATTGATGATTTAATTAACAGTCAATAAACCACCAGAAATTGTCTTGAATTTCATAATCTTTGTGATCAGCGCCTGTTAGCCATAAGCAGTATTAAGAATTCGATATGTTAACATCAGCGATTAAAACCCTAACCGAAACCGTAACCCTTAACCGGTAAAAACCGATTGAAATTAGAAACCGTAACCGAAACCGTAACCAAAAAAAAAAATTTTCATCTGACCGAAACCTTTAAACCGAAACTCATTCAACCGAAATAACCGTATAGTAACCGTTTCATTTATAAGGGTTAATTTCGGTTTTCATACATCATAAAACAAATTTTTTATTTACAATTTTTATAATAAAAATTGAAAAAAAGTTTTATTTTTATTTCATATTTTAAAAATTGCAAATAAGAGTTATGGTATAACTTTAAAATACAAATTTAAAGACATGTTTTATTATACATTTTTGTTATAAAAATTTAAAACACAAGCTAAAAATAATTTAAAACTAAAAATTTTGAACTGTTTTTATTTTTTCCGACTCATAGGTCTTGTTTGCGATCTCTGATATTTTGATATTAGTTTTGTATTTTGTTTTTGATTTTATTTTTAATTTTTGATTTATATGTGAAATAAATGTGTTAATGAAACATTTAGAAAGCTATGCCTTTTTAATTATTATTATATTGTTAATATAATTATATTTTTACAAAGAAATTTTTTTGTGTGAACCGAAACCATACCGGTATTTCAAAACCGAAACATACGAAAACCGGTTCACCGTTACGAAACCTTTATTCAAAGATTTTGCGTAACCTATAACCGAAAACCTAAATCCGAAAATAACCGAAACCGTAACTGAAACCGATATTCGTTTCGGTTTTAATCCCTGGTTAACATAGAGATCTGTTGAAAAAATTCTTACATCTAAAACGTATTTCTAGAGATGCCCTTTCCATTAATTGATAATTATCGATTCATTGATAAATGCACCAAAGTTTTTGCAAATTCAACTCTGTTTGTGACTAGACCAAAAGAGATAGAAATTGGAAACAAAAAAAAGAAATAAAACAGAGCTAGTCACAAAAAATAGCTTGCATTTTTTTACATGCATGCTTGACATTTGTAATTTCCCAAAGCTGCTTATCAACAAACTCTGGCAAAACCATCGATTGAACGACATCGATTGAACGACACAACTGCTCTTCAATGATAAGCGAAGCTTATCGATTAAGTGGAAATATGTAATGGATTTTCCCAGCTGTAACTTGAGCTAGTGACTATAAAAGATCGTTGCAGCAGCTTCAGTTTAACAGTTCCCGAGTTTACTTCGTAGAACAATCAACAAGATGAAGTTCTTCTCAGTTGTCTCCGTCTTTGTGCTCGGTCTTTTGGCTCTGGCCAGTGGTAAGTGTTCTCTTATCAATTGTATGTAGATGATCTGTTAACTAACAGTTTTCTTTTAACAGCCATTCCCCTCTCGCCCGATCCTGACATTATCATCAATGGAGCCTGCTCAGATTGTGAGATTCACAACGGCCGTTAAACTTTAGGAGCAAAACCAAGTTCAAAATAAATTATCAAATGACGATATCAATAGACCATAAATAAAATATGTTGTTTATCTTGGCTCACATTAATCGTAATCTTTAAAAAGTCCATCACATTTATATTGATTTGGAATACAAGTTTTCCTGGCTGCCAGATTATGAGTCTCAGAAGTGAAAAGTCATTCCTGAATCCGATTGAGAATTGAGTATTGCGAACAAGAGTTGCACTTTATTGAGCTGCTGCCACAAAAATCTCGAGCACTAAAGGCGCTTGGCTTAATTCCGTTTCCGCCATTCCCCATGTCAGTTGCCGACCAGAATTTTCAACTCGACGCAATTTTCAATTGCGAGCACAAAAACAAAAATGCAGTCAAGGAACTGAGAAAACTGTGGGCGGGGAGGGGAGACAGAGGGAAAACAAAACCGTTTTTGTTTCCATTGTGTCGCCGGAAATATTCAATTTTCAATTTTCATCTCGTTGGCCAGAAAATTGGCAAGCGAAAACAAAAGAAGAGAAAAAATCTGCTAAGCGCATGAGAAAAGGAGAAAAGGAGAAATCAATTCAATTATTTACGAGTATTGTTATTTTTTTCTTGTTGCCCTCTGCCACTCGATGAATTGTCCTTTGCCTCGACGAATCCAAATGAAAATGTGAAGCGTGATTTCCTAATCTTTCCATTATATAGATGTAAACACATAGAAATCACTGGAAAGCTAGAGGGAAATGCGATTCATACACTTATTTGAAGCTGTTGGAAATAGAAACTGTAACATAAATTTATTGAAATATAATTTATGAGGCTGAAAATTGCTGGAGGTCGATTTAAATCCTCTTATTTTGGGAATCCTGCTGTGCAATGATCTTCGATGTCCTGTTGTTGTTGGCCCCATTAACAGTTCCGATTGTCAATGATGATGATGATGATTATTATTATTGTTATTGTTGTTTTGATAATAAATATAATGCTTTATGAGTCTGTTGATGGCCTAATGAGCTGCAAACATAAAATGTAGAAGTGAAAATGTCTTATTTAACATTGAAATGAGTCTCAGCTTTCTCAAGTTACATTTTCCACATAAATTTGATTGAAATTTTAACGATTGCTGTCGAAATCAACTTGGTTTTAGTTTAAGGTGCACTTTGAGCATTAACCTTCTTAATAAAATTAAATATATGTGAAATAGGTGTTTAACTCTAAAGTTTATTATTATTTACTGAGAGAAAAATTACAACAAAGGTTTTAATTTCACAAAAATATAATTAATTGTTTCTGCTTTCAGCTTTCCGCGTTTTTCTATCTTCATCCATTTTTTCGGCATCGGCTTTTTTCCAAGTGTCCAGTGTTGTCCTCTTTTTCTGCTGCCTCGATATTTAACTCCAAAATGAAGCGCTTAGTAAGAATATCGGCTGTTGGCTCTCTGCTGTTAATCTGCTGTTAATGTTTTACTGTTATTGTTCTGCTGTTATTGTTCTGTTGTTAATTTACTGAGCGTTCCGTATCCAATCTTTTATATACATATGTGTGTATATTTGAATACTTTTTAATTTTTAATCTTTTGTTAATTAAAAATCTAACTTTCTTATATGTTTTTATCTTTTTTTAAATAATTCTTTTTTGTCGATTACCTTTAAATGATTTATAATAAATAAAAATGTTAAATAAGGTATCCAATATCTGTACTCAAATACAGATTAACAATGTAAAATCTGTTAAAAAATCTAGTTCAACAAATTAAGGCGACTTTTCTTAAAAAACGTTAAAACTAAAAAACCTTTTCCTATTGATGTCACTTCTTATTTGACACTGCTCTCAACAATATTTGTATACAATTTTCATGGCTAAATTTTTGTGGAAAACTTTTTCCATTTTTTTATGCGTTCTACTTGGATTTTATTTCCTTTTTTTTTTGTGTGAAACTTTTCTATTTATGGGTGACAAAATGTAAGTTTGAGGTTATTTTATATATAAAGGCAGTGCTGCTTTTGTTGCTTGCCACTTTTATAAATTACCTTTTCACTTGGCACTCCCTCCTACTTCCTCCTATTCACTCCTCGAAAAAGGAGACACAATGCCAAAATGGCAGCCAAAGGCGCATCACAAGAAGCAGAGTAGAGAAATCTGGAGTCACATTCAAATTGCAGTTGCATTTCTTGATTTAAGTAAAACAGCATCACAAAACTTTTGCCTAGTTGACATTTGAGCCACAGACGAGACTGTGACTCACTGCCAACTCCAATGCCTTTGGGGGGCCTGAATGACAGCTTAGAGCAGAGAAAGAGGGAGATAGAATGGTAGAGAGAGGAAGAGAGCGTTGCTCATTAAAGTTGATGGCTTAAAGTTGTGTGTCATATGCAAAGATCATGACGTTGTCTGCAAAGACAAGTGCTTGTTTTAATTAAAATTTTAATTTAATTTCTTTCTTTTTATCTGACGTCAAGTGGCCGAAATAAAAATCTGCTGCAGACATAGACAGACAGACAGGCAGACAGACAGACAGTCAGACAGGCGAAGCCAAACGAGCTGTTGTCATTACAAGCAGCATAAGTGAAAAATTACGCATACGCACTGTGGCCAACCAGACTGAATGTGAGTGACTGTGTGTGTGCGTGTGTTTGAGTGTGTGAATATCCTGTTGTTGTGCTCGTGTTATGCTCATTAACACATTGTTTGCATTTTTGGTTGAGGTTTCTGTTCGCTTGTTTCGACACATGAAATATCCACAGACTGCGTTCTGTGTCTGTAATGAGAGTCAAATTCAACTCTTTAACGCCCAAGTATGGCCTGATGATATTTGATATAAAATAAAAGAAAGACTTAAACATTCCGCTATCAATTACACTTCCCCGCGCTCAAAGATCAAACTTTAGACTGGCGTGTTGAAGCCTAAGAGAATCTCTCTTCAAAATTTTGTTGGCAACACGAGCTGCGCATACTTTTGGGACTAACTGTGTGGCATTTAGCAGCAACTTGACTTGAAGTTGACGAAGACGCCAAGGATATGCATAATGATGTGTGGCACCAAGAAGACTGCACTACGCGGCGTATGAGTAATCTCTGGCAATGCGAGCTAGTCGCCAGCAAAATGGCTAAGAAATGAAGCTATTTATAGGCACGCTCTGCTGACTCTGGCCAGCAACAATTTAGCATTTTAATAGCCTTGTCGGACACACACACATTCACATTCACATTGAAGTTGCCCCAACGTCCTGTTTCGATGGGTCTGTAGTCCTTTGACTCTGCTCTCGATTGCCTGAGTGTGTGCATGCATGTGGAAATTTAAAATAAGCACCTCATTAAATTGAAAAATGTGCACAATTTGCAGGACATTATGTCGTCTCTAATCCTCACACACACACACACACTTATACAGACATAACTATACATTCAACGAGGACGAGTCTATGTTGTCATGGCACACTGAGTGCACTTTGTGAGTATCCTGGCATACAATTTGTATAATTTCACTCTTGTCCTTAACACTTCGAACCACACGATTGTCACACGATTCCCTGCCAAAGGCTCGATATAAATATGCAGTGTTAATGCATTTTTAAGCTGCTTTATTAATCATTTTTCATGATTTACCTTTGCCGGTGTCGTTGCTTGCGGGAATTAATATAAACTGAACACTTATAGCTACAGTGAAACAAAAAATTTGATAGGCTTAATAATTTCAGAGGTTCAAAAATGTATAAACTCTGTTAAAGCCTGATTAAGGATCTGCTGTTATTACCAGAATGTTAGTGTTTTGCCTGTCTGTTTAAAAATAAATCAGCTTTCTTAGCAGGAAAACGTAATATAAGCAAATGTATTGATTTAAAACAAAAATTCCTTAATTATATTTTCTTATCATTATGACCATAACATTTGCCAAAGAGATGCACTAATTAATTCTTACTGTAAAAGATTTCAAAATGTTAACACGCTCTTAAAAGCTGCATGCTATAATGAGGCTGTTAAATATGTTGAACTCAGACTCTTAAATGCCACAAAATGTTAGCATACTCTTAGCAGCTGCACGCTATAATGAGACTGTTAAATTTGTTAAATGTAAGCTACAGAGCTGCCAGATAACATTTCAATGTTTACGATCACTGTGTTAAAAAATATCAAATTTTACTAGATTTATAACATATTCTTTTACCACTGTGCCACGAAGCTCAAGTAATTGACACAAAAATCCAGTGCACAGCAAATACACATACACATAAATTTATGCATGCGAATGTATATATTTTTTCATATGTTAAACGAGTGTGCGAAGTAAAAATGTGGGCCTGCAAAAACATTTGTGTCAATGCATCGATAACTCACGCCCACCAATCCAGCGGGCAAAGTGGCAACTGCAAGTGCAGAAGGAGCAAAAGCGAGTGCAGTCCAAGGATCAGGTTCGATCTGGGCTAAAAGGGGCAGCTGGGGGTGAAAACTGTTGACTGTTGACTATTGACTGTTGACTGTTGTTGTTGGCTGGTAACTGGTGGCTCAAACCTCAGGCGGCTTTCAGCATTTACTCGCATGCATTATTGAGCATTAACCTCATTTCACGCAGTCAATTTACGGCATTAAATTCTCTCGCTCGGTACTCGGATATTTCTCCTGCTCCTGCTCCTGTTGACTTCTGTTGCTGCTGCCCAGAGTATATTACGATGTGATGGCATAAGAGTTTAACGAGCTGTCGGCCCGCCTGCCACATATGTTTGCTCTCTCTCTCTCTCTCTCTCTCTCTCTCTCTTCATGCTGATGAAGATGATTGTAGTACAAAACTAATTTGGATTTGCAGCTCATTTATTAGCCCGGAGTTGAGTTTATGGCCTGTAAACAGTTGAAGAGAGTTTATCGCTTAACGTTTATTGGAATTCACTTTGAGCACCTATGGAGACATTTGAACCCCCTCATCTTCTATCCTTCCAACAGAAATTGAAAACACTTGAGATGGCCCTTAGAACTAAATGTGAGTAATCTCGTATAAGAAAACAGTCTGCGAATACATACAAAGAATCCTTAAGTGCAGAGACTTAAAAGAAATGTGCAAGGACATTAAATGTGCGGCCACACAGACCAAGGACTCTTTCTGTTTTCTTTGTTCTTTTTTGTGTCTTTGTAATTGGATAATTAAAGAAATGTCTGGCCACAGGAATAAAAGAGAGATGATAACAAACACGTGGCAAACTGCGACTTCTCTTCATATAATAGGTAGTAAAACTTTCCTCTGTCCGTGTGTTTGTGTGTAAGCGAGCTATTAAAAGAATCTAAACGCTTACTAAAGATGCTAGTATATTTCACTACACACACACATACACACACACATTTCGCTCTTAAGTAGCACCCAGTAACAGCTGCTGCAATGGAAGACAATATCACGGCAGTCACAATGGCAAAAAGAACGCAGTAATACCTCTAATGTTAAGTGTGACAGACTTTGAGTTACCCACTCTTTATGTTTTTTCTCTTAAGAAACGCTCTCTGTATTTAACGCTGTTAAGCTGCAGAAAGAGATAACAGTGATCTTGGAAGCTGCTTGCTATAAAAGCAGTAGAGCAAGCAGTTTCATAACATAATGAAAAGCAGTGTTAAAAGTGAAAAGTAAACAGAATGTTAAAAAGAAAAGAACACAATATTTTAATTAATTATATGTTCATCAAATTTGTTAAGCATCAGCAGATGTTAAGCACAAAAATACCCCTTTGCATATGCAGTGTAGGGTATAACACTGTAGCATACAGTTTTCGGCGATGGTGGCAAAGAAGTGAGCTCGCCATATAAGCAGCTTTTATATTGCCTCGCTTCATTTAAAAGAAGGCAAAAATGGCAGAGAATAGTGCGAAGGGAACTCAGATAAGCGATAAGCAAACAGCTGTGCCTCAGGCAACAACTTCTGGCACGTGTCCTGTGCTTCTATTTGGCCAACTTGGCGGTTTATTGTTGCCGCTGTTACTTAGTTAAAAGTTGTTGCTCTCCAGGCTCAACATGAATGCAGCACAGCACAGCAAAGGGGAGCAAGCAGTGCAAAAAGCGGTTGACAGTGCTGCTGAAATAGCTGGACAATACATGGACAGTTCAGTTCAGCGCATTGTCTGGCATAGGGGCACAGAGAGGAAGAGAGAGGCAGAAAGAAAGTGAGTGAGATAGAGAGACAATTCAAGCAGTGTGTGGATGCAGCGTGTGAAATGGCTAAAACGATTGTGATAGGTTCACTTGGATAAGAGAATGTGCAGAAACGTTATAGAAATTAAAGTCGTTTATAAAATAAAAAGCGCATTTTGAGACAGAAAAGAAAATAAAGAGGCTTTATATTTACTTGTTCATATTAATGTTAATATTTAATTCAATTAAATGTTCAAAACTAACAATAGTTAGTATGAATTGACACTTAATCTGTTGGCAAGAGAGTGACGGGAAACTTGTGATATTAAATCGAAATATACACATTAAGTTTATTTAACGTAGTAAGTACATACTATATCTTTTTTTATATTTCCTGAATCTGTGGATGTTATTGATAATAATCTTTTAAATGGTGTAATCTCTTTTTATTTTCCGCCATTATATTGGCCATACCATAAGTTGCAACCGCTGCAACATGCCGCACTGCAAATGCGCTGAGCTAAGCTACAAAAGCAAAGCTAATGGTATTGCCGCTGACCGAAAGGGCAAGACTTTAATGGTCACCACACACAAACACACACACACACTGACAGACGTATCTCTCTCTCACTTGCACATGTGTGTGTGTGTGTGTGTGCCTTAAGCGTACACACTTGAATTTTACGAGTAGCTGCGACACTTATCAGTTGGTCTGATATTATAACCACCTCACACACACACACACACTACTACACATCACAGTCACCTCACCTAATCTCATAGTCACCTCACTCTGTGGGTCATACAAATAGCCGTATCCAACTTGTAACAGTCTGAAACATTTCGAGCCGCATCTTCGTTACGTTTTGTTGAGTTTTATGTGGGTTAAGTTGTTGTTGTTGCCCCTAAATGTGGCAGCTGCTGTCATTGTTACAGTTGTAGTTGTAGTTGCTTTATACCGGGTATATCTGTGACACAGAGGGTGTATTTGACTGCCCAATTAGATGCAACTGGTGGAATTGAAAATGTTTCTTTAGTTTGTTGTTGGCGATGAATTTTAAAATGATAGAATATGAATTGATCTTTCGATCTTATGTCCCTACAGACATTTTCTACTAATATGTAAGAAAAGCCAGGCTTATATTTTAAAACAGTGCAAAAAAATAAAATTATTCCGGACAACATATAGATATTCAGATATTACAGCTAAACTAAATAAAACCAACTTAACTTAATACATAAATGTCAGATTGAATAGGGAGCGCACTGCAGATTTACAGCAGAGCAACAGCAGCAGAATAATAACAGCAAAACATTAACAGTAGATTAACAGCAGAGAGCTAGCAGCCGATATTCTTACCAAGCAGTACATTTTGGAGTTTTGGAAATTAAACCCTATCTTGTAACTTTTCTATCATTAAATAATAATGATCTCCAGAGTTAAAAACCTTACTCACATAAATAACATAATTATATATCGGATATAAAATATTGTTTATAATCATGCTAATGAAAGTAGTATACTTTCATTAATTTACATTACACATGAAAATTAATTTTTTTAAAGTTTTAACTTTTTTATCTAATTTGGAGCTATTTTTAAAGATGATTTTAAATTTATTATCCTTATCCGAGATTGACATAATCCTGAATATTACTTAATTTATCTTTTCGTCATTCATTACCATAATTCACTAATAAGATTTACAATTTTAAAAATATATAAGCCTTACTCTTCCTAAAATAAACACTTTTAATTGAAATCATGAGCTCTATAATACAATAATTTTGAATTAAGAAATTTGTTTATGCGACATTATTAGAATTCATTCCTGAGGTTTTACTATAAATTCATTAGTTAAAAAAAAATTTCTTTATTTTTACAGTCGATTTAAAAACCAAATTCAAACTCAAGTCAACAGATAAGCCGTGTATGTAAATAATATTGATATGAGCGATATTTGCTGTTATTTTAATAATCCTTCTTAGCGATTAAAGCGTTTCAAATGTAATTGCAGTTTTTGTACACTGCACAATAATGTGAAATTTAACTATTTCGCTCATGAGCATCATCATTTTTCATCATAAAAACAAAACTCGAATATAAAATGCCAACTTTACTTTTGTGGCATACCAAGAAGAGGAAAGTGAGGGGTTTCGGTTGCAAGAGGGGAATGGGGGAATAAGAGAATGTTGGTTGGTATCCATGGAGCAACACCTCGGACTGGTGGCAGGCAGCGCATAATTCATTAGGAAACTTGCAAACGGCGCGTGACTAAAGTGAAAATGTTTACGAGCAAATTTCTTAGCATGGAGCCAAAAATGGAGGATTGGAGGATGCAAGGATGCCAAGACTTTCTGGTCTCGACTGCCAAGAAATTTCTCTGGCCACGTTGCTAGCATACCAAGGCCAAAATGAGCGTAGAGAATAAAGAGAAACAGACAGACAGAGAGCGAGAGAGAGAGAGAGAGAGAGAGAGGGAGAAAGAGATGTGTTACAGTTCTGGGTGCTAAGTATGATTTATGTTGGTTTTAAGCTCCTTTCAAAGGCTCGCACGGCACTCAAATTGAAATTTACACGCAGACGAGCGAAATACCCTGATGGATACTTGCACTTGGATCCGTTGGCTGGTCACCCACCACACACACACACACACACACACACACATACAATGCGTATACGTAGTGTAAATAATAAGCAGCAAATCTTTTCGATTGCCAGGAAAAAAGGGAAAACTAAAAGGAAAGCCAAAGGCAAAGCCACCTCGGGGACACATATGCGATGTCTGAGCTCTACTCTGGGACTAGGGATTGGGACTAGGGATTGGCATGGCAGCTCGTCCTCGTCTCCGTCATCATCAGCATCATCGTCATCGCCATCATCATCTTCATTCTTGGAGCTCGTCTCCTGAGGCGCGTTTGCTCCTTTATTCAATTTGTTGCCCTGCAGTTGCACTTTGGTTTGGTTTGTTTCTCGTGCTGGATTATCAGCAAAGCTGCATGAAAATTTAATAATTCGAGTGTCTGTGCATCCTGTGGCATCTGTTCCTTATATTTCTTGTTCCACATATATTTCCTTCACTTAAGTTCTATTTAATTTGCTTGATTCGCAATGATTGAGAACGATGCGTAAGAAATTTGTGATTTCCCACCAAGTCTGAGTTTTTAAGCAGGTAATGGATCAAAAGTGATAGCTTGGAAAAGTAACAGCATAACATTGGGCCATTTATGGCCTCTACAGTGCCTGCAATAAAACTACAGTTGAACGAGATTCAACTTGAAACTTCGGGCTGCAAATGAATTCAAATTTTAAGTGGCAACCACTCAACGTTTTTTTTTTTGCAGTTTTAAAATGTTGACAACTTTTGCGTGAGCAAATAAAAGTTTTTAAATACTCAAACAAAGTTACTTATTAATTTCAATTTTAAAATTAAAACATATACAAAGGGTATGGTAATTTTGTGGTGGGGTATGCAAATATGGTATATGAATTTCTTTTCGTGCTTCTAAAATAAGAAATCAGTTTAAGCTTTGTTTTAATTTATATGATTTATGTGCAAAAGAATGAATATATATTTATCATACTTAAATATTGTAGCCAGTATGAGTTTAATTCAGCGTGCAAAGCGACAATCTATTTCAATTGCCAATTACAGAATGTTCTACTCTTCTATAGAATGCTTAGCCTATCTTGTTCAGATGTTATGTTACAGAGTATGTTGTATTCGTATGTTATGTTATTTAGCCTATCTTGTTCATATGTTATGTTACAGAGTATGTTGTATTCGTATGTTATGTTATTTACAGTGCATGTTATATATTTGCATCGAGCTGCTGAGTACATGATTGACTGTTATCTAAGTCCCTATCTCTGCTAAAATATATAATTCACTTATAAATATTACATGTTATTTTTCCATATTGGTTTTAAATTATAAAATTGTCTGTATTTATTACATTGTATTATTTTAAGAATAAAATTTATAAAGATTAGTTGCTAAGGAATAGATCTTCCTACAGATTTATTTAATTAACGTTTTCCTGTTAAACTGTCTAACATGACACTTAGAAACTGAATAGTCAAGTACATTTTGATTCACTGTATTCAGTCAGCTTATACGCTATAGTATCATATATATTTATCAGTCTTGTTGTTGTTTGAGTACTCGTATTTTATGTACTATTTATCAGATCATTTCCACAAATCCTTTGTAATATGCCCGCACAATTGCAGAATAAGTGCTTATTTGAAAAACAGAGCACACGTCAAATGAAAATACCGAAAACAATTTACAAAATGTGCGTTTAATGTGGATGAGGGACACACACACATACACACACACACACTCAGTCAGACACAATCCTCATGGCAGCCACAGGACTAAAACCCAAACCAAATGTTAATTCTCGCTTAGCGTTGCACGCGGCGTATACGTAATTTTGTGCAAACTGATTTTTAGTTGCATGTGAGTTGAGTTTTAGTTTTAGTTTTGGTTTTAGTAGTAGTTGTTGTTGCTGTTGCTGTTGTTGTTGTTGTTGTTGTTGTTATTGTTATTGTGTGTTTACACACACAGAGACACATTCTGTTCACAATTGAGCGAGTTGATTTTAGAGTTCATTCAGCATGTTGACCAAAATTACCGCGGTTTCAACTCGTTACCCTCCCTCCGCCCTCTTTTTGTACCCGCACTATTTCCACTTTTATTTTATTTATCAGAAAATAAGTTTATTTTCTCTTTTTTTTTGCTATTTTTCTCTTGTTTGGATTTCGTTTAGCAAAAGTACCGAAACAATGTGCGGACTATTAGCCAAAATGTTAAATGACACGTTGCGCGCTGCGATTTGCTGTTGTTGTTACTGATGTTGTTATTGCTATTGTTGTTGTTGTCGTTAGGTCAGCCTGCAACTCATGGATGCATGCATGTATGTATGTACATACATATGTATGTTTGTTGCATGCAGCTTCAATGAGCAGCAGTTGAGGCAAAAGTTGTTGAGGCAGCTGGACATGATTGGGGTCCAACTGTTTGTGGTGGTTGCATGGTAAGTTGCATTTTTAAAATAAACGAATGTGCCGTGCTTAATGTGAATTTAAGTCGCTTTTAATCAACTGCAGCTGCACTAAATGGCAATTTAATATTGTTAAATTGTTGTATTTAAAATTTAAGTTGATCAAATTTAACAATTTAGTAAAAGAAACTGGAAAAGGAAAAGTCTAAATATGCATCGCAAAAATTATAAAATGCCTAAAAATAAAATTATAAATTTGAATTTGAAACCTTTTTTCTATTTCTTTAATGTTTGAACATAATATTTTTAATATTTACCTAAAAAGAATAATATATTTTGTAATTTACGTGTATTAAAAAAAAAGCAACTAAGAGCAGATAACTGAAAGTAATATACGAATTGAATATAAAATATCCAACCAAATTATAAATGCCCAATTTAGTCTAAGGATGGAATCTGAAATTTTTTATTTATGTCTTTCATGTTTGAACAAAATATTTACTTAAAAAAAAGTAATATATTATGTTATTTATTAAAAAAGCAAGTAAAAGCAGTTAACTGAAAGTAACTTACGAATTGAAAATAAAATATCCAACCAAATTTTATTTAACAATTAAAATAAATAATATCTAAAACTGAAAGGAGATAGAATGGCATTTTATACAAAAAATTTAAAAATCTGGGGTAATCAAAAAATTGTTAAATGATCCAGTCAGCTTAATCGCTTTAAAGTATGCTATAGAAAAAAAGCTTGAAAATGTTAAGTAAGTATCAATTTTTAATTTATTGCTTAAATGCCTGTTTAATTAATATTTATTATGATTTTTAACCAATATATTAGTGACATTAAGTGGACTTCAACATTGCAATGTTTAATTAAATTATATCTGTATACCAATCAGATGCTTCATCTAATTATGACTGACCCCACAAGGACTTGGACAAGTGCACTTAATGATTATGATTACAAGAGTAACATCGTTATCATTAGCTGGTTCAATCGCCGCTCTTGTCCTGGCATGTCCTTAAAAAAAGTGTCACAGCTGAATAATTCAAGTGATACCAAGTTTTTTGTTAACTAAACTAATTACGCTTTATTTATATAACTGATTTTGTTCAATGTTTCTTACTATTACTTATGTATAACTTGGCGTTCCATCGATAGCGAAACATTTGCCTGTTTAACAAACTAATTCCGGGGCATTCCACTGGCTGCGTATCTCGTATCCTGACACTCGTCCTTGGCTATTGTCACTTGCAAATTATGCAGGACTATTCGGTAGACAAAGGATCTTGCTAGATTTTCACTCCACTCAGCAGTTCGTTGCCATGGGGCAGAGGCAACTTTTACATTTCACCTCGCCATCGCCATTGTATTTTATTCAATTTGCTTTTGGCGCAAAAAGAAGAAAAAGGGAAATTGTGTTTTCCATAAATTCGCTGGCACTTCAATCTTTGCCTTCTTTGCCTCCTGCCTGCCATTGTCCAGATTCTCTCTCTTATTTCACACGGCGTCGCTTGTAAAATTTTGCATTCCGTTCGCATTTTTCGCTTCTTCTTCTTGTTCTTTTATACATATAATTTTTTTGTGCCAAGTTTTTTTGCGGCTTCATTGTCAGCTTTTCTATGTTCTCTTCCCTTTTTTTGTACTTTTTGTATTTTTAATAATGCATAATTCGTTTTATAACTAGGTCCCTTTATCTGAGAGCATAGCACAATATTACAATTTATGCACAATATATAAAAATTTTTAATCAAAATGAAAACAATGCCTGCTATTGTTGCAAAGTTATTATAAAATACTTTGCATTGTTGCCACTTTTCATCACCTCATTCCTATCTCTCTCTCTCAATTGGAATTTTGTTCATTTTCTAAAGTGGTTTGCCAGTTGAGAAACTTCTGGACATCTATTGTCTAAGCGAGCATGAACAATAATTTCCTATGTTAGATGGATAGCAGAAATCGGAAGAGAGATTTAAATGCATCTCAAAGTCATTCACCTTAAAATTTCCTTTAAAAATATATTTTATATTGCATTTTTATACCTGTTACTTAAAAAAAGGTTGTATTGTATTTGTTGAAATGTATGTAACATGAAGCAACTCCGACCCCATAAATAGCATCAACAGCCAAGTCAGTATATCAATGTCAGTCCGTCTGTCGTTAGCTATCATCCTTCCAAATCGGAACAAGATCGAACAAATAGAAAGATGGTAATGACTGTTTTAAGTATTTTAGCAATGCAAGTGCCTAAAAGTATGCAATAAAATATAGTTTTTGTATATTTTAGTAAGTAACAGGTATTGTATATTCGGGAAGTCGACTACAGCCTTTCCCGCTCGTGCAACAGAAAATAAAACCCTTTATCTCTTTACCCAGAAATACTTTACTAATGGTCTAATTAAGTTGAAAAGTTCAGAGAAAATTTCCTCCTGCAGTCCTATTCGTAATAAGTATGAATATTATAATTTATATTTTTATTTGAAATTGATTGTTAGGCATAATTTTCATACTTATCAATCTTGAATTGATGGGGACTATTTAATATCGTGAGCTTTTCCACTTGATAAGCAAAGTGCTTCTCCATACCGTTTCCAGGGCCCACTTAAAAATTCATTTTACTGTCTCATGCGCGATAGGGGCAAGGGGGGGTGGGAGGGGTTTATGGCACTCATAAAATTCTCAAGTGAGACATAATAATAAAGCAACAAAGACAATTCAGCTCGTAAAAATAACAAATAAATGTTATAAATGTTGCCATAAAATTACAACAAAAGTGGCCACGGCAGAATGTAACGGCAACACGGCCGACACGGTGGCAACTCTACACAAACAAAGTATTTTGCTGTTTTCAACTGATTGATACACGGGCGTGAGTGTGTGCGTGAGAGAGTGGGAGAGAGAGCGGGAGAGCGAGAGAGTGTAGGTGTGAGAACCGCGGTGTCGCCTTGCGTGCCAAAAACAATGTAACATTTTCTGGCACACAAGCACAAACATAAAGAATGCGTGTGTGAACTGACATGCAACGCAAAGCGTGGCTAAAGAGAAAAAGGAGGAGGAGGAGCAGTAGGAGAAAGGAGGGAGGCAGGACGAAGACGAGTCGCTGACGAGTGACGCCGAAAAAGAGGCAAACAGGCACACAGGAAACAAATGACAAAAAATATGTTACAAAGTGTCGCACATGACAGGACCCGCACTCACACTCACACACACACCCACACACACTAACACTTTGGCACACCACACACACACACACGCACACACAGACACTGAAGCACCTTTAGCAGCAGCAGCTCTTCATGTGTTGGCAACCAACTTCACATTGTTCGCTGCGAGCGTTGTGCCATTTTACTTTGGCTTTCGACTCTCTCCAACTCCTTCCCTCCCTGTCAGCCCCATTACGTGTGTGAAGGAGACAGTTAGAGAAAGAGAGAGGGAGAGAGTGGGAGAGTGATTGGAAGCAGAGGGTAGGGGGGGAAGAGGGAGTTGTTGTGGCGTTTCTTTTGTGTCATCGTCGCATTCGTGTCAAATTTATTTTTGTATTTTAGTGTAATTTTGTTGATTACAGCGTTGTTGCTTTTGTTTGGCGCTGCTGCTATGTATGTGTGTGTGTGTTTGTGTGTGTGTGTGTGTGTATGACGTTGAGTGTGCAATTTATTTGAAGTGATCCTAAAAAACATACATATATACATTTATATGTCTAAGTACATATATGTGAGTAAATTGCATTGAAGTGATTTGGGAAACGAGTGCTGTAAAAAATCAAATTTCTTTAATTGAATTTAAATTATTTCTTGTAACTTGCAAAAATTAATTTTGTAACTATCCACAAATCATGGTATTAGTTAAGTATATCATGGAACATAATTTATCTCTAAATTTCTAAATAAAACTACAAGTTCTTAAGTTGTTCCTAAGAAACTAAAATAAATTTATTTATTAAAACAACAGTAGTAGTTGAAATTTATCCATTTTATTATCCCACAAGATGATTTTTAATAAATAGAAATTTGCAGGATATTTAAAACTTTTTACCATTTTCCACTACAAAGATTTTATTATTTTTTTTATTATTTAGAAAATTTAATGATTTTTTAGAAACTTAACTGCCACCAAAAATAATTATATTTTAATAACTTAGGGTAAAAAATTGATCTATATTAAATAAATACAAATAAACACTCTACACTTCTCATTTAATTCTCAGATTTTTTATTGCAAAAATAAATCGCTTCCTTTTTATTTATTTTTTTTTAACAAGATCTATTGGATACTTTATTTATTAAGATAATCATATCTCACTCTTTCCTTTCTCACTGTCCCTCTTTCTCTTCAAGATCTCATTTCTTCCAGTACGATCATGAATTTGTTGAGGCTTTTAATCAGCATATAAAACTTAGTATTTATTTATTTTATTTGGTTGTTTTGCATTTTAAACCAAACTCATCAATGGACCTTCCATTAAGTAATAACTTCTTCCCAACACTGTCTGCCTTATGCTCCATTCTCCTCTCTTCCTTTCCTCCCTTCTTCTACCCCTCTCCCCGACCCACTCTATTGGAGTCCATCAACCCCGTTCACATAATGAACTCATTTTGAGTCGAGGCGCGTTGTGAGCATAAAAAGCACGGAAAAAGGTAAAACTAATTTGACTTGACATTAAAGCCAAACAACAGGAGCACACACACACACAATACACACACACACACACACACACACAGGAAGGAAGTGAAGGGAATGGCTGTTTTTATGGGGGGAGGGGCCAGAGACAATGCGGCATGCTGGCGACGAACGCTGCGTGGCATGCAACGTTGCTTTTGTTTCTGCCCCATGGCCGTCATTTTACGGCCACATTATTACTTTTTATGCGAACCGAACGAAGCTTCTTTCCACTGCCATCATGTTTTGAGCTTGTTAATATAAAAATTCTGCAGCTGCCATTATTGTTGCTGTTGTTGTTGCTGTTGTTCTCATTGTTGTTGTTGTATCATTGGGCAATGCCTTCGATGCCTTCGTTACCCTTGGCAGAATTCAGCGCCAAACGTCTAATGAAATCTAATAAATTAAAGAGATTTATAAAAGCGTTGCCTTTGGCTCATTTTCTTGGCTCACTCTCCTCTCTCTCTCTCTCTCTCTCTCCCCTTGCTCCACTTGCTTACCCCTCTTTATGCTGTGCTCTGCCAGCGGCTTAATTCTGGGCGCATAACTTATTATAGCCGTGTTAGCAGTAGGCCAAAATCATTGGCTTTCGTTCGTTCGTTGAAGGCAACTTCAGCAGGCCGTAAATTTCAACAAGTGAATGAGCAAAGAGAGAGAGTGAGAGAGGGAGAGAGAGAGAGAGAAAGAGAGAGGGGGTATTGAAAATATGTTTAAACTTTTGCCGTTAGTTGTCACACTCTTTTGTGTGCGCCTTTGTTTCGTATGTGGGTATGTGTGTGTGTAGGGGATCAAAGATGCCCGATAAGATTGGCCTAAACAATGGAGTCGAGTTGTCTCGAGGGGAACAACGCTCGAATAAATCCAAAACCGAAACCGAAACTGAAACCAAAGGCGAAATCTAAACCCTAACTTAAATAAAAGCTGTTCAGGCTTCAACAGAATTTAGTAGACCACAATTGTAAATTTAAAGTTTGCCCTTAAATTCAATTAAATGCGCTTTAAAAAATATGCTAGTAACAAGTAAGCACGCTGCTGTTGGGAGTGCTCGACTAGAAGATACTCTCTAAAGCACATTTTAAACTTTCAGTCAAAAGCAGTTTCATATACAGTTAGTCAAGTAATTGTTTGGACAAAGAAGAGAATTCACAAAAAAAATTTTAAAATATTGAAAAAAATATTAAGTGTTTAAAATTTAAAATTAAGTATATAGCATAACAGAGTTTTGGAATATTTCAAAAATACTATGCTGTTATAAAAATTCGTGTACTGTAGCAATAACATAACAATAACATAGTCTGTAAGTCTACTGTGTAATAACTGTTAGCACTCTCTCAACAGCTCTGTTAACTGTTAGCACTCTCTAACAGAGCACATAGGGAGACTTAAATTAATAAAGTGAGAGCAAGATTATTCTGGATCAAGCTATGATATATTTAATATATATATATTTATATATATTTATTAAATTGAAAAAAAAAAAAATATATATAAGGCCTAATGCCTGTTACACAAATTTACAGAAATCCAAAATACCCATTTAATCCGATTTTCTCTGGACTTAGGGTATAAAAAAGCGAGCTTAATTGACTTTCAATAACTACACAAATTGGAAAAACGTAATATACCCTGAGCCTAGGCCCCGGCACGCCGAAGATTTGATGCCCATGTTATTCCCATAATTATCCTTATTTATCGACCTAACGTTTTTTTGACAGCTACATACATTTAAATTTTAAAATATAAATGTGTGATTTTAACCAATTGGCACGATATTTTAAAAATGTATTAAAAGTAAAAATGATAAAAACAACAAAAAAAAATTGGTTGACCAATCCAGGATTCGAACCCACGACCCATTGCGCATGGGTGCGTATCTCTATCATTAGAAAGAAAATTTAAATAAATGAAAACATTTAATAATTAAAAGTCATCTGCAACGCACCCATACCGAGATTCGAACCGCGATCTCCCTGGTTGCTAGTCGAACACTTATCACCTCGGCTATCGCGACACATTTGCTGATGCTGGCAAATTCGATATACTTAGTAAGTATTACTTACATACTCAATGTACATTCCCTCAGAGAAAATACAAAACGAATTAAATCATTATTAATTCTATTTATAGAATTGCATTTAAAAAGGGGTTTGAAAAATCGTTAAAGTCTTCACTACTTATGGCCCAATCGTGTTGAAATTTGGTGATTAGTCTCTGGGCATGTCTCCCCCGTAGAACTACTAGGAACTTTATACCTTTAGCTTTACCTACATGCACAACCGATTACGCTTTGCACAGTTCATTTCGTGTTTTGTGCGCTGAGTACAACAATCTTTATCACGTTTTCTCCACAGAACTCTCTCTTCCCTCCCTAAAATCTTCCCTTCTCCTCTTCCTTTCTAGAAATCCCTGACCTTACTAATCTCTAATACTTGTATTATCACTAATTATTGCTACTAATACTTTTTGATCTGATTGGGTTTTTCTGGGTTTTCCCCAATCCTTGCAACAAATGTTGGATCATTTTAAACATTCTTGAATACCCCCAGATTTTTAATTTTTAATTTTTTGTAATTTTTAACTTCTTATTTTTTATCATTTCAGTTTAAATTTAATTTTAATTAATTTTATATTACTTACTTTTAATTTTACTTAATCTTTATTAATTTTTCTTACATTAATTTTGGTCAACTGTACTTAGTTGACACTAAATAAATAAATACATGATCCTACACCCGTTGAAATAAAAAAAACTTGGAAATCCTAACTGAAATCCCGAAAATAAAGGCGATGTCAGTTTTTGATGAACTACGCCCCCCACAGTGGGCGTGGCAAAATTTTAACATAAACTTGTCCTGCCTGACATAATAGGGAGTCTTCATTCCAAATTTGGTGGTCCTAGCTCTTACCATCTCTGAGATCCTTGCGTTTACACGGACCGACGGACAGACGGACAGACAGACAGACGGACAGACGGACATGGCTATATCGACTCGGCTGTTGATGCTGATCAAGAATATATATACTTTATGGGGTCGGAGATGCTTCCTTCTGCCTGTTACATACTTTTTGAACAAACTTAATATACCCTCAGGGTATAAAA